>JAKZHN010000011.1:760671-1366915 GCA_037179335.1 Cyclaneusma minus
CGGCTGGGCGGTGGAAAAGTGCAATCGGAGCACCGGGAATGATTCTTCTGGAGTTTAGAGGTATCTATCAACGAACGACACGCTTCAACAAGTAATTTAAATATCTAAATCTGCGCGCGTCTGTCAGACTTAATTCCTCTTTCACAGGCCATTTGTTTCATCGCAGCATTCCAAGTTTATCCCAGCATCCCCGTCAGCTCCACACCATGGTCCCACTCCTCATCCGGATCAGCGCCCCGGCCGCACACCCAGCATCGCGGTTCCCTGGATTCAGTCAGCAGCATTCCACTCCTGCAAGCATTTTAATTTCTGCATTTTTGAAAAAATGCACCATCGCGACTAGTTTTCGCGACGTGCTTGAAACTTTCGGGGCGCGCATCGAATTTCCAATCGCGCATTATCAGAAGCACAGTTGCTATATCAAACTCAATAAATGCATTTAATTTGCTACCTGCTACTAGGGAGTCCCCGTGCAGGCACATCTGCACGTTCCCCATGACATCAGTCAGACGATCTTGAGCAACACGCATCATCCCCTGCCTGCAGCCACATCAACGAAGCACAATACCGGCCATCCGAGTTTCCAAGAGACGTCTGACGCCTTTCTTGCCAGCACTGCCGGGATCTGCGCCTCTCCAGCCCCGAGCAACAATTCGGCTGCTCGGGACGAGAAAGGGCGCGAGCTGTACTCTTCTTCGCAAGCAATCCAGTGTCGCACGCCAAAGCCTGAAGTACCGCAAGCTACAAAGCTACCGCGATCCGTCCCAGCGGTGTCTGGAGTAGCACACCGGACTACGACGCTACTAAAGTAGTACCATTTCCGACGCGCTATCCGGAAGTCGTGTAGGAGCGCTCAAGTCGAATCGAATCGTGCTTGTCACTTCTGTACCACTCCGCGTCTGTGAATTCTGTCAGACTCAAGCGTGTTGTTCTGCACCCGTTGCCAAAGAAAGGCCGCTTTGTCAGAGAGCGGCATACGTCCAGCCTCGTCGACAGACCGCAAGTGTCCCGAGAACTGCTTATGGACCCGACAATGAAGCTGCGCCTCGACAGCTTTTCAGTGATTGCGACGACCCCTCATCTGTGAACTGCGCGCATAGAGACCTGCTAGCACACCAAATATCCACCAAGCACCAGGCTCGACCAGATCAAAGACGTCCGAGGATCAATCGGCGGAGCTGCCGAATCCTCTCGCTGGAGCTCTGCTGGGAAATTATCGGAAATCGGCAGAGTGCTGCCAGCCGCCTCGAAGCTTGATTGAAAAGGCGGGAGTAGTGAACGAGTTTGCGCGAAGACGACGAAGAGCAGATCTTGGGTGTCCTGCCACCGCGAAATCCGTCATCCAATCCCAGCCTTCAAAAAGAAAGCCTCGAAGCTTGCAATTGTCGGCACGAAAGACAAAAAGCGCGCACAAACGCAAAAAAGCACCGAAGACTACGAAAACAAGCATCGGAACGAGCGAACTCTGAGAGACAGCGAAAAAGAAAGGAGGAGCGCACGGAGTGGACTGAGTGAAAGCTGAGAGGACTGAGGGGAGAGGAAAGACCGGTCACGATGCAGCGCGTTACTAGCCTGCTCCCGTCGTGGGACAGGACGAAGACGGGCAGCAAGCAGGGCTTCGACAAGGTCTGGGGATGGGCTGATAAGCTGGGCGCGCCGGTCAACAAGCTCACGAATAAGATTGGGAGTGAGGCTTTTTGGCCTATGACGTTGGATAAGGAGTGTGACAAGGCGGCGAGGATATTGAGGAGTTTTTGCAGTTCGTACTTCCCCTTCATTTCATGACACACCTCATACAATTCCAGATTTCGGAAGAAGAAGGGAGTTGAATAGGAGCCTGATTGGAAGCTATCGTTACAGAAGAACATGCTAACCACAGTGCCAATCATCACAGAAGACGGATTCTACGCCGAAGAAAAAGACCGCTACGGCTCCCCCACCGACGGCCCCAACGCAAAAGCCAAACAACGCGTATTGAAAAAGATTCCTGAGAAGGTCATCAAAAATGCCGTCGGCCTCGCTATCTTCACCACCATGCGCTCCGGCCTCTGGATCTCGGGTGCCGGCGGTTCTGGCATTTTGATCGCACGCACTGCTTCCGGCGACTGGTCTCCTCCCTCTGGCATCCTTTTACACACTGCTGGGCTGGGATTCCTCGTCGGCGTCGACATCTATGACTGTGTGTTGGTAATTAACAACCGCGAAACATTACAGTCGTTTACAAAAATGCGCGCTACGCTTGGCGGAGAAATTAGTGTTGTAGCTGGACCGGTTGGTGCCGGTGGCATACTCGAGAATGATGGGCGGTGGAAACAGATGAACAAGCCAGTGTTTACGTATTTGAAGAGCAGGGGTTTTTATGCCGGTGTGCAAGTCGATGGCACAGTAGTGATCGAACGATCCGACGAGAACGAAAGATTTTACGGTGAACGAATCGGTGTTGAGGACATCTTAGCTGGGAAAGCGCGCCATCCGCCGTATGAGATCAAAATGCTTATGGAGACTGTGAAGTCGGCGGAAGGAAGAAATGATGTCGATAAAGCACTGATGGACGAATTGGCCGAACAACCCGCGCCGGGCGATGTACAGCTCGATAGTCCGACGGCTCCAGTACCCGAGGGCCCGATCTTTGGCGTCCCGGAACCGGATGATCCGGATCCGTTTGGGGTGATTGCATTGGAACAACAGGGGTTGTTGATTAAAGAGGCGGGGACAAACATCAGGCCGGATAGTTCGGTGTTTGAGTATAAACCTGCGCCGACCTCGCCTCTTTACGGACAATTCTTACACAGACGCATGAGTTTGGATACCCATGTGAGCCGGAATGCGAGTCAGCGGACGAGTTATCTGTCTTATTTGAGCACGTTGACTACGTTGAGTGAGAAGGGGAATGGCTTGGAACAACTAAGAGGGGGGAGTGGGAGTGGCAGGGGGAGTGGGGAGTCGAGGATGGTGGAGTGTGGGACGCAGACGGATGACGAGGCTGGCTCGTCACCGCACAGTCAGGTGGGTTCGTTCAAGTGGCAACAACGGGTCATCAACGAGGATGGGAATGAGAACCTGCCGCCCGTGCCGCTGACGATCAACTCGAGCTTGAGGCCCAGGGGTGATATCGACTATGCGCAAGATATCGGCAGTCCGTACAGTCCGGATGAAGAATTTCGGCGCGGGAGTACGGCTACTGAGGATGGGTTTCTGCCCGTGCATACTGCTAGTGGTGGTGGACAGAATGGCTATTATGGGAATGGAGTCAATGAGGCGAGTGGAAGGAAATGGGGTAATCAGATGGGTTGGAGTAGGAGTTCCAGTTACGATCAATCGGCGGAGTCGGCGTATACGACGGATGACGATGCGTATTTGCAGCGGATGAGACATATAACCACATTACGCTCTGTGCCTGGGAATATGAATGATTCGGCAACCAGTTCCGGCACGGTGATTGCGAATGGAAATGGCAATGGAAATGGGGAGGGACCGAGGAGAAAGAGCAGTGGATGGGGACGGAATTACTCGAATGCGGAGCTGGAGATCGACACGAGGCAGTTGCGAAAGAGCTCGAATGCGGGAACGCAGGTTACGCCGGGCATCAAGGATAGCGAGGAAGCGCGACGAAAATCCAGTGGATGGGGGAGGAATTATTCAAACGCCGAGTCCTCGCATCTTCCTCCTAATCCCATGTCTGGTCTCGAAGAAGAACCCGAACAAGAAGCAGCAACGGCAACGCATTCGCGACAGAGTTCTCACACACCAGCAGCGAATGCTGAGACGGATGCGAATGTGCTGGCGGCTCTGGAAAAGGACGGATGTGCGTCGGGTACGGATGAGCCTACGGATGAGCCCACGGATGAGGAGAGCGGCGAGGACGAATATGTCTATGAGGAATATGAGGAACCGGTTGTGTACGAGGCGGCGGCGCTGGCGGCGCCGTATGCGCAGAGGGTGCAGGCTATGAAACCGCATATTATTACGAGTCGGGGAGGGGGGACGCCGAGGCCGGCGCCGCCGCTGCCGACGAGGAGTCCGAGAAGGAGCGTGGCGAGCACGGCAAGTGGGATGAGTGGGGTTAGTCCGACGGGGAGTGTGAATGGTATGAGGAGGGGGAGTCCGCTGGTGGGAGAGGTTATGAGGGGTGATGGGGGGTTTGAGGATGGGGATGTTGATGGTGGGAGCGGGGCGAGTAGTGAGGATGGGAGGACGCCTACTGTGGAGATGCGTGGGGAGCAGAGCATGCACCGGGGAAGTGTGGGAAGTATGGCAAGTGAGATTAGTCCGGCGACGAGCGTGCGCGGCATGAAAGTGTCGAGTCCGTTGGTTGGGGAGGTTACGCACGCCAGTTGGGATGATGTGGATGCTGCTCCCTTTCAATCTCCACCTCACTCTCCACCTCAGTCGCGAACCCAAAGATCTAGTCTGAGCAGCGAGGGGAGGACGCCGGTTGTGAGCCATCGGCCGAGCTTGATTGATATTCCGCGCTCGAGACGGACGTCGAGACAGCTGGGTGTGGCGGGTGCGACGGAGCTTGCGAAGACAGTTAGTCCGACGGAACCGATGTTGAAAGAAGAAGACAAGAAGGAGATTAGGCAGGTTGTGGAAGAGGAAAAGCCGATTGTGATGAAGGATGAGGAGGAGGTGAGCGAGATGAATGAGACGGGGAAGGCGGCGGGTGTGGGTGGGGCAGTGGGTGTGCCGAGGAGCTTGGAGAAGGAGCTGGAGGGGACGGGGGAGGAGAACGATGAGTTTGAGAGTGCGGATGAGTTTGAGGAGGGCGATGAGCACGTGCAGGTGCATGTGGCGAAGGCGGTGGGGCTGGGTGTTGGGATGGATAATTCGATCTAGAGTGGCTTGTCTGTCCGGGTACTCGGATTGCCATATCCCTCGTGTCAGTCCCTGGACAAGAACCAGGGCACAGGTGAATAACCTCGATTGCTGGATTTGTCACCTGGGACAAGCCATCATCTCCACATCCGATTTCCACAAATCCCGAATTTCCGGTCATCCCACATCTCCAGACGGGACGTCACGTGACGACAATAAATGGTTTATACGAAAGGCGTTTCGAGGGGTCAATGGGTCATTCGCTAGGGTCGGTCATTCATTTGGGTCATTTCTTGAGCCTCTGATTGTGGCACGGACTGGGTACTTACCAAGGTTTTGTTCCTCGGCAAGCTTGGGATGGATGGGATATATAAGGCTCGAGGAGAAGAGGCCATGGTTTATTCCTTCGCTTCGAATTATCTACACTTTTGGGGAAGATGGATGGAGATGCTACGCGTGGCGTTTGGGAATGCGAACAGGTCAGAGAGTTCGGATCGTGGTGATGGGGAATATGGATGGATGGTCTGGGGAAGGAATACCTAGGGAAAGGGCTGTTAGGCTGAAGGCTCCAAATGATAATTGAATGATAATTCTGTTGGTGGTCAAATAGGTACTTGGATCCTAACCTTCCCGGCGTTCCGCTTTCATGATTTCTGGTCTGCGCTGCAGCGCTCTATAATTTTCATTTTAGGTATTTCCAGTTTTCACGCAATGGCGCTCAGGGGCTGAGATTTGACGTTTTACGGTTTACCTAGAGAACTTTCCTCCGTTTCTGGAAATGCCTGGACCAAGGTAGGGCAGGCAGCACTCACGAGTTATGTTCAAGATTTATATAGGTATTTTCGACTTGCTCTTGCTCTTTATTTATGCCTTTGTTCTGCTTGCTACCAAATCTTTGCTAAATAAGCTTCTAAGCAAGCAGCTTTTGCGTTTTTCGAGTAGGTGTCGAGGGGTCGAGGGCCGGTCGGGCCGGATCAGCTATGTTTTTGAAATTTTATTGCGGGGCATATATGGGAGGAATACGGCAGGGGAAGGGGACGAGTCGAGACGATAGCTTGGATAAGATGCCAATACGGGCCTACGGCTCGGATCTCTGCGCGCTGGTCATATGCGGGAAGAACACCTAGTGCTGCGATCTGCGACGGCAAGATCCAGACTGTGCCGAGTGGAACTTTTGCGTAGCATTGCAAAACATGCTACCACGCTTTGTTTTTCGCTCCGACTCGGCTGGGATGCGTATACCCGGCTCATCAGGCTCCAACTTGAACGAATAGGTATCCGCCACAAAGCCGAATTTGCCAAGTAAAGTGAATAAAGTGAATAAAGTGAATAAAGTGAACAAACGTACCTTCTGGCTCTTGGTAACGGAGTTACGGACGAGAGGAGGATTTTGACGGCTGCGATGAGAAGTGCCTGAAGTGCCTGAAGTGGGAATTGTTTCAGGATGCTCGAACGACGAACACGCCAAGAACGAGTTCGACATTTTGGCTGCCAATTTTTCTGTTCAGTTTTCAAGGCCCACAGTACACCTGACATCTGTCACTTGCTGGGTACTACAATACTTTCTTCCGTGACCTCCCACGTTCATTTTGCCCTTAATTTCAAACGATAGAAATTCCTCTATACGCAAAGCTCTACAAGACGATTTGCTCAATTGCATTAAATCAAAAAATGGCTTTTTTTATTGCATTATACGCCATTAGCAATTACTCTGCGCCGCATGCTCCCAAATCTGGAAAAGATTGTTTATACCGATTTCCGCTAATTCCACGTTTTAAATATTTCAAGAACGAGTACTGCCTCTGTTGCTTACCTCGGTTAAAATACCGACTAGTATTGTTTTTTATATATTATTATACAAGACGCTAAGAATCGCTAGGATGGTTAACTCTAAGAATCTTTGGGGCGGGCAGCAAAAGCGTTGGTAGCAAAGAGCTGCAACTTGTGGCACCAAGATATCTTGGGTAGCTGCTACCTGAATATAGGAGATGATACCCCTGTTCTCGAACGGGGGCTGTGCTTTTAACTGAATTAGGGGAGGCTTTCCTTCGCTTTTTGTGTTTTGAGAGCGGTATTTAGTCACTTTATTGTAATGCATCGCGCATATCTACTAGTTACCCTTAGCCAGAGCCTCTCTTCTATTATATTGCCGCTATATTTTCATTAAGCTCCTCCCGTGATTCTTTTTGACCCTATGTGATAAGAGTCCCCTCGAATGTTCCATCAATTGCCGCTCGCATTCTTTATCACCACTACACTACTCTCCACCGCCATCCCCTCTCACTACTGCTAACTATCTTTTTCCTTCTTTCAAACTCAAGCCCAGAAAGTCCCAGCGCCGCCAGCTGTCCAGCAGAACCATTTCTTTCTCAAATCTAGAAGTCAAATGATACACATTATGACAAGGCCCAACTTCCCAGTCCTCACCATAATCAGGGGCCAATTTTAGTCGTAGCATTGAAGAAAAGAAAATTGGAAAGCCAGGTTCTAGAGATTTATATACCTTTGCTTGCCCCATTGCTCACTGTCTTCAATCCATCGTCGCTCTCTCGACATATCTGCTACTGTACTAGTTAGCTGTTATCACACTCCCCTCCTACCGTCATTCTACCACCCTTCCACCGCGTCTCATAAAACCACTCTCATCCATTTCTAATGCGAGAATGGTCCACACAAAACCCACCATTGCCTAAGTCCTGGCGCTTGAGTGATACACAGCATAGCACCGCTTCAATATTAGCTTTCAAATCTCTTTCTCAGCCCTAATGGTTCTTGCTGCGACTCTGAGTTTGAAAAAAAAGGTAGGGAGGACAATTGGTAGCCTTTTTATAGCCAAAAGATCGTAGGGAACTAGGATCTTCAGTTGACTTGACTCTTCCAAAATCACGTCAAAATCTTGTTATACAAGAAAGCTGCTGTCGTAATTACCCTCGACCGTTATTCGCTCTTCCTAGCACCAAGCCTCCTAAACCCACTTTTCTTACTTCCAGCTCCCATTGATTCAAGTTCCAAAACAGCGAGCTACCTACTCGCTGGGAGCCTATATTTGCTACGATTGAAATTTTGGCTGACACACAAAATACCACGTCAAACTTCAATCCCAATATCTCTCTCCATTAGTCGGAATAAGTTATTGTGCGGATCTGGAAAAGCACTTTCAAGTGGAGGTCGAGGGGTTTTTATAATTTTCCTTGCCTTTCACTTCCAACTTCAAGCCATGGTTTTTGGTCTTAACTCGTAACAGGTAAAATACCTTAGCTGCTGTCACATATCCCACCCGCCGCCACTACCTTTCGCTAATGAGAAGTTTGGGCGAATTGAATTCCATCGAGTTCAAACATCAAACGTCCGGAATACGAAGCAGAAGCTTTGTCCACGCATTAACTGTTACTTGTTGTTGTGCTGATGTTTGTAATCTTAAAAATAGGCAAAATAGCAAACTTTAACTTCGGCTTTTCCAAGTTCTCTTTCCATGGCAAGCGGGATTGTGTGATTTGGGTCTGGAGAAGAACTCTAGGAACAGAGGGTGGGGTTTTTGTTGGTTTAACGGGATCACGTAGAGCTAGCTAGCGTTGGGGGTGGCAGTGGTGGTGTATTAACGCGTGGAGAAGAGAGAAAAAGCTCTTTTCGCTAACGATAAAAATATCGTTAATTTTTGGCGTAAGCCGGTATCTAAGGCAGGCACTGGCTTATGCCACCATTACTATTATTAGCTATTTATTTGCTATAGTTAAATATTGGGGATTTTTTACTTTTGTAAATAAATAGTTTTAGATATGCTTTTTTAATTTAAGTTTATATATATAGAAAATAAATGATTTTATGAAAGCGGTATTAAAAGCCGCTATATAATAAAATAAAATAATAAACAATAAAAATTTAGAAATCATTAATTTATTTTCTTTTTTATAAAAGCATTGTTTTTTAAATTTTACCCATCCCTTTATATAAATAATAAGCTTATTGGTATTAATAGTAAATTAAGCTTTAAATAATTGTTTTTAAAATTTGGCTAATAATATATTTTATATTAGCATTTTAAATTATAGCTAAAATCTTGCTAGTTAAAGCATTTTGGATAATATACTTGCTTTTAATAAAGCTTTAATAAAAAGAATTGCTTTATAATTTAAAACTATTAGCAGGATTTATATTTTTATTTACTAATATAAAAATATAATTAAATTGGAAGGAAAAATGTTTATTATTAATAAATAAGCTATTAATAAAAATGAATAGCTTTAAATATAATAAATTTAGCATTAATATAATTAAGCCCTTTATTAGGTTATTTTTATATTATTTAATAATTTTATTAAGAATTTTAAAATCGTTATTAATGGGATTTTGGATTTAGGCAATTATATTAATTTTATAAATAATTTAAAATTGGCAAATATTGGCAATATATATGATCAAGGCTTTTTAACTAATATATAATTTTTTTATTAGGGTTTAAAAAGTTAATTAGCATTAGTTTTTTATTTTGCCTTTTTTATTTTAATATTATAGTATTCTTTTTAAATATAAAAATTCCATTATTAAAACTTAGGAAAATATGAATATTTAATATTATATAAGGCTTAATTTTAAATTTAGCCTTAATTTTTTTTTAAATTAGCCTATTTTTAATTAGCCAAAATAAAAATATTATTAATTTATATATTAATAATAGCAAAGCGTTTAATATTAAATTTAATATTAATTAAAAATCAATTATTATATATAAAAATAACTATATTAAGCTTTTTAATATAGTGGCTAAAATAAATTTTAAATTAATAAAATTCAAATTTTGCAATACTACATAATGGTTTAATACCTTGCATTAAATTATTTTTAAAAAATAAATAAGCCAAAGCTTTAGGAATTTAAAGGAAAATTTAATAATAAAGCTTGTTTTTGGTTTAAATATATATTTGGGTAACGTTTTTTAATAATATAAAAATATCCAATAAATAAAGGAAAGAAATAAAGGCAAGTATTAAATACTGGCTGATTTTCTAAATTATTAAAGCTTAAGTAAAAATTATTTTTTTGCTATTATTATTATAGCTTTAAGCTATTATTTTGGACTTTTTATATAGGGATTTAATGGCTTTATTTTTGATTTTACAAATTATTTAAGAGTCGAAAATTTGCATGCTATTATAAATAATAAAATTGTATTTAATAATTTTAAAAATACCGGTAATTATAGAATTATTAAAAATACCGGTAATTATAGAATTATTAAATTTAGCTTTAGCGAAGGCTTTAAATGAAGGGCTAAAAATAATAATAATAACGTTTTTGCGGAGCTTAAGCGCTAGCTTTTTATTGTTTTTTTTAATATAAAGATTTTTATAGCAATTTTTTTTTAAAAAATAGCAATTTGTTTTAGCTTTATTTTAAAATAATTAAAAGAACAGGCCTTGTTTTTATATTTTTTAAGCGATTTTATAGGCGCTTAGCTGGCTTTTACATTATATCGCTTAGTGTGCTAGAAATTAATGTATTTTAAGCTATAAAAAATAGTATATTTTGCGCTGAAAAAGGCGGTATATTTAATATACTATGTTAAAGCGATTTTTAAAATGGTTTTGGAGGGTTAAAAATTGGCGTATGTTTTAGGGAAAAAAATATTTAAAGCGTTAAATAATTAACTATTTAGCAAATTATTCAAAAGGTTATTTGGCGTATTGTTTTTAATTAAATAAAATTATACAATAATATTGCAAAAACTTATAGGGCTATATAAATTTTTTACAATAATATTATAATCCTTAATAGCGAAAAGCTTGAATAGGCTTTTTTAGCCAGCTTTATTATTTTGCAAATCATTTTTTTTATAAATTTTAATAAAAAAGCCAAAAACAAAAATAATAACAATAATATTTAAAATATTGCGGATATTAAAATTATATTATATTGCTTATTTAGCTTAAATATAGTAATTCTTTTTATAGCCAATTAAATAATTTTAGCAGGCTTAATAATATTTAGAAAGAAACAAGTTTTTATTCAAATAAAAATAAGTTTTAAATATTAAAAAAATAGGCACTAAATTATTTAATTTAATAAAATTATTAAATATCTTATAAGCTATTTAAAGTTATAATCAGCAAAAGTCTTTTAATATTTTTTTTAAAAAAATATAATATTTTTTTTAAAAGGGAATATAATAGCATTTAATTTTGCCAATAAATTAATATAATTTAATAGAAATAGACTGATAATAAATTTTATATATATATCTTTTGGCCTTAATTTTTTTACTAGTAAATTTTTTACCTTAATTATAAATAATAATATTTAACAAATTAATATAAATATTAATTTCACATAGCTTTAAAGCTTTTTAAATAATTTTAATAATTTTAAAATGCAGGAATTTTACAGCTTAATAGCCAATTGCAAAATTAATAATATAAAAAATATTATAGCCATTAATATTAATGATATTTATTAAAATTTTATAATTAAAATTAAAATTATTGGGAAGCTTTAATTTAAATTTAATTAGAAAAACATTGGATATTTGGCAATTATAATAAAATTTAATGATTTTTATTATTATTGCGCAATTAAAATTTATACTAGCGCGATTTTTCTTTTGCTAAAACAGCTTTATATATTGTAAATGCAATAGAGTTTAGCAATAATAAAAATAAAAGCTAATAAAAACACTTATAAAAAATTGGCTATTGCTAAAAAAAAAGGCTATAAATATTTCTATTTGCAAATAATTTTAATTTTTAAATTATTTTGAATTAAATTATATAAAAAATCATTAAATTCAATTTTTGAATAATTTATATTATTAATATAAAAGAGAAACGAAATTTGTGTATTAATAATATAAAAATTTATAATATTAAATAATATTAAAATTTAAACTATATTTAAAATGCTAATATTACTTTTGCCAAAAATAATATAGTATTTACCAGCTTTAAAAGCGTTTATTTTTAAGGCAGATATGAGTTTTTAAAAAGCCTTAAATCATTTATAATTTTTTATAAAAATATTAGCTGCATTGCTATTTAATATAATGCTTTAAAAAATATCGGCAAAATGATAATTAGCTAAAATAAATAGCTTGATGGTTTTAAAATTTATAAAAATGCTTAAATTAAATAGCTAATTGCTAATAAAAATATAGCGGATAATAGCATTAGCGAAAATAAAAGCAGCCTTAGCAATATTAATAAAACCAAAAAATATAAATATTATATATTAATTCGAAAATAGCGTAAAAGCATGTTTTTCTTTATATAATTTTAATATTTTACATTATTTATTTATTAAATATATTAATAAAAGGGCTAGCTAAAGCAAAAATCTCTTTAAAAAAATTATTTAATGGTTTAAAATCTTCAGTTTGCTGGAAGAAACTTTAATAAGCCTTAATATTAAAGGCTTAATTAATGCTTTAAGAAATTTGTTTTTAATTTTTTAATTTTCTGCGTTAATTAGGCTTTTTATAAATTTTATGTAAATTTTACTAAAGGAGCTTAAATTTAATAAATAGGATTTTAAGGCAATTTAAACGGGATTTATTAATATTTACAAAATTATTAATAATGCGAATATATTTTAAATTTTGCCAAAAATTAAAATATTAAAAGTAATAAATGCCAATTTTAAAATATTCTTTTATTTATTTAATTATTTGCTAAATAATTAAGCCCTTATCGAATAAATATTTAAAGTAAAATTTTTTAGCCTTGCTAATTAATATAAATAAATATGCATTTGCTATATTTTTAATAAAAATATTATATATCACGGTATAGATTTTACGGGCCTATAAGCACGTGCCTTTTAATCCCTGCATGCCCTAGGCGCCAAGCCTATAAACACTATAAATAAAAAGCTTTAAATCTTTTTTAAATTTTTTATATAATAACGTTATTATTACCTAACCCTTATTTTATACCGTAATAATTTATTATACCTATAATTAATTGCATTGCATTTAAAAATCTTGTTTTAATTATTTTTAAAGCTTTTTTTAAAAATTTTCCCAAATTCCTTGCCCAAAAACCGCTTTTGGCAATCCAGTTAAAACTTTTACCAAAAAACGGCATTTTAAAAAATTACCAAAACCTTAATTTTAAAATTTAAATTCAATAAATTTAAAATCGCAAACCGGCAAATTTGTAAATAACAATCTTAATATAATCGATTTTAAAGCCCTAATTAATATAAGCAGCAATAATTTTGGCTCTATTATAATTATCCAGGATTCCCTTGATTAAAATACCCCAAATCCAATTTAAAAACCCCTAAATAATAAGCGCGGCGGCCTTTTTATAAGCGGAACAGCTATTTAAATTAAAAATATAACCAATTTTTTATAAATTAATTTTCTTGCAATAATTGAAATTATTTATTATTATTTTATTTAATATAATTGCTTTAAGCTAATTAGCAAGCTTTAATAAAGCTTTATTTAATAAAATTACATTATTTTTAAAATTATAGCTTTTTTACATACAATTAATATTACTATTATTTAGCAATTTAATTATATTGCAAATTTATAGTATAATTTAAACGGTTAAAAAGCCATTATTCAGTATTTTATTGCCTAAAAATCCCGTATTAAAACTAGCAAATAAACTGCAACCAATTTGTTAATATTTATTAAAAATAATATTAAAGCTGCTAAATATTAAAAAACAAATTAATTAAAAAGAATATATATATTTTAAAAACTAATAGCAATATTTTTAATATTTTATTTAAATGTATTTAGCATTTAGCAGGCTGGATTAAAAGCAAATGCTTAGCTTAATATTAAGCAATTTTATTAAATATTATTTAAAATCTTAAAACTCCGGCAAAATGGAAATAAGCCAATATAAATAAAATATTGAAAGCCTTTTATATTAATTATATTATTTTAAATTCTATAAAAAAGGCTAAGCAAAAGCTAAAGAAAACAAAAATAAAAGATAATTAGCTATACGCTTTTTGTTTTGCCAAATTCCAAAATAAAATTTATTAAGCTAGTCTAATTAAAAATAACAAAATCACTATTCTTTTAAAAAAATTATTAATATTTTAGCAAATAAAACTTATTAGCAATTTAAAATTTTAAGCAAAATAAATTTTAATAGCTGGCAAAAATTATATATTATTATTTTCAAATATATATATAATAAACAATATATTTAAAAAAATCGAAATTTTAAAAACCGCGCCTTAGAATATAATGCTTTAAAATTTAATAATAATAATAAAAATAGCGGCTAATTACGCTAGCCGCTTTAGCAATAATAATTATTAATTAATAATTATAAAAATAACGGAAATTTTATAAATTTTAATGCTTTATTTAATATTATTTATAATATATTTTGCGGTATATTAAAAAACTAAATTAAAAATTATTATTATAAAACTAATTTATATTATTATTTCAAAACATATAATTATATTAACCAAGCCTATTTCACCAGATTCAAATTTGTAGCCCTATTATATAGCTTTATTTCTTATTAGCAATTCCAGCAATAATTCACTAAAAATAATAGCAAAAACAAATTCTTTACAGCAATTTCCAAGGCAATTAAAGCGGCGATTTTAGCAATAATAATTAAGTCCAATATTTTTATAGCAATAAAATATTAGCAATTAATAATAATATAAATAGCTATTTTATAAATATTTAAAATTATTATAATATAATTACCCTGCCCTAAAATAGCTATTAAATGCTTATTAAATATTATACTACTTTTTAAAAAATAGCCATTCTAATATTTGGCCTATATATTAAAATTATTTAGCAGTTTTAGCAATATGAAAATAATTAGCTTTTAGCCTAAATTGCAATTAAATTTGTTTTTTTAAAATAGCCTTATTAAAAATCGGCAGTTTTAAATAGCTATTTTAATAGCAAAATATATATAATAGCTTTAAATTAAAATTCCGCTTTTTTAATAGCAAATTATTGCTTATTTAACTTTTTTTATTTTCCGCGCAATTAACTTTTTTTATAAATAATTTAATTAATAATAGCTATATTAATAATAATTTTATTAATGCAAACCTTATTTTATAATACCAATTCCTTATTCAATAATTCCATTATTTCCGATTTTTATATTATATAAACGGGAAATTTTAGCCAAAAATAACTTATATAATAATTGCATTAATTTTTATAAATAATTGCATTAATTTTTATAAATAATTGTTTAAAAAAATAGGCATTTTATATTACCAAGCTTTTACTAAATATTTTAATTATTATTAATTGGCTATAACTATATAGCTATAATCCAAATATTAGCTAGCGTAATAATACCTTTTAATAGCGTATTAAAAATTATATTAAAAAAACCTATTTTTATAATAGCTAATTTAAATTAGCACTAATTATTGCTTTCGCCCGCTATTTAATTTTAAATTTTAATTTATTTTTACCGCTAGATAAACGCCAATTTCTGCTATACTTTTTAATTCTAAATCCCTATTTATTTTCAATATAAAAAATACGCCAAATTTGCATATTAATATAATATTTATTTTAAATATAAATTTTTATATTATAAAAGCAATTAATTAGCAAAAGAAAACCTATATACAAATAATTTCCAATAGCAAATTAAATTATTTAATAGCTATAAAAATTGTTTTTAAATTTTGCATTATTATAAATAAAATACGCAAAAAACCATTATTATTATTTAATATTTTTATTCCCTTTTTTATTGCAATAATAAAATTCCAAATCACTTCCTCGAATATAAATAATATTAGGGTAAATGCAGTTTTGAATTTTTTATTTTTATTTGTTAATTAAATATTTAAATAATATATATTATTTAAAATGAGCTTAATTGCATTTTTAAAAACCAAAAAGCCAAAAACAAAATATAAAGTTTTTTTTACGCTTTTATTACTATTAAAAAACCAATTTTAAAAAATTTTAACCGGCTATATAAATATTACCAAATTTCGAATAATATTTGCAAATAAATTTTAAAACTTATTTTTTTATTATAGCAAATAATCATATATATTTAATAAAATATTGGAAATTAATATAGCCAAATTTATAAAAAGCAAGCCACAATTAATAGCAGCCAAAATTAAAGCTATATTTCCAATTTAGCTATATAATTTATAAAAAGGCTTTTTGCTGCAAAAACCAAATAAATTATTATTAAAATATTTATAAAATTATAAAATTAAGCTAATATTTGGCAAAAAACCGCTATATGAAAAACTTATTTTTCTTTATTAGGCAAATTAGCTTATATTTCCAAATAGCTAAATAAACACTTATCTGAAAACCCCATTTATAAATTAAAAGCTAAATATACCGCATTATTTATATTGGCAATTAAATTTAATAATAAAATAAAAATATATTAAAATTACCAAAATTTAAATAGCATTATTATTAAAAATTGCTATTTATTTCTATTAATTCGCAAAATTTTTAATATTGTATACCAAGCCAAAATTTATATTAATCTGGATATAATAGCAGCCTTTAATTATTTTTAAATAGCAAAAAAAAACAGCGTTTATTACCCGCTTTAAATTATTTAAATTCCTTATTATACTTTTTAATTTATATAATAATTCTGCATTTTTTAACATTTTACTAATAGCGTATTATTTAACTTTTTTAATAAAATATATATAGTTTATTTTAATAATATTTTATTTATTTAAATAATATTAAAAACTACCAAAAGCACGTTTAAAAGAATATTTATTGGTTAAGAAACGCAAATTTGCAAATTAATATTTAAAAATATAAATTCGAAATAATTTAAATCAAATATTTAAATTTGTATATAATTTCGAATAATATTTGTTTTTTAAAAAAAAGCAATGCTTAAATAGCAGCCTTTCTTTTATTTTCGCAATTTATAAAAGTTTTTAAACTTTATAAATTTTTATTGCAAATTTATTGAAAAAAAAATTACTAAACCTTTTTATAATTTAATAAAAAAAACACCCTAACGCTGGAATAATTTTAAATAGCAAGCATTTATAAAAGCACCAATGCTGGTATTTTTTAATTATAATTAAAAAACCATTTTAAAAATCAATTCTCTAAATTAAGCATTTAAAAGCATATTATTGCAATATAATAATAACGGCCTTTTATATTTAATTGCTTATTTTTTATTAAAATATATTTTAATTAAATATAATTACAAAATCTATAATAAAAGATTGCTAGCTATAATTAAATGCCTAAAAATATAGCAACCAAAGCTTTAAAAGAATTAAATTTAAAATTTTAATTAATCATAAAAATCTATAAATCTTTATTATGATTAAAATTCTAAATTAATAACAAATAAAATAATTTAAATTTTTATTTGAATTTAATTTTTATATTATTTATCGCTTAAATATAAAAGCAATTAAACCAAATATATTAAGCCGGAAATAAAAAGATTAACCAGCTGGTATATTAAATAAAAAGCTAATTAATTAAGCAAAAATATTGTTTTTATAAGCGCTATTTAATACAAATGCCCTGGCCAATATAATAAAAGAAATCCATAATTAAATTTAGCGCAGCTAAATTTAGCCTCTATAATAATATTAAATACCAATAAAAAGATTAATAAATTAATTAATAAAGCATATATAATATTAGCAATTGCTTAAAAAGCCCTGGTTTATTTATAAAATAAAAGTTATTATAAATAGCCAAAAAAAGCTTTAAAAAATAATATATTTTTAAATAATGGATTTTAAAATTAAAAAAAGCCGGATTTATTACCGTAATAAAATATTTACTCCGTTAAATATAAAAAAATTAAAAGTCTAAATTATTTATTATATATATTTTTTAGCATTCGCCAGTCATTTAAAAAAAATTATAATCAATATTATTTAATATTATTAATGACCAAATATATCCAGGAAAATAGGTGAATATATAAAGGCTTATAAGCTTTATAATTAAATTAAAGCCTTCTATTTAGCATTTTTTAGCTTTTTGCAATTTCTGCCAATTCCATTTTACGCATAATCCAATATTTTTATAAATTATATTACCCTTTTTTTAATTTATAAATAAAACGATTAAAAGTACCAGTATATTATAGTAATTATTTATCGGCTTATTAAAATAAGGCATTTTATTTTAATAATTGGCTTAAGCGCAAATAAATTTATTACTTTAACAGAATACCGTATAATATTATATTTAATAAAAAACTTCAATTCGTATTTTAATTTTAAATTTATTTATTTGAAAAACTGGAAATTAAATTAAAGCATTTATTGCTTTGTTATTTAAAAACAAATAATTAAATTAAAAAACAAAATGCCTATTTAAAATAACATTTTTGCTTTTTTATAATATTTGCCTAAAATAATTAGATAAATTAGCTTTTTTAAATCGACTTTATTTTAAATAATTAAATTTTAAAAATAATAAATATAATATTATTTTTTATAAATTATAATTATTATTTGCAAATAAATATTAAGCCTTTAAATTTTTATTTCCCAGATTTATTGCAAATTTAAAAATAGCAGTTTTTCAAAGCGAATATAATTGCCAATTATATAAAATATATTTTAATTTAATTAAAAACTTTTGCTTAATAAATAATTAAATAATATAAAAATAACGCAAATAATAGCCGCAGCAAAGCTCCAAAATTTAAAACGGATTAATTAATATATATTAATATTAAAAATATAAAAATCAATTGCCCTAAAAAAACAAAAAAAACAAAAAAAAGGCAAAACCGTGGCCAATTAAGAAAATTTATAGCCAAGCCTGCTATATTATTTTTCCAGCCATTATAAAAAATTACCCAGTATTTTATAATAGCTTTTTTTGGCTAAAGCCAAAAATTAAAAGCTTTTTAAATTAATAAAAGATAATAAAATAAAAAATAAAAATATTAAGAAACGGATATTAAAAAAAAACAAGACCAAGAAATTAAAAAGATATTAGGAATTTAATAATATTTTAAATATTAAAAAAAAGAAAAATGAAATTAATTTAAAATATAAAATTAAATAGATTTATTAGGCCCTAAATTAATAATTTAAAAATAGCTTGAAAAATATATTTTCTTCTTTTGGAAATGGCATTAAAAAAACCCGGATAAACCAGGATTTTTAAATTTTATATGAAAATAGGCTAAAAAAATAAAAATATTTTAATAGCGCCCAATTCTTTTAAACCAAAATAACCAGCTTTTAAAAAAAATAGCACTACTATTTAAAAAAAAAGCTAAAAAAAACCATTTAAAGCATTAGCGGTTAAAATATTGCTAATTCCAGCAATTTAAAAAAGGGGAAGTTCGAAAAGACTTAATTTATTATAAATGGCTTAAAATAAGATTTGCCAAATTAAAATATTGGAATTTAAGTAATTTATATTTTTTTGGCTGGAATTTTGGAATGGATTTGGCGCTATTTAAAAATAAATAGTATTATAGTATAAATCCTATAGGCCTATAAGCATATGCCTTTTAATCCCTATATATTTTAGTCGCTAAGCCTATAAATACTATAAATAAAAAGCTTCAAAAATACTTTTAATTCCTTGCATAATAACGTCGTTCTTACCTAACCCCTATTTTGCGCCATGATATTATATTTGTAATATAAGTTTGCAAATATATGCAATCTTTTTTTATAAATATTATACATTTTGCCGCTATATTTTATTTATTATTTTATATATTTTAGCGAGTTTTTAAATTTGCTTAAAAATAATCAAATTAAAGAAAATAATAGGCTGGTTAAAAATATTATTATTTAAAGACAAATTTAAAGGCTTTTATTAAGAATAGAATTATTATGAGTAAATAATAAAGAATTTTTAATATAATTGGCAAAAGAAATTGATAAATAAATTAGCAGATTAATTGATATTGATAAATTTAACCGTTGGGCAGAAATAAAATTTAGGGTAATAAAAGGAAATTGGAAATTTCCCATTAATGGGCTTAGAAATTGGAAAGCAATAGAAATTGTAGTGCTAAAAAAGAAGAGTTTTTAGAAAATTAGCGGCTTTTTTAAAGCTTAGTAAGCTTGTTTTTTTACTAATTTAACGGCTTTTATTCCTAAAAAAAAAATTATATAAATTATTAAAAATAATAAACCACGGGCTAATAATTGGAATATATATATTATAATTATATAAATAATTTCTTATAATAATTTAAATATGCCTTAATATTTAAGCAAATAATTAGAAAATGTAAATATTAAAATTATTTTCAAAGTCTTTTTATAAAGCATTATTTATTTAATTAATGGCTTTATAATTTTAGAGAAAATAAAGCAAAAAGGCAGAAATAATTTTTTAAATATAAATGGCAAAATTATTTATATTAAATTTATAAAAAATATGTTTATTAGCCTATTTATAATTAATAATAGTTTTTAATAAAAAAGGTTTATTTGAAAGGATTAAAAAACGCTATAAGCAAAAAAGAAAACAAATTGTCATTATTTTTTACGCCAATAGCTGGAGTTTTTTTTTATTTTTGTTTTTAATAAAAAACCTTGGTATAATAAAAATAAGCGGAATGGAAAAAAAAGAATTTTTAATTTGGTAATTGGGCTTGATAATTAATTAAATTTATAATAAAAAGGAAATAAATAAATAATAATAGTAAAAAAATAAAAAAAAAATAAAAAAGCGATGAGAAAAATGAAGGCTGGTTTTTAATAATTATGGCCTTTATTTAGCAAATAAAATGGATTTTAATTGCTGAAATTAAATATTGTAAAATATAAGCTTTTACGATTTAAAAGGTAATTAATAACGAGGTGTATAATTAATATAATGGCTAAAGAATAAAGGCAAGCAAATTAATGCCTTATATATTTTTTATAAATATTTTAAGCTATATAATAGCTTTTTATTTAATATAAATAATATAAAAAAAAAATAGTTTTTTAATATAGGCAAAGCCTTTTGCAACCGATCAATAAAAATCCGATAAAAATAAGCAGCGCTATTTTTTAAAAAAAATTTGCTACTTTGTGTTTTTATTGAAAAGATATTAATTAATATTGGTTTAACTGGATTATATAAAATTAGCTAGCGTTAGGGGTAGTAATAATAATATATTAAAGCGTGGAAAAAAAGGAAAGGCTTTTTCCGCTAATAATAAAGATATTATTAATTTTCAGCGTAAGCCGGTGCCTAAGGCAAGCACTAGCTTACGCCACCACTACTACTACTAGCTACTCATTCGCCATGGTCAAACAGTTTTTATAGCTGAGTACCCGGTGGGTATATTTCGCTAAAATAATATTGATAACTAGAGTAGGGGGGAAAGGTTTGGGTACAGCCTATAGGCATCATTCGAAATCTTGTTATAATAGTGAGTGTGACGGCCCTAGGCCGCAATAGCCACAGCCACGTGACCCCGGCCCGTAACCGGTCCGGCGCAAGCGATTAATGCCTCGAAGCTTTTTTAAGAAGCTTTTTGCCCTGGAGTTTTTTTTAAAAATTTTAATATATAATATTAATTTATGCTTTATTGCTTTATATAATTTTTAGCCTGCATTATAATAATTATATTAAAAAAAATTCTTAATATTAAATAGCTTTAAAAAAGATTTATTTTTAAAATCTTGCTTTTATAAGCAATCTATTGCGCGTTATAGTAACCCAGCGTTTTAAATTTATTTATAATAGCTTTAAATATTTTAATTTGCCTTAAATAAATTAAAACATTTGCAATAACAGCCTTATTTAATAGCTATATATTATTTTATGATATTCTTACCTGCGCAATATTTTTCTAGCTATTTTAGCTATTCTAGCAATTATTTCTGCTTTAGAAAACTTTAACCTTGAAATTAAAAATCTTATACAATTTACAAACGCCTTAAGCTTAGCCCCAATTTTAAATATAATTAATAAAATGCGCAATAATAATAATGCATAATTATTATGCGCTTTTTAAAAATAAATTAAGAACTTTATTTTAATAATTGCAATTTTTATTAATTAAATTAACGATATAATTTAAGCTATTATAAATAACCGCGCTAATGCTATTAATAATAATAACATTGCTAGCCTTTGCTTAATACGCAGAAAAGAAAAATTGCAATTACGCGATTATTTTCGTTATTTTAAAAAGCGTTATAATAAGCATTGCATTTTTTAGCCTTATTTAAAAATATCAATTTTTCCTTGTTGTTTTTAAATTTTAATTTTAGCAATAATCCCGAGTTTAATAACAGCTTTAATTTTGATTTTAAATTCAATAATTGCAAAAAGAAATATATATATATATATATATATTAAAGCTTTTTAATTTAGAAAAGCTAAATAATAGCAAAAGTCCCGAATTTTAGTATTGGGTAATTGCTACTAAAAATAACCTTATTTTAAATTATAAATTCTTTTTTCTTAAGGCTTTATATATGATATATATTTAAAATTATTATATTGGCGTAATTTAATAAATTTTTAAAATTGCTATTGCTTTAAAAGAAATTATTTATTAATTGGCATTAAATAATTAAGGTTTTAAAAATATATATAAATAGCTTAATTAAAAAGGCTAATACTTTTAAAAATTATATAAAATATAAAATAAATAGCAAGGAAATCTTTGGCAAATGCTTTAGCAATTTTTACTGCAATATATAGCTGGCTAAAGTATTTAATAAAAATATTTTTGCTAATTTATATTATAAATTGTTTTTTAAATTAATATTAGCTATGGTTTTTATTATTTGTAGCTATAAAAGCCTAAAAAAAGCCAATGTATTATATTATAATTTTTATTAAAATATGCCTATTTAAAGTAATATTATTAATATTGCTAAAAATGTTTTTTTAGATAATTGCTAATTTTAATATAATAAAAACAAAAACAAGAAAGAATTTAACAGCGAAAATTTATCAAGGCTAAATAAAAATAAAAATAATGGAAAGTTTTATGGAAATTATAATAAAAGCTTTTGTTTTAAAAAAGAAAATAATAGTAACCGTTTTAATTATAAAGAAAAGATTATTAAAAAATAAAAAGCCGAGCGTAATTGAAATGCAGAAAAATTTGCCTGCTTTATTTGCTATAAAATTGGTTATATTATTAAGGAATATCTTTTAAAAGAAAATATGTATTAATACTAATATTGAATTTAAAAAAAGGCCGGAAAATAATTAGGCCTAGAAAAAAACTCTTTTTTAAATTAGCTATTGCCTAAATTTATTAATTTATTATTTTTGAATATTAATTGGCTAATTGGTGGAAATTATTTTATTATTTCTTATATTTTAAAAAATAATGATTTATAAATTAATATGTTTATTAATAATGGAATGCAAATATTTTATATTATAAATATTTATATAATTAAAGCTTTAGTTTTTCAAAAAAAAATTGCTAATCTTTTAAAAGAAACTCATTTCTGTTTATAGGTATAATAGGAAAAACGAAAATTCCATTTATTATATTATATATTTAAATTTCCAAATTTAAAGCAAAATATTTTAAAAAAATACTATGCTTGGTAATTAGTCTAGGCTTTTATAAGTTTTTTATTAAATTTAAATGGCAAAAAAAGCAAAATATATTATTTAATTTCAAAAATTAATGCTTTTAATAATTGAATAATCTTTTAATCTAAAGAAAGAAATTTAATAGCAAAAATAAAAAATACTTTATTATTAAAAAAGCTAGAAAAGCTTTAGCTATATTCTTTTTAATATCCAATATATTAAAAAATAAAAATTCCAATTTAGCAATGCTAAAATGGATTTCGAAAGCCCTTTTTATATATAAATTAGCTATAAAGAAAGCTATAAATATTATAAATTAAATATTTGCTGGTAAAATACCTAAATTATTACTAAAGCCTAAAAAGGTGGAACTTTTATTAAATTTATTACTAAAATATTCTTAAATTAGCGGTATAAAAATGCAGCGAAATTTTAAAAAGCTTAAAACAAAATCTATTATATAACTTTATTTTTTATATAAAATAAGCAAAGCTTTAAAAGCCAAGAAAATATTAAATAAATTAAAGGGTTTTAATAATAATACATAGCTAAATTAAAAGCTTTTTAAATATTTTTAAAAAAAACTTTAAATTTTATTTTTTAAAAAGAAAATTTAATATTCTATTAAAATGTAGCCTATATAATACCAAAATTAAATTAAAAAATTTTAAAAATAGCCTTGGTTATTTACCATTATATATTATATTAAAAACAAAAAATTAAAAAGCTGCTTGCGCGAGAAATTTATTAAAGCCAGCTTTTTTCCGTTTGCAACCCTTATTTTATTTATTAAAAAACCAGGTAAAAGCCTTTATTTTTATATTAATTATAAAAAGCTAAATAAACTTATAAAAAAAACCGGTATCCGCTTTTGTTTTTTAATAAAAAAAATTAAGCAAAATTAAACATTTTATTAAGCTGGATATTTATTAAGCTTTTTATTATATTTAAATAAATAAAGCTTTTAAATACTTTATAATATTTTATATCCGCTATAGTATATAGCAATAAATATTATCATTATTCGGGTTAATTAATAAATTCGCTATTTTTTAAAAATATATCAATGGTATATTTTTTAATTTATTAAATAAGTGTTGTATTATATCTATTAATAATATATTGGTTTATTTAAATATTGTTAAATAATATATAAAAAAGTCTTTATTTACTTAAAGGCTATTAGCTTATAAATTAATATTAAAAAATGCGAATTTTTAATTATAAAAATTAAATATTTAAAATATCTTATTTTCATAAAAGGTATCCGGGTTAATTTTAGCAAAATTAAAATCGTTTGAAATTTGGAATATTTTAGGAAAAAAAGATTAGGGAAATTTAAGTATGTTTTGGTTTTTGTGATTTTTATTAAATTTTTTATTACAAATTATAATTAAATTGCGAAATTTTTAAACCAATTTATTAAAAAAGGCTATATTTCAAATTAGTTATTTTAATATAATCAAGCATTTAAAATATTAAAAACTGTGCTAATATTAATTTTATTGCTGGTTAATTTTAATGCTAAATATAAATTAAAAATTAAAATAAATATTTTAAATGGTATATATATTAGCGTATTTTTTTTGAAATACCTAAATAGCCTTTAGCATTTTATAATTTATTAATTTAAAATTTAAAATACATATTAGTTAAACTATAGCATTTATAATAAAGAATTGCTAGTTATAATTTTAGCCTTTATAAATTAGCGCATTTATTTAATTGGTATAAATAAAAAATTTAAAAAATTAGCAATTATAAAGCCTTAAAATAATTTATAATTATAAAGGCATTAAATGCTAAACAAGCCAAATAATAGAAAATGGTTTTAAAATATTATTTTAAAATTAAATATAAGCTAGGCATTATTAATTATATATTTTTTTAATTAAAAACAATTAGAAAATAAAATAAATAATGGCTTTTAAAATGTTTTATAAAAATTATATTATGTTTTTTTAAAAGGTATTAAGCCCCAAAATTATTTAAAATTTATAGCTGGATATTATTGCTTTTTTAAATCCGATTAATATAATATAATTTAATTTAATTAATTTGATTTAATTTAATTTAATTAATAAGCTATTTAAAATTAATTAAAAAGCTGATAATAAAAACTTTTAAAAATATAAATAAAAAACCGGTAAAGCTTTAAAAAAAACCTAATTCCGCTAAATTTAATATAAAAAATATCTTAATATTTAAAAATAAAAAATTAATTGTATTTATTTAAAAACAATATATATAAGGCTAATTGCTAAAATTTATAATATAATTTAAATTATTTATTTTGAAAAAAAGAAAATTGCTTAAGGAATAATATTAGTAGCCTAGCTAATTAAAAAATTATAACCGCTATATTAAAAATTGCAAATAATACGTTAGAGCGAAAATTCCAAAGAATAAAACCCCTAAATTATTTAATTTCCTTTTAATACCCAATTAATTATAATAATATATAATGGTAAATTTTTATAAAATGCCTAAATATATAAAAGGCTATAATATAATTATAATTATAATTTGCAAATTTAATAAAAAAATTGTTTTTATTTTTTTGCTATGAAACAATTAATATTAAAAAATTAGCAAAGCTTTTTTATTTTATAGTTTATAAAATTTATAAAGTTTTTAAATTAATTATATTAAATAAAGGCTGTTAATTTGGTTTTTTTTAAAAAAACATTATGCATTTTAAAAACCGCAATTTATTTGTTTTTAGCCTATAATTCGCTAATAAATAATTAAACCAAAATGAAAAATACTATTTTTAATATGCGATTAATTTTTTTATAATTAATTTTAAAATAACTAACTGCAATAATTATTATTTATAAATATTATAGCTGCAATATTATTTTAAAAATCCATTAAAATATGCCTTATTAAAATTAAAATGGGATATAAATTTAAAATAATATTTAATTGGGCAATATTAAAATTAGACAATTCTTTTAAGCTTTAAATTAAGCGAATGCTATAGGTAAATAATATTAAATCCGGAAATATTAAAAAATTGCTAAAAACGCTATATAAGTAATTTAGTAATTATAAGCTATTTAAGCCAATAAAAAAAAGAAATATTAATTTTAATATTGGAAACTATATTTATATAATTATAGAATTGAATAATTTTGCATTTAAGGAAAAGGCTAAGCAATAAAATAGCCGGCTTATAATATATTATTAAAAGAAAATTCTATCTTTTGAAATAAATATTTATTTAATTATAAATTTAAATAAATTTTGATCAGCTGCAAATAATTTTATACTAAATTAAAAAATTTAATTAATATTAATGGAAAATTAAAACATACGGTTTTTAGAATTTTTAATTTAAAGCTATATTATAAAATTTTATAATCAAGGGTAAATGGGGGACCCTATTATAATTCCGATGCAAAATAATACCTGTTTAAAAATTTTAAGCATTGTTTTATAAAATTAAAGGACTTTTATATAAAATATTTTAATAAATCCGGCCTTTTATATAAGCTACCAAGGTGGAAAGCTTGGGATAAGGCCGCAAAATCAAATAATAAAAAAGATTGCCCGTTTAAAAAATAGGAAAAAAAAAGAATTGGTACAAAAGCTTAGGAACGAGCTTTTTTGCGGGGGGGGGGTATTGTAATGGCCCCAGGCCGCAATAGCTATAGCCATGTAATCCCGGCCCGTAACCGGTTCGGCGCAAGCGACTAGCGCCTTGGAGCTTCCTTAAAAAGCTCCTTGCCCTGGACCTCTTTTTTTTTAGTTCAATACACAACATTGACCCGTGCCCTGCTGCCTCACGTGACCCTCGGCCTGCGCCATGACAGTGAGCTGCTGGCACACCGCCCTCCCAGCGTCGCTTTCCTCTCTCCCACGCGTCGCCTGAAATATCTGTGTTTCAGTTCGAACATCCAGGATAGCCAGCTCTGTCCGCGCAGAAACCATTCTTGTCTGGATTCTGGCAGTTGAGTGATACATGATACGCAAAATAGCACTGCTCAACTTTTTACAATCTCTCCATCGGGTCGCTGTATTTCTTGTTCAGATATGGGGGGAAAAGGGTGGGAGGAAAGGTAAGCGGCCTTTATATAGCTTTCCCCATCACTACTCTCCTCCAAGCCATCGCCATTTTCTAAACATGCACATACCTGCTAATCTACTTAGCTGCTGTCAAACCCCCCTCCCATTATCATTTCTCCTCCCTTCCACCGCCTCCCCTCAACTTCTCTCAAATCAAGCTCATCAAGTTCAAAACAACAAGCTGTCCACACACTACAAAACGCTATTTTTGTTCTAAGTCTGGCACTCGAGAAATACATAACATAGTATCGTTCGATGTCAACATTCCCAGCTCTCTCCATGGCTAATAGTCGTCTGGATATTTGGGTCTGGAGAATAAATTTGGAGGGAAGGTGGATATGGTTTATATAGGTAGCTTTCCTTCTCGCTCCCAGCTTCAAGTCATCACCGTTCGCGTAAGTAGTAAATGACTAGCTGCTGTCACGCCCTCCGTCTGTTGCTATTTTCTCTCCCTTTCACCGCTCTGACTCAAACCACTCTCATCCACTTTGAAAGCACAAACCAGTCAGCTGCGCGCGAGGAACATATTCTTCTCTGAACTCTCGACTCCGGGAATACGCAACTTAGCATTACTCCAACTTCAGCTTCCCAAATCCTCTCCATCAAGGTTTTCCACCTTCGGTCTGGGTCTGGAGAAGAAATTTAAATGGAAGGTCGAGGGGTACTTATATCTTTTCTTGCCAATCATTTCCAACTTCAAGCCATCACCATTATTACTTTCCGAACATGCACAGCTGCTGTCAAACTTCCTCTCACTATCGCACACCGGGCATGCCACCACCACTGCGTCCCCCATTCACCGCCCATCCCCATATCAATTTCACTCAAGTTGATCTCGTGGAGTTCTGAATGGCCAGCTCTGTCCACGGAGAAGTTATGGTTGTGCTGATTCGGGAACAAGAGAGATCCGCAAGATAGCATCGCTAAACTTCTGCTTCCCTCTTGCCCCATTTAAGAACCTCCAATATGCTTTCGACTTGAAGAAAAAGAGTTTGGAAAGGGACGGCGGTGGGGTTTTTATACCTGGTCCCTTGTAATTTTGGTAGCTAGGTACTCGATAAAATACTTAGCCTGCTACAGCCGTACAGGCTAGAGAAATCAATCAGGCTGCTATCGTAACAACTTTCAACCGTCATTCCCGCTCTTGGTACCATTCCTCCCCCTTCCACGTCGTCTCCCAGGATTAATCTCATCCACTTCGAATTTCGAACATCCGGAATAGCAAGCAGAAGCTCTGTGATTGTGCTGATTTTTGCATTCTCGAGAAACAGGCAAGATAGCATCGCTGAACATCTGCATCACCAATTAATTTGTCACGGGTCTTTGATCATGGTTTTAGACTTGGACAAGAAGAGGTTTGGAAGAGAGGTGTGGGGTATTTATAGATATATGAGTGTGGTTGCTGACTTGGTAGCTCAGGTAGGAACTAGCTAGAATTCCCCCGATTGCTTTACTCTTCAGAAATCACAAAGAGTCTTGTCATGTAAGGAAGCTGCTGTCACTCACATCTCCCTTCCACCGCGTCGCCTTGGATTTATCTCATCCACTTTGAAAGTCTAGAGCAACGAGCTACCCGCGCATAAGCAATTGTTTTCTGTGAATTATGGCATAAGAGGGATACACAAATAAGGTACCATCGCTCTACCCCTCTCCATTGCGTATTCATAGAATGGACTGGTGCTTGGAGGATTAATTGGAACAGGAAGGTGTTGGGGCTTATATAGTTGAGTCTGAGCTTGGGAGGAGAGTATTGGAGGCATTTTCGTTGCCGCGTTGAATGAGTAGTAGATGGTGAGCTGCTGTCGCAACCCCCTCTCACCACCACCCCATCTCCCTTCCACCGCCTCCCCCTAGACCGATTCAATTCAGTTCGATCTCATCATCTCGTCGAGTTCGAAAAAAAAAACAGCCAGCCATCCACGCAAAATCCATTACTGCTAATTCTAGCACCCAAGTGAAATCAATACATCGTACCATCGCTCGAAGCCGACTTCTCACGCTTTCCCGTGGTCTGTTTCCTCACAAGTTTAGACTTGAAAAAGAAAAGTTTGAGAGGGGATGTGATGAGCTTTTTATAGCTGAATCTGGTTGCTGATTTGAAAGCTATTAGGTACAAGCTAGATTCCTTAATCTGCTACAGCGGTAACAGGAATTCGTACAAGAGAGCTGCTGTCGTAAGCTCCTCCCACCACCATCCACCCCCTCTTTTACCGCGTCTCCCTACATCAGCCTCACCAGTTGACCAATTCAGATTCCAAAAGAGAGAGCTGTCTACGCAGAAGCAATTGTTATTGTGTTTTCGCACAGGAGATGGGCACCTAAAATAGCATCGCTAGACCTCCCCTTTTCCAAACTTTCTCTTCACAAAGTCCAGGACCACATGGTTGGAACTTTGGTCTGGAGAACAAGTTCAAAGGGAAGGTGGTGGGCTTTTTATAGCCGAGTTTGAGCTTTGGAGGAGCGCTTAGCGCATTGAACGCATTATCATCAAGCTTGACTCAAAGCAGGTAGCTGCTGTCGCAACTTCTTCTTACCGTCACAAGCTCCTCTCACTGATGACCTGGCAGCCCGAGTTTTCCTCAGAATCAGGGCACATCAGATTCAGAAACTGTCCACGTAGAATCTAATTATTCTACCACTCGAGTGCATACCTACGTAACACGAGAGTGGTATTGCTGAGCTTTGGCAATTCCAGGCTTCCTCATCGTCTCGTTCCCGGGTTTGGACTTAGGGCTTCGGCTTTAAGAAGAAGAGGTTGGGAAGGGGTGATGGTGTGGTTCTTATAGCTGTAAGCCGAGTGGGATTGGTGACTAACTTGACTTGGTAACTACCAGATACTGGCTAGAGTCCTCAGTTTACTACATTTATGAGACAAAAGTCTGTAACTCCCCCCGCCCCTCTAATTAACTAGGAATATCCTAAATGATTGGGAATATCCCCGGTGATCATGAATATTGTCAATGACTGTGAATATTCCCAACGAGAAGATCTCGGCTAACTGGAAAAGAATGGCAAGATGAAAGATGGCTACTGCCATATTTTAAATTCAGGAAGGGGTTTAGAACTTTGGAGGCCCACTGCCAGTCTACAAAGTATCAACCAGGCTGCTGTCGTGATAGCTTTCTACTATCACATCCCCCTTTAACCGTCATTCCACTCTCTACCACAGCATGGCCTCAACCTCTCAACCCTACTCCGGCAAGCCTAGCACCCAGTGTACAGGTTGCCTTTTATTCTTCAGAACATGTGCGTCTGTGTTTGATTCGAATCCCTTTGCGAAATAGCATCGCCTGGCTTTGGCTTCTCAGGCTCCCCCATCATCATTCACGCTGTGCTTTGTGGACTTGGAGAAGAAAGATGTTGGGGAGGAGGTGGGGCTTTATATAGCTGATTTCAAGCTCTAGAAAAACGTGTTTCAAAAAAATGTCGTCAAGTCATCAATAAATAGCGAGCTGCTGTCACCACTCCCTACCACCACCACACCATCCTCGCTTCCACCGGATTCCCCTCACTCTATTTTTTCAAGCCAATTTCACGTCATAAAGCCTAGCATCCATCATACGGCCGTCATGCTCTTTGAATTTTTAGAAAATATGTATGTTTTTGATTCGAGTCTTCACGCAAAATAAAATTGCTTGGCTTTGGCTTCTAGGGCTTCCCCATTGTGTGATCAGGCGGAGTGAATGGACGTGGAGAAGAGGTTGGGAGGGGAGGTGGTGGGCTTTTTATAGATGGTACCTTGGGCAATTTGGTAGCGAGTTATTACCTAGAATTCTTACACCCTTACTCTGCTACAATGTTCAGGCATTGTCTGAAATCATATCGTGGTAGCTTTCTACCGTTACCATCCCCTCCAACCATCACTTTCTTTTTTCCCCACCGCCCCTCCCCATATCAATCTCAACCACTTCGAACATCCGAAACAGCAAGTAAGGCGTGAACCCATGCACAAAGCCATTAATATCTTTACCTATCCAGCGCTCGAACAACACACCATAGCATTGCGCAACCTCAGCTTTCCAAATCCTCTCCATCATATCCTTGTATGTGCCAACTTAGGTTTGGAGAAGAAGTTTGGAGGGGTGGTGGAGGCCTTTTTATAGCTGAATTTGAGTTTTGGACGAGCGTGTTCAAGGCATCTCGCATCGCCATCTTGTTCGTTTCGGCATCCACAGCTAGTAGCAAGCTGCTCTCGCCCCCCCATTTCCACCGCCTCTCTCCAATTCCCTCGCGTCAATTTTATTCAAGTTCAAATACAAACAGCTACCGATTCAGCCCGCTGTTACCTGATTCTGGCACCCAAATTTGAAGTTAATTAACACAACGCAGTATTGCTCGGCGCCGATTTCTCAATCTTTCCCATCGCTTTCTTGTTCTATGGAAGTGGGATTTGAAGAAAAGAAATTGGACAGAAGGTGGTAGCCTTTTTATACCCTTTCTTGCCCATAACTTCCCACTTCAAGCCATCGTCTTTGAACTTGACTCAGAATAGGTAAGAGACGCTTAGCTGCCATTACACCACCCTCCCACCACCATTCCCCCACCCTACCACCACTCTGTCCCAAATCTCTTTTGAAAATTGCCAAATTCAAACACAAACAGCTAGTTATGCAAAACTCGTTGTTATATTAATTTAGCATCAAAGCAATATAACACAACGCAGCGCAGCATCGCTCGACGTCGACTTCTTGCACTTCCCCATGCGCTTCTTGTCTGCGAGTGTGTGGACTTGGAGAAGAAGAAATGGCGAGGAGGTGGAGGCCTTTTTATACCTTTCCCTGGCCCTAACTTCCAACGTGTCTTCGAACATGACTCGGTTTAGGTAGGTAAAATACGCTTAGGTGCTGTCACATCCCCCCCCACCCCCATTTCCCTTAGGTCAATTTTATTTAAATTCCAACCAACCACCTAGTTATGCAGAACTCGTTGTTATGCTGATTTAGCACCTAGGTTTGAAATTAATTAACACAACGCAGCAGTTCAACGTCGACTTCTCGCACTTTTCCCATTCGCTTTTCATTTAATAATGCGTGGATTTGAAGAAAAGAAATTGGGGAGAAGGTAGAGGCCTTTTTATAGCTAAATCTAAATTTTGAACGAGCGTATTAAAGGCATCTCGTGATCGTATCGCCATTGAATAAATAGTAAATTGATAGCTGCTGTCACCCCCCATTTCCACCACCCTCCCCTCTCCCTTCCACCGCGTCAAGCCGTCTCCTCAATTCTTCTCAAACCATGCCCATCAAGTTCAAAACTACCAGCTACACACATGGCACGTCCTGATGCTAGGACTTTGGCTGACACAAAATAGCTGATAGGCTCGCCGAACTTCTGCGTCTTGCGTTTGCGACTGTTACTTAGACTTAGAGAAGAAGCTTTGGAAGTCAAAGGTGGTGGAGTTTATATAGCTGTGAGGGTGTTAGCGCGGCAGCGCCGTTGGAGTTTCTTAGCTCTGGGATTGAAGGGTCTGGATGTTCAGGCCTGGGCGAAAGTTACAGTGACAGAAAAAAAAAAGTTTGCATGCGCACATACCATCGCCTTGGGCACTTCCCAAACCTGGTTTGACTTTGCGGCTGATATCCCAAGCATTTGAAAAATACATTTTATTGGGTACTTGTCAGTTGTTTCGGCGGAAGTAATGAGAGTCCGCCACAGGTAAGTAGAGAAAATCCAAAAGTTGTTTTGGAAATAACTGACTCACTGAGTGGTTGTGGGTGCGAGAAGTGGGAGGGGTATGCAGCAGACCCTTTTTTTTTTTCAACTGTAATTGAGCATCAAGTAACATGCACGAAGAACAGCACGAGATCTGGAGATTGTTTATGAACAGATTTTCTGAATCTCGATTCGACTCCTAGCTATCAACAACACCACATGCCCCATGCATCCATCCCAGTGTATGCACCCAAACCCCCAGTCCAGTCCAGATGCATAGCCACTCCATTACCACCTGGCAAGCAAAGAGTAATTATCTATAGACAGCATGTGACTTCTGTACAAGTATCTCCAGCAAAAGAAGCAATCAATCAAACAAACAAAGAAGAACGCCCGCTGTGCTGACATCCGGTGCGCTCAAAAAAAGGGGGGGTATCGTGCAAAACAAGAAGTCCGAAGAAGAAACAAAACAGCAAAAGTACCTCCCACAAAGTGCCTCCCACAAAAGACCTCCAAACCGCCCGGTGAATGCGACAATCCTACACGCTTGAGAAGGAGAAATGCTTGCTTGCTTGAGCGAGCGAGCCAAGCTTGAATGACTCCAACCTCCGACTGAAATGAGCTCGCAAGACAAATGATGCCTGTCGTTCTTGGGCGAGAGAAAATGAAAGTCGACTGGATGGGTCGAGTGCCGACTGCATGAGGGAGATGCCGCGGTGAATGCAATGACAAATGCCCGATTCGCTGACATGCAGCAGGCGATGTGTGGTGTTTGGTGGTTTTCGTCAGACATTCAGTCGTTATGCGTAAGGTGGGTGTCCTGCTGGCCGTCTTGTGTGGCGTGGTCGTGGTTTCGATATGTGCCGGACAGGACAGGGGGTCTTTGGACAAGGAGAAGTTCGACTAGCTGTGGAGTTGTCGGCTGAAGTGACGGCCAAGATCGATGAGTCGTCCGGGAAAGTCGGCCGGAAGGTCTCGGAAGGATAAAGAGGATTCCGTGAAGGTGAGCAGCCCAGTTGTAGAGGGTCCAACGTTGGTATCTTGGGTAGAACGGCCGACCAGTCAGTAGCTTGCCTCATCACCTCTCCGCCCCCAAACTCCTCTCCTCCCCTATCAACTCCCCCACAATCTCCTCCCTAACCTTCCCACACCACTCAAAGATCGCCTTTTCGAAGCCAAGCCACGCCTCACGACTATCCGTTCCATCCTCATCACCATGAACAACACCCGCAACATCGACCTCCAAGATGATATCCCACCTCAACTCCGCCTCCTTAATCCAACCTTGCAAATTATGCGTCCTTGCATACGGCTTCCCGGTATCCGCATACCACTCCTTGATAAGCGCCCCAATCTTCTTCTCACTAAACGTCTTCTTTGACATCGTGAAGCACTTATTATGCAGTCCCACCAACCTCTGTCCATCCGCCATCGCCCTCAAGAAATCCGTAGGTAGCTCTGCGGCCTCAGAAGCAGGCGTCCAAGCAGGCACAGGCGTCTCACTAGCATCCATAGCCTTGAGAAACTCAAACTCCCTCGCCAACTCCCTACCCGTCCAATCCCCTCCAAACCAACTCCAACTCGCGCGCTGACGAATCTTCTGGCGTCTTTCTTCTTCCTCCAGCTCCTCTTCTTTCTTCAACATGTCGCGTACGCCACCAAGCCATTTCTCCACTCGTGCACATTCCTCCAAACTAACGCCATTTTCAAACTTCCGCTCAAACAGCAATTCCAGCATCCACATGAGTCTATGCAACTCCGGGCGCATCTTCCCTTGTGGCGCGATGGCTGCTAAGCGCTGAGGCATCTCATGCGCTTGATAGTATTTCTTGGCCGCGCCCATGGCTGCGGTTACGACGTCGGCGAAGTTGTTGCCTTGGTTACAATACCAGTCGTTGCCGCCTGGTGGAGGCGGCTTGCCTGCTAGAATGTTCTCGGCTGCGGTGCGGGCTTCTGCGACGACGGGCTCGGCGACATCGAAGGCTTCGAGGAGAGATTGCTTGAGTTCGGCGGATGTCGGGGGCTTGGGGCGGGGGGAGGAGCGGTAGGTGGTTTTGGGGGGCCATTCGGCGCCTTCGACGCCTGGGAGGAACAGCTCGCCGTTCTCCGTAACCAGCACTTCGGGGAAGAATGTGCCGTCGGCTTGTAGGCCTGGCGAGACGAGCTGCTCGGGACTGTGCAGTGGTGAGAAATTGCCATAACTGCTTTGCCGCCTATGTCCATCGTCTTCGAATTCCTCTTTCGGCCTGGCAAGCTGTCCTCCCCTTCCGTCCAGCAGACCCGTTTTGGCAAAGTAGTATTGCAAGTGTACGATACTGCCCAAGTTCATGACAGACTCGCGGTTCTGTGCCGAGGCAGAGAAGTAGCGGCTCTTGCGCTGGATTTCCTCGTCGCGCTTGAAGAAGCCTTTGCGGACTTGGGTTTCGGCACTGCTGAAAGACGAGCGTGCGCCGTATGATTTGGATGTGGCAGAGCCATCGGAAGAGTTGGAGACGGAGCGTGACTCAGGGGGGGAGGGGCCGATGATGGATTCGGGACGGGTGGCTATTACATTGTCGTGGATGGCTGCAGGGAGGTATGTTGAATGTCGTGCCAGTCGAGCATATCGACGCTGCACTGCTGATGTGGAGGCGGAGCGAGGAGGGCTGGTGACATGGAAGGCGGGGAGGACCTTTGATCGGGAACGGCGGTCATCAGCCGTGTCGTCGGGCTTCTGGCTGGAGTCGTTGCTCATCTCGTCACTGCTCATCTTTGCGTTCAGATCAGAGTCGGCAGACTCCTTCAGTGCGGACGGGGGTGCCATCGCCATCAGAGACACTTGTATGCGGCAACAGGGAGACTGCGGGCTTGGTGGGGAGATACTCGAGTGGAAGTTGTCAAAACGGAATGCGGCAGATTTCAGTGTGTACTGCGGTGCTGGTGGAGAGCAGTTGCAGGACATACATCAATGCAGACAGTCGTTGGCGAGCTGCGGTACTGGAAGATGACAGCGTTGAACTTTTCCTCGCTGGCGGTTGCTGTGGAGAAGGATGACGGGCGCAATATTGATGCGGAATGAGAGGTGAGCTTGAGCCTCTTGTGCAATATTCTGGCGCAGTTGGCACAGAGAGCGTCCTCAATGCGGCGGAGACGAGGTTCAAGCACGCTAAAGAAGATTGGACGCAACGCGGGCCCGCAGAGAGTCCAAGCGCGACGCGTTCTATCGCAGGGCACGGAAATAGATAGTGGGTCCAATCCCGGATTTTCGGAGGTGATGTGTTCTGGAAAAGGTGCATGGAAGCTTGACGAGAGTGTTGGGTTATTTTGGGTGTGGACGAGAAAAGAGTGGAATCACAGGAGAACATGTGGTCCGTGCGTCTTGGTATTTCCTACATATTTCTTGACGATAAGAGACGTTTTTGCTATCGTCAGTTTAAAAGGTCAATATTATAAAGCTGTCCAGTCGGCATTGATGAAGCTCGGATTAACCTTCCCGGCTGCTGTGCCAATCGGGAGCTGCAGCCGGCCGAGCCGCGAGCTAGTGCCTGACTGGTAGGGCGAGGATTTATATTACTCAGCTTGGGTGATACATGTATCCCTCAAACATGTCTGAGACACCAGCTCTTGTCGTTTTTATATCGTTATATAAGCTTACAAATTGCATTTTTCACAGCATTGTTTTAATGCCTTGCATGTATTTTTCTCCTGTGTCACTGCACTCGTGAATAAACTAGAGAGGCAAACTCAAGCTTTATATGCACGCCTCTCTAGCTGATTCAGGGGCAGCTCTTGTACTCACCCACTGCGTTTCACATGCATCTCTGTGCCACGTCGCGTTCTTTTGTCCTTCGCTTTCTTCGGTCTGGCTCCAGGAACGCGTTTCGTGTGCATGGCTAGAGGATGCACCCTGATTCGCTGGCTGGGTGTCAACAAAGTTCAGAAGTACCTGGCTATATGTGTTGGAAGATATGCAAGAACAAGAAAAATCATAAAGCTTCACAATTCATTCCACATATTACATTTCACACGTGAGCCACAAATGAAATGACACATCAGCCACTCTCCGTGTCACCTCATCCAGCGCACAGCCTGAGGTACCTAAGCTGCGACTCGGCCTCGTCACCACAGCTCCCCTTCGCCCATACTCATAGTCGGCCGCCTTATGATCGCAACACACTACCCACCGCGAACCTTAATCCGACTCACCAACCGCCACCACTCTCCAGCTCAAGACTTGCCGCCCAGACGATCCCACTCTGCTGCCCAGCATACTGACAGTCTAGGCGCAAGCGGCGGAGATGCTCCACTGCTGCCGCTTCTTCCAATGAGTGTCCGTCGAGATGCCCCGGCTGGTACTCCCGCCGACCCTGCGCTATTGACTCCCACCAGCAGCAACACCCTCAACGTCGCCCCAAACTACAATTCCTCGCCCGACTCGGACTCGCCAGAGTGGCGCCAACACATCCGTCAGGCCCGCAAACCTTCCCCTGGCCTCGCCGCCCGTCTCAAGGCTCTCGGCTTTGGCAACACCAAACGCTCCGTCTCAACCCCCGCCACAGCTGAGCGAATTGGCCGCATCCCCGAAGACCAGATCCGCCAGCTCGACGAGAACCACCAAGCGAATTCGATCTCCTACGAGCGCCGCGCGCGCGCCTACAGCGGGGCCAGCAACAGACCAGGACTCACCCGTCAGAACACTGGCTTGAGCTTCGCAAGCTTGTCTGAGGAGACCAAATCAGAAGGCGCTCCTACGCCCACGCCGTTGAGTCCGCGAGAGAACAACATGGCGACGCTGTCTCCAACCCGGGCTTCGCTTGACTCGCACAAATACAGGATGCCGGAACATGACAATACCAATGGCACCAAGGCTATGCCTGACACACGGAAGCTACACCTGGAGCGGGAAGTTGAAGAAGTCGAGGTGGCACAGGAGCACGACATTGATGAAACCCCACCACCTCCGCCAAAAGACCCCGACCACGAGCCTTCTGTATCGAATGGTGATTCTGAAGAGACGCAGTCATACTTCAATCCTTTTGGCTTGACACGAACTACATCGATCTACACCCTCTCCAGAGCCTCCTTCGCTAGTCAACTTGCACAACTGACGGCACTGCAGCTACCCGACGCTGCGACCTTGTCCGGAATGGTTGCCGCTATTCCGACCTCAACAGATGCGACGAAGGTGTTGATGGGCGCGGCAGGCCAAATTGGAAGCTGGATCGCAAAGGCCTCTGAGGTACTGAACGGTCTAGACGCCGACGACGACGTAGAATGGGCTGCAATTGGTGGCAGAGAAGGTCTCGAAGAAGTCGACAACTGCGTCAAAAAGTTCGAGAAACTTATCAATGTTTACGTCGGAGCGATCGAGCAACTACAAGCCCGCGACGATATCAGCAATGTCTCGGGAGCCGATTTACAAACCATCCTCACCCAAGTCGAGAACATACTGCACGAATGGGGGATGATCAAATTCAATCTGAAGCGGACGAAAGTATCCGTGGAGATGGCATTGGAGTATGAAGAGCTCTGCAATGTGGTGCTCGGCGATATTGGCAGTGAGATGGACACCCTGGCTCGACTGATTTTCGAAATGGAGGAGAAGCGACATCAAACCATATCCGATGGCGCAGATGCTTTCGAGCTGGGAGAGATGGAGACGATAGCTGAAGACACCCCATCTCCTCGAACCAACAGGAACAGCAACCGCCTCAGCGTACCCCCCTTATTCCCCACCTCGCCCAACGCGCCCGTAACACCACCAACCACGGTTGACGACGGCAGCCTACTAGCCCTCTTCGCACGCATGCAACCCCTCCGCGCATCCCTCGACTTCCTCCCCATGCGTCTCCAAGCCTTCCTCGACAAAGCTGAAGAAGTGTTCCCCTCCGCCTGCGAAGAAATCGAAGAGCGCCGCCAAGCCCTCGAACAGAAATATCAGAAACTCCAGATGGATGCGGAATCATTACGAAGAGAACTGGGCGAGGATCGCTGGATAACCGTCTTCACAGGCGCCGGTCGCAAAGCCTCCAAGATGTGCGATTCCTGCGACCGGAGCTTGGAAAAACTGCATGAAGCACTCGATGCCTCAGCACACTTGACAAACCCGGCTGTAATGGCTAAGAAGATCGAAGCCTATGAGACCAAGAAACAGCACTACGGGCCTGCCATCGAGCGCGTGCTGCAAATCATTGCAAGAGGTGTCAAAGACCGTTTAACCGTGAACGGCGAAATCTTACGTCTGCATTCGGAGATTGAAGCGCGATGGGAAAGCTTGCAGGAGCAGATGAAACAGATGGATGGGATGTTGGAGGAGGCGCAGCATGATCGCCAGGATCAGCAGTTGAGAGATTCGATTTGCAGTTTTGCTTCGTCTGATCGGACGTCCATGCAAGGCGGAGTCGACACGCCGCAATCGAGCCCTGCCTCGAGCGTTATTTTCAACAAGACTAGCTACAACCACGATACTCTTCGTACGTCCAAACTACGAAACCCAAACCGCCAATCCTTACTTCCCCAACCCGGCGGTCGAGGGGTGAGCAGCAACTCTAGCAACACTTCTCGGAACAACTCCGTGGAAACTATCCGCAGTGCTTCGCGGCGTCCCAACCACCGTCTCTCTATGCTCAGCACCGCATCATCCGATCACTCTTCTCCGCTTTCTGGCCGTGGCGTGCCCATGCCCAACACCGCCAATTACATTCACCATACTTACAACAACGGTACGTACAGCGCCAACAGCAATTCCTCAACCCCCACCGGCCCATCTTCGTCTACTGCGAGTATGATCAATCGACCGAGATGGAACTCCTCTGTTAATACCAACGACACTATCCTCGGCCACCACTACGCACCATTCAACCCCTCTTCTAACTATTCTGCCCGCGCCGGTTCCGAACCACCCGCTGCCCGCTACTCACACTCCCCTGTATCTCCACGAGAAACAGGTTCGAAACTACCAGTCCGCTCCCCACTTTCTAAGAGTGCTATATCGGCTTCCACGCAGCAGGGCATGAACGCAGCGCGTATGGCGTTCAGAGACCGTCTTGCTGCTGGGGGTCCGGCTCCGGGACCGTATTCACAATACAATATGAGTATGTCCAGCCCGCCGCAACGTACACTGCGCAGCAAGGCATCGGTTCCTGCCTTCGGGAGCAGGAGAACTGGTGTGGGAGGGGCGAGGGATGCAGATGGGGGAGTGAAGAGTAGTCCCGCGAGGCCGGCGTCGAGTTTGGCTGCACCGACGCAGGCTTCACAGAATCGGAGTCAGAGCAATAATAGGGCGAGTGTTATGGGGATGCGAGGGAGGCAGACGCACAATGCCATACACGGAAGTGGTGCTGTGGTTGGCGCTAGTGGGAGGGAGAGTAGGGTAAATGGAATGAACGGGAGAGATGCGAGTCGGATGGGACAGAGGGATGAAGTGAATGGAAGGAATGGAAGAGGGAGTGTGAGTTCGAGGAATGTGGAGAGTAGGGAGGGCATGCGGAGGGGAAGTAGTCAGGTATCTGTGGATTCGAGGGGGAGTGAGAGGCCGAGGTGGAGACTGCCTGCTTGATGAGGGAGTGGGGAGTGAAGTGTTTGAGACTTGCGAGTCTTGATACGGACGACTTGGGCGTATGATGTGCGGGATTTGCATGAGAGGGCGTTTTGTTCTGCGACGGAACCAGGAACTCGGCCATGGTTCTCCATACCCTCCTTTCTACATGGTCGCACGGCGCATGGAGCATTGTTGCGCCAACCGGCACGGGTATATTGTTTTTTTTCCAAGGCTTGTCATGGATATTCTCCGAGTCTTTCGTTCCGCATGGTGTATAGCGAGCAAGCGAAACGGAAACGGCGCATTTCAGGGAATCGGACAGGCGCGCGAGATATCATTGTGGGGAGCGCGGCGTGCTTTTGTCTGGCCTTGTTTGTGGTCCAGACTCTTTCTGGGGCTCTCAGGCCTGCGGGATTCGAGGATGCGATGGGGAATAGGGCGAGTTGTGGAGTGTTGTAGCGCATGGCAAGAAAGCGAGAACTGTGCGAATTGACGGGAAAGAGCAATGTGCAGATAGCGTCTAGGTAGTAGCTCGAAATGCGATATCTTGAGAAAGCTATTGTACCCTTGGGTCTTCTTCATGGTGATGTGGGTATGATTATGCAGTGTTTCTTGAGTTCCAGGATGCCTATTGGGACACACAGATCCATCAATCCTTTCCGTCTCCCACGAACCCCCTTTCCCACATCCAGCCCCCCACTCCATCCTCTCTCACCGTCATCCCCCACCACCCTCTCATCTCCGATCATCTCCGAGCATTCGTATTCTCCTTCAAAAAGCCCAAATTACGGCCTTATCAAATTCTCATTTCGAAGCTACAGAAAACCAGCTTAGCTGGATTCCTCAAGGTTCTTCTAGTTGCACGTGTTCGTAGGCGCAGCAAGCAACATCGCCTCCCATCCCTCCTACCAGCTGGCGCTGGCTGGTGAAGGGGGGCGAGAGGCATACAGCCATCGCTGTGCATCAATATTCTATATAAAGTGAATAAAGTGGATAAAGCCCACCGGAAACTCCTTTCTTCAGAAGAATCTGCAACAGTCCGATCGTTGCTCGAGATGAAGTGTAGGCGAGGACGGGGAAACAGGTAGAACAGGTAGGACGGGGATATCAAAAGACTTACGGATTGTGAAATTGTAAAAATTGCTTTTGAGTTCTATAATAAATAATTGGATGTCTTTGGAGAACGGGTTGGTGGGAGGTGGTGCGAGGCTGCGCGGGGCGAGAGAATTTTTTGGGGGTTGGGGAGAGGTAGATGTGAATGACGGTACCTGGAGAGAACGGTTATGATAGACAGCAGCGAAGGAATTAGGAAGGCGGGCTGGGTGTGGGACGATGATTGGCGCTTCAGGGCGGTTTTGCCAAAAACAGGGGGGAAATGCAGTATTCCTAGATATTTGTTTACCCTAGGTATAGGTACTCGTGACTTGGTCATTGCTGGCCCTTGTCCTTTGCGCAAACATCCACGTCGCAGCTTGCTTAAGGCCTGCTCCATTTTCGTTTTGGGGATAGAACTTTACGGGAAATGCAGACGCTATTTATATTTTTTTAAGAGCTTTGAAGCGAGTGAGAACTGGCTGAGCGGCCTCAGGACTCGATCATGTGATATTTCTCAACCCCTATGCCTGAGAAACTCGGCCCGAGGCTGTTTCGCCCCCTTTCTCAGGCCTGTTAGCACCAGCATCGCTTCCAACAGCCAGTATCTAGGTAGGTATAAGCGCCTCACAACCCGCCTTCTCAATTTCTTTTTTTCAAGACTACAGAACGCCAATCCCAATGATCACCGGTAAGGACGGGGGATTTGAAATAGCAAGAACCTAGCCGAGATATTCTAGGTTTAGATTATTGTCATTTGAAATAATTCATGGATTTGTTGTTTGGCGAGACTTGTTATGAGCGAGATGGATGACGGGAGCGAGGTGGGACGACAGCAGCATGCCGATGCAGTGATGGTTGATTGCTAAAAGGATGGGAGTGTTTTGTAGCATGAGTATGTATTTGCTACCTGGAATTTCAATTGGTGATGGAAGGACTTTTGGCGCTTGCACAACATGCATTTCCCATCTCTCCTGCCCAGACGATTGGTGTGTTTGAACCAGAAACTACGGGGGGAAGCAGGAGTATTTATAGCCTTTGCCTCCAATCCTTCTGGTGCTTAAGGGGCTCGATTACATAACACGTGACCTTCTTTCATCCCCTTTCAATTCGCGAACGAGGTCTACCTCGTGACACGTGATCAAAGCCTGGAAATTTCAGGTACGCGTGACTTTCCATTGCCATCTACATCATATAAACCCCTCGACCAGGCTTCTCAACTTTTCTTTTTCAAATTTACAATGCACGGAGAGAATGGTTTAACATGCATGGAAAATGGAGGACAGGGAGATGATGGAGAGATGGTGCAAAATAAGGACATTGAAATATTGTGTCTCACTCACAATCTCAAATCCATAACCTCGGACGAGAAACTGTGATTGCGGGGCGGATTTCGGAGTGGGTGGGAACGAGGTAGATAGAATGACAGCAGAAAGCTGTTACGGCGGCAGCACCCATGGTTGATAGAAACTCGCCTGTTCAATATCAGCCAGCTTATCCAATAATGATTTCGTGAAACCAAGACCGAGTGCAAGAAACTTACTCCCTATAGCTCACATCCACTCGTCGAGTAAATGTCTTGACCCTTTCTTGTGCTTGACACTGTACAATTCGAATTGCATGGCTTTGACTCGTGCGGATGGGAATCTCTGGAGTCAAGTCTGCTGGGATAGCAGCGCTATTTATACCATCTGGATACTCTTAATAAAGGCCTAATTGGAGGGTTGGGCCACGTGATATGTGACGTTTCTTAATCATCCCCTTGAAGTCGAGAATAAGATCCGCCTTATGTCACGTGATCAGGTGATCCGTAAGCGTGACCCTTATGCCTAGGTAGCTATATAAACGCCTCGACCTAGCTTCTTCAACCTTTTTCTTTAGATCTGCAGCTTAGCTTGATCCTTGTGATGCTGTGGACGATAGGGAGATGATTGGGACTTGGGAGATTGGGGGGTTTGGAACACAAGGTTGTGCTTCAAAATTTTCGAACTCATAATGGTACCTAGGCTTATAGTGTCATGGGAGTCTTTGTCGGATTGTGGCCTGCGGGCCGGCTTTGGGGAGAATGAGAGAGGAATACTGGATAGATTTGACGAGAGCTGGTGGAAATGACGGCAGGAAAAGGTTGTGACAGCAGAAAGCCGTTACAACGGCAGACAGCGTATTCAACAACGGGTTCCTCAAGCCCTTGCCAATTGTCCAGGAGATAAAAGGATTTCACAGCACTTCCAGGCATTTTATAATCCTAGTCATCGGTGACCTGGCTATTCCTCGCCCTCGCACGCTATACACGGCATACGTGTGAATACCCAAGATTCTCTTTTTAGAATTTATTCTACGGAGGGAAGCATTGCTATTTATACTTTTACGAGCTTGGAAGCAGGGCAGGAAAGGCTGGGAGGTCGAAAGACTCGATCACGTGATACGTGACGTTTCTTCATCCCCTGTCGATTCGAGAACGAGATCTACCTCGTATCACGTGATCAAGGCCTGGAAATTCAAGGTAGGCGTGATCTTCATGCCTAGCTAGCTACCTGGCTACCTATATAAGAGCCATAGCCTAGCCTTGTAGTTTCTTCTTCAGACCTACCAAGCTGTACGCCACAATGAAAGGATGGGGAGGGTTGGAAAGTTGGAAAGCGGAGAAAATGCTACATATGACAGTTTTGCAGCACTCAAAATCTCGAAGTCCAGGGATCTGGCGAGACTGGTTATGAGCGAGAGGGATGACGACAGCAAGTCTTTGCGACAGCAGTATGGAGTAATGACAGCAGCCCCGTTAGTCGACAGCAATTTTCTCAAAACCAAGCCCTTGCCAAATACCGAAAAGATAGGAGCATTTTATCGGATTCCTCGATATTTTGTAACCCTAGTCATCGGTGACCTGGCCATTCCTCGCCCTCGCACATTATGCACGTCACAATTCGCCATTGGCCAATCTGAGAAGGATTTTTCATTTTGCATTTCTGGAGTAGACTCGACGGGGGGAAGCAGCAATATTTATACTTCTACAGGGGTTGAGGCTGGAAAAGAAGGGGTTGGTGGAGAAACTCGATCACGTGACGTTTCCTGAATCTTGGTCCTTTTCCACCAGCAAAACGAGATCCGCTTGGGCCTCTGGACATCCTTGGGCACGTCCGGTATGCGTGACTTCCAATGGCTAGCTATAAAGGCCCCAGGACATCTGCCTTTTCAGTTTCTTCTTCAAACCTAAAAGGGAAGTAACTTCGGGAAACGGAGAGGATAGGGAGTTTTGGAAGGTCCTGTTAGGGAGCTGAGAAAATGCTATGCTGGGTTAGTATCACTCAAAATTCAGGCATCTGGGAAAGTTTACCATTCTCTCACTTACGACGATATAGCAAGTCGTTACGGCAGCAGCATGTAGAAACGACAATAGCATGTAGTAACGACAGCAGCCTCCCTATCCAACAGCAATTTCTCGCAACCATCAACCAAAACTTTTGCCAAAAACCACTAGAACATCACAGCACTCCTACGTGTCTTATGTAGCCAAGTCTGTATGTTTTTGGAGTCACCTCTGCAGGGGGAAGCAGTGCTATTTATATATCTTCTTTCAAACGTTTTCTGATAATCATGTGATACTCACACATGGTGCTTCTTTATCCCCTTTAATTGAATTGAGAGCACAAGATCTGCCGCTTAGGTAATTTCTCAGACCCGGGAACGTGGGCATTATTTCGAGAATTGTAGGTATCTAGGTATATAAACCCCATGGCCTGCCTTCCCAGTCTCTTTAATCCGAAGACTCCGAACTGGTTCTTACCAAGCGAACGTCGAGACTGGACAATGAAGGGAGTATTCAAAATATCATGATCAGGAGCTGAAACATGCGGTGTAGTTACTTGTTGAGGTTTCACTCCAAATCCTCGCTTACGACGACAGTATCCCGTTACGACAGCAGCTTGTAGTAACGACAGCAGCACTACTAAGTACCCATTAACAACGATTTCTTGAAGCCAAGCCCTTGCCAAGTGCCCCCCAAATAAATTGAAAGGCATTACACAGCACTTCTAGATATTTATGACTTTACCTACGTATAGTTTATTGACTCTTGTCACTTGCACGAAATGCACATTGTATTGTTGGCAATATCTCAATGCTTGTAATTTTGGAGTCGACTTCACGGGGGAAAGTAGGATTATTTATACCTTTCGTTTTCAATCGTTTTCTGATAATCACGTGATACTCACACATGATGTTTCTTCATCCTCTTCAAACAAATTAAGAGCACGAGACCCACCTCTCCGTCATTCCTCAAGCCAGTGTTTCCGATAGTCCGTCGACCGATTTTTGTTTGGACCGTACTGATACGGTTTGCCTTTTTAGGAAATAGTCCGGACTAAAGAAATTTAGTTTAAGCTTTTTATTTTTAATTTTAAACCATGGCGAAACGGCGAGACCGTGGTTTGGACTATTAAGCTATTGCTTGCCAAGGCTTGGCAGGCACGGACTGTTACACAAAGCTATTTAATTAATATTAATTCTAATTTTTAATATTTTTGAATATAATTAACGTAATAGTATTTGTAATTGCTTTAGCTATAAATGCATGTATTTTTCTATATTATTATTCAAATTATAAGCCTTTTTAATTTCCAATTTTAAAAATCTTTAATGCCAAATTAAAATACTGTAAATTAATTGCTGGAATTTGAAATAAATAACTTTTAAAAATAAAAAACTCCATATAAAATCCAGTATTTAAAATTATAAAATTATTTTTAATATTTCTAATGCAGATTAATTTTGTATAATTTAATAAAAATAATTAAAAAATCAAGCTAGATTATTATGGCGTAAATATAGCAAAAGCTATTTTAAGCTATTTTTAGCATGCCAAACCATGGCGACCATGGTAAAATTCTAAAACCGCGGTCTGGACTAAATGAATTTGGTTTTAAGGTTTTTAAATAATTTCAAACTGTACTAATACGGTTTAGGGCCCAAACCACGGTCTCAGACTATAGGAAACACTGCCTCAAGCCTGGAAACGTGAGCCTCGCTTCCAATAGAAATATATAAGAACCCCATAACCTAGGTAAGGTAGCTCTCAAGTTTCCCGCTCTACCAATCCCAGAACGCACTAAGTCTGCACGCCAGACGAACGTCGGGACCGGACAGAAAGGGGAGATAATAGATTTGAAAGGTCGTGATTTGGAGCTGAAAGGTGCGATATTTTGTATTTTAGGTATTACTCGAAGTTCAAGAGTAGGATAAGAAAATCAGGGGAGACAGTGGGACCGGCTGCTGGTGGTTTGGAATTTGTGGTGGCGGGACACGGCATTAGCGAGGGGAATAATGACAAGAAATTGTTATGGCAGCAGCCCCCCTATTCAACAGCAATCATGAATTCCTTGAAACTGAGGTTCACCAAATGCCCCAAAAAAGTACAATAGTATGATTTAGTATTTCCAAAAACTTATAACTTGGCCACTCCGGGCACTTGAACAACATGCACGTCACATTTTCACATGTCCCATTCGGATATTGCGTTGTGTTTCTGGAGTTGACTTTATTGGGGAAAGCAGGACTATTTATACAATTTGCTCCTAATCGTTTTCTGGGATTGAGGAATTTGATCACGTGACACGTGATGTGCTTGATCCCGTCCAATCGAAGGAATGAAATCTGCCTATTGGGTTCTTCTCAAGCCTGGAAATGTGGGGTAAGCGTGACTCCAAGTAGCTAGCCACTATATATGCCCCATGGTCTTGCTCTTCGATTTTTTTTTCAATCTTAAACGTGAGGGCGAGATGCAATACCTAGTGAAAAGAGAGAGCAGATTTCGAAGAATGGAAAGCTGAAAAATTCTAGGCTCAGAGTTCAAGGCTATGTATCACACAATTATCTAGAGGTCTGGAGAGACTCGTCATTATCTCTCGCTCATGACGGCAGCTTGTAGTAACGACAGCAGCCCGCCTATTCGAGTGCAACTTTTTACGACCATCAACTAAAGCCTTTGTCAAAAACGCCACGGACAAATCACAGCACTCCTAAGCATCTTGCTTGTCGGTTGTCGGTTGTCAGTTGTCACCCTACTCATGTATAACTTAGCCACCCCTAGCCCTTACACACAAAATACACCTCGCATCAGAGTTGACTGTATTCCTTGCGGTTTTGGAGTCGACTCTACGGGGCCAAGCAGTGTTATTTATGTGCTGTAGAAAAAGCGCTGGTTAAGGGGCTCGATCACGTGACATCTCTTAATCCCTTCCAATCGAGAGAACGAGACCTATCTGGGCCCCTCCGCAACCCTGGCGCTCCCAGCAGCTACTTAGCTATATAAGGCCCGTGGTCTGGCTTTTTTTTTTCTTTTCTTCTTCAAACCTAGAGCGTGAAGATCATCATGTAGGAGGAAAGATGGTAGCCTCGGATGGGCCTTATTGGGAAGCTGAGCGAATGCTATCCCAGGTGTGTATCACTCAAAATTGAATATCCTGAAGAATTACAGTGGGGATTCTGTGGTACTGCCTATTGGCAGTCGGAGGTTTGCTATAGCTATACTTTTTGATCGTTATGAGCGAAAGAGCATGACGGTGCGACAGCAGTTTGCTCGGCTTGACAGGGATTTCTGATTTCGGAAGCCTGTAGATTTATAGAAGCATACAGATTACAGAATAAGGGGAAGGAGCATGCTTGGGAAGTAATGCAAGGCAAGTTGGATGATCACTGATGAGTCGTGTGTGCTTGGGCATGAATCTTCTCTGGTCTCATATGGTTTTTGAGGAGTTCAGGTTAAGATAGCAGGGTGCTATTTATACGTGCTGGCCGAGGAAGCGTGAGCAGGCAAAAGCCAACTGGCTGTTTTGAGCTGGGGATTGATTTGACGATAATCGCTACAAGAGAGAGAATGACGACAGTAAGCATATACGATAGCATTGTGATTGTTTGACGGCGGTCCTTTGACGTGGAGACTTGTTGTAGAGATGTAGAGGGGTACACAAAGACGCGGAGAAAGCATGCTAAGTGATCAAGACGAGGTAAGTGGGAGGGAGGCTGATGAGTGGTCACGCGGTATGTGCTTGAGCATTCGCGTTTTTCGCACATGCCTCGCTTTTTGGTGAGTTCATGTTTGAACAGCAGGGCGCTATTTATATCTTTCAGGTAAGCAGGCGTGAGTTGCAATAAGTCTGTTTGCTAAAAAATACGCAGTTTGCCCTTGGACACTTGGGACGGCACTAATTCAGCGGCCACAATAGCGCAGATACTGTAATGACAGCAGCCCATTCACGCAACGGCCAGTTTTCTCACTCCAAACGTGGGTCCTGTAGTAGAGATGCGGAAATTGAAAATTATAGAAGGCAAAGCATCCTCTCGAATTGACCTGAGACAAGCTTAGGCTGGCGTGCTGGGTGTCAAGCCATCGTGTGTTGTGACTTGATGTTAAGTACTCCTTGACCAGATCACAGCTGGGTAGCGTGATGGTATTTATATTCCTGGGATAGTAAGGCCCAGAGCTGATGTGACTGAGCCACCTAATCTGTATGAAGTTCGGGCACTCGAGACGGTCACTTGGGGATACGACAGTAGCAGGCAGAGACAACAGCATGCTTATCCATTGAGAATGTCAACTTGAAGCCTTTTGAAAGATGTGGAAAGGCGTCAGGGGCAAAAAGCAAAAACAAAATGCTCTCAGATCGACCCAGAACGAGATATGTACTGGTGAGTTGTAGGTACCACAGGTACCAATGGTCAGCTGCTCGCTGCGTGCGATTCTTGAGCAGACTATAGATTGGGGGGTAGGGTACTATTTGTATTCGCGCTGAGAAGAAGCGGGAGAAATCTCTGAAGCTAATTGGCTGTTTCGATTCGCGATTGATATGGCGACAGTCGCTATTAGAGACAGAAGATGGTGGCAGAAAGTGGCAGACGACAATAACAGGGTTTGTTCGACGGTGATGTCTTTGACTTTGAGCCTGTGAAAAGAATAAAAGGCTGTAAGAGACAAAGAAAGGGACTTGTCTTGAATCAACGTCAAGCATGATTGGAGACTGGCGTGGGATGTGTTTGGTGCTGAGACATCATCTGTCTACACCACTTTGTTAGCTCTTGACCGTATCGCTGCTTTGGAGAAGAGTGCTATTTATATTCCCTGGAAGAAAGAGGGCTGGCAGACAGCTATGCCTGTCAGCCGACTGGTGTTTTGGGGTTTAAGACTGATTGAAGCAGATCTGCCATGAGCGAGTAGACATGGAAGGTAGGAAGCGGTCGCGACAGTGGTTATACCTACCGAGCAGTGGCTTTCTCTACCTCTTCTCAAAAGAATCGTGGGAATGTGTCGAAGAGAGAATGCATGCTCTCGGATGAACCTGCAGGAAATCTGGAGGCTGAGAGATGGTCTCCTCGGTGCTAAGCCAAGACATTCGCCAGTCTTTCGAGGTTTTGTTTCTCGACGAGATCATGCTTGGATCCAAAGCGGGTATTTATATTCATTTGGAGAGCAAGATGGATCCAGAAGCAACTAGCCGGCTGCTCTGGGCCTGGCAAGATAGATTCGACAAGAGGTGAGGGGCAATGACGGCAGAAAGGGTCTGTGACGGCAGGGGTACTCACTTAACAGTGACTTCTCGATCATTTGACTTGAAGCCTTGCGAATATTGCCGAAAGATTTCAAATTAGGAGAAACCAAGTGGATAATCTTGAATCAGCTTCAAGTGATACCGATCATCATGAATCGGATATGTTTGCTTCTGGGATCGTAGGATCCCACCGAGTTTAATGTGGTTCTTAACCAGGTCATAGCTTGGATAGCAAAGAGGTATTTATATTTGCTGGAAGAGTGAGAGCAAGCAGGGATGGATGGGAGCCGCTATCTGATTGGCTACCTAGCCTTTGAGGCACCGTATGGACTTTGGGAATTTGACTGTAGCTTAGCGGACACAACAGTCACGTGCAGAAATAGTAGCGTAGTGTCAGCAACAAAAGATGTTGCACCCAGCTGCCTGGCAGGGTATTTCTACCATTGATATGTTCAAAACGTAACTCTCACTCAACGCCAATTTCTGTGAGTCAGAAACTTGCGCGGACATCGAAGGGTATGTAGGAGGCAAAAGGCTTGGTCTGAAGTTGACCTGGATCAGGAATAGTGAGCGGTGAGTGTTGGGTGAGCATGCTTGGTAGTGGAATAGAACGTAATTCCAGGTTCTGTCGCAGTCCTATCTCTCATGGGTAGGATAGCAGAGGCGTATTTATATCCCTGGCAGAGTAAAGGCGGATTGGGTCCCCAAGACTAATTGGATGAAGCTCTTTGTGAAGTTTGAGCACCTGGGACAGCAGCTAGTGAATATGACAGCAGCTGGTCAAAATGACAGTACCTTGGAGTCGCGAGAAACATGTCATCGCAGACTCTCCACAGCTGTCGACAAACCAAAAAGCCACCACGGGCGACACGAACATCCCAAAGAAATTGACAGAAAACATGGACTCGGCGAACGTGTTAGGTGACCAGAATCTCAACTTCTTTTTGTTGCACATCGGAGATTCCCCCCCTCGACCCCCTTGGACTACCCTCGCCAGGGATATTTTCTTTCGGCACCACAACCTCAAATCGCGTCCGTTTTCGACGCTTCGAAGTGCGCTCGACAGCTCTCGAAGGCGAATCTGTGACTGTATACTCTCAGCTATTTGCTAGCTTGATTTCATCTCATTGCCCTCCAGTTTGACCAGATCAAATCGAAAGCGGTCATCCTCGGGGCTTGGGCACATGATGATGTTCACTATGGCTTCTTTTCTTGACCAGTTTGTAGCTTGGGTAGTAGAGCTGTATTTATACTTATTGGCAACACAATGAATGGGGCGGTGAGCTAGTTTGCTTCAGCTCCAGATGCAGTGCGTTCGAGACGGTTACTTGCGGACATGACAGCAGTCATACTGACTCGAGATGGCTTCTTCGACATGGGATATTGGTGAAAAGATATTGATGGAAAAAAATCGTGCACTCCAGAGTCACGGGCTCCATGCAGGCATGCGCTAGATTCATAAACTCGTCATGATAATTGATTGGTGCTTTCACACGTGACACTGTCACATGTCAAGCCCTTAGACTTCGACTGGTTACTGATGCAGACACTTGCTGGGAATAACATATATAAATGAAGTGATCTGGCTCTCCCAACTTCTTCTCCAAGCCCAATCAATCGGGCAGTTGGCAGAAACCGTCGATGGAGAAGTATGGCAAGAGAGGACGGTTAAGCATTACGCTCCGTACTGGTGTTGTGAACCAAGCCGTGAAGAACCATCGGACATTCTGTATGATCGTGTGGCGTTTTGGGTTCGGTGAGACTCGTCATGTTACTCTCACGACGGCAAAAAGCGGCCATGACAGCAGATTCCTCGGTCACTGGTGGCCGTCTCTATCCTGGAAGCGTTCCACATAGCTGGAATGACCTACAAAAAGAGAATTGTTACCAATTAGACTGGGGTAAGGTCGGTCACTGGGAGAATTAGACTGCTTGAAGCTCAGACATGGCACCATCGAGCAATGGGAACGCCACGATGTTCCTTGACCAGACCATGGCTTGGATATTAGAGGTATTTATAGCCCATGACGAAGCAGAGGTGAGCTAAAGCTGCCTACCTTACGTACCTACCTTAAGTTCTCAAGATGGCAACTGATTAGACTCATGACACCAGCATGTGGAGACGACAGTACCTCGTGGAGTCTATATGATTTAAGGACTCATTGTGGTAAGGAAATAAATACATGTACGCCAGAGTCAGAGGCCCTACACAGCTACGCTCTAGGCGCAAGGACTGGTCGTTTGATGCTTGCACACGTGACAAAGTCGCGTGACAAGACCCTAGACTTCGACTCCTTTCTAGGCCTTCATTTTGCCGAGATCAACATATATAAAGACCCCATAGCCTGACCTCCAGCTTCTTCTCCAATCCTAATAAAGATCAAAACCGCGCCATATGGATAAACCTGAGGAGGGAGTTGAAGATTGCTCTACCGGTATCGTGAATCGAGTGACCAAGAACGACTACACATTCTGTGTGGCAGCTGCTCATTTTCCTTCGATGACACTCGAGGTTAGAGGTTTCTTTCCCGGCGGCAGAAAGCGGTTGCGACAGCAGACTACTCGGTCGACGGCGGCTTTCTGACTGAAGATATTGCAGAGATGGAAGAGTCCGTAGACAAAAGGCATCACCACGAACTAACCTGGGGCAAGGTTGGTAGGTTGGTGAGCTGGTGAGCTGGTGAATTGGGCACGCTCAGGTACACAGAGGTCGCATCGTCACGTAGTTTCGGTGAAAGAGCAAATGTTTCTTGACCAGATTAGTCTGGATAGCAGGTCGGTATTTATAATCTATGGGAAGTTCAAGAACAGCCAAGGTATCTAGCTACGTAGCTTGGGCGCTTAACACAGTAATTGCTCGAGCTCATGACACCAACTTGTGGATAGGATAGTCCTTTGTAGGATATGTGTAAGTCGAGGCTCAGGACAGTAACGAGTTGGACACGACAGCAGAACTTAGCGAAAACGACACCAAGCATAATTCCTCAATCAATCCACCACTGCCCCTCATGAACCGTCCTCAAATCCACCTCCCCCTCCCTCAAATACCCCGTCATATCACCCCCGTCCCTCTTCTCCCTCTCCGTCCATCCATTCCCCAGCCATCCAAACCGATTCCTCTTCCCCCCCACATAAGTATACTCAAAATCCTCCCACCTCGGCTCCCTCCTCACAAACGTCAAATGTGCCGCACTCCCCGGCCAATGTCCATGAATCCTCTTCCCAGGTCGTCCTCCATTACTCCAAGAACTACAGTTCTCACTCAGCACCGTGGTCGGAAAATACGCATCACAGTATTCCACAAAATCATCTGCTGCGGCTTTGCTAGGCGTCATGGTAGCGATTCCTTGAGATGAGATTTTGCGTAACACTTTGGCGTGGTAGGTTAGTTGGGTTTCTATGGAGTGTGGGATGGTGCCGGATGGGCCGGCGCCGAAGGGACCGTGGAGGAAGAGAAGGTTGGGGAAGGAGGGCACGCCGACGTCCACGTAGGTATAGGGAAAGCCGTAGATGCCGTCGTGTTTCCATGCTGAGGCGAGGTTGATGTCGTTCGCGATGATTGGAAATGGGGGTGCGCCGTCGATGTTGGCGCCTGTGCAGCAAATGATGGCATCTACTTCTCGGACTTCGCCATCTTGTGTCTCGATACCGTGCTCGGTGAAACGCTTGATGGGTGTTCTGATGAAATCCACATTGTCTTCACACAACGCTTCCAGGTATCCAGGTCCAGGCGTCAGGCGTCGACAATGCGGCGCAAAATCCGGTCTTATCTGCTCCAGCAATTCTGGTTTCTTCGCAAGCCGTTCCTTCATCACCTTTGTAAACTCCTCACGTGCTTTGATATTCGCATCGCTGTTTTTGAATTGTGACTTGAAGTTGAACCAGTACTTGTTTTCCATTCCCTTGCGGAATTCTAAGTACTTGGCTGGATCTTTGAAACTCTCAAGTTGTTCGGGGGAATAGTACTGAGGTCCGAAAGTGCGTTCATCGCCGCCAAATGATGAGGCGATCCAGGTGGGATTGCGTGCGTAGTGGTCTAGATGTGACACGATGCGTTGCAGGTTGGGTACGACTTGAAGCCCCGAAGCGCCATTGCCAATGACCGCCACGCGCTTCCCAGTCGGATTGTAAGACTTATCCCAATTCGACGAATGTCTCAGGTGGCCTTGAAAATCATTAATCCCAGGTATATCCGGGAGTTTCCAGGCATTGAAATGACCGACTGCTGGTATGAGGATGTCATACGCCTCCTCGGTGATGGTGCCAGATGGAATGTCCAAAACGGTCACGACCCATTTGCTGTTTTCGGCCTTCCATTCTGCGCGCTGGACGAGTTGGCGCAGGCGGAGGTATTTGTAGACGGAGTATTTGGCGGCGACGGACTTCCAGTAGGCGCTGATTTCGTGGCCTTCGGCGAATTCTTGCGTCCATTGAGTGTTGGGGGAGAAGGTGCTTTGGTAGACGTGGGCGGGTATGTCGCAGCGGACGCCCGGGTAGACCTGGGAGTTATGTTAGAATGGGATAATTGAAATGTTTTGGAGTGAAAGGAGGTTTATCTCAGATGCTTGACAGGACATAGTCTTTTGCCTATCAGATATCTTGGAAAAGAAAGATGGTGATCTTACATTCTCAAGCCATGTTCCGCTCTGTTGGATCCTGTTAGTTTCTACGTCGAGAAATTGGCAATTCGGTTTCAGGACTTACAACTTCGTCGTTCTTCTCCAGTACTGTCAACTCGATCCCAGGGACCTTTGCCGGAAGCAAGATAGCGGCATTTATTCCTCCAATACCGGCCCCTATCACGCAGACCTGGCGTATCGAACGTCAGCCTAAGACCTCGAGATATCACAGAATTTGCTCTTGGGAGTTCAAACCTTCAGCTTCCGTATTTCATCGACACTGTGGTTTTCAAGAACGAATTTCGGTCTCCCGTCGTTGTCATTCTTCCCCGCTGACTCAGCAGCGGCTTCCGGAATTTTGACCGCCAAGTCGTCAATCTCCTCAACGTGCACCGCAACCGGTTCCTTCGTCTTCAACACATCACCACCACCGATCCCAATCGCAGCAGTCGGAGGCATCTGCACTTCTCAAGTTTCACTCAACAAAGCACTAAACAAGGGTCGAAAAGATTATGGACAGAAAAGAAACGCGGAACACGACTTTTAACCTACGCACGCCGCGCGGAAGAACAGCGACACACAGCAGTCGACACGAACAGCGGCTTTTGCGAGAGAACAAGCACATCACCATAGCCTCCATCGCGAAATGCTGTTTCGGCGTCTTGAGATGCGCGGGCGCTTTACCGGCTATGGCAAAGTTGGGGAATATCAGAGTTGAGAACGCGATATGGAATGCGTTGACGTGATTGCGGAGACGGATGAGAAATATCAGAGCCATTGCGGGTGGGATGACCCCTCATCTTGAGAAACGCAATGCGCCTTATCCGGGAACATGCGTTTGCTGCATCTGGATACATGTATGCTGGGTAGGTGTGTACACTTCTGTGTTTCCTATCGTGGCTGCGTGGAGAAGATGTCGCCATTTCCTGAGGAGCTGTACCCCGGCTCGGCATGGATGTTATCGTGTTTGTGGGGTAGTGAGATCATGCAGTTTCGAACTGTCTGATCCCCGCGGGGTCTTGTCTTGTCCCGGATTTCGGTTGGGGATCTCGAAGGGATTCACATGGTTAATGTCTCGATGAATGAAGCTATTCCGAAGTCTTGGATCACGAGGACAAGTCTAGTGACCGGTTCTGTTTTCATCGAGGAGAACGGCCAAGTGGCTGGCTTGATGATTTGCACTGAAAAGGGGAGAGTATCAAAGACTTCGAGTATCTTTCACCACAATACAGATTCCAATAACCTGAACATCTGCGAAGACCGACTAATGCGTCAATGGCGCCTTGTCCACTCTCTCCTCAAGCCCCTGAACCAGCTTCTGTTTCTTCGCAGCCGGCGCTTCCTCCTCATAAACATCGTACTGATACCTGCTACCCGGATGATCGTCTCTCAATCCACTCTGACCCGGTCCATATACTCTCTCCCTCAGCGTCAAGCCCTCTACATTTTTCTCCGGGTACAGCCCCCTCCGTCTCAACTCCGGAATCAGCAAATCAACAATATCCTCAAAGGTCCCCGGCGAAGTGGCATACGCCATATTAAACCCATCAATATCCGCCACATCAACCCACTTCTCAATCTCATCCGCCACACTCTCCGGCGTCCCAACAGCCAACGGCGACAATCCTCCAATCGAAGCCCTTTCCGACACTTTTCTAGGGGTCCAAGTCGGCACTTCAGCCGTTCCTTGCGTCAACCCAGAAACCATTGAGGATATTTTTCCCTCTGCAGTCGAATGCTCAGCTCTAATAGGTTCATCAATCGGGATTTTCGAGATATCGATTCCCGTCCAGCCACTGAAGAGCACCAGACCCCCAACAGTCGAAGCGTACTTCTTGTATTCTTCGTGTTTGGCTTTTGCTTCTTCCATTGTGCGGCCGATGATGGTTGTCAGGGTCACGAAGACTTTGATGGATCGAGGATCGCGGCCTTGGTCTTGCGCAGCTTTTCTGATTTTCTCCACTTTGCCTTTGAGGTCTTTGGGAGTGTGCGCTTGAACGAACACTGCTTCTGCGTGTTTAGATGCGAAGTTGATTCCGGCGCTACGAGACGTAAGTGTTTTGTTCCGTTTGGTGGCGAGAGGTGAGCGATGCAACTTACGAAGATGTCCCAGCTTGGAACAAAAAGGGCGTTCGCTGAGGCGAAGGATCGACAATGTGGTGCGCTTCCAGATCATAGTACTTCCCATGGTGGTTGATCTGTCTGGTCCGTTCAGGCTCGATATATACATCGTTTTCCGCATCCGCCTTGACGGCATCATCTGCCCAGGAGCCTTCCCAAAGTCTTTTCGTCGTCAGCATTCGTTTCCGCTGCCAAAAGAACTCGGTGGTGTGGCTTTTCTTACTTGTACATGAGATTGAGGTACTCATCAGCAATCTCATATCTCTCATCATGCTCATACGGCGCATCAAGGCCAATCGTCTTGAACGCAGCTTTCTTATACGAAGTCACGATGTTCCAACCAAACCTCCCGCCCGTCATATGATCCAGCGTTGAAAACCGCTTGGCCAGAAGGAACGGTGTTTCGAAGGATGTCGATGCGGTGATGGCGAAAGAGAGATTCTTTGTCACTGCTGCCATTGCGGAAATGGGCTAGGTATGTCAGCCAGCTCAACCATTCCTCGATTTCGGAAACTCTTACAATAGAGGGATCAGTGACAGGCCACTGAGCAGCCCTCCTGATGCAATTGTCAAGTTTCCCTTCATAGGTGTCATGGCCACCAGTGGTATCAGCTAGGAACAAAGCGTTGATGTCGCCTCTCTCGAGCAATTTGGCTAGGTTGATCCAGTAGTCTAGTTTCCGCTTGTTCGCTGACTGGTCTTTGGGATTCTGTTTCATGATCTTTAGCTGGACGGACTACGCGAATTTCGATCAACGGCTGTAGCAAACGACTTACTCGCCATTGTCCTGGCGACAAATGTCCCACGGTCGACATGTCAAATGCGTTGATGAGAATCTGCTTCTTCTTCATCCCAACACCGTTACTTGAGCTTCCTTCGCTGCCATGGCCATTGGCCGAGTCGCCATTGAGATCGTCTGCTTTGCGTTTCATGATTTCTGTTTGACTTTTTCGAACACTTCGGCCTGCATCAACGCTTCGACTTGCAAATAAACACCACGACGCAGTGGGAATATGCGATGCGACGAGAAATTGGAATTATCAACGACTATCAATCTTTCTGATCTGTTATGCGGATTTTCCCCTCAGCTTTTGTCGCGCAATATGCGGGGTCTAGACTATTCGTGATGGTGGTGAATGGGTTTCGCACGCCATCTGCAAGGCTGTTGCGCCATCCTACCCCAGCTCCCCGGATCGTCTCTTAGCACTTATCAACATGCGCATTCAACAATCACCATCCTTCAAGTCTATACACCGCTGAACGTTTTACTCCATCATGTCTGTTTATCGGAACCTAGCAATGTCGCCATTTTCAGAGATAAGCTCCTAGTCATTCTCTCCCATCTTGCATTCGAGTATCTGACTCGGTCGAATTCTGGAGCACCGATGATATATGATCGGCTCCGATGATGTCGTGCAAGATATGTCCTATCCTAGGATATAGACCAGATTCCGATTTCCGAATTAGTCGATATATCAGTTGATATCCCAGAACCACAATGTCCGCGTCGGCAAGCCTCCTCATCCTCGCCATCTGCACGATTGCGGAGTTCACATCTGCTCGGCGTATATTCTCTCAAGACTTGGAGTTCTCTGTCCTGGGAAATTCTTTGAGCCAACTGTCTCGCGAAAACTTGGGTGAGAAAACTTACTCCCGTCTTGAGTGATAGCGATGGCGGACTCGGTGAGCTCTACGGCGACGGGCATACAGGAAGCCGAGGAGAAGATCACTGCTGCTGCTACGGTACAGACAGAGAGCATCCGAGATGGGAGCGGCAGCGTCGATGATGAGAAGAAGGCCTTTCTGCGGAGCTTCACTGAGGCAGAGGATAAGGCGATCATGCGAAAGGTGGATATGAGGTTTTTGTGGCTGATTGGACTTATGTATTTGGTGAAGAATGTAAGTTTTTGGACTACAGCTCTACGACTAATGTGCTAACGAGAGTGTTTAGATCGATTACACGAATGCTTCAAATGTGAAAGTGTTGCAGGTTGACCAGCCGACGAATATTATGGTTCAGTTGAATATGACAGCGGATCAGTACAATTGGGTGCAGAGTATCTATTTTGTGAGTTTTGGACATTTGGCGGTAGAGGGAGACGACTAGTGCTGACAGGAATATGGATAGATCAGTTACATTATCTTCGAAGTTCCAAGCAACTTGCTGCTTAGATATTCGACGCCGAGATTATGGCAGACGCGAATTATGTTCACCTGGGGAGTCGTGCTCGCATGCCATGCAGCTTGCACGAACAAAGAAGGGTTGTATGCTGCTCGCTTCATGCTGGGGATGATGGAGGCAGGGATGTTCCCTGGTATAGCAGCTCAGCTGTGTTCCTGGTACCGGTCTGACGAGATGGGAAAGCCTATCATGTGGTGAGTCTGCATCCCCTGCTTCTGTGAAATCAAGTACTCACAGATGGGACAGGATGTTTGGTTGTCAATTCACCTCTGGCATCTTTGGTTCGCTGCTCGCCTACGGTATATCGTATCTAAACGAAAAGGGGGGAATGAGCGCTTGGCAGTGGTCAGTCGCTAGTTCTTTTCATCCCCATTTTCTCCTTGTCTGGGCATATGTGGCTAAATTTGTTTCTAGGGTCTACCTCATAGAAGGACTCCTAACAATCGTCCTCTCCGGAATTATTTTCATCGTGCTTCCCGACTTCCCCATGTCCCCACGCAGCTCCAAGTGGCTCACTCCCCGCGAACAACGCTACCTCGAAGCCCGCCTCTCCGAAAACGCCCCCGCAACACACGCCCCCCTATTCAAACGCAGCGAAGTCGTAGCATCCCTAAGAGACTGGCGTACCTACTCCTTCATGGCCATGCAAATGCTAGTCAACATCCCCGGCTACGGCCTCTCCTGGTACCTCCCCACAATAACCACCAACCTCGGCTTCGCCTCTCTCCCCCGCAACCAACTCCTCAACATCCCACCCGCCGCCGCCTCCGTCCTAGCCGCCATTTTTGCCGGCTGGTTCCAGAAAAAAGCCTACCTGACACGACCTGCTTTCATGGCTCCAATAGTCCTCGGGATCATCGTTTCTTTCATCCTCCTCCTAACCCTCACTTCGCCAATCGGAATCTACATCGCCTGCGTCCTTGCCACGATGTTCTATTCCGTATTCTTCATCCCCTTCTGGCCCTGGCGCTCATCTACGCTTTCTGGCGCTACGGGCACAAATTTCACACTAGCGCTGCAATCATGTATTGGACAAGTGGGTGGTGTCATCGGTCCGCAAATTTTCCAGTCACAGTTTGCGTATAATGGGTATAAAACACCTTTTGCGATTTGTGTAGGAGCTAGTGTGCTGGCGGGTGTGGCGACGGCGTGGACGTGGTGGTTGACGAGGAATGTGGAATATGATGTCACGAGGGTGAGGAGGTTGAGGATTCAGGCTGAGAGGGAGGGGAGGGTGTGGGCGGAGGATGATGTTAGGGTTTTTGAGGAGAGGAGGTTTTATGATGGGGTGGGGAAGAGGGGAGAGGGGGTCGTTTAGTGATTACGCCTACAACTAGGAACAAATTTCACTGCTGTGTCGGGTATCGGTATTTTGGTTTTCAGCCACTGTGCCGCTGGATGCCCCTTCATCTTTCTCCCCATGGGTGGTCAGCTTATTTTCGTCGTCTTCCTTTCAGGCTTCTATAAATATCTGTTCAACCTCAAGCTCCCTTTCTTTCCCCCAGACTTCCTACTCTCATACAGACAGCTTCACTAAAAGTCGAAGAGATTGACTAGGTGTCGATATCGACTCCCTCACGATCACGCCTAGGCGCTTATGGCCCCTGAGCACTTCGGCACTCGCCCTTCGGGTTGTATGGCAGTTCCCGGATCTCAGCACCTCTGTCAGAAGCGGAGTTGCTGTCGTGCCCTTCGCCGCTTCTCGCTCTTACTTGCTCCTGTCGTTTGCTACGTCTACTGCTGAACGCTGTCTCCTGTTGCTTGTCCAGACAAAGCTGATGCCATCCTCGCAAATTTCACCACCTCGACCAAGCTGGAGTCCATACCTCCTTAGCAGCCTGGTAGGATCTAATCTTGCTGTGGGTATAAATACACGTGTTGTGTCGACTCTCTTTCTTCTTCCAAGTGTTACCAATTGCCTGACAAGGAGTGACGGGTTTGTTACTACAGCATTGCATGAAATCGTTCCCGTTCGGGTTTCGTACATGTTTGATTCAGAGCTAAGAAGTAAGAACTCTCGAATTCCCAGCTCTTCAGCTTTACAGGCGATGAAGTAAACCCAGTACCCCAACAGATTGCTGCTGTTGCTTATCCACGGTCCTGTCATATTGTAGCACGTCCTCGCTACATTCTTCATCGTCATCTTGGAAGGACTCTGGGTACGGATCTGTTCAATCCTCAGTAATATAAATAAACCGGCCTGATTCTAGAGACGACTTCTCCTCCACGATCAACACGGAGGCGGAAAGGAATATACTTTGGGAAGCAAGGCCGTTGCTAGCCTGGGCGAGTCATGCTACCACTCCGGATATTCTCTCAGCATGGCATTGCGGCCATTGCCTTCGACCATCCAAGGCATGGCCAGAGAAATGACAGCCCGCACGAATCACTACTACTGTTCAACAAGCTGCTGTTGCCTAGCCGATGATTCTCGCTCACACCTTCTGCCACCGTTTTACGCTAGGCTCACATTCGCAAAGTCGAGACTACATTTCCTGCATCTTTGGATTCTTCAAGATCTATGAAAAAGTCGCTTTGTGCCATATCAACATTCTTTTCCAAGAACTAATATAGCCCTCTAGCTTAGCTTAGCGTTAGCGCTGGGCACCAGGATATGTGTTCTGGTGTTTGGCACGTCAATGCAACATTATCGACATCCTGTTTGATCCCTGCCGTGCCTGATATAACAAGAGTACGCCAAGATTCTATTGCTCAGGGTTTTGATATCCTGCAAAGCCGATAATCTCATCGCTTGTTGGCAAGTAGAGGAACGCGGGATTCGCATGTGTCCTCGGACGCTACCGAATTACACTCAGCTGTGCAGATTTGAGCGTTTCGCTGCTTTCGTACGGGCTCACACCTGTCGTGTCGATGTAAAGATGGTGCCGGGTGAGCTCGAGTGTGTTTGACTCATGAGCTGAAGCCTTGATCGAATATAAGTAGCCACACCCTTCGCTGTAGTGCTCTCTCTTTTCATAGAAATAAATCCAGATATTACAAAGCGATTGCAAGACATTCGAAAGTCTGCTTACCTGCATGTTCCTGACGAGTTCAAACTTCCCTTCAATTTTCAATCCCCTAGATCCTAAGCCACGCCCCGGATGTCATCGGTATGCCAGGGTACCACTGTCGTTGGTGCTCGCTCCTGTTGGGAGTAAAAACCACCTACCTTCATCTCTGCTACGTCTACCGCTCGAGGTCTCGATGCCCACTAGTCGCTGATTGTCTCTTGCTTGTAGTCCGCTTGTTTCCTTCTCTACTTTCTTGCAAACAAATATAAATACTGCTTTGGCTTCGACCTGTTCGAACTCATGCCGCACAGAGGCAGATGATCGCGTCCATGACGAGCACTTGGATGCAAGAAGAAAATCAAATAGTACTTTTCCTCACCCAGCCCTCAGTTAGATCTTCGCTGCATGTGAGTCACAAGTCCAAATGCAGGGGTCTTCAGTCGTTGATTTAGTGATTTCTGCTGTTGCTTGACCGTGCTACTGCCGTACTGCTGTGAAGCCATGTACCTAGCTTTCAACGTGTCTTGGCTGTGAATCTCACATGATCCTAGCTTGGAGTACTATAAATTAAACCCAAAAAGGATCACTTTCAAAGTAACTCTTTCAAGGTGGCGCAACAGTACGATGTGATTTCTTCTGGCATCAACCACTGGGAAGTTTGTTAGACTATCACCCTTTATCAAACGGTCTCACTTTCATGTCCTCTCACTTACCACTGTCAATTATGTGTGTTTTGTTTTTTCCTTAGACTCTGATATCTTTCGGATTGCTTCGTACTGTGGGCTGGGTAAGATACTGCTGTTTAAACGGCCTGCTATCATAGTTACCAGCCAACCGCCGCGATTCTTCCCCTTTCCTTTCCCCAGCACAGGCCGGATGTTTGTATCGAATCGACGTATTTCCATCCGCCCCTTCCCCCCCCCCCCCCCCCCAAGGACACTCATGGCACGACCGTGGACAGCAGGGGTAGGGTAGTGTCCTAAGCGAGTACTAAGTGGCTACGCACCAGTCTAGAACACGGAGCCTCTATTGTCTAAAGTTCGTGCAAAGGCTCACAAATTCATGGAAAGTTTTTGTGTGGAAGATAGACGTGGTCGAGTGGTTTTGGCTGCTGGCGTGTCCGTCAAGAACTGTCACAGGCATCACTGGAGCACAATCCGGCACCTGGCTCTGACGAGGTGATTTTTTCCCGCTTAGCTCCTCTTTCTCAGCTTCCACCGGCTATAAATAAGATTGCCCTCCAGTTTTCGCTTTCCAGATTTGAGGATCTGGCGAGAGAGATGGATTTTGTGGGGTGGTTACGTTCAAATGTCCTCGAAACGAGGACACCGGTAATCTCTGAACTCTGGAATGCATGCTGGTATCTTACCCACATTGCCAGGACTGAATAGTCACCATCGGGTGAGTCTAGTTGCTGTCATCTCCGTCAAGCGCTGTCAAAAGAGTCCCTGGAACTCAAGCTGATGGTTGGCACTAGCGAGGTGACTCTTTCTCGCCCGCCTTTCTGTTTGACCTCCAAGAGATGCAAATAACACTGCTATTCCCTAACACCATTCTTCTTCAACAGCAACTAGAATCTCATCTTTGTAACAAAACGTGGCTGTAGCATATCGTGTCCAAGTGCGCTACGTGCCGATCCTGCTATGTATGCTCTCTGCGCATTCGACTCTCGAATACAAGGTTCTAATTGCATCAAAGCTTTGGCGATGAGAATGCCGCCGTTGACTGCATACGCTGCTGTCAACTTCTCCGAGACATTCCTCTCCAGTAGTCGTTTTTTGCCAGGGTATAAATAACTCTTCCCTCCCCAACCAAATTCGAATCCAAGAACACAAAAAAAGATCCATGGCGGTGATGTTGAAGGATGTTGTGGGCAAGTGCTAAGCGGCTATATTCCGACCAGAAGATGGGTCTCCTCTGCGCTTCGATGTCTAGGAACTCATCTTTCTGGCATCTAGACTTTCGGTGGTTGAAAATCCACTCATGGTTGAAGGCTGCTGCTGTCGAGTCCGCCAAGCTGCTGTCACAGGCCACAAGTATCTGTCGAGCCTCCGATTCACTGGCGACATGTCTTTCCCCAGGAGAATCTCCTCGCTAAGAGTATAAATAGAACTGCTCTTCCCTGCCAAAGTCTCCTCCAGGAGCGAATTGTCATCTCGAGGATTTCATGGTGTAAGGTAGTGTGGTACACTTGAGTATCGAGAGCGCGCTCTGGCTCTAGGGCTCAATTACAGGTCTTTCTCTCATTGAGACTTTTGGTGCCGAACAAAGTATTGTCGATTATGTAGAACTGCTGTCGATTCGGCCAAGCTATTGTCACAACTCGCAAGTATCTGTCAACGCTCCCACTTTAGGGGAAGCGTCTCTTTCCCACAATTCCTTGCCTCTCAGAGGTATAAATAGCACCGTTTTCTCTGCCAGATTCTCCCCCAAGAATGGACAATATCAGAGCAGGCATTTGATGCATAGTGTGGCACGCGTATAAACACCAGGAGATGAAGGACAGCCAACCCATCGATCTAGATTTGAACTTGGTCTTGTTCTGAAGTGTGGATTACCTCTTTGTTTCACAGCCATCGAATTGCGCGAAGCTAAGCTGCTGTCCAGGCCGCTAAGTCACCGTCACAGCTCATAAGCATCTGTCGAGCTTCAGGTTTTCTAGCGAGACGTCTTTTCCTAGGAAAGGTTCCTTCCCAGGTATAAATAGCTCTATTCTTCCCCGTCAGACTCTCCTCCAAGAATGAACAACTCCACTCCAACCTCAATGGTTAGTGTGGACTATAGGAAACATTTATAAACATCAGAAGCTGAAGAACACTCAATCTGTCGGTCTAGATGCGAGAGTGCGCTGCGGCGATTTTGCTCCGGAATTTAGATAAAAGTCCTTGCTTCATAGCCGTCGGTTCCATGGAGCTGCTGTCGAGACCGCGAAGTCACTGACACAACTCACCAGTTTCTGTCGGGCTCCAACTTATTAACGAGCCATCTTTCCCCACTGAAGCCATGATTTTTTAGGGTATAAATAGTACTTCTCTCCCCATAAGAGTCTCCTTCAGAAATGCGCCATTTAGCATGAAAATTCAGGGATAGTGGTAGTACGCGTGTACGAACACCAAAAGAAGCAATAAGCCAGGTCATCGATGTAGATACGGCTGCTCTCTGTTTCTGGACTATGAATACGCTTATTCCATCAAAGTCTTTGGTATCGAGGAAGTCATTGTCGAGTGGGTTCGACTGCTGTCGGCTCGGCTTTGCCACTTGTCACTCGCTACAGATACATTTCGAGTTCCAACTCCACAAGTGAGGCGAATTTCTCATGCGCCCGACCTCACCAGAGGTATAAATAACACTGCTCTTCCCCACCTAATGTCCTTCCAGCAATGGTAATGTGCATGATTTGGCAATATTCTGCCCATGGGAGCTGTGGTACAGGTGAATAAACAGCAGGAGGGCCCGGTCACCGCTGCAAAATAAGACTGTTCTGGTTCTGAATCCTATATGCTCTTATTTCGTCAAGGTTTCGATATCAAAATAGTCACCCCCATCCCCGAACATGATCAGCTGCTGTCGACTCGGCCAAGCACCGTCATAACCTCCGAGTAGATGCCTCTTCTTCGAGTGCCCGGGTAGACGGCTCAATACGACTTGACAAGCGAGACATCTTTCCTCATACGCCCTTTCTTCTCATGGGTATAAAAAGCACTGCTCTCCCCAATAATAATCTGCTTCAAGAAAAAGAGACCTACAGACTGCCGGACGTGTTGTGGTGTGCAGTGTCCCAGTACTAAGCGGCTACGCACCGATCTGGCCAACAGCAACTGGTCAGGATTCTCTCTTTGGTCTGGAATCCAGAATACTAGTTTCTCTTATTTCATCAAACCTTTAGCGGTGAAGAAAGAACTGCTCAATATGCCTAGCTGCTGTCGAGTCAGTCAAGCCACTGTCACAACGCAAAAATACGTCGTAGCTACCTGTCCTTCCAGCTCCCTAGCTGAGGGCTCATGACAAGTTCATAACTTGGCTAGCGACACATCCTTACTCATAAATTCTTCCCTGCTAGAAGTATAAATAGCACCGCTCCCCCACCAAAGTCAATTTCAGGAAACAACACAGAAGAAGTCCCGCAAGATGTGGTATTATAACGAATCCCAGGATCAAGACAGGCAACTCAGCCCTAACCAATTTCAACACGCATGCTCTCAGCGCTCTGGAACCTGGAATACATGCCAATATCCTCAAAAGCTTTCGCTGGCGTGAATAGACCCACTGTCAGACAAACCCGCCTGCTGTCATTCCCTCGTCGGTATTGCGGAAAGTGGTTTGTGAAAGCCTCCTCAGCCCTCCCCTCAACTCCCAAAGGTATAAATAGCACTGCTCTTTCCACCCAGAAGCTACTCCAAGAATTATGAACGAATCACCCCACCGTAGGATATTGGAACAGAGTGGTGGTGTGACACATGTAAGCATCCAGGGCAGCCAACTGGGTGGTCTGATTCTGGCTTGATTCGTGAGTAAGTAGGCTCCAACATTCGATGGCCATTCTTCCATACTTCCAGGCGCCACCAGATCCTATATTGAAGCTGCGAAACCGTTACCCCCAAACAAACCTGTCTGCCGTCGTTCCCTCGTCAAAATTGCGCAAATTGGTTTTGAAGGCCCTCTCCCCAACCTTCCCAAAGGTATAAATACCCTTGTTCTTCCCACGCATATCCTCCCCAGGAATCTATATCTCTTCCATATGTGGCATCGGAGCGGATTGGTGATGTGATACCTAGGCATGTCTAAGCACCGAGTGTAGTCAACTTTGTGATCTGATCGTGGCCTGGTTCGTGAGTAAGTAGGCTCCGGTGTTCGTCAATCGTGTTTCCATATCGGGCTCCACAAGTTTTTACGTTGAAGCAGTTACCCCCAAACAACATGTCTGCTGTCGTTCCCTTGTCGGAATTGCGGAAAGTGGTTGTGAAGGGCCCCCAGCCGTCCGTCTCAATGGTATAAAAAGAACTGCTCTTTCCACCCAGAAGCTAATCCAAGAATACATATGGTCACCCGATCATAGTACTCGATTGGATTAGTGCCGTGGCATGTGTAAGCACCCACCTTAGCTAACTCGGTGATCTTTAATCATGGTTTGATTCCTTCAAGTAGACTCCGATCTTGCTTCTTCCATACGTCATCCAAAATTTATGTCGGAGCAGTCACAGTCAAGCAAGCCTAGCTGCTGTCATTCATACCCCTTACCACCGCCATCCTCTCTCGCTGACGACAAATCTCCTCGCATCCCCTCTCACATCCCCTCTCGCCAAATCTAGCTGCGACACATCGTCCTTGTTTCTAAGAAACCGATCCTCTAATTCGATTTCGAATCCCATTTTCCTAGATGCAAACTTTAGGATCGCTGATCGCTCGATCCACAATTCCCTCAATTCTTCCTTCGACTACGATCAGGATTGAAGAAGAAGTTGACAGGCCAGGCCACAGGCTTTATATACCTCTGTTCCCAGGGGCCTTCGTGCCGATCACGAGACCAAAAGTGACGTACATCCCTCCTCCAAGAAGTTCCTACGGCTTCATACAGTGGCACGAAAAAAAATCTGCATACCCCTCCCCCTCCGGGCCCTCCGGGGGCTTTTCGCACTCATCACGCGTCAGCCATTTCCGCGATAACTTGGATTTTCTCTAATTGCCTACCTGAGCGGTTTCTAATTAGTAATTACGTGGGGTCGATTGGAAGCTGCGTGCTTGCCCCTGGCAAGCCCGACTATCTCTAATTACCTACCTGAGCGGTTTCTAATTACTTTAGCCAAATCAAGTAATCAAATGCATCCAAATGCTTGAGATATCAGCCGCGAACTCAGTTTGGTCGGGGCCAGGATGAAGGGGTATGCAGACTTTTTACACTGTCACTGTACACGCCACCGTACTATGTCTCGGGGTGGATTGTATGGCTCTCTGTTTCAGATCACTCCCAAAAACAGTCGGTCACATTCTGGGCGGATAGGAAAATGCTTCGATTGATCGCTCTTTCTATGCCCGATGCCATGCATGTAAAAGCCTTCGTAGCCACAAGGCTCAAGCAACTTGTGTTGCAAGCAATGTCCCAGCTTCACAGATCGATGAAAAGCGCAGATCCCAGATGCCTCATGTCTAGAATTCCAGGATGCGATGCCAGGATGCCATGCCTCCCAAACGCAAAGAAAATGCTGCAGCAGAGCAACGCCATTGCCTACGTATCGCCTAGGCACCCTAATCCGCCTCATCTATCCGTCCATGCCATCTCATTCCCTTTTATCCATCTCACTCATCATCCTCAAAATCACTCTCCCCCACCTCAACCCCCCACTCCACCTCACTCTCCTCACTCTCCCAATTCCTCTCCACCACATCCCCCACCTCCTCATTCAACAACTCCCCCACCTCACTACTCTCCTTCAGCACCCCCCTCGCCTCTTCCTCGTTCATTTTCAAATCATCCATCACCAGCAGCGTAGCCAGCTCCGGCACCACCACCGCATCCACATACCCCGCCACGCCCCTCGACGCCACCAATCGATCCCTCGGCGCCAACTCTCTCAACTTCGCATTAAACTTGGCAATCACCCATTCGCTCATCGCCCTCTGTCCCCGTGGTCCATAATATCCTGGATTATACAGTGTTCCCAAGTTCATAGCTTGTTTGAGCGTGCGTTGTTCGCCCTTGTCCACAGTCTCCTGAAGCACGGTGCGGAAATGCGATTTCGCGTTCAAGGTAAGCAAGGACTTGATGCGGGATTGGTATTTGGATAAGCGCTTCTCGAATTCGTCCCAGTCAATGTTCGGATAGCCCTTCTCTACACACAGTTGCTTGGCATCGTGTTTCTTGTGCAAAGCGCAGAAGCGCGATTCCTCACGGATGTTCATTTGGTAGGTAGTGTTCTTCTTGTAGAATTCTGCATCGACGGGCTTTTTGCACATGGGACAGCGGGGGGCGGTAGTGTCGGGGGTTTCGGATAGAGATAGTGTGCGTTCGGCGGGAGTTTCGAGTAAGTCGTCGACGTATTGCTGGGCGGATGGAGGAAGTTGAGTTGGGTCGATGTCGAGGGAACTGTCCAAGGTATCGAGGGTTTGAAAGACGGGGCGTGGTCGGAGGGGAGTTTCCTGAGAGGTAGGTTTCGAGAGGTTTTCTTTGTCGGAAGAGGCAAAGATGTCGTCTGAGGGCATTCGGAAGACGGGCCCTTTGCGCGCAATGGGAGAGGTGGCCTCAGGGGGTTCGTTCTCCTTGTATTGCGCAGTCTGGGAGGGCGTATTCATGACGGAAGAAGGCTGAGACAGAGTGTTGAAAACCGGCTTCGTCTCCGGTGTATCCTCAATCGCATCTGGCATCATGAATTTCGGCGGCGCTGGGCGCACATCCTCCTCATCCACCTTCTTGGATTTCGTCTTTGGACTGGCACTGCTCAGATCAGAGGCCGGCTTCTTGAACTTTGCTCTGTTTGGCGAATCGTTCATTCCCACCTTGACAGCTTTATTGCTCAATGTGCCCTGACTGCTCTTGGGCTGGCTGCTCTTCTGACGGTAGGATTTTTTCACCTTGCCATTCCTCGATTTCTGGCTAAGGCTCGAATCCAGCCAGGGGAATGCATTGCCTAGGCCCACTTCTTCAGAGCCATTCACATCCAGATGCTCCCTCTTCAATGGGCTGGATTTCTTGGTACCTTGACTTCCATTGGCACTTCCTCCAGTGCTTCGCGGTGCCGATGAGTCTGGAACCTCTGGCTTCGTCTTGTGCAGACCGACCTGCGCCCTTGCTTCCTTTTCGTCCATGGCGCGTTTGGTCTTCGGGTCCAGCTCATCTGGCTCCGTGATGGAATCTTGACTGCTCGCGGGGGGTTGATTTCGTTTTCCTCTCGTCGAGCGCCTTGTTCTTTCCTCGGGCTGAGATGACGGCGCACTTTTCGGCACAGGGTGTACATACTTGCTGCTGAACATTGCCAATTGCGCCTGCTCTCTCGCATCGCGTGGGCTGAGTTGAGGACTCTTTGCTCGGTTTGCAGGCTTCTTGTTCGTGAACGTCGTAGGCTTGATAGGATCTCCCATGATGTTCTTGCGCACCGCACCGAAGCCTAGGGAAGGGCCAGCCAATTCGTCTTCGTCAGAGCTGATTTCGACAGGCGGTGCATCGATTGCGCCGTCTTTGAGTCGCGCATCGCGGGTTGCAGCTCGATTGCTCGCCATCTTGTCGAAGCTATTCTGTTGCTCGCGCTTGTCTCTCCCAACTTGAGATAGAAGAGGAGGACGACTTGAATTCAAGTCGTGTCTGCTCAAGCCAACTCTGCGAGGACGGTGTGAGGAGTATGACATGTCATGGGCGAAAGCATTGCTGGATAGCTGTGAAGTTGTTGACGCGTTCAGGATCTGTTGAAAGACGCGACTGTCGGTGTAAGCGAAGCCCGACTCTCGGATAATCCGCCAATCTCGGTCCGAACCATCCCGCAATACGGCAGAGCATCAACCTAAGCTTCACCTCGAGCTTAAGCACAGCTACAGCTACAGCTACAGCTCCACAACCTGCAATCACAAAAACACCACTCAATCGCCCAGTTGATTCCCGGTGCTGCCACCAGCGACCCCTCTCCCAAAATGGCGCCCACAGAACGAGAGCTCCAAATCTCCCCCATCGTGCAAGAATCCGTCATTCACAACACCAAGGTGCTCAACTCTCTTCCCCCAATATCACAACTCCTTCCACCCACCCACTCACTAACACCCCCCTCGCAGACAATCACCAACCTCCACAACCTAACCGCCTCCCTCTTCGGCATCGCCGCCGGCATCCTCGGTCTCGAAAACACCCTCGGCTTCCTCTTCTACGCCCTCTTCACCCTCTTCGTCTCCTTCCTCGTCTACATCCTGCGCGTCCGCCCCGCTTCCATACCTTCCACATCTTCGAATAAGAGGATACCGGGGCAGACAACGACTTATTTTCGCACTGCGATGGAATTTTGGAGTGGAGGGTTGATGGATGGATTGAGTGGCTTTGTGTTGACTTGGACGCTGTTTTATGGGTTGGTTAGAGCTTAGTAATTCGTGAGAGGCGAGGGAGGGAGGGGAGGCAGATGGATAGATGGGAATGTCTACTCGTAATGATGAATGATGAGATTTCAAGAGAGTAATTTGTGTCGCTTCTGGGTATACGTGGTGTTGTGAGTGTCGGAGAGCATTTCCTGTCCATGGGGTGAAGGGTAATTTGGTTTTATTTGAGCTCAAGATACCTTCCGTTGTATAGGAAGGCCATCGGATGGGAGATTACGTTCACTAGGGAGGGACTGGCAGTTTCACGCGACCTCCTCACCCACTTCCCCATTCGCAGCCGGAGGAAATGCCTCTCGAGCTCAATGAGTCTCGACATCTTATACGGTATCGGCTGCAGTGCTCGTAATTTCTCCCAGGAAGTAGTCTTCAAGGTACCACATATACCGAAAGCACAAAACGACCCCTAACTTCGAAAGCCGAATACTCGAGTAAATAACCCAAAGTTAAGGCGCATTCGGTGCATATTGAAAAAGCCAGGGGTTCAATTCACTTTATTCCCCGCCCTTCGAACCACCTTCAGGTACCCAGGGAAATATAGTCAAATGGTACGGATCAATATTCCCACATCGGTACCAATGCTATCCGCGCGCAGAAGAGCTAAAGGAATGTAGGCGGCGTAGCAAAATCCAAAACATGGACCAAAAGACCAAAAGTAGACATACATTTCCAAATGAAAGAAACAGAATCATCAATTCATCAGCACACAATTGCTCCCATGGCTCTAATGGGTACGTCCAATCGGGAACTTAGACTTCGTCCGGGTATACCACTTCCGTAGACCAAGTTAGGGCATGGCGCGCAACCGTGGGCAATTTTTTTTTGGAACCAGAAGGTAGTCAGTTCGAACCCCCCAATATCTTTTTCTTTTTGCTTTGTTTTCTCTTGATTTTTGTGTCTGAGGCCTTGGCCATGCTATTAGTCTCAAAGTCAAGATTTTCCCTATACGGTTTGAATTACTTGGCCACTAGACAGACGACGTTTCTTCCGCCTGAAATGGATAGATAGGAGGCGTTTGATGCTTCACAACAGGAGTCACAGCCCGGCAAGAACCTTGAGGAAGCATTCAAACAAGTTTACTTTGCAACAGCCCGAACTTTTCATTTCTCTAGGAAACGCGTGAGAGGATATCAAGAAACACAGCTAGTAGAAGCAAAACAACATCCATGCTCGCCCAGACACCCAGTACTTCAGAAACGACGCAGCCCAGTCATCCATCCAGCTCATGCAGCTCATCAAAAGCCAAGTCCAAAAATCATGTTGTTCTCAGCTCCGCTCAACTCGCCCAAGTGGGCATGCAAGTCTGTTCTGTACACACCCAGACACAAAGCCAACGCCTCCAGCAAGACACACACAGTACCCTCGGATAAAGCTCCGCTTCGCTCGGTCAAGTAGGCATCGCACTAAATCCACCACTCTTCTTCGCCGCCCCAGCACTCTTCTTCCCCCTCATAACCCCACTCCCCGACGCCCTCGCCGTCGTCCCCGCCCCCGACGCAGCCGTCGTGGTCGTCGCCCCGCTACTCCTCCTCCCACCGCCACTAGCCCTCTTCTTCACCCCAGCACCCCCTTTCTTATAACTCCCCCTCTTATACCCACCCCACGCACCCCCACCACCTCTCCCACCCCTCGCAGCCCCCTTCCCCTTGCCATAAGCAGGCTTCGCACTACTCGCCATATCTCTCTCTTCTCTTGTCTTCGCCGGCTTCGCTGCCTGCTGCATTCGCTGCATCTTCCTGTTGAACTCTTCGACCTCCGGTGCGCGACTGCTGGTGGAAGGACCGTTGCCGCCCCAGTATTGCGATGTCGTGGATGGGCTTTCGTCCTCGCTGTCGACTTCATCATCGCCGTCGTCCATTTCATCAAAATCGGGGGGTTCGCCGTAGTCGGATTCGGCTTCGTCGTCGTCATCGCGGTTTTGAGTATACTGAGGAGCAGTGCTCCGGACAACCTCGCGTGCATCGTCATCTTCATCGTCGCTGATGAGATTGACAATATCGGTCAGATTTCCAGATGGGCGAGATGGGGGTGGAGTTGGGGGTGGCGGCGGTAGGCGACCAGTGCATGTTTTTCCTGTTATCATCTCCTGGTACTGCTGCCAGCAGCGTGTGAGCTCGGGTATGAATCTCTTGCCATATGCATCGACGCTCCCGATGTTGATGTCTGGAATCTTGCGCATTTCCTCGACGCTCGGTGTCCAGCGGATGGCCATTTCACGGAAGTCGCGTTCATTGAAAAAAGCGATCTTCCGGCCAAGGCCATTATTAATTCTCTCACCAATCTTCTTGGCCGAGGTAATGAATTGGTCAATCCATATTTGATGGTACTCGTCCAGATTTGCCTCCTGAAGTCTGGTGTCAGTGGTGATTGGCGGTCCAAGAGATTGCTGCTTCTTTGAAGTTATCGTTCGAGAAGGAGTTGGACGTGAAGCTGTCGGGCGTGAAGCTGTCGAGCGTGTACTCGTCGGTCGGGGAGCAGAAATAGGGGCGGGATCCTCGAATGCATCATCCGAGTCCACGTACTCATCGTCCCCACCAATACTCGTGTCCATAGGCGCGCGGCGTTCCGTAGCAGCCAAGGCTGGGGAGGAAAGGAATGTTGACTGAGGCGCCGCAGTAGACCGAGAGTTCATCGCCCCACGAACGCCAGTTTCCTGCCTCGAAGGTCTTGGCATTTGCTCTGGTGGCTGGTCAGAGTCGGACTCTGCTATATTGGTAAGGGGGACCCGGTCGTAGATATACAGTCTTCGACCGCCGGTAGTGTAATCCTCCACGTTGGGCCCAATCTACACTATCAGCATCTTTCTTCGTTAGGCGGATACAAGCCAGATCTCACCTTGATATATACCGCGGTAAATCCAGCTTTGTTCGGAACACTCTCTTCAATGAGACCCCCTTCTTCGATCAGTTTCCTGATCACCTTTTCCAGCACTCCGCGCGGTATGTCACTAGCCATCTTCCAGTCTCGCAGCTGGGTAAATATGCTTTCATACTTGCGCAAACTGTGTCCTTTGGATGGAAGTTTCCCTCGCAGAAGTTCCGCGCAATTCAGACTTGAGATCTTGTAGTTCTGGGTCCGCTGCACAATCCTAATGGCAGCCCGAGCATATGTGGTCATATTTTGAGCTTTTGATGTACTTGTTTTGTTCTCCAAGCAAACATCACATTTGTCTTCGCAGTCTTTTTTGTCGAAAGTTTCTCCAAAGTACCTGAGTACCGAAACCCTTCGACACTCCCGATCATTGTCAGAGAATTCGATCATCCTTTTCAGCAGCTCGTGCTGTTGTTCTTTCTGTTCATGACTTGCTTCGCTTTCGTCAATAAATTTTCTCAGCGGGTGAGTGTCCTGATAGCCATAGTAGAGATAGCAGCCCGAGTCCTTGCCGTCTCTGCCAGCACGACCCGTTTCCTGGTAGTAGTTTTCGAGAGACTTGGGGATTTTATGATGAATGACAAAGCGAACATCGGGCTTATCAATCCCCATGCCGAATGCTATTGTTGCAACGATGACCTTCGTTTTGCCCGATTGCCAGTCCCTTTGCACGGCCGCCTTGGTCGTGGCTAGCATCTCGGCATGAAAATGTTCAGCATTGATGTGGAACTCGTCGCGCAGCTTTTTTGCAATATCCTCACAGCCCTTTTTTGACAAGGTATATATGATACCTGTTTGGCCGGGATACTTTTCGTTGATAAGCGCTGCAATGTCGTCGTCGACCTTCCGTCCCTTCTTTTGACGCACCTCGTAATATAGGTTTGGCCTATTGAAGCTTTGCGTGAGTTCTTCGCATCCACGCATGCCAAGGTTGTGGACAACGTCGACTCTGACCCTATCAGTTGCAGTTGCTGTTAGAGCCATGAATGGAACCTTTGGGAACTCTCGGCGTAATGAACCCAGGTCTTTATATTTTGGACGGAAATCATGGCCCCATTGGCTGACACAATGTGCCTCATCGATGACGAACCGAGCTAGCTTGCCTTTCGCATAAAGCCGGCTCAGCTGACCCTTGAGTTTCGAGCTCCCATTGATCATCTCAGGACTCACATAGAGAATTTCAATGAACTGCTCGGGGTATTGATGTGACAGGTGGCTGTGGATCAGATTTTTGTGGTTGTCAGGGCATTCACTATTCAAAGTGCATGCTTGGATGTTCCTCTCCATCAAGTGATCGACTTGGTCTTTCATAAGACTAAGAAGAGGAGACACAACGATAGTGACTCCTTTCGTCTTTCCGGACTGTATGATGGCTGGAAGTTGGTAGCACAAAGACTTGCCACCTCCAGTAGGCATCAAGACGAACACATCTCTGCCTTCAAGCGTGGCGGATATGGCCTTCACTTGATTGTGCCGGAAGCCCTGGAAGTCAAAGCGGTCTTTCAGCGCGCGCTTCACATCAGCATACCAAGGTCGCCCCTTATAGTTCGATAGCTCGTTACTGGTTCTTGGAGTCTCTTTGTGTTTGGAACGTCCTGTTTTGGCTGGTGGCACATTTTCCGAACGTTCAGAGAAAGCGCGCCGTGTAGATTCGGCTGCAGCTTGGAGGCTGGATGACTGCCGAGTCTCAACGACCTTGGTGGCTTCGATCATGTATTGATCGTCGTCGTCGGACTCGCCGTAATTTTCGTCATTAATCCCCTGCATGTGAGCGTCGCCACCGTAATCGTTCCGTGTATCATCATCGACGACCATGTCATTTGGGAACCCATCATCGTACTCGTAATCGGAATTCCGCACTGAAGTCGTAGGCTGCTTTCCAAAACGCTCTCGGACTGCTGGGGCCTGGAAGCTGCGAGTATCTGGGGCATTCAAAGATCGGGAAGGTGGGCCGCCACGGACAGGAGAAGGCGAGGCACGATATGATTGAGGATTGGGTTTCGTGATGGGAGCTGAGAAATTTTGGGGGCTGGGGCGAGATGGTGGGAACTGAGTTGGCGGTATCACCTGCGTACCATAATGAGTGCTGGAAGAGGGCTCATTATTGGAAACAACCACTCTCGGTGTGGGATTCCGGGGAGCACATCGTGAGGAGGCGCTCTCGACAGCAGCTACCGATGGGCCGGGTCCACCGCCAACCACACCAGCAGACCGCAAAGTAACCGAAAGTTGTTGCTCGACGTTCCGGATCACCGGCCCAAGGCGCCTACTGGCATCATCCTCTGGAGCATCATCTTCACCATTCTCGAGCTTGCTTTGGATGATCGTTATCAAACGCTTCTTCTCCGCGCGAAGCTCGAGCCATTGCTCCCTTATCGATTCGAGGCTCTTCAGCATCTTTTGTTGTTCGATCAGGTGCCTACGTTCCTCGCGGACCACATCGAACTCAGGATCATTGTCATCCATAAGTTGCAGTAACAAGTCTTTCTTTTCGTCGACAAGATTTTTGAGCTCGGCCTGTCTCGCCGAGATAGCCGGGCAGTCCTTGTTGTTCAAGTAATCCTTACCGATAGCCATCAAATCTTGCTCTGGAGCAGACCTTGATTTGCTTGGTGAAGTGGAACGCAAAGGTGTGGCGGAAATTGTGGGCTTCGACAGGTGAGCTACGTTGCTGTCTTCGCGCCGTGGAGGCAAGCTGTCACTGCGCGGAGGCTTTACCTGCCGATTTGGCTTTTTAGGCGACAGACCGTAGGACTGAGATTGAATGAGAGATTCTCTGGCAGACTCAGCAGGTCGAGTAGCCTCAGCCACCGATGCTTGACTCATCCTCACGTCAAGTTGCGATATTTCATCCTCATCCAAGTCTGAATCCTCGATCACACGCTCTGTCCGCGGTACAGGGGCAGGACGACGTTTTGGAGAAGGCAACATGGGCTGGGTCGGTGGCATTGTCATTGAACGTCCACCGAATTGCGGCGCGGTCCTTGCATTGTTCAATTCAGATTTCGCACGATTGAAGATTGGAGCAATTGGTGGGTGTGTAGCGGCTCTGCTGGATTCGGCGCCAGATGGAGCCCGACTGAGGGTCCTGCGAGTCGTTGTCTCTGTCCTACTAATAGTCTCGGTTACCTCCTCATATTCTCCATCGCTACCACCCTGACCTTGTTGCGCCGCAGGATACGCTGGAGGGTTGGTCCTCGTTACCGAAGCGGGCACTGGAGCAGGTTCGGTACTGTACGGCGGAGGTGGTCCTCGAGGTGGCTCTTTATGATTCACCGACAGCTCGTCGAGATCATCGAGATCAATGAAACTATCGGATGCATCCGAGGTCCTTGGCGGCTTTGTGGCCTTGGGATTGAGAACTGGCTTCTTCGCAGAGGGTGCGCCAGTCATATCAGTGCTTTTCCTCTTCTTTGAATGTGGTGGCTCAGGTCTGGAAGCTGAATCTTCCCGCCATAAGCTCCGCGGTTCTCCCCAGACTTCGATGCTTGATCCAGACGAGGGCGCAACCTGAGGAGGACCCCCAGTGAGATCGACTGATTCAATGGGTCCGTCATAGCCAGCAAATTGACGAGGAGTTGCTATCGGCGTTTTTGGAGCACCAGAGGCAAGAGCTCTGGACGATGAAGGGTGGCTTGTGGGCGGCTTCGACGGGGTCTTGGAGGATGTAGGGTCTTCCTTTCGGAGTTGTGCTGTCCAGTTTGCGGAAAGTGAAGAATGCGAACGAGTTGGAGCTGGTGTAGCTTGACCCGTCTGCTGGCATAATAAGGTCGGCTTAGTCGCTTTCGGCGCGGCAGACAATCTGGCCATGTCTTCGTCGTTCGAATTATTGTCTGTTCGCGACGACCTAGCAATGCTCGCTGGGATAGTGGGCCGTACGAATTCCTGGACGGGAGGGATGCGCGGGGGTTCCTCTGACGGAGGACTGTCTTCGCGACTCGAGGGAAGCGAGTCTGGCTGGGTATTTGACTGAATTGGTGCGTAGAGGCCTTCAAGTGCGGCGGCCGAAGATGTCGATACAATGATGGGGCGGCGGGGAGGTGGAACAACCGCCTTCTGCTGCAACAACCACGAAATATGCGAATTCAAATTGTTGGTCGTCATGGAGGCTGGATTTTGAGTCAATGGACGATGTATCCATTGAAGAATTGATGGCGTCTCATCTGCGGTGGAGGCGAAGAGAAACGACAGAAAAGGTGTTGTTTTGAGGCGATTTCTCTGTGTCGCGTTGCTGTGAAGTCGCGTATCGGCGGCGATGCCTTGGCGCGAGCTTTTAGGTGTGCGCTAGGCGGAACGTGATCACGTGATGCATCGACTTTGATAAACGAGTTTCGCTGCACGATCTGTGAAGGTCTCCCCCTAAATTCTGAGCCAAGTGGTCTTGTGACAAGAGACACTCCTGCAGCCGGCCGTTTGACTCTGTGGAGCTCACTGCATTGGGCTACATGTATTGCCGTTACAATTTCTTTGATTCATGGTTTTCGAGTCGATTTGGCTCCAAGTCACAGCTTCACATTTCACCTCGGTCTCTCAGGTCATCGACTATCACCCAGTCCGCCTCTCGATTCTCGATTCCTCGAGCTGGTCTGCAGAACGCAGTCTCCTGAGAGAGTCCAGTATACTCCGTAACTCCATCTCAAGTTACAAATCTCAGCGCAGAGCGGTGCACAGTCGCCAAGTCGCCATGAAATCCTGGAGTTTCACGAATCACGGTTGAACCGGTTCATCAGCTCCCCGGAGTCCAGACTTGTTCCAAGATGAAGTGACTTTCCGAGATTCTTGTATCGAACAGAGTTCATGGAGACTTTCGAGGGATCGACGGAAGAGCAAGGATACGGCAGAACCATGCATACGGCATGTGTCATGGGAAGTCCGCACTCCGAAGTGTCAACTTGTGAATTGTGAAGGCAGAGTCCCCTATTTTTACTCACTGCCAGTACTCGGAAAGTCACCGGCACTGGGCATATGGTACATAGTGAAGTACATGTAAGTCACCAAAGCTCAGAAGATCATGATGCTTGGCCACACAGCACACACTCTGAGAATGGCGTCAAGATAAGATCATCATTTCATTGCTTCAGCATACCCTACAACCCACTTACTTCTCTGCCTTGTATTCCCAGTATCCTCCCAAATATGCAATTCCTTCCATCCCAGTACCAGATCTCAATCCCTCCCTCCCCCGCCTAAGTAGTGTTTGCTCAAGACCCCAGTCTAAGCAGCACCGTTCTAGGAAAACACATCATTAGCCAAAATCTCCACAGTTCAACATATCTCATCATCACAACACCATCACTCCTCTCCTTCGGAAGAAGGAAATTCAAAGGCTGAAACTTACCGCCCTCTGCCCAACAAAAAACCCCACCGCCGTCCCCTCCGTCTCAAAAGTAATCTTACTCCCCTTCGGAAAATAAAACACATCACCCTTCACACCCTTCACCTTCTGCCCACTTTCATCCGAAATCAAAAATTCTCCTTCTACAATGATTTTCATTTCTTCATATGTGTATTCATAGACCAAGGGAGTGCCTTTTTCGAGTCTGAAGAAGCCGGCAGAGATGGGGGCGGTGGCGTCCGAGGAGGTTTGGATGTCGGCGAGGAAGGCGTTGTTATTGGCGATGAGGGGGAGCGTGGCGGGGAACGTGGAGGCGGCGGAGGGGTGGTGGGTGAATGTTTTGGGGTTGGAGGAGAGGATGGGAGCAGAGGCGGTCTCGGTGGTGGTGGTTGAGGTGGACATGTTTGCGTTGGGTTTGTGGTTTGGTGTGGTGGTGATGGTGGATTGGCTCTTGAAGACGACTCTGGTGTTAGTTTGGGGGATGGTGTGGGAGGAAATGATGAGAGGTTTGATGATTTGAGCAGCTTGAGGTAGGTGAATAGGGGAAGATGACGATGTTCAGACAAGTATGAGAGAAATGCCGGAGAAGGGGAGGGCGATGAGACAGCAGAAACGGCTACATACCTTGAAGTTTTTTTGAAGTTGGTTGGAGAGGTTCGACGATGTGTTGATCAAAAAGAGCTGACTCTTACAGCAGGAGCACCAGCTATATAGAAGAACGGCCTACCTGCAAAGATCCGTCTACGGATATCTTCACCCCTTTGCGTATTCCAGAGTCCTGACTCCCAGATCCAATCTCAAACACCAACGATAAGGAATCAAGTAACTAAGAATTTGACATCCAGCGTATAGGAAGCCCTCCTTACCTAGTGCGAAGCATATCTAGACTTCCGCTCGAGTTCTCCACTTTCCCAGAAAGCAAGCCGAATTGGAGTATGGACAGGAAACACCCCTAACGGCAGCCCTACCCTTCCATGCTTTCCTCATGCACGTCTTTTCCCTCAAATGCACTTCAAGCTTTTACCTGAGGCTCCAGGAGTAGAGCTTGGTACCATATAGGACAGAATATCCAGATCCGCACAAGCGCCATTCTCCCGACTTTCTCGCACCTGATTTCCCACCAGTCGTCAGTCTGACCCAGTCGTAGTGTCAACTCACTGCAAATAACCAGCACCAACCATCAGAGACTGTCATTGAAACGGTCAAACAGTCAAAGCGACTCGAATTCACTCCATCAAATGCTTAGTCTTCAACGCTCCGTTGACGCTTGACATTGACGGGAAATATTTGCCTATCTTGGTAAAGCGTCCCTCCACACTTCCAACGTCCAAGCTAAGCATCTATGGATGCATGCCAATATTGATCGCCTTGACTTTCGTTAGCCGCAGCCATCCAAGCGGATAAACAATACTTCACATGTCATCGATTCATCGTTGGCTCTTCACAGTTGTACCTCGTGAATATTGATTGCTTCGCCTGGCAATAACTTCGTCACTTCATTGATAGCCTTGTCAGCTCCAGTCTTCTTCACAATATCTCTGTTCTCTCGGGTCTTGTTGACCGGGAGCAGGCTGTAACGCTGCAACGCTGCGGCTTCTAAACTTCGTGATTCGCCTTTTGGTGGTTACTCTCTGACAATCGTCGACCAAGAGTTCGGCTCTTTTGGGAACGGGGACATTTTCGATTTCTTATCTTATCGCACGTCTCACGAGCCTCGGAGCGGCGTGCCGAGTCTCCGTACGGCGAGCGGCAGGCTGCTGTAGCGCAACTGTGTCGTCGGTATCACTTCAACTCTCAAGACCGCACAAATTCACTACAACTTCAACACGCTGCTATTCGACTCCCAGATGCTCTGCCAACATCTCTACCTTGAAGACAAGCCCTCACAATGCATTCAGACTTCGACAAACCGGACGCACATCTCCAACGAAGCGGAAATAGAAGCAGACCACATCACAGCTACTTCGACCCAGGACTAGTGTCGGATGAATCATCGAATGCGGAAACGAGTCATCACACTGCGACAGCCAACTACATCGTCGAACACATGTGTCGAGTGGCCACGGTTCTCGAGGCTGAATTCACGTGTATATATTCCGTGTCCCATCTCTGAAGTGTCCAATCCCACTTCTCCCTCTCTTTCTCGTCCTCTCATCCTGGCAACCGCCCTTCTCTCCTGCATCCTGTTCGTCGCCCTGGCGCCGCCCCTTCTCTCCTGCATTCGGCCTCTCGCCCAGTTATTCCCTCTTTTCCCTCATTGTCCCTGCTTCTCTCCCTTTCTCGTCACATTTCACATCTTTCCCAAGCGCCCGAAGAGTCATCAAAACACATCCGCCAAGCGCCGCAAGCCCGTCCAGTCCAATTTCCCAGATCAGCATGCAGCCTTGCGCGGAGCCGGCCTCGATGAAAGAGACCACTAGTATCGGCGGTTCGAGTGGAGCGGCTGGTAACGTGTTGGTATGGACGAAACCCACCAACGACTGAGGACGGCAGGATTCCTTGCACTTGCAAATGTCTGCCAGCGCCAGAATGCCAACATTGGTTCCGCGACGCCCGATGTTGGCTGGATCACTTAAGAGTTGGGACGCATGTCAACGTTATGGTCCCTCAATCTATGACAGGACACCACGGTTCGAATCCGGGACGCGCGGTGTTCCTAGGATCACTTTACAGTGGGACGAAAGAAGTCTGAAACCCCCTCGCCTTGGGTCCCCTCTTAACCTTCTGAGAATTGTTTGAACGATTCGTGGTTATTGGAAATACTCTCAATTAGTGGAGATATTTCGAATCTTTAGGAATACTCTCAATCATTGGAAATAATCTCAATTATTGGAGATATTCGCAATCTTCGGGAATATTCTCCACGGTGAGCGTACAAAAATTGTCACCACGAGCTTATGTACCTCTATGGAGATAAGAGCGGAAGGAGATGGACCGAAGCAACGGGACGGGACGCGGATTAGTCATTCTGAGTAGAAGCTGGCTACAAACAGGAATCTGGAGCTGCACAACTCGAATCTCATCCTCTTGACACTCGATCGATGAAAGTGAAAATTTTGGTGATCGTCTCAATCCCCATTACCCAAGTCGCGAGCTCAAAGACGGTGAGATTCAGCCGACATGACCAGTCCTCTGGTATGCATTGTCATCATGGTCCGCCGCTGTACTAACCAAGGCTAACGAGTCCAGGGATTACATCCCCGCTGCCGGTGCCGCATGATCCAGGCTACCGAAGCTGAACGCCTCGACGAAGACCGACATGTCTACCGACTCAAGCTCAAACCATCTATCCTCGAACGTATGCCAGTTCGGGCAGCCCACTTTCTGCGCAAGGCACTTCATGCTTTTGCCACCATCTTTCCCTGGATTCGAACCTTTCGTCCCGACTGGTTCTGGCCATCCGCCATCATCGTCAAGAAGCTGAAGCCCGGCGGCTGGGAGCACCATTACGAACAAGAGAAACGCGCCTATGAACGTCTCCGACCCGTCTGGGGCACCGCCGTACCAATCTACTACGGCGAAACAGTTTACGATAACTCCATAGCGATTGTACTCTCCGATGTCCAAGGAGAGCCGCTCTCCGAGCATGTCATAACACGGCCAGACCATGACTTCAATGAGCTGGAGGAGAAGCTCATGAAGGCTTTCGAGATCTTATTCGATCATGGCGTCGTTCATGGAGATCCTGCCTGGCACAATCTCATCCAAGTCGGAGAGAGGATCCTAGTCGTGGATTTCGAGTGCGCTGAATTTGACGAGGTAGAAAACTGGGAAAGGAGTCAGAACTTTCTGGAGGCGCGGGGGATGTGGCACGACCTTTGCGCTTACAGAGAAAGAAGACGTCTGGCTTCTCGACCTGATCTGCGTGAGAAGAAGCCATTCGAAATCGAGTACAAAATTGGGGGGTAGTAAGCGCGGAAGAACTTCAAAGGCAAAGGATGAATCCGTCAGTAAACGAGAGAAACCTTCTAGATGCCCATCACCCACCTTCTCGGCTAGAGGGTGCCAGCGACCTGGGGCCACCAGAGACCTCGTGTTGCCTGATGGGACCCGGCGGGGTTATCCATAGAAGACTGGCAAGGTCAACGTTTCTAATTTCGGGTCACCAAACTCGCCATATTCCATACTACATATGTAAGGCTTCTCGGCTTCTACCGTTGAGGAAATATCAATTTCTAGGTAAGGGCATCACGCAGGGCGTCTGGCACCCTCTGGCTGCGAGGTGGTGGGGTGTGTTATCAGGTCTCCCTCGATTAAAGTACTCCGACCCCATACATAGTCGAACAATACTTTACGAAGAATGATTATTATTGCGAAAAAAAAAACTCGGGTCAATGTCTGTGACTTGACTTCACCACATACATGTATATGATGTTGTGTTCAGACCGCACTCCACCCATCCCCACGGGGCCCCGCGGAGCCCCACGGAGCGCCCAGACCGCACAACGCGACATCCGTCATCCCCCGACCCCCAACCAGGCCAACCCTGCATTCCCGAGTCGCCAAATTCGCAATATCGGGACATTGAATGGATCTAATTCGAAGCTTCATCACCGCCACTCACATCAAGAGCACGCTTGCAACGCCCGAACACAATCCGAGCCGGTTGGTCCAGGAACCGTCATTACGACGCCGAGCAACCGCGCTGAATCATTGCGAGTCAATCTGACTCAATAAGCTTGTTTTTTCGAACTGTATATAAAAGCCGAGCTTCGTGTTTTGCAAGACCCTCTCCCAACAGCGCAGATATCCTGAACGAACGAAAATCCTTGCGGAAACACCACCATCCAAAGAATCATACGCTTTCGCAGAGAACACATATCGTATATCGCATATCATATATCGCATATCATACCACCAGAGCACCCGGTCCGACCAGCCTGTATATCTCCAGAAAAATAGGCACAGCACAGCCATTGCGACAGCCAGGTCCCTCATAGAAACGCCACCCATTCATATAATCGTACTTAGTTCCGCGCTCTCATAACCCACCAAAAGAAAAACAGCATCAACTCCTTCCAGAACTTCGCAACAGAAGAATGCGCTTCCTCAGTCGCAACAAGAAATCTACCCATCACACGCACAACAACTCCAGCACCAGCTCGCGCGACAGCAGCGCCATGCCCTCGCGCAACCACTCTTTCAGAGCACATAACGCCGACAATTCAAGGAGGCAAAGCACGCAAAGCATGGATCCGTCGTACCGGGATTTTCTGGAAAATGCGGAACGAGAGGAAAAGAGGGCGAAGAAGGTGAGGGAGGAGCAGAGGAGGAATATGAAGTTGGCGAGTTTGGGATTGCATCCGAGGGTGGAGAGTGCGAGGGGGTGGTTGGCGGGGAATGGGCTAGCCAAGAAGAACTGAGAGGGTGTTAGTGGTTTGGTGTTGATGGGCTGCTCCGGTGCTGGATGTTGAATGATGAAGCTGAACGGCAAGTGATGAATAAGAGAGGGAGTGAGGACGAAGGAAGTGATGACAGGGATGTCGGAGAGTGAAAGAATGGATAAAAAGAGAGAGCGAAACACACCTTCCCAGCCCCAGAACTTCATAACACCAACCCAATGCAGACTCCCTCTCACTGTCAACTCCGGATCCAAATCCTCCGTGATAGGTCCCGGACTCCTCCTCCTCGTCGCCACCGGCATCTGCATTGCCGTCGTCGAGCTCACGCTCCCCCTCCCTCTCGACCTCTTTGGCCCCGGCATCATCCGCGAACTACACAACATCTCCTCAAAACTCCACTCCCCATCACCACCCATCTCCTGATCAAACTTCCTCTTCGCCACCGCCTCTCCATGCGTCATCTCCCTACATCGCTGCTGCGCCCTCTGCCCCCTCAGCACCAACTCCTCCCTCTCCCTCCTCCCCCACTCCGTCGCATCCCTCCTCCTCCACACCTCCTGCACCACCTCCCAACAGCGATCAATATTCCCAATCCACATCCGACTACTCATACTCAGCCACCTCTCACTCACCCACATCCTATCCTCCTCCTCCACCGCCTCACACCCCGCCGCCAACAATGGATAAATATGCACAATCACCAATCTACTCGACAGCGGCACAGTCGCCAAATAAACCAACACCTTCTTCGCCAACTGCCGACAACTCAGCGACGGAATCTCCGGCACCGCCTGATGCAAATACAGCAAAGTCGCATATCTATACGCCTCCGCTGTCTGCAACGCATGCATCACCTCCGCACTCGGATCCTCGGGCACATCCAGACTCTGCGCAACCGGCACCTGCCACCTCTCCACCGCCTCCTTAATCTCTATCGCCTGAGAAATAATCGCTATCGTATTACTTTCCATATTCTGGACCCGTCGACACAAATTTGCCGCGCGACCTATTAGAGGAAATAGGGTCGAGGCGCAGCCCATTAGTGGGTCGATTTCGGGGGCGCTGAGCGAGAAGGCGCCGAAGGGGTTGACGATGTTTTCGAAATCGCGTCCGACGGCATTTTCGTCTTCGTCTGTTTCTTCGACGGAGGTGAGGCGCGCGATTACGTCCATGTAGACCCATGTGTTGCACAAAAATCTCAATCTGGCCAAATCTTCACCATTTAGACTTTTCCTCTTATGTTGTTTGAGCGCCTGATGCACTAAAATCTTCGCACCGCGCAGATGTTCGATACCCGTGCTGATGTGCTGGTCCCAGGATTCGGAAAATGCGAGAACCAATGTTGTGGCTAGGGCGGTGGAGAGAGGGAGAGTGTGGATGGAGGAGGCGAGAGAGCGGATGGAGCGTCGCATGTGCTCCATGCCGGAGACGCGGAGGGTGGGGTGCGAGCGCGAGGTGTGGAAGGCTGTCATGGAGGCGATGGCGTGGTAGAGGGCGGGGGAGGAGTGGGCGAGGGGCCAGATGAGGGTGCGCCAGGGGTTTTCGGTGGGGCCATCTTTGATGCTGAGGATGCCGCAGGTTTGGAGGGAAAAGCGGCGCATGAGCATTTCGGGACTGCCGGCTTTGGGGGCGGGGGTGGTGTAGAGGGGGAGGGGGTTGAAGTGGGGGGAGGGGGGAGAGTTGGGGCAGTTGTTGTGTGCGTGGGTCCAGTTACTGTGCGGATGGGTTGGGGAGGGCATTAGTGCTTGGGGGATGATGGGGAGCCAGAGGTCGGGGGAGGAGATGATGGGTTCGGGGGAGGAGATGATGGGTTCGGGGGCGCGGATGATTTCTTCGATGTCGTCGTCGAATAGTTGGCTTGGCATCATTTCGGGGGGTACTTCGAAAGCTTCACCCATTTGTTGATCTAATGGGGCTTGAGTGTTCAGCGGAACCTGATCATTTGGTTGAGCATTCAGCTGTGAGCCCGGCGGCAACAAATCGATTAGTCGAGGCGAGTGTCCGGAAAAGCTTGTTCCATTTGTCGAAGCAGGTACGGTATGACTGCTATCTTCGAACATGCTGCTCAGGCTGGTGGTGACTGGAGTTTGTTCATTAGGATCAAAAACTGGCGATGAAGCTTGAGTGTGTTCTCTGAAGAAAGGCGGTGTATCCATATCGAACATCATCGGAGGAGAAGCGAAAGTCTGTTCCGAAAAGATGTTTCCAGGCGGAAGTTGGAAATTCGGAGAAGGAACCGTCGCTTCCATGTTGTGATCCTGGGTCATGTTATGAGTCTCGACATTCCTCGGAACATCTGCTTCAACATCAACCCCGGAATCAACTCTCGCTTCACCGTCGGATTCACGTTCGCAGCCGCCGGTAGATGGGCTTCTTTCGCTGTTTCCAGGACTTCGTTCAGTTGCTTGGGAGGGAGACGCATGTTTGCTTGACGCAGTTGAAACAGTTGAATCTTCTAGAAAAGCCATTAATGCCATACATCTAGATGACTGTTTGGAATGGGTATCTTACTCCTCTTTGCCCGCTGAGGCGCCATTCTGTTGGTAAACGTGGTTTCCTCGAAGGGTCGCCATTTGAAGTCTTTCTTGTAGCCTCCGCAGACTACTTTTCTTTTGTGGCATTGCTCACAGGCTGGTTTTGTCTCGTCGCATTTTAGGCGTTTGGCTTTGCAGGTGATGCATCCTGTGTTATTGCAAAGTGTCAGCATTTATCATCGCTACCTACTTATCATCGACCATGTTCAAGTGACAAGAAACAAGATAGCAACAACATCTTTGATGATGACAAAGTATACATGGAGCTGAAGTTTCAGAGAGGCTGAACAAACTAACCATTGCGACTCTTGGACTGCTTAGGTTTCGTCGGCCCAGCAGATGATGCATCATTGCCAGATTTCTTGGGCGAAGACTTGGTGGAAGTAGCCGACTTCTTGCGCTTAGGAGGTGGTTGTGGTGGTGGTTTCGCAGCTGGTATTATCGGACTGCGAAGGAAGGCCGAGGGACTCGGGATGGTGATGGTTTCCATCTTCTCAGATCCAAGTCTCAAATCGAAACAGCAGGGGAATGAGAAATGACGACTTGTTAGAGAATTGGATGATGACTGTTTTGAGGCATACGATGCGCAAGGTTTGGATCTTTAGATAAGAGGAGGGGATGAACAAGGCGATTGATATGCATGCGTTGTCGGAGGGAAGCCTGGTAAAGTGTGCAGCAGGGGTCTTGGGGTCTTGGGGCAGGTCTTCGTATCTGGCTTTTACGGAGGCCGGGGATGCGCCAGATGTAGTATTATCTGTGGGAATTGATACAAGGCGCTGGGATGAGAGTTAAGCTGTCATGTAACGTCAAGGTTCCCCGACGGGTAGCAGAGCATGGCAGGCGGGACAGGCGAGTTCGGCCAATCTGGTGGGGTTGATTTGCCAGCATCATTTGTGTAAGGACGGCGATCTAAGGTACCTTGATGAAGGATCATCGAGAGGCTTGAGGGGTACGAAAATGTGGGAGCCTTCATGGAACATACATGTATGCATCAGCGTGCGTTTGCTGCGAGTCCGGCGTTTCCAATCTCCAAAGCTGCTGCTGGTCTTGTCATCGAAGATGTCAAAGTTGGATTAAAGTTGGATTGCCGGTGGACTAAGTGGATCAATTGATTCCCAATATTCCCGGATTGGTAAGTTTTAGCGTTAATCGGTCGCTAAGGCCTGTTATCGGACGCTAGGCAAAAGCCAAGCCGCTCCCGCAGACGAATTATAACATCAAGCAGCCCCTCTTTCTATTAAGTAATCCAGATTAGCAGATCCCGAACTTTCTCGTCCTTAAGATCCACTTTTTGGTACCGAAGACCACCACCAACACGGCATATTACATGTATCGATACATAATATACGTCGGTACTTGGAAAGTGCTTCATAACCCACTTGATTCCCCCGACCATTCTCTCCAGATTGCATGTTTCTCCTCCACACAACGGAGAGAAGACCCCCCGAAAGAATCTACACCCACTTCATCTATTCCCGTCACATATCACCCCGCCCGCCCCGGCCCGGGGGGCGGCGCGGGGGCGGCGGGGCGCCGGGCCGGGCGGGGGGCGGGGGCGGGGGGCGGCCAGCGGAGCGGGGCGCCGACCACAGGACGAGCGGGACGGGAGCCAANGCAGAAATAATGGCGCAACAGCGGACGCGGAAACGGAAAGGCTCTCTGCGCAAAGCCGCTCTGCTAGGACGAGGCGCACAGCGACAAAGCCAGGAATTAATCGACATAAAGACTTCCTCTCTAGAAGCTACCTACGGTCCCAGGAGTCCTACATCGCCCGAAGAACCGAGTGCCGAAATACACATCTACAGTCCGAAAGCCCAGAAAGGTTCGAATACTACTCCCAGGCCTTCAATGGATGGCTTTGCGAGCAGGGCGAATAACGGCCTACGCCCGATCCACACGAAGGTCCCCGACTCGAATGAAATGCCGCCTGTCATCTCGCCGACTGGCGCTATAAGTCCTACGATGACCTATACATCGACTACAGACGACGAAGAACCCCTCTCCATGCCCCCCCCCCCCCCCCCCCCCCCCCCCCACCAAAACCCCCCCCCCCCCCCCCCCCCCCCCGGTGGCTTTCAGCCTGCTGATACCGCAGTACCGCAGGAGTTCCATCTCTCTTTCCACTTCACCAAACACATCAGCAAGCAGTAGTGTCGCCCTGTCAGGACCCTTTTCTTGTCCACGACTCAGCACGCACCAGACTCCGAACACTGCGGAAAGTCCACTTGTCTCAAGTACTTCACGTTGGCGAATCCCCGCTGCTCTCACAATGTACTACGCACAACAGTCTTCGATGATAGGTCCAAACACCCGCCTCGTCTTCCCGCACATGCATTATGGAGCAGATAACACGGCAGCAAATGGAACCTTTATCGGGCATTGGCGAAGATAACGTAGGTTGGTCTGCTAGTGCTTCTCCACACGACACACGACACAGGATTGAAAGGTGGAAGTGTGAGAATGCCGAGGAAGGCTTCTTTGGAGAGATGCAGTCGATGACACATCGTGCTACCCCAAGTGCATCAGAAATGACCACTTGATGAGAAACCTGGGGAGACCACTGCTGCTGCCTGAAATAGCCATTGCTGTTCATTGGTTTAGGGCCGTGTTGAGGTAGTCCAGCAGCAATGGATGGCTGGCGGGGAGTACCTGAATACCTGTTGATGATCCTCCCCCTCCTCTCTTTCTCCTTCTTTCGGTGCGCACCAGTATCAAGTTGGTTACTTCTCTGTTCATCTATCAATCGAAGACATGTCTCGGAACAGGCCGAACAATATAGTTGTGTTGTCAGGATCCATTCAGAATTTGTATTCATCTCTTTCATTGTCTTCCCAAACCAGAATCTGCTTGTCCCTGGATACCTATGTTTCAGCGTCTTGGCATTGCCCAGCCATGTTTTCTCAACAAACGGTTTCGTGGCTACTTCCACCTAGTAGATACCACGGAAGGCCGTATGGAGACGAGCCGAACTTCCACGATTCCATCAAGTACCACGCAGCGCCAGTTCGCCCATCACCACATGCAGTGCAACAGCGGAAGTTCTGCTCCCAAGTTGTACTCTTGTTTGATCTCTTTCCACCACCTCTCCCCAGTATCAGCGCATCGCGCAAAGCCCTTCGGTTGTGCTGCTCTCATGCTGAGTTTCGTTCTTAAAATACTTTTCATGTACACTTAGAGTGAGGTGCATTCAATGTACATGGAGATGTGTACGTCTCAGTAGAGTGCACGTCTTAATTTTCCATGTGCGACGTGCAGGATGCGGCATCGGATACAGGCAGGAGTGTTGAAGGATGCTGGCACGGACCGTGAGGAGCCAACGTGGAGAACTGGTGGGTATCACTTATCGTGATGCCGATGCTGGCTGTGTGACGGGACTTCCTTGCTGAGGGTGATGGCAGGTGATGGGAGACTTGTTTCGTCTATCTTGTCTGCTCTTGGGATGAGCGAATGCAACGGGGAAATATTTTGGGTATCTCTGGTTTGAAAGGTTTTAAGCGCTCAAAACATTGGACAACAAGTGTCAAGTCTCGCAGAATACTTGTTGTGCTCCAGGTCTGCCTCTTGTTAAGTGTCGGGAGTATTTTCCATGGAAGGCGCCGAGGGATCACCGGCTGGCGGATCCTCTGATCATCCCGTTGTCCAAAGGTGGCGCTTCACGAAACAAAAGACTTCGTGGCGATGTCTCTGCTGGAAAGCCATCCTTCTCCTTCACTTATCATTTTCATGATGCTTCGTGGGAGGCAAGTATGCACTGTATCTCGGTCGTATCAAGATCCGCCTTCTGACAATCCAAGAGATGTTCGTGTCTGGTTCTAGGTGCTTTCACTTGCAGCTCATCTATCGGCAGTTGATCTCAATCGCCCAAATGAATCTCGGCACCATGGGTAAGACAGAATGTGGTATTTCCCTTACCGGCTTTTCGTTGAGTTCTGTTGGACCCCTGGACGCCATTTCCACCTGACAGGCTCGGTCCCGGGGCGCATGCAGGCAGGCAATCTATCTTCCCGTCTCCCCAGATCTCGGAGTTGAATGTTGCCCGGTGTGCCGAGTCTGCGAGGGGAAAGAACATGGGATAGTGTCTCTGTCGAGGCAAGCCAGTACTGTCATCCCCTGGTTCCTACCGCTTCCCCTGCTTCGGCCCTAGGCGGTTGTCGCCTCTCCGAATCTCGGGTATTGATATGAAGCTTCCGATTGACATAATACGGGAAAAGAGGAAAAGACAAGTATTCTGTTCTTTCTTCTCCCTCACGACACTTGTGATTTCCTTTTGGAAGTTTTAGCGTGCTAGATCTCGCACGGCTGGATTTCTGTCGAGAGGTAACTATGAATTTGTCCTCTGAATGTTCCATCATTTCCATTCAGTTTGCTTCACTGATGGCGCAGAGTTGAGACCAGCCCCTGATCTCGTCGCTATCTCACATAGCCATTGATTATGACCAAGGATATGGTAATCAGAACTAGGGTTCATGAGTCTGAGGTGATAGATGGAGACGGCTACTTTTGCGATGTTGCTAGAACGAAGAACTATTGCTTGTAGGAAGCTGCGAAGCAGATACTATCACGGGATTTAGGTGCGAAGAGTGCACATTACCACCAACATCAGTCCCACTTCTCTGCGCCCTTCTTGAACCCTGAGACGACCAGTTTACAAGATCATCTCCAAGCATCTGTTTCAACCCCGGGAAATCTAGATTCGTTTCAAATTTCCCATCTAAGAATGGCATCTGTCACAAAAGCGCATTGTTGTCGTCGTTGTCGGCCATGTTTCGTTGAGACTGGCACCTGCTTTGTCCACCCGTCTCAAACCACTCTTTCCTTACCATCCAGAGTACCTTCCAGCTCCAAAGAAATGAAGTTTTGAAAATGAAACCAACAAGAGAGTGAAGTAGAGAAAGGCAAGTGCCACTGACCATGACTATTTATCAGCCACATGTGCCTCAACCCCGGCTTCGCAACACCAACATCATCGTCAGTCATTCTTGCGTCAACCACTACCGCTACATTCAAATCAGCACCACAATCATTCGATCGCATCGTTGGAGAACCGAACACCTCTCGCTACACCACCAATCCACTCCCCTCATCCGATCATTGATCCCCACAAGCCAAGCAGACCCCAAAACTGCAACCATCACTGCCCACGATGTGCCTCCAAAAATCCGAATACTTCGAATTTTGCGGCCACGTTGTATACCTACCTCCTTCCCACTGTCAGTGGCCAAACACTACACGGTGCTGCCCCGCCACGAGGGAAGAGCACTTTGCGAATTTGTGTGACACGTGCTGGGCTCTTAGTTTTGGCGCAAGTTCGCCTGAGAAGGGTTCGCGTTCGCCTCGAAAGAATTCTCCTCAAAAGAGTTCGCCTCGAAAGAAGGACCCCCCGAAGAGTTCGCCTCTGAAGAAGGAGGTGCTGAGGAGTGAAGAGGTTGAAGATTCTGAACCAACAGGAGAAGGAAGTACATGTAGTTAGAGAAAGGCAACTGCCACTCACCATGACTATTTATCAGCCACATGTGTCTGAAGCAACTCATCCCCGGCCTCGTAACATCAACATCATCACTGCCAACAATTCTGCATCATCAACTACTGCAACACTCAAATCAACATCATCGTCATCATTTGATCGCTTTCTTGCTGAACCAAACACATCTCGCTCTACACAATCCATCGTATCATTGATCCAACAACTCCACCGATCCGATCATCAATCACCACCAACCACCAAGCTCAACAACCCCAACCACCACAACTCAAGATGTGTATCCAACACTCCCAATACTTCGAGTTCTGCCACCATGTCGTGTACCTACCTCGAGAAAACTGTATTCTCCGGCACACCCCAGCATGCGTCCCCGAAACGCGCGAGCAATGCATTGAAAACCTATGTGACAAGTGCTGGGATCTTACATTTCTCGGGGCCATGGCTCCGAAGTATTCGAAGGAAAAGAAGGCAAAGAAGGGGCTGTTCAGGGGTGGAGATGAGGGAGATTCTGACAGGGAGAATGGAGGCTATGACAAAGAGAACGGATGCTCTGATAACAAGAACGGGTCTAAGAAGAGGAAGGCGGAGCTCGATGGAGGGGCTTGAGGCGGTGTTGTTGCTGCTGGAAGTATCTGTGTTCTGGGCCGCGATACATGTTCTGTGATGAGAGGTTTTTCCGGGTGGTGGGATCAATGTGAAACGAAAGCTACTGGAGAGCCTTTCTTCTGAGAGAGACTGGGTAAGCTGACTGATGTTTTTTTTCTTCTGGAAGTCTAAATGGATGGCGCTGATCTGTGTTGCCTCATACTAGCATTGCATTCGCACGATGGCTGAAATCATCAGTACCCAACTTGCCGCCAACAACGAGACAGTCGAATGGCTCAAGCCGGTTGTGTCTTCTCTCTAGTCATTTCGCCCACAGTAGAAGACCTCAGCTCGTCAAACGTCGCCAGAGTGGGTTCATCTTGTCTTGGTAGCAGGGTCATGGTATTTGTTTTTCAAACACAGCAGTGATGCGGGTATATCGAGGCGGCGTTTCTCTCCATTGGAGTGGAACTGGTGGTTCGTCGCCGCCTCAGCATTGAGTGAGAAGCTTATCGTGAAGCTCTGTGTTTCCTGTATGCGAGTGTTATGTCTTTGTATCAGCGCAGAAAGTACTTCGCTTCACTGCCAACAAATGATTGCATAGACCATCTGGTGACGCATCTTTGTGATGCTGTCTTGTCTGAACTTATGGAAGAGTCGTCGTGATTAGATGTCTATGCTACTTTCAAGTCTTTCTGTCGCTTGATACTTTCACTTCTGTATGTCACCTTTCCATATATTTGTCACATTCAATTCCTTGTCTGTTTCATGTCTATCTGCCACTTTTACTTCGATATGTTAAGTTCACTTTTGTCTGCTGTTTGATCTCATGGTCCTATTCTCTCTTCAATTTCTCGGCACTACAGAAAGACGTATTGGGGGCTGCGACACTGATTGGACCTAGAAGCCATGCAACAATGCAGATAGGGGGCAGTTTCATAGGCTTTGCCCAATCAGGCCTTTGTGAAACGTAGTATCTGACAAGCTTATTCAGCTGCTATTCTTGGATGCATGAGGTTCTGTTCAGCTGTATAGGATATGCTTTCTATAGCATAACGAATCTCTTGATCTCTCGCACCTGCGTTATACAGGGAGAACCAGCGACGTCGAACAAGAATAAGCGCTACATCACAAATACCTCAGTTGGCGCTCAAACACTATGTCTGGCACAGAATTTCCAGACGCACCTGAGGTAGACACTCGTCCACTCGATCATCAAGGACTTCAGGTTCGGTCACCGGCTCAAGGATTGCAAGTTCAGTTCCCGACTCAAAATTTTCCAAACAGCGAGACTTCTCTCCCAACAACTGAAGGAAGAGAATACGATGACAAAACAGCCCGCCAGTGGCCTCCACAGACCTCAGCGCCGCATCAACGCACTATTTGCGGATTTCGGGTTCGTCTCCAGAACTTATTTGTCCTCCTCCTTATCATCACCCTCAGCATAGGCCTTATAGTGTCCGCAAGCCTTGCTGGAGTCTACGCATCGGAGCGAGACAACTCGATCTCAAATCCCAGGTAAGGAACTCAAAAAATAACTAAAAAGCCCCTAAAGGCCCCATATTATTTTACACACAATAACAAGAGATAGAGAAAATATAAGAAAAATAAGCGCGAGCAAGGCATGATCAACTCGCTAACAGTCTCCCGCACAGTCCCACAAACACCTCATCCTCTACCAACTTATTCATACCCATCCCCAGCCCCCTCTCCATCTCCGCCCTCCCAATTGACCCAGCCGGCTGCCCCTCCACAAACGGCACGACCTATCTCAGCAGCGGCAAATCATTTCTCGTCGTCTGCAACACCGACTATTCCTCCAGCCTCGGCGCCGTCGATATTTCCAATATTTCCATCTCCGCGCTCTATGGCTGCGCGGATTATTGCGCAGTCACTTCTGAGTGTATAGCTGCGAGCTGGGATATTTATGCTACGGGTGATGATGAAAAGGCTCGGAGTCATCCCTTTTTGAAGAGTGTGATAGGGAATGCGACGGTGAATCGGGGGGGGGGGGGGTCCTAATGTTGCGAGTGTGCTTTTGGTGGGGGCTTACTGGTGGCGGAGGGGCTGAGGGGGGAGGTGGGGGATGGTGGTGTTGAGATGGGTGAGGACTGAATGAAGGACGCTGGGACCGTGTTATAGGATGCGCTGAGAAATTGAAGAGAATACGGAATAAGGGGATTAGGTAACAGATAAATATGAAGTTGGCATATGGATGTAAAGGCGATATAGAGAAGTGAAAGGGTTTATTCGAGCAAGTCTAAATTCCAAGAGCTTCGAATGCGCTCTTGTTTGGCGTTGGCGCTAACAATCGAAATATACAGTGCCATGAAAAAAGTCTGAATACGCTCTACAGGCTCCTTATGATGCGAATATCCCAAATTCCTAGGTATTCAGAAAAAACCTGGTATTTTTTATTTCTGGACGTTGGAATTTTGTACTTTCACCAGTTCCTGGCACATTATTCGTTCGTGTGTTTGTCGCTGCTAGCCATCTTGTCGGTGGCAGTCACAGGGTTGATGGTGACAGATGGAAACGACAGCAAGTGGACAACACAACAAAGGTAGCAGCACCCTGGGATTTCAAAGATAGAAAAGAAACATTCCGGCTTGGTTTTGGATGATTCAGCCTGCAGAGTCTCCGAGAGAGAAGGCGACCACGAAGACCTTAAGTTGATCATGAACGATTCGCTAGCCATTTGGTGTACGCTCTGGCCTTTTGAATCCTGAGAAAGAAAGCTCCACATGGGCTCAAGCCAGATATTTATACCCACAACGCAGGCCTGGTTCTTGCGGAATGAAATCTTAGGGAAGACGACCTGTTAGGAGAAATGGATAGATGACGGTAGAAAGTACAAGTGCCGAGAGAAAAGCATAATTGAAACAATGCCAAGCGTATGGCGGTGGCCAGATGTGTTGGTACCAGTGAACAGGAGCGACAGCAATGCATTTGGAGATGGGAAATGCCCAAAATTTATTATACCATGGCCTTAACACCCTGGCGACAACGTAGAAAGTCCAGAGAGCCAGGTTCTTCGACCCGGTATTGGACAAGTCACTGAGATCATAATCGATCAGAATTCGACGAGGTGAGATTCTTGGAGAAGAAATTTTGACTTGACCCCGCGCTAGATATTTATACCCACGAAGGGGTCCAGATCGTAGCAGATGGATATTGACAAAGCAGAGATAAAAAAGTCAAGACCTAAACGACAAGTGAAAGGGCGAGACATTAGCGGCACTGCCGTAGGAACAGCGGCTCAGAAGACCGCCAGTAGTCAACAAAGGCGACAGCGAGTCGCGAGAAGCTCAAAATGCAGAAAAGGACCACTACCTAGCCTGATCCCCAGGGACCGCAAGGTACACGTTAATATTGAGAAGTGAGATCAGACATCTTCCATAGAAGTCCCTTTTGCAGCTCATATCGTGGCCGGAGCCCTGCGTGTTCTCGATCGAGGATTATTCTCTGAAGGAAAAAGAAAGTGTCTCTCGAGCGGGACTTATTTTGACCTACGATAGAGGGCGAAAAGGGCAGAAAGCGAGAGCCAGGAGAACAAGAAAATAACGTCAAGTCCGAAGGTGGCGAGAAATAGAGGAGCAGCGGCAGCACCCAGATCCAAACGTTGTTCGCATAAATAACGACAGCAGCGCCATGCAAGCGAAAAAACAGGACCGGAGATGAGAAAGCCAGTCAGACAGAACGCTTCAAAACTCGATGTCCTGTGTCCCAAGAGAAGTATAAAGTACAGTGGATATTCCAAAGCACCTGGTATATTCCTAATTACTGGAAATATTTCTAATTATTTGGGATATTCGCAATTATTCGGAAATTGTAGACCGTGTTCGGCCTTTTTTCCTCCCACTATACCTCTATAGGCAGCACCGGACTGAGTGAAGACCCAGAGAAACAAGCAGGTCCCATATCGTTGGTTGTCGCATACCCAATCCTTGGAAAGAGAAGTCGATCTGGGATTGGGCTACATATTTATAGCCAAAGAGCAGAGTGCGGGCATGTGCCTCTGGAGATATCAGCAAGCAGGGAACGGAAGCACAGGTAAACTGAGAGTTAGTGTACTCAGCTGCATCCGCCAACAAACGGTAGTTCAAGGTGTTGGCAGCAGCGGATGGAAATGACGATAAGGGTTGAAAAGAGGGGAGACTTTGCAACTTGACAACCTAGGAATCAAAAGGTCACACATTGTGCAGCACTCTCAACGCAATAATTGTTGGAAAGAGAAGTTGGCTTGGGTTTGAGCCAGATATTTATACCCATAGGGGAAAAGGGGTCATGGGGAATCAAATGAAAATCACGGGACGGTGAGGGTGCGTCTAGTCGGCAAGAAAGCCAACAGTTTGACAATACCCATCCACACATCAGCAATATACACCGTTTATGGTAGAGAGTGGAAATGAGAGCAACAAAGACCGTAACTTCTACCTTATTGGAAAGTTTGCAATGCGAAAATGGCCGCGTAACATCAAGTCAATATAGAGTGTGACCCGCCCATACTCGCGGCCGTGCTGCCGTTCATCACCCAGTATCTGGCTAGTTCCGGTTACTGGAGAGAGAGTTTGATTGGGGATTCGAGCATTTTGTATGGGAAAATCGGGGTGGATCGCAGACTTTTGGACTAGATTGTATTTAGACACTTGAAGCACGACGTGACCATGGGAAGACCCAGAGAGTGGAAATCACGGGACGGTGAGAGTGTCATTTATTGGTAGGGAAGCCAAGGTCTGCTAGTACTTACCTCCGACGCCAAACGGCGGCGGAGAAGGGAATGACAGCAACCCAACAAAACTTTTTCAGGAGATAACAGGGGCTTTAATCATTTGATACGAGGAAACCTCTGGTATGCGCATAAAATCAGGTAAGCGCGGATTTAATATGGAGTAGGAATCACCCTCGTCGATGTGCATGATCACTTTGTAGGAGATGTTCGCTTGTTCTTGTTAAAGAGAGAAGTTGGATTGGGTTGAGGCCAGGTATTTATATCCTCAAAGCACGACTTGGCCATTCGGGAGACCTGGAGAATGGAAATCACGAGACCATTAGAGTGAAAGAGTCGGCAGTAAGGCTCGCTGTTTGACAGCACTTCCTTCCCACGTCAGCAAATCACTCACTTGACAGTAGTGAATGGAACCGACAGCACTATAGCAAAACTGTCCGAGGACCGTGAGAGGGTGTTCCACCGGAATTCTCTAGGGAAAATTTGCAGTGCGGAGATACCCATATAAATGTAAACTCAATATGGAGTAGGGCCCGGGCTTGCGCCTGGAAGTCCCTATCATGGTCCTCGCGGTATTTTCATTGTTGAGAAGAGAAGTTTGGTTGTACTTTGAGCCAGCTATTTATACCTGTAGCTCAAAGGCTGGCTATGGGGAAACATAGGAAGAAGCGGAAATCATGGATGACGGAACCGTGAGAGTGTCTCAAACTACCAGCGACGCCGACAGTACTCGATCTACACACTAGTAACTCACCCGGTCAACAGCAGTGAATGAAAGTAACAGCACCACAGCAAAACTTACCAAGGCCTAGAGGTGGCTATGCAAATAGAAATCACCGAAAATTTGCAATGCGGAGACACCCAGGTAAAAGTTGAGTCGACATTGAGCAGATCCACCCTCACTCATGAACATGCATGGAGTTGTTTCACCGGTTGGTAGATTATTGGAAATAGAAACTGACTTGGGCTCGAGCCAGATATTTGTACCTACCTACAGTCACGACGTCACGATGGATGGACTTAGAAGTTAGAACGTGGAAGTCACGGGACCATATAGGTGTTTATAGTCGGTAGGGGAAACCAACCACCCGACAGCACTCACTTCGCAAAATAACAGTTCCCATCATTATCAGCAGCAAGTGGAAACGACAGCATCACAGAAAACCCCCTCCAAAAGTCGACAGAGGCCATTCGTCGGGCTATCCTGATGGAAAATTGACGTTGCAGAGAATGAGATAGTCAGACACGGTCAGTCGACCTGGTTGAGCGAACTTGCCCTGGATGATCCCGATCTCTGTCTCAGTCCTTGGAAAAGAAACTTTGGCATGGTGTTTGAGCAAGGTAAGGTATTTATAACCACAATGCAAGCAATGCCCTTGTCAAACCCAGAAAATAAAAAGCGAGCGTGAAAATATAAATGTTGGGGTTACTGGGGATTCACAGTGCGTACGCAGTAGTGGGTAGTGGTGGTAATAGTGTAGTTAATTGTATAGAATAAAGGTCCGGTGGTGGGTGTGGAAATGAAGCTATACTTACGCGCCAAGACCGGTGCCTAAGGCACCGGCCACCCTCGAGCTACCACTTGTAGAAAAGGTTGCAATATTGGCTATTTTTTATTTTGTGATAGCGAAAGGGTTTACGTTTACGTATATAAAAAAATAAAGAAAATAAAGTCTAAATATATTAAAAAGCGTTAAGCTTTAGGATTGGTAGCTAAAGCCACCATTCGTAGAATAAAATAGCTATAAATTAATAATTAAAAATAAAAAGGTATTTGGGCCTTTTTAAACGCCATGCAATATTTATTTATTTAATAAAGAAAGTAGCTTTTTAGCTAGCGCGTAAAAAAAGCCAATTTTTTAAAAAGAATAAATAGCGTAAATAATATATAAATAGCCAGCGTAAATAATATATAAAAAAATATACAAAATACCGGCGTAATTTAATTTGCAAATAATTTTGTTTTTAAAAATACCTTTAATTTTTGGCTTTGTTTTTTGCAATTTACCTAGTTTTTAAATTCAATATTTAAAGTATTAATATTAATAAGCTAATTTAAAGCTTTATTATAAGCTACTTTTATTATAGTATTAATTAGATTATTTTTACCATTAATTTACCTAATTTTATAAAGCTTTTGTTTTTTATAATTTTGCTAAAAATAAAAAATATTAATTATTAGGCGCTTTTTAATTATAATACCTAGTTTAATAAAGCATTTAATAATAAAAGAAAATTATATAAATTATAATCGGAATTAAAAAAATATTAAATTTATTAATTATTAAGCGGAAAATTAAAAAAAAACTATATTTATATCGGTTTTTTAAATTATAGCTAGAATTTCGCTAGCTAGGATATTTTAAATAAGTTTTTTATTTTTAATAAAAGATTAGTAAATAATATTACCCTTAAAAGTAAAAATATTTAAAGATTTAAATTGGTTTTTATTAGCTAAAATAATAATATAATTAAATTAAAAGCTTAAATCTTTATTATTTATAAAAAGTCCATTAATAAAAAGGTATTTTCGGGCTATAACTAAATTTAATAAAACATTGGTTAAATTTGTATTGGGATGTTTTTATTATTATTAAAGGCTTTTATTTAGGGCTTTTGCATAATTTTTTATTGGTTTTTAATATTAGGAAGTTTTAAAAAAATAGGCAAAATTATTATAATTAATAAATTATAGCTATATAGCTATTATAAATATATTAAATAATATAAGTCGTTTTAAAAATTAAGGAATTAATATTAATTAGCTTTAGTTTTATAGCCTGGCTTTTTTGATAATTTGTTTTTAAATATAAATATATAATTATTAAAAATAAAAATAAAATTGGCTATTAAAAAGAATTTAGGTTTAATTTTGAATTTAGCTTTTTAAAGCTTTGTTTCCTTTATTTTAAATTATTTTTTATTTATTAGAATTAAAATATTGTCCGTTTATATACCAATAATAGCGAACTACTTTGGAAAATAAATAATTAGTAAATAAAAATTGTAAATAAAGGTTTTTATATTTAAATTATTAATATAGTAAATATAATAAATAGTAAATTAATGCAATCCAGCTTTTATAATACCGTATAGCGGTTTTAAAATTGATAGAATTATTTTAAAAGGGTATTTAGTTTTTAATTTTGCAAGCAAATTATAATAAATTACTTAATTTAAAAAGAAATTAGTTTGAGTATAAACTTGATTAATATTGCAATTAAAGATATTGATTTTTTGATTTTGAAGCAATAGCGTAAAAGTAATAATTAAATAATAACTAGCTTAACATGGGATGGGCCGGAGGGCTGGAGGGCTGGAGCGGTGGTGGTGGTGGTGGTGGTGGTGTTTTGGTGGTTATGGCGCAAAGCTGGTTGGCTGGCTGGAGTCACATGATTTCCTTTTCTTTTTTGGTGGGAATTAATTTACCCGAAGATTAAACGGCTTCCAATTTGATCCCCCTCACCGGGAAAACCCCGGAACCACTAACAAATCTCGGACGGAGAGATTATAACTAGCAGCTCCGCCTCCGCTACTCAGCTAGTTCCACTCGCTTCGCAATTACGGCTGCGCTGCTAATTAAATTATTGAAAACTAGATAATAATAAAGGCGTTATTATAATTACTATAATTTTAGACTATTAATTTTGACTTTTTATAAAACTTATCCATTTTTTTAGTTTTTATTTTTTATTATTATTTGGCTATTAAAAATGCGCAAACTATTATAAATTTTCGGATTATATAGGCAAATTTTAAAAATATCGTTATTAATAAAAAAATTAAAATTTAATTTATTAAAAGCTTTAAATAGCTTATTAAAAATATTAATTTTGCTTTTTTTTAGCAAAGCTTTAAAAATAGGTTTATTTTTTTAGCAATTAATTAAGCTTTAGCTTTAAATAATATATTTTTAATTTTATTTTGAACCAGGAATTATTTAAACTTTATAGCTATTTTTAATAGCTTAATTATATTTAATGGATATTTTATTAAATTTTTATAAATTATAAGATTTTATATAAATCTTTTAGCTTTAGTATTCTATATTTTTAAAATAAAATTAAAAGAGTTTTCGGCTTTAAAAATATTGAATTTAATTTTTTATAAAAGCGGTTAAAATTGCGTTTAATAAAAACGATCTTTTATATTATAACGGTTTTAAATTAGGCTATAGCGTTCTTGAAATATATTATATTAATGCCAGGATTTTATATTATAGCATTTTTAAAAGATTTATTATAGCGCTTTAGCAAAAAGGTTATTAACGGAATAATTAAAGCTTTAAAAATTGCTGCAAATAGCGAAATTACTATAGTTAATATAATAATTGCTTTGCTTATAAATAATAGCATTATTATATTAGTATTATTATTTTAAAAATATTATTATAATTGTTTTTATTATAATAAGGCTTTAAAATTATAAAACGGAATTTTCTCAAGCTATTAAATATTTTTAAAATATAATTATAATTATTTTTCAAAATTATAATATAAAGGCCTTTTGAACCATTTTTTTTGTAAATTAAAAATTAAAAATTAAAAATTGATTTTATAATAGCGGAAATATTAAAGCTATTGTTTATAAAAAAAGCATTAATTATTATTTGCTTAATATATAGTTTTCTAAGCTTTTTTCGGGCTTTTTCAATAGTTTCGGCTTAACGGATTGTAAAAAAAAATAAAAACAAATTTTCTATAAATTTTAAATATACGCTAAATACCAAAAATATAAATATAATATTATTAGGGCCAATAATATTATTAATAGCTTTTATAGCCATTTGCAATTTTTTTTAAAAGAAGCTATAAATAATTAATTTAAATAATTTAATCAAACCTTTAAAGCATAATATAATAGCGTTTAAATTTGTGAATATTATTATAAATTTTAATTGGGATTTTTTTAATTTTAATATTTAAAAACTCGCTTTTATTTTTAAATTTAATATTAGTAAATTTTAAACTAGCATTATAAATAATATAATTAAGCGGGTTTTAATAAATATTGATCCAGCAGCGTTAAATAGCTTTTTAAATATTTTTAAAAAATTTGCTATAAAGGAATATAATAATTTAAAAACTAATAGCAATATTAATAATATAAATTATAAAATATTTATTTAATTTTATAATATTTATTATAATTTTAGCATTGAAATAATAGTTTTTATAAAGTTTAAATTTAAATAAATTTTTAAATTTTTCTTTATATTAGTAAAAATCGCAGAATTTAATAATTTTCTTTAATATAGTGCATTTAAACTTTTTTTAGCGCGTTTTAAAATTTTGGCCAATTTGGAAATATTAGGATATTTAAAATATCGATAAAGCCTTTAAAGCTTAATTTTAATTAAATAGTATTAAATAGATTTTAAAAATATTTCCATTTATAAACAATTAGAATTAAAATGTTATGAAATACTAGGATATTTTAAAAATCCTTAAATTGGATTTTTATGCGATTTATATTATTAATATATATTAAAAATAAAATATTAATTAAAATAATTTAAAACTTAATGAATTTAAAAAATATAGGAATTAAAGCAATATTAATAATTTTTCTAAAAGTTTTACTAAATTTAATATTATGTTTATTAATATAAAAATTATGAAGCAATAATTATAATATTATTTATTTAAAGGCTAAAAATTGGCTTAAATTATTAATAAAAATATTAGCAATACCGTTATTTAATATAATGCTTTAAGATATTTAAACTAAATAGCGGTTTTAAAAATATTTTTTTTGGCTAGGTTTTAAAAGTCCTAGCGGCTAAATATATAAGCGACAGTATAATTGCTAAATATTATAAGAATTTTAAAATTATTTAATTATTTTATCGCTTAAAATAATTATATAATTAATTTTTAAACTATTTTTAGCTTCGAAATTTTGAATTGCTAACATACCATTATTATAATTAAATAAAATTAATATAACTGCTATTTTATTTATATTAGCAATAATAAATTTTTTTTATAGCTAATTAAAAACGCAATATAAACGGCTTTATTATACGGTTTATTAATTTGCCTAGCTGCGTTTTTTCATATTCGCCAATATTCTTTTTACTTTTTATTAATATATATTTAAATCTAATAGCTAGGAATATTATATTTAAAATATTTTTTATTTAAATTAATATTTTTTTAAAAAGAATATATTGGTATTGGTTTAAAACAAATATTGCGTTAAAATAGTCTTCGATTATAAGCAAAAACGCTATTTACGAATATATTATATTAGGCCGTTTTTTTAATTTTTATACAAGCTTTAATAAAAAATCGAAAATTAGCCCAAGCTTTTTTAAAATCTATAGCCTGTTTTTTAAACGCTATTTTATATTTTAAAATTAATATATAAATATAAATATTAAAATTTAATATAGGCTGGACCTTTTAAATATATTATATTAAAGAAAACAAAAGGCTATTTTATAATTTGGAAATATTATGCATTTCTCCCTTGCTTATATATATATAAATAGCGTAATGTTTTATATATAATTAGGGTATTTTGGCAAAGCATTAATTTAAACCATTAAAAAAGCATTTTAATATTTCCCCTAATTTTTAATAATATAAATTTTCCCGATTTTAATAGTTTTTCCCTTATAATTTTATTTCTTTATATTTAATACCTATTGCATTTAGCGCTTTTTTTTCCAAACTTTTATTCTCCCATTTTAATAGCTTTTTAAATCTGGTAAATTAAATTCTTTATAATGCCTTGGTAAATTTATTTGCGATTAGTTTTTAAATATTAATATATTTAAATTTCTTTTAAAGCTAAAAATTCTTAATAAAAGCTATAGCGCTTTTTTTTAATAGGAATTAATTTTTATTAGCTTGCTATATTTAATATTTTTTAATATTTAGGCAACTTATTATTTCTATTTAGCATTTATAGCAATTGCTATATATTTAGCCTTATAAATGAATATAAAAATATTGTTTTACTTTTAATTTAATTATAATATTGAGCCTTTTAAAAGCATAGCTATAAAACCGCTAATTCGTTTTTATTAAAACGCGATTTATAAAAAGCATTATAATAAATTTTTAGCTTACCCTTTTCTATTTTTTTAGCCTATATTTAATTTTTTAATTTATTATAATTTTAAAATAATATAATAGCCAAATAAGCCTAAAATTATGCCGCTTATAAAGATTAGCTATAAATTAGGCTAGTTTATTTATAATATAGCAAATATTAAATTTTATTAAAACTATAAAATATATTAGCTTTTCCAATTTCCTTTAATATAAACCTATTCTTTTTTATAGCAAGATTTATTATATTAGTATTATTTATAAAAATAAAATATAGCATTTGTTTTATTAATTAAAAATCTAAATTTTATATAAATGTTATTAATATATTATTTTTAATTAATTTATAAAGGTTTTAATAATTTATCCTCTATAATTTGCATATCCAGGATTTTTTTAATTTTCTTTAAATTCTTGGCAATAAATTTGGAAAATAGCTTAATAAAAGACTTATTAAAATCCGCATTAAATATGGCAGCAACTATAATATTATTAATATAAATTGAAATAATTATACCCGTTGTTTTATTTATAAATAAATAAAGGTTATTAAAGCTTTATTTAAAATCCAGTTTAATAATCTTAAATTTAATTAAGCAATTTTCATTTTTAGCAATTTATTTTAAATTATATAAGCTTTTATTTAATTAAAACATATAGCCGGATTTAATAATTACCTTATTTAAAAAAGCCAAATATATAAACTTTTTAAATTTAGCTTTAATAAAAATATTATTAATATTAAAATAGCGGTATTTTATATTTTACTAGGCTATAATAATTAAAAAGATTCTAAATATATTTATATAAACCATTGGTAAAAATATATTAAAAGAATCCTTTTTATAAATCTAAATAAAGCTATAGGCTATTAAGCAGGCTTTATATTTATTTAGGCCATTATTTAAATTTAGCTTAATAATAAATATTTATTTAATGAAAATTAAATTAAAAACTGCTTATATAGCTATTTTAATTTAAATATTATTAGCTATTAAATTTTTAAATTCTATTATAATAGCCTTTTTTTAATTATTTTTATATAAAGGATTATTTATAGCTTTTTTATAAATTTTTAAAATAAAAGTACCCAGGATTTTCTTAATAAAAAAAGCAAATTTATATAAATTATTTTTATTTTCGGCTATAATTGCTATAAAAGCTTTTAAAAATCGGTTTTTATATAAAATCTTGGCCTTAGTAATCTTGCGCTTTAAATACTTTTCTTTTTTAATTATTTTTGCAAAAAGCTTTATTAAAGCTTTAATTGGCAGTTTTTTATAAATTATAAAAATATTTAAAAATATCTTCTTAATATGTATAGCATTTGTATTTATAGTGTTTATATTTTTTTAATTTAGGGCTTAATTTAAAAGTACTTTTTATATTAATAACATTTTCTAATGCTTTTATAAAAGAAATTTTAAATAATAATTATTTTAATTGGGATTTTGGCTTATTAAATTTATTTATTTATTTTAATCAAAAGCGAAAATTATTACTTTTAATTTATTAGCCTTAATCGATTTTTTTTTAAATACTTTTTAATTAAAAAGGGGTTTCCGGACCTTTTTTTTAGCCAAATTTTTCCAATATAATGGCAATTAAAGAGTTTATTTCAAATGCCTTGGAAATTATAGGAATTATTGTTTAATTTAAATTTATAATTTTATTTGGCATTTCTTTTTAATAATAAATTTTATAGCTATTTATTTCAAATTTAAATAATATAGCTTATATTGCTTAATAATATTTAAATTATACCCTATTTCTTTTTTATAAATAAGAGCTTATTTTTGCGGTTTTTTTAAAAAAAATACCTTTTTATTAATATAAAACCAAGCCTTATAGCTTTAAATTTTAATATTTTCCCATTTAAAAAGCTTTCTAATTTAAGCTCTTTTTAAATTAACTATTTTTTTATTAAATTTTGAACTAGTATTAATTTTATTTTTATAATATATTTTAGCTATAGCAGCTTTAAATTAAAATTTAATTAAAAGTTTAATATTATATAATATATTTTAAATATTCGCTTTTGAATTTTTTTTTTTTTTAATTGGCTTATTTTGCTAAAAAAATAAAAAACAGTTTTTCCAAGCTTAATATTATTAATTTAAGCCTAATAAATAATTTCTTTTATTAGTTTTCCTGCTTTATTAATTTTTATTTTCTTTACTTTTTTTTTAATTTCCAATTCTAGTTTTTTACACCAGGCAATTAAAATAAAATATATTCTAATTTTTAATTTTATAGCAAAGGCTTAAATTTTCCTTATTTGGCTACTAATCTTTTTTAATAATTAAATATTTCTATAAATATTAAAAGGAAATTTACTAGCTATATTAAAATATACCAATTTTAAAATTTTTATTTTATAATTTGCAAAAGTTTTAAAAATATGGTTTTGCATTTTGACAATATTGCAATTTTTATAATAATAAAAAGTATTAGATTTTTTTTAAATAATAATAAAAAATAGCTTATTAATTTTGGCTAAGCCTAAATAGGCCTATTTACAATAAAATACAGAAAAGCATTGCTTAATGGCGTTTTAATATTATTTCTTCCAATTTGCCTTTTTAATTGCCTTAGCCTTATATCTTTTAGCTATTTTGGTTTTAATTTTAGCCTTGAATTAAATGGCTTTTATTATTCTAAAAATTAGCGCTTTTTAAATTATAATTGGCAATACCTTTTATATTATAACGGTCGATATATTTAATATACTATATTAAAATGCTTTTAAAAAAGCAAAACTTAGCGTAAAGAAATTATTTAAAGCATTTTCAATTTTTTAATTTTAATTAAAAAAGCAGCAAAATAAAAAATAATAATAAAGGGTAATTGCTTAAATATTAATGCCAATTTAATTGCTATGGTTATAAAATTCATAATATATAGGCTATATTATATAAATACTTTAAAAATAAAACTTTGAATATAGCTTTTAAAATATATACCATTTTAATTAAAACTATTTAAAAATTTCTTTTACTAAAAGTTTTCTATTTAAAAGCAAATTTACCCCCAAGTATAAAATATATAAAATATCCCTAAATAAATATTCCCTATTTTAAACGTTTATTAATATAGTATTAATTTAATTTAAATATAGCTTTTTTCCTTCCAATTTAATAATTTTCCATTAATATAGCTTTAAATTTTTGAAAAGTAAAAAAAACAAAAATTATATATAATATGGCATTAAAATTTGCAATTTAAATAAAACGGGAAATTTTACCGGCAATATTAACAAAATTTTAAATAATATATATTATATTTTTTCTTTAAGCTTTAAAAAAATAATTTTAGTTTTAATACTGCCCTTAGCTATATAGTCCTTTTTTTTAATTGGGACTTTTATTAAACCGGTTATTATGATATTTGTTAATATTTTTTAATTTATAAAAGGATAAAAATATTTTTAATGCTATTATAGCCCTTTTAATTATATAAAAAATATTTAACCTAATTGTAAAAAATGTTGCCATTTTTATAGCTATTAATTTTAACCTTGCAAAAAATATTAATAAAGCGTTTATTCCATAGCTTGGTAAATTGCTTTTTTTTGCATTTGTCTTTTTTTTTAAATTATAAAAAGGTCTTTTGTTTTCGTAAATTTATTTTTTAAATAATAATTGAATTATATTTATTTAATATTATATTTTTAAATATAATATATTTTTAAATATAATATATTTTACTAAAAGACATAGTAATAAAATATAAAAAAATGTTAATATAAATAATTATATAAAATGAATTTAATTAAATAATTTAGCGGCAAATAATATAAAATTCAATTTAAATTTTTTTAATAATGGAATTTAAAATTTATTTAAAATTGGCAATTTGGCAAAACTAAAAATTTATAATAATAGTAAAAATCACACAGTATCTTTTATCCAAAATATTTTAAGCATTTATATAATAAATTTTAATACTAATAGCCTTTTTATTTAATTAATTAAAACAAATATAAATTTTATAAAAGGCTTTAGCAATATTTGCTTTATATTGCCTTTCCAAATTTTTATCTAATATAATTTGCTTTTTATTTGCCTAAATAATATTAAAATTTGCAATATATTAATTGCAAATAATAATTATAATATATTAAATATTTTTGCTTTTAAAAAATACTTTTATTATAATAAACCATTTATAATAATTGGTATAAATAAAAATGGAGGTAGCCTTTTTCTAATTATAAATGCTTTATATACTAGTAAATATAATATTTAATTTAAAAGGAGACTAATTGAAATTAATAAATATACTAATTTAGAAAATAGGAATTTATTATTATTATTATTAATTTATAAATAAATTTGCAAGAATACGGTGCTGCGCTAATAAATAATAAGCTTTAAAAATATAGTATTGCAAAATAAAAAAAGCAAATTCAAAAATACGGCGCTATATTAGGAATTAATTTAAAAGCTTTAAAAATATAGCGCTATAAAGGTTTTATTGGAAATTTAAAAATACGGTATTACAAGCCTTTTGCTTTAAAAATACAGCGCTATAAAAACTCTAAAAATACGTTATTGCAAAAATTTGTTTTTTTAATTATATTAAAGCATATTAATAATTATAATTTATTAAGATGTAATATAGGCTAAGCTTTTTAAATATATTATATTTAAAAAAAAACCATTTTATAGTGTAAAAGTATTATGCATTCCTTCCTCGCTTATATATATAAAAATAGCATAACCCTTTATATATAACCAAGGTATTTTAATAAAGGGTTAATTTAAACCATTAAAAAAGCATTTTAATAATAAAGGATTCTATTATATTTAATAATGTTATTTTGGTACTTAATAGGTAAATTTAAATTAATTTAAAAAACTTTCAAAATAAAAACTTTGAAATATTAAAGTTTAATTCTTTTAAAATTATCCGGATTATTAATAATATTTAAAAGAAATACTATATCCTAATTAATTTTCAATAAATAGCATTAATTTAAAAACTTTTATATAGCCTAATAATAAAAGTATTAAATAAAACTATTATATAAGGCCGAAAAAGGCGCTTTGCAAATATTTTATAGGGTATATATATTAAAAATGCGCAAAAGATAAGCATTATTTATTAAAAAAGCTGAGCGAGGCTTTTAATATATAATATTTAAACGCTGCTATTTTTAATTAAAAAAAGCAGCGGCTATTTTTTATAGCTAAAAAATATATATAAGATATTTTATTTACCAATTTATTTTTAATTATTATAATAAAATAATTGCTTTTATTTTCAAAAATAATAATTTCGCAAAATAATAATTATTTAATTAAATAGCTGCGAATTCGACGCTAATTATAATATATTAAATTTTGCCAAAAGCTTTAAAAGCTATTTTGTTTACAATTTTAAAGCAATTTAATTTTAATAATATTATTAGCGCAACTTTTATATTAAATTAAAAACCCGTATTAAATAATAGCAAAAATAATAATATATTTGCTAATAATGCTATTATTAATAATGCCAATAAAAATGCTATTAATATTGGCAATTAAAGGCGATTTATTGATTTTTTTATTTAAAATTAAAAATTATTTAATAGTTTTTTTTAGCCGAATAGCCAATTTATTAATGCGAATTAATTTAAGCAAATTTAAAATCAAAGCGCTTTAATTAAAAATGCGGGCACGCCGCGCAAAGGCGAATTTAATTAATTTTTTGCTTTTGCTTTCGCTTTTAATTTAATTTAAAATTAAGCTAATTTGAATTTTAACAATTTTGCAGCTATTTAATAAATTATTTAAAATTTTAAAACTAAAAAAAAAATGCGAAATTGCAAGCCAAAATTGCGATTTTTATTTGCAAATATAGCCCGTTTGGTTTAAATTCCAATAATAAGCAATTAATTGCCAAAAAATATTATATATTTAAAATTTTTTATATATTAAATATTAAGCTATGTTATATATATAATATATATAAATATTATAAATAATTTAATTATTTATAAAATTGTTTTAATGCGCAATTTTTTAAAAAAAAATCTAATTTATATTTATTATATTTTAATTATATTGAAAGGTTATATATATATCATAGAGCAATATTATTAAATAAATTACAAATTAAAAAAGGTTTTATAAAGAAGATTAAAATTTTAATATTAAATATAATAAATGCAAAGCAATAATATATATTATATGCATCAAATTAATTTATTAAAAAGGTTTAAAAAATATTTATTGCAAAAAGAAAATTTCTTTTTTATATAGGAAATATATTTTTTATATTTTTCAATAATTAATTTATTTTTAAGCTTTGCAATAGTATTAAATAGGGTTTTATTTTTTAATAAAGCAATTAATTATAAATTAATATTTAATATATATTTAATATAGCTAAAAATATTAAATATAAAAATAAGCCCGATTTTTGATTTAACGCTAAAATATATTTAATATAAATAATTTAAAAAAGCATTACAATGGCTTATAATAATTTATAAAATTTATATAATATTTTAAAAATAATCTAGCAATTTAATATTAGCTTAATTATAAAAGCAAAAAAAAATAGCTATTATTAAAATAGAGGCTAATAATAATTAAAATTAATACCGGCTTTTTTAATACTTTAATTATCATGTTTATAATTATAGCTTATTTAATTGCATTTATAAAAAACAAAAATATTAAAATTGCTCAAAGCTTAAATATGGAATTTGCAAATATAAATAATTTGGTAATGGAATATATATTTTAAATAGTAATAATTTTGCTAGCTATAAAAAGAAAGCCAATTATATAAAAATGGTTTTAATTATAATTAAGATTATAATAATTATAATTAAAAAATATATAATTAATTTTTTTTTGCAAAAGCTATAAATAAATTTTATAATTTTATAAATTATAAATATAAATATAATAATTAAAAAAAAAGAAATTGCCTAAATTAAAAATTCTTTTATAAGGTAAAAATATATAATGGTTAATTATTTGATTGCAATTAATATTTAAAATATAGTTTTTGCTTTTGCTTTTATTAATAATAAATTAAATAAAATTTTTATATTATTAATATTTACAAAAAAACAAAAATAAATTCGTATATATATATAATATTTATAAAATTGCTTTTTTAATAGAAATAAAATAAAAATAAAATAATATTATAAAACTTTTATTATAATTTTTAATAATAAAAATAATATAAAGAATTAAAGCATTAAAATATATAAAGTATTTATATATTTATATAATTTATTTTTAAACATATTTTGGCTCAAATAAGCAAGTAATAGGTATTATAATTAGATTAAGGCCAGCTTTATTTATAAATGCCAAATTAAATATAAAATTATTATTTAAAATAAGCTGGATAAATTAAAAAGATTAAATATAATAATTTATATTTTAAATATAATAAATAAGAAATTCTTATATGTAAAATATTTAATATATAAAAATTGAAAATATAATATTAAATTATGCAAAATAATATTTAGCAAAATAAATAAAAAGCTGTTTTTATAAAGGATACCGCAAATTCAAATAAAAATGTTATTATATATATAATAAATAAAATTTTAAAGTTTTAATAAAATAAAATTGGATTTTAATATATTTTGAAAGCTATAAATTGCTAAATATTGAAAGTATTTATAAAAAATATATAATAAAACTAAAATTAAAATTAAAGCAAAAAATTAAAATATAAAAGATTAACAAAATTAAGCTATTTTAATAATATTTTTAATATAATAAAAGCTAATATATTATTTATATATTTTAATTAAAAAAAGCTAAAAATTTTATTAAGCTGGATTTTAAAAATCTATATTATAAAATTTATATATATAAAAAAGAAAATGGAAAATAATATTTTATATAAAATATAATTATTTTAAACATTTAATAATATTATTTAAATTGGCGAATATATTAGCTATATTTTAAGCTTATATAAATATAGTATTTAAAAAGAACAGTAATTTATTTTAATAATATTTTAATTTGTTTGAAAAAAGTTAGCAAATATAATAAATATATAAAAGCTATGTTTAAAAAACTATAAAAATATCTTTTTTTATAAAAAACAGCAAATGCAAATTTAAAATAAATAAGATTTTATTTTTAGGCTTTATAATAAATAACAATAATATATATATAAAGCCGGAAAAAATACGCGCTATTTAAAAATAGCTTATATTAATTATATATATAAAATTACAATTGTTTTTAAAATAAGCCAATTTTTATAAATGCTTTATTTTAAAATATAGCAAAATTATATTGCCTATAATTAATTTATTTATTAACAATATAAAGAATAATAAAAAAGAATTTATTTAAATAGCTTTTACAAATATAAAAGGCTTTTTAATATATTAAAAATGCATTTATAAATAAACTAATATTGCAATATTGCAATATTTTATAAAATATTTGCAAATTATATATAATGCTTTTAAATTCATAATATTGGAAATTTAAAACTAATTTAAAAATTTAAAAATTTTAATATAATATTATTGGCAGTTAATAGCTTTTTAATTTTATGAACTAATTAATATAAAATTGATATATTAAATATTAAACATTAAATTTCTTGCAATTATAATCTTTTTTAAATATTAAAAATAATACATTACAAGCGTATATTATAAAATTTAGGTATTTTTAAATTATAATAATTTGCGCTATTTTATAAATATAAAAAGATTTAATAAATATTAAGCAAAATAGGCTATAAAATTGAAATTTTATAATTTCGATATTAAGTATATTATAAAAATGAAAAATTTCGCTAATTTTTTATTTTATAAGCCAAATTATAAAAAAGCAATGAAAAGTACTTAAAATTGTTTTTATTATAATAAAAGCTTTATTATTTATTTAATTATATATTAAATATATAATTTTTAAAAAATATAGCTGCTTTTATAAACACGGTAATCGCATTTTAATTAAAATTAGAAAATTAGAAAATTAATATTATATATTTTATTTATATATTATAAATATAAATTTTTAAATAAAAAGCTATATTTTATTTAAGCTATAAAAATTTAAAAATCAAAATAATTAAAGCAAGCTTTATAATTATTTTTAAAATTTAAAGAAATAATCAACATATAATAAAAATATAAAGCTAATTTATATTGCGCGAAAATAAATAATAGCAATTTAAAAATTATGTATTATATAAAAAAAGCAAATTATATATTTTTATAATAAATATATTCTATAATAAACCTTTACATATTTATTATAATAACAAATTTATAAGCTATTTTAAAATAAAATAAAATTCAATTTCAATTCATTACAAATATTATTAATTAAATATAAAAACAAAAATATAGAATTATATATATAATTATTATATTTGCTGATAAACTAAAATTTGCTAATACATATTTTATAATTAATTATAGCTTTTGCTTTTGATTAATGAGCTATAAATATATTTATTATAAAATTTTATTATATGCTTAATAAAATTATAATATATAAATAAAATATATAATATTATTTTAATAATGGTAAATTATTATATTAAAGCTGCGCAATTTATATATATAATTAAAAATATTAATATATAATTTTTAATAAAATTATTTTTTAATAAAATTATTTATTTTATAAGAATTTTTAAAATTATTATATTTAATTATGATTTTATATTTCTTAGCGTATTATAAAAAGCTTTTTACTAGAAATTTTATATAATATATAAATATTTTATTTTATTTTATTTTTAAATAAATAAATAAATAAAGCAAATAAATTAAAATTTAAAAGCTTATATATAATGCTATTATAATAATAATAATAAAATAGGCAATTTAATTAATTATAATAAAACTTGCTTATAATAATATAAAATAAAAAATACTTGTTTTCTCATATATAATATATAAATATTATTTATAAATTAATAATTCTTTTTTTATATAATTTATAAAAATTAAAATATTTAATATAAAAAAGAAAAAAAAAGAGTTATAACATAATAAATATATATTATTATAAAAATTAGAAAGAATACTATTAATAAATATATAAAGCAATATATAAATAAATATAAAATTATATTTTTCAATGAAGGAAATTAGGCTTTTTTTATTTATTAAAAATATATGCTTTAAAGCCGTAAAGCTAATAAAAAATTATATAAGCTTTTTTTTATTATTAAAAAAATAAAAGCCTAAGCCTATTATTTAAGGTTTTTATTTAAATTTTAATTAAAAATATTATGTAATATTCTTTATATTAGCCTTTTAAAATTTAATACAGCATTTTAAAATAATATATATAAATTATATTTTAAAACTTTTAAAAATAATTAAAAATAGGAAATAAAAAAAACATATAATATATAAAAAAATAAAAACGATTTATTTATATTTTATATATATCAAAAAGGCTGAAATTAAAATTAAAATTAAAAATTAATTTAAAACTTTTTTAAAAATGCCTCAATAATTTTAAGCAAATTTATTAAAAATTCATTAAAAGGCTAATTTTAATTTTGTATTTAAATAAAAAACGCTTAATTATATATAATATTAAATAAAAGCAAAAATATTTTTTTCTTTTTTAAATTATATTAATTTAAATTATATTTTATAAAAGAAATTAAATTAAAGAATTAAAATTTAAGCAATAAATCTAATTTAATTAAAAATTATAAAATATGCAAATAAAAACTGTAAATTTTATATATTAAATAATTTAATCAAAAATAAATATTATATAAAATAAATTTGATTAGTAAAATTAAAAAATTTCTAAAATTTCTAAATTTTAATTTGCATATATTTCATATTATATTATTACAAGCCCGATTTTGGTTTTATATTAAAAAAAATATTATTAAAAAAACAATTAAAATTATAATTTATTTATATTTTAATTAAATATATATAAAAAAAGGGAAATAAATTTATTAAATAATATTAAATATTAATTGCTATATATATTAAAATATAACTTCTAGAAATAATTTTAATTAAAGCTATTATTGCATTTTTAATATTTTTAAAAGCGCTATATATTTTATATTTTAAATAAATATAAATTTTAAAGCAAAAATCTTTTTTAGCAGCTTTTATATTATTTTTTAATTAAATTAACTTATTATTATAATTAACGTATTAATTCTTTTTAAAAATATTTAATATAATAATACCGGTAAAATATAAAAATATTATAAATTATATTAAATAATAAAATTTAAATAATAAAAATTTGCAAAATAATAAATTAATTAATAAAAAAGAATAAAAACAGCAAAAAAAACAAATAGTAAAAAGGCTTCTAATTATTATAATAATAATTGTATTAAAAATTATTTGCAACTTCATTATAAATATTAAATTTTTTATAAAAAGAATTTAAATAAAAGCTTTATATATAGCAAATATAAATACGGATTTAAAGCGCAAATATAAATTTGGTAAAAATGCAATGTAAATGTTGTAGCAAAATTGCAAATTTAATATTATTATTATAATTATAAATAATTTTTTTATCGCGCAAAATTTAAAATGAATTATTGGCAAAATTTTATATTTTGCAATTAAAAATATTAAAGGCTATAATATTAAAAAAAAATGATTTTTACTAAAAACGCATATATTAAGAAATTTGTATAAAAATACGCAATTAAAATAAAAAGCCAAAATTAATAATTAAAGCCAAACATTAAATTATTAAAAAGCGAAAATTTGCCTTTAAAAGCTTTAAAGTCTAACGCTATAAAAAAAGGGACAATTATTATATAAGGCCGAAAAAAGCGTTTTATAAGCATTTTATAAAATACGTATATTAAAAATATATAAAAAATAAGCATTGCTTATTAAAAAAGCTAAGCAAGGCTGTTAATATATAATATTTAAATATTGCTAGTTTTATTTAAAAAAGGCAGCAGCTATTTTTTATAACTAAGAAATATATATAATGCATTTTATTTGCTAATTTATTTTTAAGTATTGTGATAAAAACGGCCAAATTAATTAATTTAGCGTAGAAAAAAATAAAAGCTTTATTTTTTAATATAATAAAAAAGGCATTATAATAACGGGTTTTTTAAAGGCTTATTTTTTTGCAAACATTTTTAAAAATAATAATTTTAATATTTAAATCATTGTAAAATTTAGCGCCGTATTTAAAATCGTTTAAATTATAGGCTCTTATAATATTGGCGACCGCAATAAATTTTCTTTTATTAAATAATGCATTAAAGTTTAATAAAATAAATTTTTATTAGGCAATGCTATTAATATTAATAGAAATTAATTATTTTGGACCGGGATTTAAAAATTAAATTGGCAAATTCGCAAAAATATTGGTAATAAAGAATTTAGCGTTAGTGATAATAATATTTGGATTTGGGCTTAATATATTAACTTTTAAAGCTCGCGAACCTAGCGAAATTAGGCTTGCAAACTTAATAAATTTAAAGGTTGTTTAACTTTTTATATATAAAAGCTTAAAATTAAGCTATATTAAAAGCGTTTTTTATTTTTATAAATTTGCAAAATTCTTATAAATGGTTTTAAATTTTTTAATATAAACTTCGTTTTTATAAAGGAAATCCTTAAGGATTTTTAAAATATTAAAATTTGCTTTATTAAAAGCATTGGCTTTTTATTTATTAAAGCTATAATTTTTAAATCTTTTAAATAAAGCTTTATTAATATAGCTTTTATAATTTTTAAATTATACCCGGTATAAAATAAAAACCTTAATTTTCTTTTAATTTAATTATTATATAAAATAATATTCAAAGCATTATTATTATATTTATTTATATAAATATATAGGAAATTAGCTTTAATAGCAAGCTAATGCTAAATAGCTTTATTTTCGGCAATTATATTGGTTTCGAAGGGAGAAAAAAGGGTTTTAAAAGCGTTTTTAAAGGATTTGTCGGCTTTAAAAAATTCGGAAATAATATTGGCGAGCTTTGCAATAATAGCTTTAAAAAGGAATTTGCTAGTTTTTAAATTTTTAATTGGAGCAATTCGCTTTATCGTTTTGAATAATTTGCGGGCCGAAAAATTAAGGCTGGTAGAAAATGCGCCAGGAAATTTATTTTAATTATTGCTTCCTAATATAAATTAAAGGCTTAAAAAAGGTAGTAAATTAATTTTAATTTTAATATTTAATTAAAAGATGAAAAAAGCGGAAATAAAGGCGCTTTTTAAATAAGGAATAAATTGTTTAAAAATAATGGATTTTTAAATGATTTTTCCGTATGGATTTAGCGTTTAATAATTAGCTATTAATATAAAAATAAAAATAATATTTAGGGTTTTTGCAATTTTTGTAATATATTGGGAGCATTAGGGTATTGCTAAAGGCTGGTTTTATATAATAGGATATAGAAATTTTTTTAAAAAAAAATAAAAAAAACGTTTTGGTCTTAAAATAGGGTTTTGGATATAGTTTTTTTTTTAAAATTTCCGCAATTTGTTTGCTTTTTAACTTTTAGGTAAAGCTTACCGTTTAATATTTTAAAAACAATAGTGAGGTTATTAATTTTTAAGGGAAGGGTATAGCGTAAAACGTCAGACCGTTTGGTGCTTTAAAAGCAATAATTTAGCCGTTTATTTTTTTAGGTTATTTTAGCCGGTTTGTGCTTTTTAATAAAGGAGAATACTAATTAATATTGGGGTTATTGGGGATTTACAATGCGTACGCAATAGTGGGTAATGGTGGTAATAATATAATTGATTGTATAGAGTAAAGGTCCGGTGGTGGGTATAGAGATGAAGCCATACCCACGCGCCAAGACCGGTGCCTGAGGCACCGGCCACCCTCGAGCTACCACTCGTAGAAGAGGTCGCAACAATAAAAGCTGACGGGAAGCCAATCTTCCAACAACACCTCCCCGGGAAAGCAGCAGTAAATCCGAACGACAGCAGAACAGCGAAAATTTTCTAAGAACAAACCAGAAGAGACCATTCGTCGATCTACTCCAAGGGGAAATCCACATTGCGGAGAATGAGATAGCCAGGTAAGGTCGGCCGACCTTCGTTGACCGTTGAGCAAACCTGCCCTGGGTCATCCCCATTTCTGCCTCAGTCCTTGGAAAGAAAAGTCAGCTTGGATTTCAGCTACATATTTATACCCTCAGATTAAGCGACACCTTGCCTTTGTCGAGTTTGAAAAATTGAAATCGAGGGTCAATGTGAAAGCTGACGGGAGGCAAACACTCGAGAGCAGCAACTATGCGAGAGAGCAGTTTACACCACTAACGGCGGAGAAGGGGAACGACAACACCATCAAGCCCCTTAAAAATCAGGACAGGCTGTTTAATGATTCAGTGAGACATCTCGTGGCAAAGTGTGCAGTGCGGACACGATATGTAACGTTAAATCTATATTTGCGGACCCGCCCTTCCTCATAGAATCTATCGTCTTATCTAGATTGTTAAAAAGGGAAGTTGGCTTAGGGCTTGGGTAGGTATTTATAGCTTCAAAGCAGGCAGCGCCTTGCCCCCCTGTCAAAGCCAGAGAATAGAGATCTAGTCTAAGAATATCAAGGTTGGCAAGAAGACCCTCAGCCCAACAACACTTTCCCTAACACCAGCAACTCCCAGACTCAACAGCAGCCAATCTCAACAACCACAACAAAGCAAACCCCGTCCAAGAACCAAGCAAGTTCATTCAACAATCCATCCAATTCATCCCCAAGGGATTTTACATTGCGCAGATATTTAGATAAAATTAATGGACTTTGGTTCAGCAAATCTACTCTCCTCCACGTAGCTGCTTGAGGTCGCTAACCAAATTCTTGGGAAGGAAAGTTGGCTGGGTTCGAGCCAGGTATTTATACACAAGGAGCAAGCACAGTCTTGCCCTTGTCGAATGACTCGAATTCAGAGAGTAGAAAATCGGGGGTGAGAATGTGAAAGCTGGCAGTGCAGCCATCAGCCCAACAACAGCCCCTCTACACACCAGCAATTCCCACGTTTAATAGCAGCCAATCTCAACGACAGCAATACAGCAAAGCTTCTGCCAGAACCAAGGCAGTCTATGCAACCAGACACTCGGCGGAAATTATGCAACGCGAAAAAAGCCAGGTAAACGTAGACTCATTATTGAGCAGACCCGCCATCACCCGTCGACCTGCGTGGATCCGATGACATGTACATGTCGCTACTGCAAAGACTAAAGAGAAGTTTGGATTGCACTTCGAGGACGATATCTATACCTCTCCCCAAGCCCCCTAGCTCGCACCCCCCCCCCCCCTGTTTCTCGCTAGAGCTTGCCGGAAAAACGGGGTCGTCGACTGTCGAGTCAGTCCAGCACGTCACACTTCACTACTACTCGCTCGAGTTATTGAGAGAAATCCAGGTGATTGAGGAAAATCCACCCACTCACCTCCCTCGTTTTACCCTTTTCCGCCCTACGGTTGTTCATTCAAGCACAAAGCACACATCAAAGCCTCTCTCTCTCTCACGCACACACAAAGACCACGTTCTTGTATTATTTCCTGCATTTCATTTCATGTATTTCAGTTTCGCGAAAAGAGGACTACGCTATCTCCCGTTTCCCATTCCCTTCCTCCAGCCCATCCAGCATCGTTCATAGCACCACATCGCATCATCATCGCTCATCATCATCTGCAAAGGAGAGAAAATTCCCAGCGCTGCGGTCGCCTGCTATGCCCCATGCATTCATGTCGTAAAAAAAACGGCCGTAAAAAGTCATCAATGCGTGTCGTGTCGGACGTGTATGCATCCCATGCTTCGCAAATCTCGCAAAATCTGTAGGTCTGCAAATCGGCTTGCCTTGCGCGCTCAAGATGCCCATCCATCAGCAAAATCAAAGAAATCGCCGCTAGCATGCTGACCGTCCGAATTAGAAGCAAGACATCTATGAAGCAGCAGCGCAGTCGAGTTGGTATCACCTCGTAGCAACAACCACTTCAGCGATAACCCCTAGGCGCACGCCTCGGTGGTCCCTCATAGATGATCTCGCGCTCAATAACCCGCTCCTCATCATACTTCTCCGCATCCCTCCTCGCTCTCTCGCGTTCCTTGCGATCCAGCTCTTCAAGTTCCTTAGCTCTCTCGCGTTCACGCTGGATCTGACGAATACGACGTTCGCGATCGCGGCGGATTTCATCTGAGAGCTTGACGAGTTCGAGGACATCGTCCTGTGTTTGCTTCCGTCAGTACGGGCATTCTGTCATTCTCTTTGGTCGGTGTTTGATGTGAGGGTAAGAAGAAGACGCTTGGAAAGGGAAAAGGACAAAGAACTCACATAGCGCAAATAATCCATAACGTAAAAGAAATCCTCCACCTCCTGGAAATCATACCCCATCTCCTCAATCGCCTGCCTCACCACCAAATCCTTCGTAATCTCGGTCCACATCTCAGGAGCCTTTGCTTTCAGGGGCGGACGTGGCATGCCCACCGTGCGATCAGTAACCTCTTCTTTCTCATACTCATAAGTAATGTGCTCATGCCCTCCTCTGCTTGGGCTCCGAACAGTCTCCTTGATCTCCTCTCTCTCCACAACCTCCCGACTCGGCTCTCTGGGCCTACTCAACTCCCTAGGTCTCGGAGGTGCTTCGCGTTCTCGTTCAGGAAGGAATTTCGAGCGTCGAACACCGTTGTAACGCTGCCACGAAATCTCCTGCGAGCCACCGCCAACGCCGTCCATGCGTACGCGCTCGGTGCCGGGGGGTACATCTACGATGGCCCAGTCTTTGGTAGCGCCATTGTAGGCTTCGCCGATGTAGGCACGCTCTTCGGCCTTGCGGTTGTAGTAGTCAGCCTCAGAAGACTCAGACTCGCGGTCGCGGAAGATGTCGCCGCGGGTAGACACGGAGCGGGCGCGTTCGCTGCGGCTGTCAATTTTGACGAGGCGTTCACGGTCGCGCTCGCGTTCGTAGATGACGTCGTCGTCGTAGACGCTGCGGGGGGGTTCGCGGCGTTCGCGTTCGCGTTCGCGGGGTGGGTCGCGGGATTTGCTTAGGGGTTGTTAGTACTTGGATACATGGAAAGTGGGAGAGGATTTGGGGATGAGGGATAAATGGAATAATTACCGAATATCGATTTCGGTCTCGCCTCGGCCGGTGTAGATGTCGATTTCGGTCTCCTCGCGCTCACGGCGGCGAGGGGGCGGGGAGGGGGCATGGGCGATTTCGAAACCTGGATTAGTTAGTGACATTCGATCCATGTGGTACGAAATGTCCCTACCATGATCGATATGGCGGTGGTGAGTGATGATCTCCTGGTGGATGGGAGGAGCTCTGACTACTGGCGGTGGAGGGGATGGCGATGGAGATGGGGTTCTCTCGCGCTCACGCTCAATAATCTTCGTTCGAGTCACTCGTTCGACGGGTGGCGGAGAAGGAGTTCTCTCACGACGCTCCCTCTCAATGATCCTCGTACGAGTGTGAGTGATCTCTGGCGGGGGAGAAGGCGGGGAGGGCTCCCGACGTCTCTCAATGATCCTCACAGTCTCCCTAGGTATGGGTGGAGGACTAGGAGTTCTCTCTCTCCTCTCCACATATTTCGTACTCGTGCGAATCCTCTCTCTCTCCGGCGTCGGACTTCTCGGTCTCCTCTCAAAAGGCCGCTCAATCTCTTCAACCTCACGCTTTCTCAGCACCAACGGTCCCTGCTCCTCTCTCCATCGATCATTACGCAGAAAGTCGGGCTCGCGATCTCGCTCTCGCTCTCGCTCAATGACACGTTCTCGTTCGACGGGTCCTCGACTGGGGGCGCGGCTACGGCGGGAGTAGATGTCGATTTCCTCAAAGTCTCGTTCTTCGCGGCGAGGTGGTTCTCGCTCTCTTTCGCGCTCCCGGACTCGTACGGCTGGTGGGGGACGGTCGTCGCGACGGATGTCTTCGCGGTAGAAGAAGTCGGTTTCTTCACCGCGACCACCGCCTCGGACGCTACGAGACATGGTGAGGAATAGTGGCGGTGAGGCCAGCGAAGTGTGGTTGCGAAGACGGATATGTAGAGGTATATAGCCTCTCGCTCAGCCGATGCGGAGTATTGAGTTTGCGAGAACGGAGGTGAGGTTCAAGACTCTTGAAGTCGAGGAATTGGCAACTGGAGAAAGCTGTGTGCGTGTGGAAGAGAGTCTGTAACAAACGAGACGACTTCTCCAGCAGGGCTCTGGGTAGAGTAGGCCTGCAAGACTGCCTTGGTGGAGGCCGGCCTGGTGGGATGACGATATGGCTCGGGACTGGGAGCGTGCGTCTGTCAGGTATCAGGCTCAGTTGACTGCAGTCTGGCAGCGCAGCCCGGCTTGTGAAAGTTTCGGGACACAGCGGGGGCCAAATTTGAACTGTGCCGGAAGACAGGGTCAGCGGTGTGCTCGGTGAGGAAAGGCACCCGCAACTATGTTATTTTGGTCTTCTGCGATGCTTCTTCAAGCTTCCGTTAGACTCGCGGTCTCTCGCAGAGACGCAGTCTCGGCCGCAGTCAAGGGACAGAGGGGTGCAAGTGGGATGTCTTGTTCAGCCACAGTGCTAGTCCGCAAGCGGCTAGACTAAGCCACAGCTGACCACCCAGAGCGCCTCAAGCGGGGACTTGCGCCCAATACAGGCTTTATCAGCGCCTGTTGACGACACTCTGCAGCTGACACCCATATGCGCTGGACGCTCTCCCGATATTGACGCTGCCTGCAAATGCCTTAAAGGCTGTATTATTCCCAATTCCCAATGAATGTGGTCGGGAGCCCTCGAATGCGACATGACGACACTGATAATGGTCACACAAGGTATGCGAATTCTCAACGCTGGAGATACTCGGGAGACTGGTAGCAGGTAGAGTACAACTTGACCAGCGCCCATACCTTATCCCATCTGTTCACACTTCCTATGTATCATCCTGATGCTATCCACGAGTACACGGCCCTGAGACATTAGACTTTCCACTTCCAAATGACAGCGGCACAGCTGCCGGTGTCTCCCGTTGCAAAAGAGTTCAGCTTAAAGGGCTCTGATACTAGCTTGCTCGAACCTCGAATTTTGGAGCCATCTGGGCCATCTCTTACTGTTCTTAATTGTCTCGCTCCTCTTTCCATTCCATGCTTTTCTTCGTCAGTACGTCGTATGAAGAGGGTCTCCTACCATGTTGGTATCTCATCCTGCTCTCACAGCGGACCTTTCTCCGGAAACCAGATCACCTTCAAAGTAAGGCCACGTGATCTTTAAATATCTACAAGCACAATCTGCATTTTTTCCAAATATAAAAGACTCAAGGAGGACTGCCAAGTTCTGTACGAACGGGAGGATATGAACACCTCGCCAGTGGAACGGGACAGACCCAGCAGGCTAGAAATAAAAAAAACCCCCCCCCAAAAAAAAAAGAAGAAAAAAGAAAAAGAAAAACGATTTGCCCTCGAAGACCATCACTCAATCTATACACATCAAAGAGGTCCAAGTCATCTCGAACGACACCAGCTCTTCGCTCCGACGGTTGGTCACAAAGACAACGGCAACAACCCTCAGTCTAGGCGAGCAAACTTACGATGCTTCCAAGTTCCAGCAGGATTACTCGTCCCACCTTTTGCTAGGTATAAAAGGGTCGCTAAAGTCTCCTCAGTTCTCCAAAGACAGAAATCACTACACCGCGGACTTACGACTTGGTGGAAAACTGGAGTACAATCGTTTCCGACAACGTGCAGATACTATTCTTGAGATGGCATTATTCATTTTCTATCCAAGTTGCGTAGGTGGGTTTCCGGCTTCATAGGTTGCTTGGAACGTCGGCAGCTATGTCCCTCGACAGGTGGCCAGAGAGGCACCAGCAGGCACCTGACGTCAACATACAAGCTTGCTATATCTCAACGTTGATAGGCTGCAGAACTACTGGCCTTGCCCTTTTCCCAGTATAAAAGGGCAGCTGTAGACCCTGTGGGCTCTTTACGGGCAATGAGCAGATGAAGATCGTCTTACGAAACCCAGGCGACTCGATGGCTCCAGGGTCGAGAAGTATTCTTTGGATGAAACCGCACCGGCGCACACTTTTTGTGAAAGATATTCCTTTTCCATCGGGTCGCTCAAAACGGCAGCAGCTACGACCTTCGACAAGTGTCGACTGGCGAGAGAGACGGCGGTAGCCATTTGAGATGTCAAGTTGTCAACACGCAAGTTTGCGATTTTTCAAAGTACAAAGGCTACCGCATTGCCCTTTTCGCCCCTCCCCCCACATATAAAAGGTCGCAGCATTGCGTACTATGCCCTCTCCCAGGTATAGAAGAAAGACTTGACCTTCCATACGAAACAGAACTTTTGCACCACGATCGATGGATCTGCCCGAGCACACTCATCTTGAAACCACACACCCATGCTGTTCTTGTTATGGAACCAGGCACTTTCTGTCAAAAATATCCCAGCTTCATTGCCTTCTCAGGACGGTAGCAGTGTTGTCGCTCGACGAGTGACCATAGAGATGGCGGCAACCATCCATGATTTTCGCAACCGAGCTTATAACCTTTCAAAATCCAAGATCACGTGGTTGCTTCCGGAACCCATTTCTCAACTATAAATGATGGGTTTTATGGTGGTGAGGCTGGCTTATCGTCACGTGGGTCTTATATAGAACCCCCTAGCTAACGACCAAGGGCGTAAGCAACGGTGGAGCCCATAACGGTGGTTAAGAGAAAACTTCTTTTACCACCATTGTTCTTTTTTTCACCAATATCAATTGCTTTATTAATTAATTTAATTTAATTCATTTAAACGCTTTTTTATATTAATTTTAAACTTATAAATTCCGCTATATATATCAATTAATTACCAATATACCTTTAAAATACGCTCGCCCTATTTCCGCCGCTTTACGCTATTTTTAGCGTGCCAATGCTGGTCAAAATTGCAATTGCTTTGGCCCGGTAGCCAACGGCGCTAATAGCAATGGAAATTAAGATTCTAAAAATTCTAAAATCTCTATGCCTGGTCCTTGCTAACGGCAGCCTTACCAGCGCCGCCGATTTTTTTCCCCATTTTTTTTTATAATCCCTTTTGCTTATCGCCAATGCCAAGGCTTTTATGCGCAAATTTTTAAAATACCTTTTTTAGGCAATTAGGATTTTACCAAAAGACTTTTGCGGCTTTAGCTAAAGCGCAAATAAAAAGCCATAAAAAATATAAAAAGCTTTACCAAGCCTAGCTAGCCGCTATTATAGCTAGCCTAGTTTTTCCGGGCCCCTAAATCCAGCGCTAGTTTTTTTAGCAATAAAGCAATAGCTTTATTATTAATATAAAGAAATTCCTTTTAAAAATTTAAAAATTTATAACCAATTCCTATATATTAGCCTTTAATATATTTATATAATTGCCAAAAATAAATTCCATTTTTTTTTTCATTTAAATTTTTAAAATCTAGCATTTAAATTAATACCGCCCTAGCTATATAAAAAAATTAATTTATTGTAGCATTTATTTAAAATGATAAAAAAGCAATTATTAAAAACCTTTAGCTATATATATATATTTTATTTGTATTAATATTTTATATTATTAATGTTTTAAAAGGCCTAAAATTTATAATAGCTATAATTTAATTTATTAAAAGATTTAAAAGCTTTTAAAAGTCTATGCTTAAAAAAATATTAAAAAATAGCTTTGCAAATTTATAAAATAGTTATTTGGAAAAAAATCATTATAATATTTTATTAGAAAAATTTTAATGCTTTAATTTGCAAAAGTCCTTATATTGCAAAATCCTGCAAAAAAAACAACGCTGGTAATAATAATACTAGCATTGCCGCTACCAATAATAAAAAAAACAATAAAAAGCTATTATTTTAAAAATTAATTAAATTTTAGCCAAAAGTTTTAAAATCAATTAAATTCTGCTAGATTAAATAGCAATTTTAATTTTAGTTTTAGCGTTTCCGCACCAGCTTTATTTTATACCACTATTATTATTATTAGCCAATACTTTTTAAGCTATTAGCCTATTTAAACAGCTATTCCAGCTTTCATAAAATCCCTTTTATTTATTCTTCTATTTTTTCCAGGCTTTTATTTATTTATATAACGGCTTTAGCCCGCTTATCGGCAATACCGGTATTTTTAGCTTTTTAAATAGCTTTAATTTCTTCTTTTTAAATATTTTTTCAATTCCTCCAATCCAAATACTACTACCCGTAGCCGGCCTAATTTAATACTTTTTTTTATTTTTTTATTTTTAATTCATCCGTAATATTGCTAATAAATTCTTTTTTGCTATTTTATTTTTTTACTTAGAAATTATTGCTTTATAATTATTTAAGCACTTTATTATTAATTTTTTATAATTTTTTTAAATTAAAGTTTTTTTAAATTATAATAGCCTTTTTTAAAAACAAAATATATAAAATTAAAAAATATATTTTTTTATATCCAATATAATTAATAAAAAAATCCAAATTAATTTAAAATTGCAAAAAATTAAAAGAATTAATATAATAATTACTTTTCCCCTTTTATACTCTTTTTTAGGCTTAATTTCAAAAGGCTTTTAAAATTCCAATAAATAGCGCATTATTTATTATTTTTTGCATTTTTTTATATTATTAATTAATTATTATATTATTAATGAAATTATTAAGCATTGCTATATTAAATTCTAATAAATTTTATAAACAATTATTAAAGCCAATTAAAATTATATATTATTAAAAGAAATAAAGAAAATACTTTTAAAATAATGCCTATCGCTTTAATTTATTAATAGCTTTTTGATTTTATATAAAATAGCTATATTTATATTAAATAATTTTTTTAGCCTAGCAATAATACCTTTTATTTTCAGTTTTTTTGCAAAAGGCTTTAAATAATTTTTTAAATTCTAGCTTTCTAAACCAATAATTTTTCATTATTTAAATAATATTATTATTATTATTCCACTACTATAATTAAAATAGCTCCCCGTTTAAAAATCCAATTATAATTTATTTTGCCTAGTTTTGGAAATTCAATAAATTTCTAAAAAAAACCACTAAGGATATTATAATTAAAATATTAAAATTTAATATTAATATCCAAATTTTTATTATATCTATTCCATTTAAAAAAAGATTATAAGCTTTTAAATTAATTTACTATTTGCAAATTTATTAGCCTTTATTAAATTTAATTTATAATTAGCAATTTAAATTTTGCAGCTATAGCAATAAAATTCGGCTATTTTTATTATTATAAATTATAAACCTTTATAGCCTTTTTTTATAAGTTTTAAAAAAGACTCCCCGCCGCATTTTTGCAAAACTTCGCAATAATTTTATTTAATAGCGCATGCTTTTTCCCTAATTAAATAGTATTAAAGTTTTTAAAAAATTAGCACGCAAATAAATTTATTTATTTAGCAATGCTTTAAAAATTAATTTAAATGTTTTTTATATTAATAATTGCAATTTTATTAAATATAGTTAAAAATAATTTATAAAAATCCTGCTAATATTTTATATTTTTATTTATAAAACATTTAAAAACAAGAAATTATAATTTTTAATATTAGTATTTTAAAAATTCAAATTATTTTTATTGCTTTTAAAATATAAAGCTTAAATTAGCTGCATTATTAAATTATTAATAATATTAATAATATTATAATTTAATATAATTTTTTAAATAAATTTTTTAAAATCAAAATTAATATATTATATTACGCCAGCTATTTTTTCAGCGCCAGTTTTAATATTAAGCTAAAATCTATTTATATTTCTAAATTTCAAAACAATTTTGCTAATATTTTTTTCTATATAAATTTTTAAAAATTAATTAATTAATGCCTATACTAATAAATAATTTTAATTTCCCAATTTTATTTTAAAATTAAATCCCTAAATTAAATTTCCTTTTTTTAAAAATCCGCCGGTTAATTTATTATAAATACGCTTTAAATTTCCACGCAATTTATTAATTTTATATTAAATTCTATAAAATATATTATTAAAGCAAGGATATAATAGCCTTTTTTATAAATTTAAAATTTATCCTTAAATAAATTGCCTTTTATAATCAAATTTTACCAAATTATAACCAAGGCCAATTTAAGCCCAATATTATTTAATTAACGCTTTTAGCAATTCGTTATAAGTATAAAATTCAAATTAAATTAATTAAAGCTTTTAATTCTTTATTTATTAAGCTAATACTTATAAACTATTATAGCTTACAAAGCAATTTAAAAATTAAAAAATATTTAATAAAACCAAAATTCAATGCCGCTATATTTATTTTTCCAATAATAATAAATACGCTACTTTTATTTTATTTAATAATAAATTTAACGCCAATTGGATTAATATAAAAGTTACTATTATAAAAATTAATAATTATTTTTATTTAATCAAAATTCTATAAATTCTATTTAAATTTAATTTCTAAAAACCAATTGCTTTTTTTTCCGCTTTGCTAGCAATGCCTATATTTGCAATATTTATATTAATAAATTTCGCTAAAAGCTTTGCGCTAATAGTATTACCAATGCTTATTTTTATATTGGCTATAATTTTTTTTAAAAAAAATACCATTTAATATGCAATTAATAATAATATATTATAATTAAATATTTAAAAATTAAATAAATGGTTTTTAAACGCCTTTTTCGGCTATTTTTTAAATTTTTTTATTAGCAAATTCAATTTTAGCCGGCGCTTTTTCACTAGCAAATGCCCTATTTTTAATACACTTTTTCAATCAATTTTATTTCCAAAAAAAATTCCGCTATTATTTAATTTCTCCGCCACCGGTCTAGGTATAATTTGCTTTATTATACTTACGTTTAGCCTTGCAATAGCCGAAATTAATTTTAATTAAGCCTTTAATTTTATTTAGGCCCTTATATTAAACCCTCGTATTGGCTTTTAAAATTCCAAATAGCTTTAAGCTTTAAGCGTAGCGCAAAAGCCTGGGATTTAAAGCAGCTCTAGTGACTGCTAGGCTATGCCCCAAGCAATACAAGATATTCAAGAAACCCTTTTTTTTTCCTTCCTTCCTTTCCATGTGACGAGCTACACCATAAAAGAACGTCCTAGTACCCCTCAGCTCTTCATAAATCAGCACTACATCTAAACAAACTCAATTGGGTCAACTCCAAAAAGCAATCATTTGAACCTCACGCAGCGGATCATCCGCAACAACCACTTTCTGTCAAAGTCGTTTCACATTCAATCATCGAATCACTCGGGACGACAGCAGCTATGGCACTCAGTGAGTGGCCAGGGAGATGACAGTATGCGCTTGCTGTCTCAACAGACGAGCCTGCCATCCTTCTAATAGAATTCCTTCGTTGCATGGTGGTCATTGCGTCTTTTCTCTGGTATAAAAAGGGCGCTTCAGACTCGTTTGTTCTTCACAGAAACAACTGGTCTAAAGGCAGACTAGGGGATTCAAGCCCGAATGCATTCATGCTGATTCCACAAGCAAATACTTTGCTGGTGCATGGCAGTAGGCATCACACGTTTTCTGTCAAAAAATATTTAACTTTCATGGAATGACTGGGAAAAATAGCACGACAGTTGACCAGACAAGCGACGGCAGGCACTTGCTGTCTCAACAGATGAGTGCGCAGTCCGTCCAGTGTCATCTGGTTTCCGCATGGTGTCTGTTGCATCTGTTCCCAGGTATAAAAAGGGCGCTGGAGACCACTTTGTTCTTTACAGACAATTTGAGCGAAGTAGTCGGACGATTCACGGATCGACATCTGAACACACTCATTTTGGATCCACAAGCACATGCTTTTCGTTGGATAGCAGTGGACATCACTCATTTTCCTTCAAAGCCATCTATCTGCCACCGGACATCGAATCCCTTGAAACGATGGCACGAGAGTTGGCCAGAGAGGCGACAGCAGGCTTTGCTGTCTGCACACGTGAGCTTGCCAATTTCTCTCAAGTCCAAAGACTGCAGATTCGCTCGTTCCACTGTTTGAAAGGTATAAACGAGTCCCTGGGGACCTTTTCAACTCTACAAGCACGGAAACCAAAGCACAGACGTGGACTGGACAAAGTCTCATCACACCCACTTGGGAGTCATTGAGCGGTCATTCTTCGAAAATGAATAGATACAAGTGACAGGGTCGATCTCAAACTCAAAGAGCCCAACTTACTTCATTGGAATTGTTGGAAGCGACAGCAGTTTTCTCCCTCGACAAGAGGCTGAAGAGAACAACAGCCAACTACCTACGAGTAGGCAACACGCGAGTCTGCGGTTTCTCGAAGCCCACGTGCCTTAGACTTTCTTGTTCCACTGCCCTTCATATTTCTCCGGAGAGATCGAGATGAATTGAGCAGCGTCTCATGGATGAATATGGCGCATGCTAACGTGAGGCCGAGGTGCTTGATCGCTCCGCCGATAGGAGTTCGCTGAGTATTCATGATTAGTCGAATATTCAGCTATAAAAGGGCGTTGTTGGGACTAGCGTGGCTGTCTCAGGCAGCAACAGCTCTGAATAGCTACATAAGGGCTTGGAGCTCCTTAGAGCTCCATCCCCAGACATGACCAATACAACCCTTTCGGACCCCAAATGAGTGCTAGCACCCTGACCCCGGTGAACCGACAGTCGTTAAAGGCCCTACCAGACTCATCCCAAGATGGAATTGAGGATTTCCCCAATAACATGTGGTGATTCTTGAATTCAGACTTGAGTATACTCCTTCTAAAATCACAAGTTAATGCTTTTCCATGCATGGCACTACTTGTTTTCTGTCAAAGATCTTCCGCTTTCAGTAAATTTCTGGAACAACAGCAAGCTATGTTCCTCGGCAGGTGTTTTGAGGGACGGCGGGAAGTACGCGTAGGCAATAGGTGAGGTTGCGATTCTCCCGAGTTTAGGAGTCGCAAAGTTGCTTACTCCTCTGTGCGTAAAGTATATAAAGAAGCACGCAAGACTCCCGTCCTTAGCTCTTCACAGACAACATGCAGCTGATACCACCGCTCATTAGACCAACTACGGATGCAAGCATTTGGATTTCACGCAAGCCCCAAGGGTCGTTTTTAAGGAACTTCAGTTACCAGGGATTTTCTGTACTAAGTGATGCATTGTACTTTCTGTCAGTCTTTCTGAGCCATAATAATTTTGCAACAACAGCAGTTATGTCTCTCGACAGGTGGTTAGAGGGACGGCGGCAACGACTCGTAGTCAATAGACACGCTTGAAATTGTTTCAAGTGAATAGGCCGCAAAGTTGCTTGCTCCTTTTTTGTAAAGTATCAAAAGAGCGCTGAAGACCTCTGAGCTCTTTACGAATGACAGGTCATAACAAGGAACATTCATGGATCCCGACTTGAGTACATTCATTCTAAGCCCGCCCCTAAACGCTTTTCCTAACATAGCACCACCGGTTTTTTGTCCAAGGTATTTTCCATTAGAATCCCTTGGAGCAACAACAGCTGCCATGTCCCTCGACAGGTGGCGAGAGAGACGGCGGTAACCGTCTGTGATGTCAACACGCAAGCTTTTAGCTTGCGGTCTTCTAGAGTCCAAAGGCCGGCCGCCGTCGAGTGACTTTTGCATCTTCTCCCAGGTATAAAAGGGTACTTCGAAACATCTCGGTCCTTTACGGAAATCATCCTTACGAGGAACCATCTATTTGGACCCGCTCCCAGTGTAGCCGTTCAATGTCTCGTCATCTCGTACAATGATTGTCCTGCGAAGATTGAGTTTGCTAGGCGCGCTCTATACTGAGGCGTCGATTTTTGCATGGGTCCAGTTTCTCGGGGCGACAAAAGCTTGGAACGACAGCAGCTATATGCTATGCCGGGTGGCTGGAGATGCAACAACAACCTGTAAGTGCCTACCAAGTGCCGAAAGACAATCTTACGATTTAGGGGCTCTGGAATTGATACTGCACCTTCTGACAGGTATAAAAGGGTCTCCCAGGACCCTCCCAACCTTTTAAGAATCGAATAGAAACTAGGCTGACTCTACCCGTCAGGAGGCACACGTTTCGGTTCTTAGTTCTCGCACGAAATTTTCTTGTAAAGATCGTGAAGCACAAGCCAGTGTCTATGACAAGGAGCCAACCTTGTTTGCGACGTTGCGTCCTGTACTAGAAGCGACAGCAGAAACATCCTTCGATAGTTGAGCCCAGCCACGAAGACGATTCCTCGTCATTTTGATACGGAAGCCTGTGATTCATACGAAGCTCAGGATCGCAAAGTCGCTTGTCATGCTTTGCTCCAGGTATATAATGGGTGCTGGAAACCTATTGACTCTGTATGAAAACGAGGTATCCGCCAAGCATCTGACTAAACCAAGGCCCAATGTGCCTTTTGGCGACTTGTGTGTGTAACGGTTTGTCTCCCAGAGACTACCGTGCAAGCCAGCTTTTTCGTCAAGCGATCCATTCCACCTAAATTCGTACAGTCTTCTGAAACGACAGCTGGTATGTCGCACGACAGCAGCTATGTTGCTCGACAGGTGGCCAAAAGGAGAACAGCAATCTGTGATGTCAAAACTGTAAGCTAGTGGCAGTTCCAAGTCTCCAAGGCCACAAAGCTCCTTGCGGTATCTTCTTCTCGATATCAAAAGATCCCCGGAGGCCACTCAGTTCTTCAAGGAAAGAAAACATGAATGGGAAGTGGCGATTATTTGAAGCAGATGCCGACGCACCCATTTCGATCTTGTAGAACGACCGTCCTTCGAAACTCACTGGGGCGATTGTTACATCAAAGTATTCATTCGATCCAAGCCTGTTTCGTCTTTTGAAACGACAGCAGTTATGTCCTTCGACAGGTGGTAGTCACTATTGAAGAGATAATGGCGGTTAGCTCTCAACTGCCGTGGTACCTTATGCAGAAAGGCTTGTACTCTTTAAATTTCTAGGCCGCAGAGTTGCTTGCCGTACCTTCTCACAGGTATAAAAAGATCGCTAGAGGCCTCTCGGCCCTTCACGAACAACAAATCTTGTATGAAGAGAACGATGACTGCTGCAAATGCACCCGTTGTGGATCTCACGGGATCGTCGTCCTTCGACCTTCAAAGCCCACTGGGCTAGATTATACCTCGAAGGATCCGTTCCACCTGAGTACACTCAGTTTTCTCGAACGATAGCAGCTAGGTCTCTCGACAGGTGGTTGGAGAGACAGCGAAAGTCATTTGTAATATTCCCAAGCATGCCAACTTCCAATCTTCTCACTTCAAAGGCCGTAAAGTCGCTTGCTGTACTTCTCCTGGGTATAAGAGAGTAGACGAGATCTTCTTGGCTCTTCACAAATGCATCCCACTTACTCCACTTGCACTTGGAATAGGGCTGAATGGATCCATTCGAGTCTCAAGAAGCGATCATCCGCCAAAGACTACCGGAGCAGTTCTGGGTCAAAAAGGTCCACTTTCGGTCCGTCCAGTCCACTAGATGACAGTAGCCATCTCTCACTAAAGGCGGCCGGAGGCAGTGGGAGTCACCTGTGGTCTGGTGAATCGCAAGCCTTCCGCATCTAAACACCTCAGGACTTTGGGTTTTGCCCCTTATGACAGATATAAAAATGGCCACTTGAGATCCCTCAGCCCTCTACGAACAAGTACGCTTTTTGCCGCACGTATACCATTGGACCAAAGCTGAAAGCGCCGACGTGAATATTATATTATGGAGCGGTCGACGAGCAAAGACCACCTGCCTATTTTTCATACCAAGAGGTACATTTTGCTTTCTTCCGGATCTTTGAAAGGACAGCAGCTGTTTTCATTGACAGATGGCGAAACAAACAACGGCAGTATCTATCTCTTGGGTACGCAAGCTCGCGATGCTTCCAAGTCTATTGCCACAGGATTATTTGCTGGGCCGGGGTATAAAAAGATCGTTGAAGCATCCTTAGCTCTCTGCAAACAAATGGTCATGGGCATGGCAGGTTACTGAGCCGAAGTCGAACGCAGCCACGTGGAATTCAGTGAACAGTGGTCGTCTGAAGACTGCCGGTCATTTTCTATGTGAAAGTGTCTTTTATTTTTACACAGTCGAAAAGTAAAACTCAACGGAATGGTGAAAAAATGCGGTTTGAAAAACCGGGCTAGTGCTGACTAATCGATTTTCCCCTCAGTTTTTACATGTAGCGGCTGCGACGTCAAAATACGCTAGTGGCCTAGTCTTGACGCGTCGACGACTCGCGACTCCCAAGTCCCAAGTCCCCAAACCACATTTTACCACACTCTGCAAGAACCAATTCAGGATCTTCAGATTGTGGCTTGATACTCACCAGCTCAGTATAACTGCCAGCGCTCATATAATAGTCCAGCTGCGGATTATTTAGGCCTTCTTTTATCACCTTGCGCTCCCGCGGGGCCGCGAAGTGAAGCGTTTGTCGTCAACGGCCAAACCTCTTCACACCCATCCTCAGCACACCTCCACCCCCATATCGATCCGCTCGCAACACCAGTCCGTAAAACACATCCCAGAAAGTCACTTGATCGCAAGATGGTCTTCAGCCCCCAACCCTGGGATCCAGAGGGCGACTTGACCCTCATACTCAAGGAACAATTAGTCTCTACGCCGTCAGTCAATAACGGCGAGCAATCCACCGTCGGAAATGAGCTCCAACACGAAGTCAGAATGCGCGTTTCGTCAAAGCATTTGACCCTTGCGTCACCGGTTTTCAAAGCAATGCTCACAGGCGGCTTTGCCGAGGCTCAAACACTCCGTCAAAACGGCCGCCTCGACCTGCCACTTCCGGAAGACCACCCGACACCTATGGGATATCTAATGCAAATCATTCATTCCCAAGCAGAATACTTGCCAATTAAGCTTCCCTTGGAGCAGCTGGCGGAGTTCGCTATCGTTGTCGATAAATATCGAGTCCATAAGGCGACTAAGTTTTTTACCAATATATGGACTCAAAGCTTGAGGCTACCATGGACGGACACTGATAATACCAAGGTGGAAGAGAATGACTTGGTCAGATTGAACATCTTCTGGGTTTTCGGACTCGATATGGAATTCAAGGAGTTGACAGCAAAGCTTATACGCCTTGGTGACGACACTCTGTTCGATGGCATGGATGAGAGACTTCCCCTACCGAAAACTGTTATTGGTATGTCTCGAGCTTCTAATTAAATTGGAGTTTTGAACTAATGGTTAATAGACGCTATCAAGCAGACCAGAATTTGGAGGATTGGAGCAACCCTGGATTATCTCAATCAATTCATCGAGCGGTACCAGAAGGAGCAGATTTGCCAGTTGGAAGACTGCAATGCTCATGTGCTTGGAACTCTAATAAGAGCCAGTGTCCAGGCTGGAAATTGGCCTCGACCCAGCCCGCCATTTGTCGGCAAAAACCTTCAGAAGACAGCTGAGGATGCCCTCGCATCGAGCGTCAAGAAGAGTTGTCCTGATCGGTATAGTCATCTAAGCGCTCGCTGTGAACAGGCTCTTAACTCTTATCGGCTCGGTGTTAAAACCTGGAGAGACAGTTATGGGGGCCTCCAGCTGAAGGCCTACCAAGCTTCCTCGACGTCCTGAGTGTACGCTGTACAGCTGCGCCTTTCAAAGAAACTCGAAGGGCAGGTCCGAAGAAAGTGAAAGGTTCATGAGAAGAAGGCATCAAATATGGGGCGTGCCATCTCGGGACCGCGTTCCTTTGCACCATCCTTCAGCTTGCCGTGGCCTTGTGGCTTGTCTATGCTTTGTTCGGCGACTTCCAATAGCCACATCATCGGCGTCTCGATGCCTGTTTGCAGCCTGTCATCCGACTTGCACATCAGGTCCACTGCTCATGTTGCAGGAACAGCAAGCTAGAGGTTTGCATTTTAGCAATAGAATGGCGACAAATGAGCGCAGGCGACCATCCCGAAGTGATCTGGAATATCCATGTGTTTGTGAATCGCAAGGCTACAAGTTCCACACACGAATCCGCTGACCCAGCGAAGTAGTGAAGACAATCTGGTCCATCCAACAGTGTTCCCGCTTTTACGAAACACCCAGCTTAACTTGATTAGGCGGTTCGTACTGTGGCGTCAATGCTCTAGATAGTAGATGGTGGATGGATTTCACTCAAGGGGGCACAAGGCCTGCTTGTCATGCCCTCAAGGTGAGTAAGTCAGGAATATCCTCGACCGCGAGTTCTTGTTGAGCCTACCAGGCTATGGAGCTGGATCGTACTGTCCCTTTAAAGCCAGTGTGCTCCGCGAGGAATTCTAAGCACCACGGACAATAGCAGTGAAACACTCGAGCAATACCAGATCCACGAGTTCAAAATGGTTGTGTCCTACAAGAAATTTTCACGCGCTTCACCTGTGTTCAAGGTTATGTTTGAAGGCTGCTTCGTGGAGGGTTCACTGCTCGTTTTGCAGAGGGAGCAAGCTTGGAATTTGTATTTTAGCAAAGGAATGACCACGAATGAACACAGGCGACCATCCCGAACGTGATGTGAAGTATCGATGTAATTGTAACGTGCGGAGCTATAAGTCCTAGGTACCTTCAACCTGAGGGCGTTATAGGGTCTGCTTCGAATACTTATCAAGCGAACGGTTACTGAATACCCTTTACCTGCGGCTTCTTATCACCTACAAGCCTGAAGCGACCTCATGTGAAGCTGAAAAGAGGTGGCTCCTTCGCGGCTCGCTTACTAGCACTAGCGTCTGCAGAGCTCGCTTACCTAGGCCCTGGTTTGTGAAAAGCACTTCCTTAGCCAGCAACCTTCTCCTTCCTTCAACACTCTCCAACCATTCTCTCCCACGCAACAGATCAACTCTAGCCAACAGCTATTCACTGCTCATTCTTCACCGAGCGGACTTCACACCATTACGTCAACAACCCAGAACGCAAACTACAACCTTCACAACTCGCAAAATGGCTGCGCTCCAGAACTCCTACGCACTCGATCCCAACGGCGCCCTCGTTCTCTTCACAACTCGATTCTTCCCAGGAGAGCAGACCAAGGATCTTCTGCAGATGAAGTTGGGACTGCAGCAGCTGCTCGAATTCGCCCACATCGTCGACAAGTACAAGGTTCACCATGCGGTCAAAGCCTTCGGCATGGACTGGTGCAGCAAATTGTGGGCGGAGTCCGAAGAGAAGACGCTTCAAGGCAAGGCCTCAAAGGAGACTACACTGGCATGGTTGTCGATCACCTTGGTGCTTGGAACAGCGGAATCGTTCGCCCTTCTTACGGACTCCATCATCAAATATCGTGGCAACGCCATGTTCAATGGTCTGGATAGCAAGTACCGTATCCCAGGAGCTCTTGTCGGTATGTATCGGACTATTTTCCCCATTCGCGGTTCCCATACTAACAAATACTAGATGCCATCAAGAAGGCTAGAGCCAGTCTCGCTTCAGAAATCAAACCCCACTACCTGGGCCTCGTGCACAAGTACCGGACCACTTCGGTCTGCCAGGATGCCACTTGCGACTCCTTTGTCCTTGGAAACCTCGAGAATGGACCCAAGACTGGTGTTCCGCTTCTCGATGTCTCCGAGTGGGCTCTCCAGACAGCCTGTAGCCAGAAGGGAAATCCGGGTAGCGAATGTGCTATCAAGCTCGGTGTGCATGCAGATATTATCCGCGGTCTCATCAACAAGAATAGGGGTCTCAAGCTTGAAGACTTCAAGGCCTCATGAAGCTCGTAGATTTTCTGACGAACACTTCACCGGATATCGCAGTTTCAAGGGAAGCGAGGAATCCTTGAGAGAATTGGAATCCTTTTCTTTCCTGATCTTGAGCGAGATTGCGGTTACTTGATTTCATTTGAATTGGTGGATGCGGACTCCTTAGATCGAAGAAGGTTATTTGGGCAGTAATTAGAGTGAAGGATTCAGCATGGTCTTTTGCCAATCGGCACCTAATTCTGGACAACACAGAAGTTCTTCCTTCGTCGCACTCTCACACTGGCTTGAAAACCAAATCGTCCCTGAGATGCCAGAAGAAGGGAGAGCGTAGGAACACAGACTCATTGCGAATTGCGATGCTTTAAACCCTGACTCACAATCCCGTCAAACATGCCGTCAGCAGAAGTGCTAAGAAACCTACAGAAACACCTCTCGCATAACAAATTCCATTTCCGAGACACCCAAACAGTTCTGAGTTGAGTGGAAACAAACAAGGACTAGCCAAATACCAGACCATCTCAAATGTCGTTTTGTCTCTCTGGAGACTAGAAGATTAAACAAAGACTGTAATATCGAGTAACGAGTGGAAACAGAGCAAGGACTAACCTACTCTAAACTGGGATTTTGAGCTCGCAGAAAATGACTTCTAAATTAAGATTACATTAGCCTGACACTAGTCTTTATCGCCAGACTTTCAATTTGAACCTAACCGTCAACGTGCAACACAGCTAATCCTTGCTTGCTACAAGTCTTACAAACAAGGCTAGCGTTAGCCTGACTATAAAAATAATCTCCGTTTGTCATCCAAGATAGTTAAAAACATAAATGACTTCACCCCACAAACAGCTATTCACGCTGTCAAAAATTCCATAAAAAGCCCTGACTAAGCCCCATTTGGCTATAAAACTCTCTTTTGTATAGCGCCTTTGAAAAGACTCCTGGGCCATTAAGCCCATCTTACCCCGATGATTTCTGGGATGAATAGGGGAGTTTAAGAGTATAACGAAACCTCAAAAGGGATGCTAGCAATAGGCAGGGAAATCGTGAAAAATCTGGTCTTTGGGCCATCGATATGTAATAAAATCGCCAAGGATAAGAACTAGTGTCAAGACTATTTCGGATTTCCAGTCTGGGAAAAAGATTCTGCGATTTTAGAATCACTGATTAGATTTAGCGGTTTCGTATCTGTATTTCTTTACTTTTCATCCTGATTACTTGGACTGGGAAGCGTTTCAGGAGCTTCGTGATTTGCGAGGTGCCACAGCGGGTAGAGATCGACTCGAGGCAGGAGTTGAATAACTTGGTATTACCTTTAAAAACCACTTACAGAGCCTGCTTTAGCTGTCAACTGGCCCCTTCGCAGCTCGCTTCGCCAGCTGCATCTTCCACCACAGAAGCAGCTCCTTAGCCAGCTTTCCTCGACCGAGCTCCTGCGTCCCTTCGACACCTCCGCACCATTACGCTCCCGTGACGTCCAGCTTTGCCTACCGTCACCACTGTACAGTGCGCTTCTTTTGCAGCTTGCTTCGCCAGCCGTCCCTGGCCAAGCTTCGACATCTCCTCGAGACCCTTGGATCATTGCGCTCCCGCAACGTAGCTCCACCACCACCAGTGCGCAGTGCCCTTCCTTCTTTGAGCCAACTTCCACGTAGTGCGCTAACAACTACAACACAGAGATCGCAACTTCTCCGCAAGTCCCCAAGATGGCGCCCTTGCAGACCTCCTACACCTTCGACCCAGACGGCAACGTGACTCTCGTTCTGGAGCGCGTCATCGCAAGCCCTCAGACCTCTACGCAATTCCAGAGTCAGAGTGCTGCTGCCCCCAACCCGAACAATCAAGGAAATTCGAGTACCTCCGAGACTACACATCCAGGCCAGGCTTCGGCCCACAAAGAAGTCCAGCGAGTCACCATGCTCGTCTCTTCCAAGCATCTCGCCTTGGCATCACCAGTCTTCTATGCCATGTTTAATAGTGGCTTTGCAGAGGCCCACAAGCTCCGCGAAGGCCACCTCGAACTGACATTGCCCGAAGACGACCCAGACGCTATAGTGCTCTTAATGCATATAATGCATGCCCAGACAGACAGAGTTTTGGCGCCAATCCCGCTGCAGACGCTGAAAGCTTTCGCCGTGCTTGTGGACAAATATAACGTCCACAAGTCGACGGGACATTTCATAGACAGATGGATTGGCAACATCCCAATGCCAATCGCTTACTGCTTTTACAAGTCAGGGGCTAAGGAGGAAGTAATGGGCCGGATAACTCTCTTCTGGGTGGCTGGACAGGAATACAAGTTCAGGTCGTTGACCAAGTCGGTGATCGACTACGCCAACCATGCCTTTTTCAAGACATGGATGAGAATCTCCCCCTGCCCAAAGAAATCCTCGGTATGTCTCAAAGGCTCTCAACTAACTTGCTATTGGCTTTGGATTAACATAGATAGATGCAATGCAAGCCGCCAGACTGAGTGTCATCGTTCCATTGATAAACACACTCCGGAAATACACCAACCGCCTTGTCAAGGGGACCGGCTGCCCTGTTCACGATTGCGATTGACTTTCGCTGAGGCGAATCAAGCGTTATTGGACTTCGTCCCGTACGCTCCTCCGAGGCAGCCCCAATAGTGTATTTGCTGCAATTCGATGGATAGTACAAACGTCTATCAACAGGTCGGCCGAGACAAGTAAAGTGAAGACCTGTGTTGGCAAGCACGACGAGCATGACGAGCATGACGAGCATGACAAGCATGACGAGCATGACGAGCATGACAAGCATATCAAAGAGCTCAACCAAATCTGGGCTGCGCGTACAGGCCTCCGATTGAAAGATTTTCGACCCTCCTCGGGATCATGAACCAGTTGGCAGCTTCAGATTTGGTTGGGCTCTTTGATATGCTCGTCATGCTCGTTGTGCTTGCCAACACAGGTCTTTACTTTACCTGTCTCGGCCGACCTGTTAATAGTGGCAGCTTCGGGAGAGGTAAAGGTTGAAGGGAGAGGTAAAGGTTGAAGAGAGAGACAAAGGAGAAGGGCCGGTAATGTCCGCCTTCTTGCGATTATGGCTGAAGTTTCGACACTTACGCACTTGGGGTGGCTACGAACTCCTGCTGCTAGGCAACAAAAAGGTTAATACGCAATACAGAGAAATGGATGTACTAGTAAATCCAAACCCTCCACCATGTCCATGCAATAAAACACGACTTGGACCTTGACTTCAGTGAATGTGCCACGGAAAATCAGTGAATCACTAATCAAATCTCTCAGTCTCGCGACATAACCAAGTTTCTTTTTTCGAAAAACTCAAACCTAAACCACAAACACGTTACACCTCGATGCAACCTGGAAAGCACAAACAGCTAAACGAACTAGAGAAATATCACGTGACTCACCCTCCCTGGCATCTCCGAAAGATCGAAAACACGCGGGGGGGGGGGGGGGGGGGGGGGGGGGGGGGGGGGGGGGGGGGGGGGGGGGGGGGGGGGGGGGGGGGNACCCTTGAAACAAAAAAAAAATAAAATAACAACAAAAAAAACCCGGAAACACCCCCCCCGGGCTTCACATAACCATCAAAAACACAACCCCCCCCCCCCCCCCCCCCCCCGAGAATCAGTTAAAAATACGCAAAGCACCGACCAGATACCCCTCACTCATCAGTGCACATCTTCGTCTCTAGTCGTCATCGGCCTACCTACCTATCCAAAGACATCCATCCATCGCTCCCAACATTGAAGCATTCTCCCCTTCCCTCCATCTCCCATCCCAATCCCCTCAGACCCATCAAACCCAGAAACCTCATCACTTGACCCTCTCCACCGCCCACGCCCACCGCCCACCGGAAAATCCACTTCATCCACTTCATCCACATTCAGTCTCACCTCCCACAACCCCACACTCTCAAACAGTCATACACAAACGTGCACTGCACTAACTTGAAACCCCCGGCTTAACGCCTCCAGGCCTCCTTGCCACACCTCGCCTCTTACCTAGGTACGCGATACCTCACCTCTTACAAGCAGCACACCTACACAGCATGATTCCAGACTAGGTACGACCTCACAAGCCACCTCATCCACGTCGACATCACGCACTTCCATGGCTCCTCCATGCGCACAAAAAAAAAAAAACTTGATACGTATCACACGTTCTCAGCTCGGCTCGAAGCTCAACGATTCCATGACTCTTTTTCATTCTTCCTAACTAAGTAGGTATCTAGCAAAGGCCAGCAGTTTCCACCAGCCTCCCGCCGCGATTTCCACTTACCCCCGGTTTTCGACAGCACCTTCGCTCATTCTCAATACCGCAAAATTCAGTCTCTCAACCCATCCCTCGTCCCCATCTGCCTTCTCCAACAAAAACAAAATTTCATGTCAATGCATCGCATCCACGTCATCCCCAAGACCCTCCAAAAAAAAGCAGCAGCAAAAAAACGAATTAATAAACCCCGCGGCTCATCAGAAAAGGCTCTCCTCAAAGTCTTGCAAACCTCCTCTAAGCAATCCGAACTCACGAAAGACGCGAGTCGTGGTATCAAAATAAACAACAAGAATCGCATATTGGAAGAAACTTCAAAAACCACCACTCTCTCTCCTTCAAAAAGAAAATGCCAAAAGTCTCAATGTCATGCCCAGGAAGCGCGAAATTCGCAAAAAGACCGACCAAATGCATGGATTGCATGGCATGAACGCTGTGTCGCAGAAGCGCAGAACGGCGGGAAACTGACCTCCCAAAAAAAGGACTGGAACCGGGAGACTGGGACAGAATGCAGTGGCGTGGGCATCAAGCGGGGTCGTATCGTGGGGTTCATTAATTTTCTAAGATGTTGATTTTTTGGGGAGTTTTGGGACGTAGGTATGGCGTTTGCGAGGGTTCGTGAGGACATGGGGTGGTTGGAAGGGATGGTGAGTTTTCCGGTGTAGGGAGATTTTGAGGATTCTGCGAGGCAAAGGGTTCTTTGCAGACGATCCACGGGGATGGGAGGGATGTCGACGAGTAGGAGGCCAGGTGGTAAACTTCAACACCGTCACATTATCCATTATCATCCCACCTCCCTCGAACAATCTTATCCCCCCTCCTCTCACTCAGTCGACAACAACAGCATTAACACCCGTAAAAGTAGCCTTCGCCTGCGGCACAAACGCATCCCTAATAATCCTCATATCCTCCTCCGTCGTCCCCGCAAGCTCCAGCTTCACCCGCCTAATAAAAGTAGCTAAGCCGATGTACAGCTCCGCATAAGCCAATTGCATGCCCAAACAACTCCGGGTTCCTTTCGAAAATGGAACTAAGTAGTTGGTGAGTGGCTTGCCGTCAAATGCTACGGGGTTGTTGAGCCAGCGTTCGGGAATGAAGCGGTCGGCGTTGGGGTAGAGGAGGGGTGAGTGGTGGATGCTGTATTGGTTGACCGAGAAGGCGACGCCGGGTGGGATGGTGTAGCTTTCCGGGGTTAGGGGGGAGGTTTTGTTGCTGGATTTTGCAGAGGAGGAGGTGGGGCGTGGGAGGTATGGGGAGGGCGAGTAGTGGATGGGGTCGTTGGGGGAGATGCGAGGGAGTCGCATCACGACGCCGTAGGAGATTCGGAGAGCTGGGGAAGGGGAGATTGTTAGTCTCATTGCGGGTTGAAGTGCTTAGTGTTCAGAAACGCCCTTGTCGGCTGCGTGCATTTTCATAATTGAGATACTCGGGTTGGCAGTTGGCACTGAATTTTCGGATGTACTTGACATCTGCACATGCATGCTGGACCCAGTTTGACTGGAACGAGGGGCATATAGTTGGATTTTAATTGGGAAGGTTAGAAGAAATAACATACCTTCTTGAATGACAACAGTTAGGTACTCCAATTTTTCAAGTTCCACCAGTGGAGGAATGTGGTTCTCGTCAGGAATTGCTTTGCACAATTCTTCGTACAGGCGGTTGTAGACATCCGGATTTGAGTAGATGTGGAAGCAAGCAACACTGAGAGTCCATTTCGTCGTTTCGATACCAGCTCCAACCAGCGTCTGTCCCTCGTGCTTTAGTCGCGTGATTGAGAGCTCTTCTGGGGGCAGATCGGACTCCAACAGCTCCTTAAAAATGGTAGGGTGCGAGGCGTCTTTGTAATGCTGGTTTCTGCCCGTAGTTATCTCCAGGATTTGGTCGAGAACGCCCTGTTGGGATATTAGTACACATCGCCTGAAAAGCGCACTTCTGCTAAATTTGGTTACTGAAAGGCTCGCGTTACACAAGCACGTGAACACGTGGGGAAAAAAATCGGCATAAAAACACGATTTCAACAGAAAGGAGCATACCTTGTGAAATGCAAAAATTGGCAGAACATCGGGTTTGAGCCAGCCGACCAGCTTTTCTGGCAAACGGTGGAGAAGAGGTGACAACCAGGGAAAGTTGATGAACAAGTGCACTGCGCTTGCCGAATCCCTCATCCCTATACCAAGCGCTGTAAGGAAGTCAGGGGCGTCGACAAAGTTGTCATTGCGAGCAAAACAGTATTCCATGACAATGTCGCCGGCAAAGCAAGTCCACATCTCGGTCAATGACAAGATCTTTCGCTGACCAGTCTTGGGGTCCTCCGTCTTCCATTCCGTGAGGACACGGTCCACAACCTTATTGCAGGTTTGCTGGACATAGGGAGAGAAGGCATTGATGGATCGTTTGGAGAAGTACGGGTTCAAGGCATTGCGGCGGATACGGTGGAGATTATGAGGACCGGTAGCTTGGCCAGCAGTCATGTTGTTGCCAAATTCCAAGTGGGGTGGGTATCTATCGAGGTGGAGATTGGTCGAGTAGACGACATTGTAGAAGGCCGGGTCTCGAATGGACAACTCGTGAGGGTTGATTCGGATGATGGGGCCTGCGGGGGAGGAATGAGAATTTGTTACACAAGGGCTGAAGGCGTCTTCAGGTTACTCACCATACTGATCGTGAAGTCTCTCTATGTGGAATGTGAATTGGCCACCCTTCCAGATATCATAGTAGGTCTCGTACCAGCCTGTGGCCGCTGCCAATTTCGGACCTGGGAACTTTGCCACAGGGCTGAAGTACAGGCGGTAGACGGAGAGGACAATTAGGTGGAGCACAGCAACTGCAGTGACAAAAGCAACGAAGGATAGCGAGGTTAAGTTGGCGAAGATCTGGTCGAGGAAAGCCATGGCGAGGGCTTACGGCAGTGGTGTAGAAGCGAAGGGAGACGCACAAATAGCAATGGCACCGCCGGAGAGAGTGTTCACGCCGGGACAGAGGGTGCAGGAGAGTGAGGGCTGGACAGGTTGAAGGGCAATGCTACATAGCGTTCGACATGATGCACCGCTGGTACTCTGGTGGGGGGGAGGGCAGAAATCTTGTACTTGGACAGGCCCTCATGAGTGCATCCGCGGGTTGCGATGTGGTGCTGAAGGCAGGGGCCAGCACCGGCAATGTGGGCTGCTTGACCAGGGGGCCGCTGGCAGAACAGGCAAGGACCCAAACAGGAAGCCGAGGGGCCCACCGCCAGCATGCTGATTGCTGGGAGGCGGCCCCTCTTCTGCGGAGAGCGGACATAGGCAGTCTGGAAGTGACAGGCTGCACCGTGCATCTTGTCCGTGCTGGCAAGGGTCGACGAGACGGTCTGGTGGCTGCATGTAACCGAGTCTCTACTTGCGGCCAGATGGGCGATGCCTTGCCTCCGCGCCTGCTACAACGGCCGGCTTCCACTTCTCGCGCAGGGTTGTCGTCCAGCATCCAGCTGCCGCCCTGGCCCCTCGGCCGCCACGTCTCGCGCCCGTGTTGCTCGTACGCACGACGCAACCTTACACAGACAGCAGGGCCGGGACTGCAGTGCGAAGGTGAGCATGTGGAGTCGCGGCCTGCTGGTATCCAACGAGGGGCGCGCTGGCCGTCGCCGGGGCGTGGTGGTGCTATGTCAGGTCTGACCTGTCCGGCATCTCCTCATGGCCCGTCGCACAGAGCTGCTGGCTTGCAGACTCGCTGGTCCCGGCGACCGGGGTCGTGGTATTTGGAAGAAGAGGTGATGACAACAACAAACATCCCGATCCCGAGAGCTGGCGACCCAGGGTGCCGGGCGCCCGCCACGATGAACTTGATCGAGATGCGGTCGCGAGGCTGGAGCAGGGGAGCCGGCGTCCTGCAGCTCTCCATCATCCGCCGTCGACATCCTCACCGCCAGCTCTCCAGCTCTTCAGCGACAGCAGCTGGCGGGATCACCATCCTGGAGCTGGCGTGGAACCCGGGAACGTCGGTCCCGGCTGGCTGGTCGCGCATTCCGGGGGGTCGCAGTCTCAGCTCGCGACTTCTTCATCGTCTGGGCCATTGCTGTCACGCCTCACGTGCGAGGAGCGGCGGGAAGGCCTTGGTGACAGGTCCTTCGTGGCCGCTCGGGCCCGCTGGTGCTTTCCGCGAGAATGGGTGCGATTACGAGGTGCGATTACTTGCATCGTCTTTACTTGCATCGTCTCGAATAATTCTTGCAGGTACATACTTGAGTCCTTGTTCGGAATCATTTGGCAGGCTTGAAATACTCACTGGTGCCGGGCCTTCACTGCTGTTTTGGGCTGCTCTCGCCGCTGCACTTCAACACTGGGTGGCAGGTGCTACTGGTAGTATTGATCCTCTCCCCTTGCTTAGGTATTATTAATTGCACCAGACGCTCGCAAATGCAGCCTCTCCTGTTCGCCGGTGGGCCCACCATCTCGCTATCGTAATCGGGGCCGCACAGCGGAGCAGTTTGCCCCTCACTGCCAATTCTTTTCCGTTTCTGTCGCTTCTTCTCCGTCACTGCTCCCAACCACCAACACGGAGAATATCCAGTCCTGAAGCCCGAAGCTAGTCTGCCTGCCAGAGTAAGGCCATCCGCGGCACCAGTCCATCCTTGCCGACAATCTTCCTTCCGTCGCGGCTCGCTCAAGAATCCTGCGGGCCGGGCCATCGCGCCATCTCTGCTGAGTGCCAACTCTTCTGCCATCCAACCGACATTCACCAAGATGATTCTATACCACCCCATGGCTGGTAGTCTTGCCACCCTAGACTTTGCCATTCTCCGGAATCTCCTGAAATTAGGCATCCCAGCTTCTCAGGTTACTGCCACCTCGGGAGTGTTCAATCGCCCTGCGTTGCAAGTCAAAACTCTGGGCTTTGGGATCCGCTTCGCTCCTCAACTTTCGGGTCGGATAGAACCTGCTATTGTGCGAAACTTCCTTCCGTCTGCATTTCAGGGCGCCGACTCTCTGTGCCTGAATATGAATGGATGTGGACTCCCTCATGCCAATTTGGTCTTTGATGCCGCGAAAGCTGTTGCTGTTAACCACGTCATACTCAGAAGTATCTCCAATTTTCGCTCACTGGAAAAAGAGGATGCTGCAGGCAGAGCAGCAGGCCTCTCTGATTGGGCGACCATGATCGAGAATCTGAAGGCCAGCGGCATGAAGTACACGCTGATAACCTCGAGCTTTTTCTGTGAATTTTGGACTTACTACGCTGGCTTGTTACATGGGTATGGAAAGAGTCAGTTAATGAGGGGGTTTGGACGCAACCTGGCACAACGAGATCTTCATATTGTGCTTCCATCTGACGGGCCTCTTAATTGGATAAGCCATGAAGATTTTGCTGAAGGAGTAGCAAGAGTCATTGCCAACAAGGAGAAATACGAAAATAAGACACTGAACTTCACTGGGCCGAGGACAAATACCCTTACAGAGACAGTTAAGATGTTCGAGAGACACACCGGGAAGACGGCCACAGTGCGGATTGTGGGGCCTGCGGAAGCCATAAAATATCATATGAAGCGAACTGAAGGAACGGCCGATAAAGTCGCATCAAAGGAAAGTCGGCGTTTCCTTGAGAAGGTTAGGAGGAACCCCAATCTAAAGTCGTTGGGATAGAATGAAGCTAGACGTCTGAAAGAAGAGCGGGCCAGAATTGAAACAAACCGGAGGCACAGAATTCTTCGCTGGGTCAGAGACCATGAGAGGGTTGCTCGGGGCCAACTTGGCACTGTGGATCCTCTTCTAGGTGAGATATTGGGAAGGACACCAAAAGGAATGGAGGAGATGAAGGACGAGGCATTTGGGCTCGTCGAACAAACATACTATTAGGCGAAGAGCCATTCTCAGGCCCCGGCTCGTGTACCCCTTGGTTCTCCAGGAGCACCTTTCCCGAAACGCCTCTCACCAAACACCGGCGTATCCACTCGAACGCCTCGACTTCGGCCTCAAGACCTTCCAGCAACTCAGCTCCCAACCGAACGGCAATCTCCTGCCTCGCGCCATACTATTCTATCCCATCGTCAAGCAAAAGCATCCTATATCATCAGACACCCTCACGGTTCAAAATATATCCTTAGACTCTATCAAAAGCATTTTTCACCCAGGGCTGGCAATAGGTCGGGTCAGGTTGGGTCAAGGGTTTCACCCAACCCATGGGTTTGGATCGGCGGTTTGACCCGACCTTGACCTGTTTTTAGCGCCTATCCAATTGGATTATATGGGTTATATATGGGTTAAATGGGTCGGAATTTTGGGAAATGACCGTAGCTTTAGAAAAAAAATTGGAAATTTTTGAAAACCCATACAAAATCACCAAAAACCGATGTAAATTATAGAAAATGTAATATTTTTACTTAAGAATTGGCATTTTTATTAATTTTATTCTATTTAGATAAATAATTTCTAAATAAAAATTATTTTAGAAAGTCACGTAATCCGGCCTATTTGACCCATTTGACCCATGAATTGGATTACGGGTCTAACCCAACCCCCCTAGGTCGGGTTAAACCCCCTATCCAACCCGACCCAACCTGCTTCGACCCATTTAACCCATGGGTCGACCCGACCTATTGCCAGCTCTGCTTTTACCACAGAATCAAGACATCGTTGCGAAGATCTATCATCTAGTCCACGAAGCAAGAACAAATTCTGATGAAGTGCCAGCCAGACGTTCCAAAATTATCAACAAGACCTCGTCGTGGAAGACAAGACCTCTTCGTGGAAGTGCCTGTCTACTACGAAAGCAGAGAACTGTCTGCAAAAAGTACTATTTGCGCATGTCAAGTCCTTTAGGAACAATCCAGCATCTATGAATGATGCAGATGATTGGGAAATAGTAATACGCCCTGCGAGCAAGATTGATCCAAATCATCACAAGTAAGTCAAGAAACCACTGTTATTCTGTACCTAAATGAGTCTCTACCCATTGGCTACGAGCCGCAAACAGATCCCCTTCATATCGCTATGAGTATCAAATCTGTTTTCAATGGTTTGTAGGGTCAAGCAAGGCAAAGCAAATCTTGCATCATGTCATGTCTCTCAACTAACTACCGTCTGCTTTTCCTAACTTTTTCGCTGTACGGTCCCAACCAATGTGATCTGAACATCTCTGCAATGATATGCTCGTCGCGGGAGCCTAGGGATCAGGAACGAATAGGGGGTGCAGACTTGAACTTCTTTCGTTGCACTGGTTGAGTCGGTGCCCAGAGATTCTGTTGGTTCAAAGGGATGATGCAAGCTGTTGCATTTCGAAGACGTCCTGGTGACTCATCGATCCTATCTGAAATCTGAATGGTGACTATTGTGAGTCCAAAGTTTATGGCTACACCCAAGTCCCAGCTTTCTGCATTTCAGAAGTATCTGACGTTTCACAGTCGTGAACCGACCATACCTCCGCGTTGTTTGGCTGATATCCTCCTGTCGAGCCATTTTCGAATCTCGAAAGTCGAATCTCGAACGAAGCAGAGGCAAGCCTTGAGCGTCTTGGAAGCCCAATTGGAGGCAAAGAAACAACAGACTCTCGGCTTGGTCGACGTCCTACCCAGATGGTTCATCCTCAAAGTAGCTCTCACATGTCGAAAAACACCTGTTGCTCCGTTCCACACGTGAGATAGCAGTACTCACATCCACATGAAGGCCCCCTGAAATGTTCCATCCGAAGACCACAGTCATCCTGTGACTGAAAAAGATCGACGTGTCGGGACAACTTGCTAGTAGCACAGGCACTGGCATCTCCCCGTACTTCGCAACCGGTTCTCAGTCCGGTGATGGGAAGATGGGACAGTACTTTCACAAGGGTTTTTCCCGGGAATGATCCAGCCTTGTCAAGCACAAAGTCCAAAGGCCCATACCAGAGTTTTCCCGGGATTCGTCCACCCATGTTAAGCACGAAGTCCAAAGGCCATGTTCCATGGGCCTTGACTGCGCGCTTCATAAGATCTCCGAGCACCATTTCGTCGCAGTATTCGGCGGCGCAGACCTTGTGACCAGAATAACGCCTGATCGAGCCGTTGAACCATTTGAGGACCGTTCGAATCTTGTAAACTCGGGCCTTCTTGACGCAATCTAGCGATAGTTAGTTCGACAGTTCCTGCCAAGAGATTGGACACTATCAGACGTACCAATAACGAGATCCGGCAGGGGAAGCTTCTGGTCCAGGTTGAAGTCATCGAACAATTTCTCGTCGCCATGAGCGATGAGGTCACATGTGTTCTGTCGAAACTCAGGTCCCTTATTAAGGACCCAATAAATGGTTAGAAGAGACAGCTTCTCTTCCTTGAAAAGCCCACAAAGATGGCCGACCTTCTCATCAATAACCTCGAGCCATAGATCCGTATGAAACTGTGTCGCATCCTGGAGCTGGTACTTGTCGACAAGTACGGTGAATGCAAGTAGCTCCTTCACACCGATTTTCCTCGAAAGATCCTTTGTTCGGGCATGGATAATACGCATCAAGTCATACATGGCGTGCGAGTCGTCCTCTGGAAGTGGTAGAACAAGATGGCCCTTCTCACGAAGCTGCTGAGTTTCTGAGAAGCCACTGTTGATCATAGCGTAGAAGACGGGCGAGGCAAGGGCCATATGCTTGGACGACACGCGCATGGTGACCTCTTCAACCTCGAATTATTCTTTGTCTTTGTCGTCGTCTGTGGTCTGCTTGCGACGACTCTCGGGGATGGTTGGAAAGTTTTCCTCCTCGTCCCGCCACTCGCCCTGCCACTCGTAGTCGAAGAAGTCGTCGTTGATGGTTGAATAACTTTCCTCCTCGTCCGGCCACTCGCCCTGCCACTCGTGGAAGAAGTCGTCCTTGGGAAGCTCGCACTGGGGCTCGTGGTCTTCGTCGCTGTAGTCGCTGTAGTAGCCAGGGGCGGCCTTTCTTTCCGCACGCCTGGCAAGGCGCCTGGCAAGTGTTTCTGGCGTTGGGACGAGCTTTTGTAGCACCAGGGTTACGTCACCCTCTGGATCGAGCACCCAGTTTGGGTTTGGCGTTGCCATCTTGGCGGTCGTCGATGTGAAGCTAGGCGCTGTCTGCAGGTGGATGTTGTGTGGTGGAAAATGCTGTGCGGCGGAGGAAGCTGTCTGGAGTTATAGCGCAGCGTGGTTGTGACAGAGATTTCGGTAGCTCAGGGCAATATGCGCTGGGCACTAGCACAAGTTGATCTCTGCTCTTCGTATGAAGCTGGACGCTCTCTGCAGGTGAACACGTCTGTAGACGGATGCGGTCTCCAGGAAGATGCTAAATGGGGTCGGATTGCAACAAGACCAATGCCCAAGCGTCAGTCAGCTCAAGCCAGATTGCGCAGATGAGGTGGGGAGCACTGGTCGTGGTCGCGAGTGAAAGTGATTCTGTCTAGACCTGGGTCGCAGCACGCAGAACGATAGAGCAAGTCGAGCCTGTTTGAAGATGGAAGCTGTTCCGCAGTTAGAGCACAGCGGGTTGTAGAAAATTTCGGCGGTGAGCTCGGTTCGAAGCAGGATGGACAATATGATATTGAAGCAGATCTTTGCACGCGTGGGGACCTCAGGTATGTCAAGCACGGGAAGAGAAAGCGAAAAGAGAAATTAAGCTAGTATCACAATTTTAAAAGCTGCGAGCAGACTAGCTTATCGGGGCTATAGCCCTATCTATCAACGAGGCAGCCGCTATGCGGCGTACACTCGGGTAACGTGATTTAAAATCCTGTCCCTTTAATCACGTGATCTCGCCATATTAGTAAACCGTGGAAATGGTTTTCTGTCAGCCCAGCAGTATCCCGTCGCCCCGGAATCTTCCCTGTCGCTTGGCGGCTTAGCACTCTAGTATAACTTTGAATTTCAAAATCAAGCATCGTTGTAACAACCTTTATACGCAAGCTCTTGACACTCAAGCCTAGGCATGCTATACATCAATCTTCTTGAAATTTCCAGCTCTATCAGCCCATATCATTTCAAACCCCCTTTTACACGATTTCAAAAACGACTTTCCCAGTCCCCCTCAGTCGACGTGCAACAAAACTTCGAGGCGGAGCCGCGGATGTTTCAGGGACTGGAGGACGTCATGTGATACCCCTAGGAATCGGATTATGGGAAACAACCTAAATGTCGATGATCATTCCAAATATTTGTCTGGGAATGTGGAATAGCCACGCGCCTAGGTCACATTGTGGTCGCTACTGTAGCTGTGGCTAGATGATATCTACGGCATGGAGACGGTCGGGACCCTTGGCTTTACCTAGTGCTCCCACGCCTACAGCGGGACGGAAGATGTCTGCATCCACTCTGCACCCCTCGCTCCTAGCCTTCCGGGATCAGCATATTCATATACCTACTGCAGTAGCAACCGTTAAGTATTACTAGGCTTTAGTTCTACTCTGATTCAAAAGCACGTTTCACTTTCATGGAACCGCAGATCATAGACTAGTACGCTGCATGGCGGAGATCTTTATTGGTGTATCTCGATTTGTATCTGATATGTCCATGATGACTTATTGGAGGCACAAGTCAAAGGCTTTTATCCATGAATCTCGTGATCGAGACGTATGGTGTTGGAAGTTTGCCAAGGCACCATGCAACCATATTTCATAGTTGATATTGAGATATTCTCTTCCAGTGTATGACTTCCGTTAGCCCTTCTCGAATAAGCCAGTGACCAATCTGAAGAGTCTCCGAATCTCAGCCGAGAAAGAAGGAACTAGACAGCGAGATACTCGTTGTAAGTATCGTCTTCGTCTTCGTCCTCACCAGATTCCTTCTCGTCAGAAGAGCTATCATGAATCGAGGGACCGGTATCGCAGAAGCGGCATTTGCATCCGTCAAAAAACTTGAATCTATGCAACTCAAGACCAATTCCGTCAGCACCCATGAGTGCATCGAGACCCCTTCCCTTGTGTGTGTCCAGAAGACCAAGTGGATCCGTAAGCTTGAGAGCACGGCAGCCACTTGAATCACGCTTCCTTTTCTGACAACCGGTTGTTATCTCGTACATGTCATGGGATTGAGGAACCAGCCACGACATTTCCGCGAGGTGTAGCCCCCCCCTGTACGGTGCGTCCGGTGGAGGCCAGACCCTCATCTGGGATGCGCGGTGGATGAGATCTTTCAACACCACTTTGTCGCAGGAGTGGCTGCAGAACCTTCTGTGTGTACGGTCGGTGATAACATCGTCGAACCATTTGGTTACCTTCGCAATTTGTTTGATTCGGACTGCGTTAATTCCATCTATTTATGATTAGTTGAAGTTCTTTGCTTAAACACTAGGCTCTTTCAAACATACCAATCACCGCTTTCGGCAAGGGAAGCGTCTCATCCAAACTATCAAGCAAGTTCTCATCGCTCCAGTAAACGAGTTCCTCCACCACAGAGCGGAATCTCTTGTCTTTGTTGAGGACCCAATAGGCAGATAGAAGAACGAAATTGGGCTGCGTCGGGTCGACAGAACCCTCAAGTCCCCAATCGCCGAGGCCATCAAGCCACAAGTCGGTGAACAGCTCTGTGATGTCGTGAACCTGATATTTGTCGAGAAGGACTGTGAAGCGCAGCAGCTCCGACATACCTAGTCTCTTTGGGACCTTTTTGTTCTGCGCGTGAATAATGCACATTAAGAGATGCATGGTATCGGCATCATTCTTGGGGAGCGTCAGCACAAGGTGACCCTTTTCACGGAGCTGCTGAGCTTCGGAAAAGGGACCGTTGAGCATCGCGCGGAAGACTGGGGAGGCAAGGATGAGGTGTTTTGAAGAGACCAGCATTGTGATTCCTTCAATTCCGTACTCGTATTCGACCGAGGTCATACTGTCATCCTCAGAAGTAGGTTGACCATCATTGTTGTGCTCATTGACGGCGTTGGGCTGTTCGTCGGTGACAGACTTCTCGAGGACCAGAGTCACGTCACCCTCTGGATCGAGCACCCAGTTGACCTGAGAGACTGCCATCTTGTTGTAGAAGGGTATGATGGCTTGGAGGGTCGGTGCCACTCGTTGCGTAAGGCGCGAGGGATTCTGTCTTGTTTGGAGTTGGATCGCAGCGCAACGTAAAGGGGAGCTTTGATGAGCTCAGCGCAGGGCTGTAGGGACGTAGGGAAGGACTGGTAGCTGGCCAGAGTTGAATGCTGTGCGGAGGGATTGCTGTGAAGCCAATGCGCAGCGCGACGTGGAGGAGAGCGTTGGTGAGCTCAAGCCAGCATGACCGATGTGGAGCGAGTGATGAGAGCACTGATCGGTGGGAGAAGTTTGTCTCTGCGCGTATGGTGACCTGAGGTGCGATATTGAGCGCGAGCAAAGATCGTCAGGCCAAAAAGCGGAGAAAGACAATTGAGCTAGAACCACGGCTTTAACAGCTGCGCGCTAATTGAGTTATCAGGCGAGAGCCCCATCTATCTATAGGATAGCCTCCAGGCTGAGTATAGCCGGGTAACTTGATTAAGCAAAAGTCGTTGTTTTAGTAACCACGTGGTATACAGTGGGACGACAAAAGTCTGAACCCCCTTCCCTGAATGCAACATCTTATTCTTCAAGAGTATTCTCAATCTCTGAGAGTATATTCTTAGTTTTGGGGATATTCTCAATCTTTGAGAATATTTTTAACATTTGCGAATATTCTCAAGCACTGGGGATATTCCCAATTACTGGGGATATTTCCCATCATTTGAAGGGGGGTTCAGACTTTTGTCGCATAACTGTAGTATGGCGCAGACCCCGTATACTTAAGCGACCTTCGTTTTATTTTAGGGTCTCATTTTGGTCTAGTGGTCTATTAATTTTAATGTCGTCTCATAAAGCAAAATGGACTTACCCTGAGCTCCCTTATATAGGTAGGTATGTGTAGAGGGCCAATTACTTATCTCCAAATATTTGTCTAGGCGCGTGGGATAGTCACATGTCTAGGTCTCATGGCCGTCCTTGCTGTAGCTGTAGAGTGGGATGAACGAATTCTGAATACGGTCTACCGTCTCCAAATGATTGGGAATATCCGTCCCATTCCTATCATGACAGACACCATGTCAAACATTGGCTTGATCCAGAAGTTTGTACGAACAGCACGATGCTCGGATGGTGGGATTATGGATATCAAATTTTAAAAGCCTCGACCTTCTCCTGATTTTCTAATTCCAAGTCGTTAGTCGACAATCCATATTCACATTCCAGAGCCCTCCATCCGTGTCAAAACCTCTCTACGATCGTACCAGTAGGTCACAACAGAAGTTGACAGCGGTCATTCTCAGTCGGCGAAGTCAGCGATGAAATATATCTCTGATTCCTATTCCTATTCTTCTCTGCTTCTCTAGAAGAGCGACAGACAGACTGCCGATGGTACTAATGAACAGCTTACTGACAGCCCCCATACCATAATCCATGACTCGAAGAGAAATAAGCTATGAAAACCCGATCGTGACGCCGAGAAAAGAATACCAGTCCATCACCGCACATCATCAACAACCAAGTCCATCCCAGCGTCAAATATCTCATCCACGCCACAGGCACAGACAGAATCCTGCTCCTGAGTCTGAAAGCCACGACTGAAGAAAAAGAGCACCACTTCAGATAAACCGCTCCTCGAATCCACCCTCCTCCCCGTCCTGTACGAACTCCCCACAAACATCACCAACCTCGTTCTCACCCTCTGGTTCCATCCCCTCGTCGCACGCATTTTGCCCCTCCGGATCACTCCTCTTCCTGCGATACGTATACCCCAGAAACGCCATCCTCTTCCTGACATCCATCACCTTCCCCTTGAGTCCCTTGTCCCTCAACAACTTATCCCTCGGCCTCTTCTTTTCCTTCTTCGCCTTCTTCGCCTTCTTCTCCTCTTTACCTTTTCCGTTCTTTGCGTTCACTGCGTTCCAGATAGGGGCCGAGTTGGGCATCGGAGAAGTCAGCTTCGGCGAACTGGAAGGTGTATGGAAAGGAGACATTTCACGCTGAGTAGAAGGCGGACACGAGGCGCCGTCGAGTGTCTGAGGAAGAGAATGAGGCTGAAGGGAAGCGGGAGAGGGGCGCTTGGTACTCTTGAGAGTGAGTGCGCGGATCATGCCGGCGAGGATGGCTTTTTCTTCGAAGGAAAGATTGGGGAGGTTGTCGATGGAGCGCTCGATTTGGTTGAGGTTGACTTCGTCGTAGTGCACTGTTTCCAAGCCCACGAGGTCAGTTTGGTGTCTTTCAAGTCTCTTGATCGAGCGCGCGGACCCGGATATCAAGAATGAAAGGGGTAAAGGGGGTGGGGCGGGGAAGATGAAATAAGAAGACTTACCGGCGCCAGCCAACCACTCCTGCATCAGAAGCTGCACCTCCCGAGTGAAGCTCTTAATAAAAGCCACGATCTGTTCCTTATTCATGCGGATTTCCTCCTTCACAACTCGCTCCCTCGCGCCGTCACCGCCCTCAATGCCCGTCTCACCTCCATATAGACAAATCCGTAACCACTCTCCATCATCACTATCCTCGCTATCCTTCTCCTCGTTGCCTCTTTCATCCACATGACGCACCTCAACCTGTGCCTCCTGCTCATCGCTCGCTCCACTGTCCGAGCTACTACTGCTTTGCTCTGACGAAATGCTGGCAGCCACATCGTCGAAGTAGCGTACGTCTTCTTCGCAAGACATATCGGGGATGAAGGGAGGCGTCATCAAGTGCAGACGATCCCATTCTACGTCACGGAACCAGCGATGCGCTTTGATGTCCTCGGCGTCGTTGGGATACACGAAGCGGCCTTGCCAGTCTTTGTGTCCTGCGTCTGGGTCAGTAGGGCCGTCGTACTTGCTATCGACGCCAGCGCCTGGACGGAGGTTGTAACGAGGGTTATTGGTCCGGCTAGCTGCGATGTTGGATTGATAGGGTCCTTTCTGCGAGGCAGAAGCGGCGACGTAAGATCCGGGTGGGTAGAGGGATGGCGCCGTGCGAGATGAGCCCACAGAAAGACGGTTGTTGATGGCCGTCGCGCTGTGATCGCGCTCTTTGCGGGTGTAGCGCTTGGAAGAAAGACGATTGTTCTTTTCGGTCAGGAGATGGAGGATGAGATTGGTGCAGCGTGTTGAAACCAGGGGCTTAGGTGGTAAGTGGAAGGTATTTCTGTGGTTCAGAATGTTCTGCTTGGTTTGTTGGCGGCCGCCTTCCTCTGCAAGGAAAGGGGTATGGCCGTAGAGGCACTTTAGTTTAATGTCAGCAGAAACATCAAGTATGGGGATGTGTGCTACGTGAAGTCAAAACAAGGACGGACTTACTTCGTAGATGATGATTCCGATACTCCACCAATCACACCTTGCATCGTAATGCTCACCACGAATGACCTCCGGTGCCATATACTGGCTGGTTCCTACCACACTTCTCGCCAAGGACCTCATTCCGGTACGATTCCTCCAGTTCAGGAGACTTTCGCCGGCAAGCTCCTCTTCAGGAAGCTTCACAGGTCCCTCCTTGTCTTTACCAGCGTCGTGCTTACCGTTTTTTTCTTCCGAAGCCTCCTTTTCCTTGATGTCCTGATCATCTCCTTGGACCTCGAGACCAAGCTTGTTTACCAAGCCGTATCGCACGCCGTTGAAATAGCTCTGGTCGTGTGCCCAGTGTCCATCGAATGCAAGTCCAAAATCGGAGATCTTGAGGTGGCCACTTGCACTGATGAGGAAGTTGTCGGGCTTGACGTCGCGGTGGATCCAACGTAAGTTGTGAGCCTCTTCGACACAGAGAATCATTTGTGCGATGTAGAACTTGGTGACTGGCTCACTGAGGATGTTGTCTCTGATGAGTAGGCCTAGGAAGTCACCTCCAGGCATGTAGGACATGATGAGATAGAGGTGAGAGAGGTCTTGGAAAGAGGAAATAAGAGGCACAATCCTATGGGGTGGGTTAGCTCAACGCTTTCTACGAAATAATAGGGGCGGGGCACATACCAGCGTGAACCTTCGGATGCGACCAGAAAATCACGTTCAGCGCGAAGATGGCCCTCTTGACTATTCCGAAGCATGTCGGACTTGCGAATGACTTTCATGGCATAGATTTGTTTCTTTTGGGGGGTAGCAGAGTTCCTGTCAGACTGTCAGCACCGGAGCGGGTTTCTAGTCACGGGTAGGAGTCAGGTCGAATGCGAGTCCACTCAAGCCCACTTACTCGTTCACATTCTTCTCTCTGACCAACCTAACAACCCCAAAGCTTCCTTTGCCAAGAACTTTAATGACCTCGTAAGCATCGGCAGGACTTTCATATTTCTTCTTGCCTTCAATCATTCGAGGCTTGTTGTGCTTGTTAGAGACGCTCTTCATGGCCTTCCACTGCAGCACTCTACACTCTCGTAAGTGATCACTTTCCTGCTTAGCCCATTGTCTGCGTCTATATTCTTTCTGCCCTTGGCTCAAGTAAATGTGGTTGTACAGCAGGCATTCGAGCTCGCGGCGGCGAAGACTGCGGTTGGTGGTCAAGGTTGAGAGAAGAGTGTTGTAGTGGGTTTCGAAAAAGACTTTACAGGCAGCGACAAGTTCCGCTGTAAGAATTGCTAAAGGAAGGAAATGATGTTAGTAAGACAGCAAGGAAAGAATTAGGAGTAAAGAGTGAAGTCAACGTTTGCCATCTCGCACATGAAGATGAGGCCGGACAAAGCAGAAAGACAAAAAACACATACTTGGTTTGAGTTCCGGGACATTATGCTCAAGTGACTTCTCCGAGATGGACGACAATCCGGCTACGTCTGAAGGTCCATCCATACCATTCAGACCTTTCATCATGATTGACTGCATTCGTTCCCTTTCAGATCTATCGTTGGCGTTGAAGTAGGTGACGCCACGAGCGGCGAGGAGTCGGACAGCTGATGCGGTGGATTCAGTGGGCCTCTCATCCTCTGACCTTTCGGGTGACTCCAATTCGGGCTCCGGACTGGGACTGGGAGTATGTAGACCCGTTTGAGGATCAACGAGTCTCTTCTCCAGTCCGGGAATGCCTGGCCGTGGTCCATTTGGAGAGCGTATCACCACAGTACTAAGAACCGGTTCCGGTTGAGATGGTTGAGGTGTCACAGCTGGAGGTGGTTCAGGTAGAGCCAGTTTGATCGTTTGTGCCCTCTGAGATGCTCCGCCAGAGATCTTTCTCGCAATATGCGGGCTACATCCAGCTACCGATGCAAGCGTAGAGCCGACAGAGTGAGGCGAACCTGGTGGACTCTGCAGCAAAGTGTTGTCCGAGCCCGAAGCTACATGGATGATGAAAGTCAGCCATGTTCAGTATTCTCCCTAGCAAGGATACATGTACGGAGCACTTACATTTGAAGCCCAGTAACTTGCTACTCGCACTGTTGGTGAGATTCTTCAAAGCAAAGGCGATCTTGGAGCCTCGTCTTTGGATCTTGGAAGGCTTCCTGTCCGGGAGTTCATCAACCTGCTCCACAGGCGTGGGTGTCAATTCGATGAGATGAGGGTCTTCAGCTCCTTCGGTTAGCGATGTGGTAAAGCTCAGATTGAGACCCTCATCCGCGAGATAGAAAGCAGTACTGGCGGTCGAGGCCCTGGAGAGCTCGCCATAGGCTCCATCGTCCTGGCTTCCACAGTAAGCCCGCTTCATGGTGAGCGATGAGACGAAGATGTGGCGAGTGACCGCACTGAAGATAAGATGGGTGGGGGGGTGAACTATGGTCTGTCAAGAATAGCAATGATGGACTCAGTAATGAATGTTGTCCTGGTGGTAACGATGGACCGACTGTCCGAGACAGATGGTGATACGGAAGAGAAGTGGAAGAGACGGACAGGAGACGTCGATAAATATGGGTGGGAACATGGACTGCTGATGGTGCTTACTCTGTTCAGTGTTCTGAACTTCACTGAGGCAGGAACCTGATGACCTACATGTTCCTTCTCGGAAGTAGCGACGAACAACTCAACGGAACCGCTGCAGGATTAATTGAGGCACGAACATGACCACACCCTTCACAATTTGATCGTTGCAGAGTGTTGAGTTGAATTCTTTTGTATTGACTACCTAGTATTTAAGTAGTCCTCGGAGCTGTCTTTGTGGACAAGAGACTTGAGAAACGCACCAAGAAACTTTTGATAACGCCGCCGCAGATGCTATGCCAACCTCCTCATTCCTGCTCTATGTTCTGCTTCTGTATGTAAAAACAACAATCGCAGAACTTCGCAAGTCGGAGCCTCGCTGAAAGCATCATCCCATATTAACGCAGACCGTCCAGACATAGGAAACAGAAATTACAAGTGACCGTGGGATCGCAGCCTGAGGGGCGTATCATGCAATGTACAAAGATTCGGGATCTCGTGTCGCAAAGCACTTCGTAGATGTAGCAGAAGATGCACCATCATGAAACAAATCCGACTCGGCGCATCAGGTCATCGACAGGTGGCGGATCTACTTGATCTCGAGGAGCTTCAGGTCGAAGACAAGAGTGCTGTTGGAAGGGATTCCGGGGAGAGCCTTGGAGCCGTAGGCCAAGTTGGCAGGAACGGTGATGCGTCGCTCGCCACCGACAGACATGCCGGCAACACCAATGTCCCAACCTTGGATGACTTCTCCGGCACCGAGCTTGAAGGTGAACGGCTTGCCCTTCTTGTTGGCTGTTTGCGCGTTAGCTCTGTGCAGATTACGATGAGCGGTGTCAAAACTTACAGTCAAAGACCTTGCCGTCGGTCAGCTTGCCAATGTAGCGCATGCTGATTCTGTTGCCCTTCTTCGCAACTGGACCAGAACCGAGCTTCTTGTCATCAATCTGGACACCCTTCACGTTCTTGGAACCAAGAGCAGGCTTGGCGTCCTTGCCAGTGGGGCCCTGCTCGAGCTTCTCGGCGAACTGAACCTTCTTGTCGGACTTGGCGTCCTTCTTGGTATCCTTCTCCTCGGTCTTGCTGGCGACAGCCTTGCCCTCGTTGTTCTTGAGCTTCTTCAGCTGCTTCTTGCTGAGCTTGGGCTCCTCAGCTGACTTGGCCATCATTTCGTCCAAGGTCTCGCCGGCATCCTCCTCAGCGGCGCGCTTGTTCTTGCCCTTCTTGGAGGTGTCGACAAGCTTAGGGACGTCCTCCTCGTCAGAGTCGATCTCCTTGATGCGGGGACCGTCAAGGTCATCGAGCTCGTCGCTCTCGTCCTCGTCACCTTCCAGAAGCTCATCCTCGTCGGGGGACAGGTCGTAGTCCTCGTCTTCGGATTCCTCGTCGGAGTCGTAGACCTCGTGGTGGTGGTTGTGGCCGTTGTCATCGGGAACAACGTAGTTGCCAGTCAGGTAGATGGTGTGGGTACCAGTAACCTGGAAGTAGACTTCTTCGTTCTCACCGACAGTGATGTCAAGGGCCTGCTGGTAGTGCTGCGCGAGTCAAGAGTGTTAGAATTTGAAGCTGACTGGAAATTAGGGCATCACATACGTTCTCGGGGTCAAGAGTGCACAGGACAAACTCCTCCATGTCGTCTTCCTCATCCGAATCATCTTCGGAATCCTCCTCGTCTTCGTCGCCAGTAGCCTTGGCTTTGCCTTTCTTGTCGACCTTGGAGCTGGTGGGGGCATCCTCCATCTCCTCGTCATCATCCGAGTTTTCGTTGTCCTTGTTGAGGGCATCCACGAGCTTCTTGAGCTCCTGGGCCTTCTTCGTCTTGGATGGGTCGCTGGGGCCGCCGTTGGCTTCCTCATCATCGGAGTACAGGTCGCCGTTCTTCGCCAAGAAGGCGCGCAACTCGTCGTCATCTTCATCGTCGCTGTCATCGTCGCCCTGGGTGATGGGCTCACGAATGATCTTCAGGGTGGCGCGAGGCTTGAAGCTACCGTTGGTCTCGCCGTCAGTCTCGGGAGCGGCACTGGGGTCAATGGCAGCCATGGTGATGCGGAACTGGAGCGTGTTGTCAGCATGCGTGCGCCGGAGATATTGCGCAACAGTGACGGAGGTGATCTGACGGGCGCACTCTTGGACTTACATTGGCAGGGAAATCAGCGGAAGCGGGGATTGGGCCGCAGTTGGCAGGGACTTCGAGCCCGTAGAGGGCGACAGGAAGAAGAGGCATCCTGGCGATCTGATGGATTTGCTGTGCTGGAAGGAGAATTGAAGATTGCGGAGTGCGCGGAGAGGGTGGAGGATTGTGCGGAGGGTCAAAGTTGCGAAAGTTGTGGTGGGAGAAAATTGATCGGGCGGGTTGGATTGAAGGCGGCGGTCAGAAAGTAAAAAAAATGTCGAGGCTCGTTCAGAGTCTGCGCGGACGCTAAGATAAGCGATTGTGGCCCAGGCAACGAACTCTATCGCTCTAGCTCCGAGCTGCCAGCTGCGTGGTTCACGCCGGTGTCTGTGTCACTAGTACTGGTGAAGAATTCATCGCAAATGCTCTGGTTGTGATATGTGTTCGACTCGTGAAGTGCCGAATAGCAGTCCCCAGACGCAGGAGGCTGCTTTACGGTAAGTTGACATTTTCTATCCTGTCTTTCACCCTTCAAGCTGTCCACTACCACCAGGTTCTGGAACCACTGCGAACCACAACGAAGTGGCCCTTCCAAAAACACTCGCTAACGGGTTCACTAGATGATCCTTCCAAGACTGAGGTGGCGAGATCAGAATCAAGAAGAATTATGGGTGTCCATTGTCCGACAACGACCGACCGACTGTGTGCGTGGAAAACCCCTTTCGAGTCGCATCAGCTCCTGAGCTCAGAGCTCGACTCACAAGACTCCACAGCGACATGGAAGCTGTCATCGTGCGGCTTGGCTTGAGATTGGCCGTCAAACCACTCGCTACCCCTGATGACCGTGGCATCTCGATGATTCGATCGTTGCCACCGACTTGGATCACCCTACAAGGCGTGATCCGAGGACCCGAGACAGCGATTTACTCATCCACGTGGTGGAAGATATGCAGCTTAATTTAGTCCTACCAGAACCCACCCGATCGGAGAATGACTCGAATGTCGCGCGGGGCCCCGCGCGATGGTCGTGGATCTGAGGTATCCACTCAGGCCTCACATTCCACACCAGACCATCTATGTTCAAAATCTTGGGCACATCCACCCGAGAAACGTGTCCGGAAACACAAGGTCACCAACTTCCCGAGCTCGCAATCGCGGAAACACGCCCAAGATGCCTGCGCTGAGTTGCTACGAGGCGTGGAATATTCGAATAGAGTCGCCATGGCTCGGTGGGAACAGAAGCACTCATTACAAGTCGAAGAAGTTCAATTCCGGGCCGACAAGACTAGTTGAGCAAGTCATATCTGGACCTGACCCGTTGGTAACACTATGGTTTTAAGTAAGGTAGCGGCCCGCCTGTCACACTGCATATGTCAATCAGCCTTTTCTCTACATAGTTACATGTAGTCGTTGGCCAATCGGCCTTACAAGTTGCAACTACCCCTCTCCTAGGTTCGTATAACGACAGCCCATATATCTTTCCTTCTTGTTCAAAGCGATTCAAGTACTTTCACCTCAATCCTTCAATCTACGGCCTCCCTCTCACTTCCCCCATCGTTTTCTACGTACCGTCGAGTATCTGACAGTCTCAAGAAACTCAAAATGGCAGATCTTCCCCTACCCCGTCGTATCGTCACAGGTCACGATGCGGATGGCAAGGCTATAATCGAGGATGATCGGACATTTACGCCCATAGACCCTCGCATGGCACTCCAGGGAAAGCAAGAAGATCAACGCATGTCTCCTTTTCTGAGCTACTCTGACTTTGTCCTCGCGAGATGAGACCCTGCGTTTTCTACCTACCCCACACTGATTACCCCCCTCAGACCCAAGCATTTCACCCTTCGTCGGTGGCGGCTTCTCGCTATTATACCGTACCGATGCTTTCCCAGCCAAGATACAGTATGCTCAATCCACTCCCAAGGTATCTCGGCTGGAGACATGAAACTACAACTCCCAAGTCTTTGCCTTTAAGCCGCTAATTGGCCACCCACTTCTAGGGGTCCCTGGCCCGAACTCCATGGCTCCCTCATTCCCCTCGCTACAACTACAGGCACCACACTTCGCGCCGTCGATTTCCCGCCGAATACGCCCACTCCCATGCACCGTACCATCTCGCTCGACTTCGGCATCGTCGTCTTCGGCGAAATCGTTCTCGAACTCGACGATGACGTGGAAGCTGTGTGTAAAGCTGGCGATGCGGTGGTACAAAGGGGGACGATTCATGCGTGGCATAATCGTACGGATCAGATGGCCAGAATGATTTTTGTGCTGTTGCCGAGTGAGAAGGTGGTAGTGAATGGGGAAGAGCTGGAGGAGACGAAGATTGACTTTTTGAAGATGAAGCTGTGAGGTGATGGAGGACTCTGGGTACTTGAGAACTTGGAGGTGACGGGACTGGGTTGTGATCTAGGGCGTTTGGGGTAAGCTGAAAGCCGATGGCCGAGAAGTCTTGGTAAGGTAAAAAGAATCTGTTTCCTCTGAGGGTCGCAAGGAGGTTTGAAGAACACCGTCCCGATCAACCCTTAATTTTAATGGTATCATTCGTCCCAGTCTCGAAGTCCAGTCTCTAAGCCATGCCTCCATTCACCCTTACCATCTGCCCATTAACCCACCGACTCTCAGCACTACAAAGCATCAAAACAACATTCGCAACCTCATCCGGCTGTCCCAGTCTCTCGAACGGGTTTAAGGACTTGAGAAAGTCCACAGCTTGCTCGCTCTTGCCCTCCATGAAAAGCTCTGTATTCGTCGGACCGGGAGCAACGCCATTCACAGTGATGCCTTTTGCACCAAGGTCCTTCGACATGGTCCGTACCATCTGTTCTATGGCGCCTTTACTTGAGCAGTACAACGTATACGGCCCGCTGACAGTGGACGCCGTATTCTGAGTTGTGGAGACGAAGATAACTCGCGAGCCTGGCGCCATATACGGGAGCGATTTCTGAATTTCGACATATTAACCCACGACTCTCGTTCAACCCCTCCGGCGCACCGCAATGCCATCAAACTTTCGAAAACACTCCCCTAACACAAAACTCACCTGCACCAAAAAATACGGGCCCTTGACATTCAACGCATAAATCCTATCCCAGTCCTCTTCACTTGTATTCTCCACGCCCCTCATAAACACCAATGCCGCATTAGGAATCACAATATCAATCCTGCCCCAAGTCTCCACTGCCGCTTTCACAATATTGTCAATGCCTGCGAGAGAGCCAGCATCTGCTTGCACGGCGATTGCATTTGACTCTCCGAGTTGCTGAACTGTTGCCGATGCGATGGCGGTGTTGTGGAGGTAGTTGATGACTACTTTGGTGCCGGCCTGTACGAGGGCGGTGGCACAGGCGCGGCCGATGCCTTTGCTGCCGCCGGTGACAATGGCGATTTTGCCGCAGAGGCTGTGTGACATTTTTCTGTGGGGTTCTTGATGGGGAATTTGGATCAATTCTGGGGATTGGTGGATGAGTGAGGTCGGGGATGGTATGGGAATTTGCCGTAGAGACTGTGAGATTGAAGCTACGAAACCACTTTCGAATAGAATTGGACAAACTTGAGAAACTGATGTTTACGTGGAGGGGATCTTGAAAACTGGTCTTTATGCGTTTCGAACAAGCAAAGTCATCGCCTCTTAGCGAGCCAGTTTTCCACGGACTTACCGTGGCTTTGCATTGTGCATTGCGGATTGTGGATTTGTGGATCTTGCCAACTCATGTTGCAGCGCCACAATATCCTGTTTCAATCCCATCACGACAGCTGGGCGTGGAGGCCGAGCGCGAGAGGTCTCGCATTCGGCGGGTGAGTTGGTGAGCATGTTGCGATTCGGCGAGTCTGCGAGAGCAAAGTTTCAGAACACGAGCCTTGTTGCTTCGGGCGCGGCTTCCGCAATCGGGGGAAAAGGGATCCACTTTGGATGGTCATGGTGGCTGGGGGTCATTATGACATGTGTGAGGATTGCTTACGTCCGATGAAGACAGACCCCGAGTTTTGAAGCTTCTTCGTCGTCGTTTTTTCTCCGAGCTTTTGAATCCACCTTGTCGTTGTTCGTTGTATGACTTTTCGTCCGAAGGCCGAGAGTCCAAATCTTAGGTCGTAGTAGTATGACATGACAGGTCTCTCTCAAGAACGTCTTGTAAAATCACAAACTGGATGAAACTGCAGATCTAGGAGACCGAGACAATACGCAATTTGAGATTTGTCGTTTGAGATGCAGGTTGGCGGTAAACAATAAAAGCCCAATACAATCTATGCCCTTTCTACAAATACATGTAATCTTCACCTCACGATCCGCCAAATGTTCACCCCCTACTCCTTTAACTCCTCCTCCATGATCTCTAGGGCTCCCTCCCTAATCTTGAGCCCCGCCTCATGGGCCAAAACATCTTCGACGTCCCCACTCAGCATGATGTGGTCATCGTCAGGCTGGCAATCCATCGGCTTGTAGAGCGCTTCTGGTAAAAAGTGATCCGATGCTGCTCTCGCCAGCTTCACAAGCATCGAGTTGTTGACGTATTCCCCTGCAGATGCCCAGATTACCCCTTTATTCTCGCACTCCTTCACCCATAACATGTCCTTCCCCAACATCTGGAGGTACAAATAGGTGATGAGGAACCTGACGTAGAGGAACCTTTTTTGCGGGCGGAAGTCGTTCAGGAACGTGAGCTCTTTGCCGTCGACGTCTCCGTACTTTATGGCGTCGATTCCATTTAGCCCGATCGAAGAGAGGAGCTGGTGTTTCAGGAGTCCTTTGTCTGTCACCACTACTTTCAAGCGCAGCAGTTTCTCAGGAGGATCAATCGGAACAACCACAATCATGCCTTTGTCCAGCGCCAATTCGATATTCGCATGCAGACTCAATGCTATATTTTGATTAGCTTTAGATTATACTTCCATTAAAAAAAGAAAACAGGAAAAACAGGAAAAGAAAAACGCAAGACAAATTGATTTGACTCCTGTTACGAGACGAAAGGAATATAACAGAGAAAACATAGGGGAAAATAGAAATGAAACAGAAGAAAAATAGACAAAACACCTGGAATAGACAAGAAAACAAAGGGAATATTGAATAAGAGAAAGAGAAAAGGAAAATACGTACCGTTTCGGGGATTCATCAAGATCTTCTCTGCGGCTTCCTTCCCAAGTTCACCAAACAAGTACGCCAACTCTTCGCCTTCCAAAGCCTTGGGCACCAGGTGGGCTGCTTTGATGCGGTCCTGTTCGAACCGCCGACCCATGACGTGACACCAAACATAGGAATCGTTTCCTGCTTGCTTCTCGAGGGCACCATAGGCCAGGTTTACATCGCGCTTGAAGTTACTGGCGTTGAAAGGTCGATGCTCTTGTTTCCCACTGGACTGCATGTAGCGGTAGACCATGGTAGTGGTGTAAGCATCCAGCATTCCTCCTCCTGTCCAATCGAGGCTGTTCGCTAATTTCCGCCTCTTCATTTCGAGCCTCTCCCGCTCTTTTGGCAGCGCCTGATGTTCAATATCTCTACTGACTCTCTGCCAGTTATCGTCCGAAATTTCGCGTTATCTCGCATCACCTTGAAGAACTCCTTGGTCTTCGCCAAATGCACAATCTGGGAGTCCAACGCAACACTCTTCGCCTGCAAGATATCTTCCAGCGGCAACTCCATCGACACCGTAGATGCTTGGCTGGCCGTTTTCTCAAGCGTATCGAAATCGGCTGCTCTTGACATGGGGACGTAGGACCGAATGGCTCTAGGGAGGTGTGGTAGGGGGGCAGGCTTCTTTGATGGAGAACCAGGCTTCTTAGAAGGAGAATCAGCCATCGTTGATGAGGTATTGTGTTAAAGTGGTGTAGGCTGTCCCTGGTCTCAAGTCTCTGGATATCTGATTTTCGCTCAATCGTCGGTGGCTGGCAATAGTTCGATCTGTTGTGACGGTTCCGCGAACGAATGGGCTGTTTGACTTTAATGTGGAAGGCGTGGATCGCATCGCTTTATTTCTGCTTCCAGCCCAGAGAATATTTAATGCATGTGTAGGGCACGGCATCGCTAGTCGCTACCAAGTTTTCTTAAACGTCGAATTGCGGTTCTCGGATGGAGTGCGACACCAGACGATCAAACCCCAGAACACTAGGGCTGTCACCGACCAACAGCCCAACGCCGTCAATAAGGCGCAGGACAACGATAATGGTCAAGCCACTTTTGAAATTGACAGTATAACCGCAGTCGAATACAAATACGAAACTGAAGAAATCACAATGCTGGAACTCGCATGGAACATGAGAGAGAAGACGTATGAGTCTACGAAATTGTAGCATACACTCGTCAAAGAATATTAAGAGGTAGTTCCGAAAATACCAAACGGAGTAGTATCCCAGACTCTTGGTGATGGTAGTATACCCTCTATGTACACGAGGGGGCATCACCAGCTTCAGCTGACCCTGTCTTGAAGATGACTTCTATCATCTATGTGAGCAAAGTGGTGTGTTTGGCGGCGTGTGTGTGACAAAAGAAGCGTCGACGAAAAGATAATCAAGCGCCCCTGTTCTTCTTCCTCTCGGCCTGCAGTGCCTCCAAGCGCAAGACGAGAGCCCATGCCGCGTCCAGCTTCTTTTGCAACTCAACATTCGCCATCTCCTCCTCGTCTTCCTCTTCTTCGTCTTCGTCTTCTTCCTCTTCCTCGACCTTCTCAAGTTCGACCGTCTCAACCTCGACCGTCTCAACATCGACCTTCTCGCCCTCGTCTTCCTCGTCCTCGGCACTCTCGCCCTCGACTTCCTCGACCGCCTCCGTCGTCTTCTTCTTTTGATTTCTCCTCTTCCTCTTCTTCTTCACAGGCTCTTCAACCTTCGCAACCTCGTCTTTCTCGACCACCTCCGTCGTCTCTGCGGCACCTGTCGTCGTCGTCTTCTTCTTTTGATTTCTCCTCTTCCTCTTTTTCTTCACAGGCTCCTCGGTGGCGCCATTGTGCTAAGCCTGACATTAGTGCTCACTCAACCACGTCGAACACTTGCGACTTACCGGGCGCTTGGGAGGCCGGCCACCCCCTCCACTACCTCCGCCAGTACTACCGCCGGGGTTGAGACCCTTCTCGAGGGCTAGGCGACGGTCAATCAAGGACTCGCGGTCGTGGAGACCTTCAGTAGCAGCTGTACACGTGAAATGAGTCACTCGAAGCGGTGAAGCATGATTGTAAGCATACTCACGAGGCTTGTTGGGTTGAGACACTGGGGAATGGGTTAGCAATGTCGCTTTGTTGCAGATTTGTCCAAACAACGGCAACATACTTGTTCACTGTTGTCTGATGCTATCGCTCCAAGGCAGAGGCGTAGGAGAACAAGACAGAGGGTGCTGTGGCAGCGTGATTTGGTGTCTGAAGAGTAGGAGTGGTCGTGAATCAGAGAAGACGCTTGGAGACGAAGTTGCACTTCAAGTGAAACTGCATTTCTTCTAGGTTTAGAGTTCAGCTGTCTGTTGCGTTCAACAAGAGTGACGCAAACGCATCTCATTCCCATCGCCCAAAGGCAAGAGCGCCCTCCCGCTCTTTCCATCTTTGAGCTCACGTGTACACTAAGCGGCGGCCACTTTGTCCTCCTTCGCCAGGAACTCCTCCCAATCTTGCACAATGTCTTTCTGGTAGATCCAAGCCATCGATTCCTTCTCGCCGCCAAAGGATGCAACCTTCAGATCTAAAATCTGTTCAAAGCTGATGTTTGGGTTTTCTTCCTTGGCGGTTTCCATCTTCGTGCGTTGAGCATCCAGATGTTCATACCTGCATACGGTAAGTAGAGCGTCACGTTAAATCTCTTCTTTGTGTAGCAGGCCGAACAAAAAGCGGAAGAAACAAAATTGGGGAATTTGCTGACATTCTATGATAGTATGGTGAACGGATGGAGTCGAAAATTTCTAGAGCTTTCGCCAATCCGTTTGGTGACGAGCGTGTATGGTTGATGGCTTGTGCCAGGATGTAGCCATCTTGCATGGCCTGTTTGGTAGGTCAGCTACCATCTAGTGGAAGGGGTCTCGAGAGTGAAGGGACAACTGCACGAAGGGGGAAGCGGTACGTACAAAGGCAGCGCCACTTCCGAAGGCACCTGTCAGGGGATGGCTCGCATCTCCAATCAACACGACTTTGTCCCAAGCAATGACCTTCTTCAGTCTTGGACCGGAAAAGCTTGAGAACTCTTTCCAAAGACCTGGCGGAACAGCCGCCAGTGCTTCTCGGACTCGCGGATCATAGTCCTAAGTGTCGCCTTAGTACCAGATCATCCATTCCTAGAATTTGCCTTTCGATGAAGACAAAAAAAGGAAGTTTTTAGGAGGAGTACGGACTCTGAAATGCGATTCCACGCGCTCGTTAGTAGCAGGTATGCCCCAACTGAATTTCTTCTCTTTGACATTGAGTGGCGAAGCAACATTGTGACAGGCGATTTCGAACATCTGCTGGTCCTCAGGAGTCTCTGAAGGGTCATCCACGAGACAGTTATAGAAGTGGCCATTCTCACCATGCCACCAAGACGTTTCTTTCATGTCGGGAATGTGGTCGATGAGAGTCTTAGGGATAATGACACGCCAGATTGTCCTTCCTGAAAATTGCCAGCATTAAGACAGCACCCTCGAGATATTCCTGGGCCATAGGAGCTTACCAGTAAATGCAATAGCATGATCTGGGAAAACAAACTCTCGGACTACTGATCTTATTCCATCACCTCCCACCACTAGATCAGCAATCGTCTCTTCTCCGTCCTCGAACCGCAGCCGAACTCCCCCTTCGTCAAGATTGTCCAAAGATGTGAGTCTTTTTCTCAATTTGATCATGCCCTCTGGCACTCTCTTCAACAACGCTCTCTGTAAATTCGTCCTCCTGACTCTCTGACCACAATACCTTGGTTCTGCAGCGGCAATCTTATTCATCTCCGCCACCGCCTCCCCCGTCCTTCCATTTCTGCATCACACATCAGTCAGCTTCCCCCACTTATTCAAAATCAAACACTCCCAACTTTTCGCTCCAGGCCCAGGGATCAGATCTCGCAAGCACCACTCCCCTCCTTCCCACAAAACTTTCAATTAAAAAACCAGTGTTTGGAAGAATGAGTTCTCACCGATGCCAAACCTTGGTCTGCACATGACCCTTCACATCCTCCGCACAGCCCAGCAACTCTAGCACGCGCCAGCAATTATAGCCAATCTGAATCCCTGCTCCTATCTCCCGCAGCTCGCGCGCTTTTTCGTAGATTTTGATGTCGATATTGGGGAGGGTGCTGAGCGAGATGGCGGTTGCGAGACCGCCGGGGCCGCCGCCGACGATGGCTACGGTGAGCTTAGGGGGTGTTTGTCCTGGCATTTTCGAAATAATACTTCGGAAATTCGTAAGGATTTATTATTTAAAATATTAGGGAGAAATTCGGAAGCCTGATTATACTAGTTGCAGATATTTTGATGTTGAGAGGAACCAAAGTGTATATGTATTAGTGGTTGGAGATGTTGCAGATATGGCGTGCTTTGGTTGGGAGAAGACGTGAAGTGGGTTTATGCAGACTGTCAAGTTTGAGACCAATGAGGCCCGTTTTGCGTATCTTAGGTACGTCTGTTCAGCTTCCTGATCTTCTCAACTGCTTTTCAAAATCTCTTGACTGGGAGTAATGTGACGAGTCAATGTTGGCGAACGAGGACGTCGGGGAGGTTCTGAAGCAATGAATCCGAGGCCGTTCTAGCGAGTAAACTTTCAAGTCTTATATGGGCACCAGCTAGCTTTAAAAAATGCTATCAATTGGACTATAAAAAAAGAAGGCTCATTGGTTAGAATATAGCTGCACGAGGCAAAAGTTTCTCCTCGACGGGGAGTCGAACCCCGGTCTCCCGCGGCTTGTTATCTCTTGCGATATTGACAAGCGGAAATCATGACCGTTAGACCATCGGGGAAACGCTGAATTGATGTTTCACAATCGATGGCTTGATTTCATGGACCCGAAATCGCAGTTGCGAATTCACTCGTCCCAATATTTCAACCAGCACTGAGCATGCTACTTTTCCATGACTAGCTCATTCAACTTTGCAGTTTTTTCTTCTTCTCGAAGGTGCACCCAGAACTAGAATCGGAAATACATTCGTTGAGCTATCAAGCTCCTTTTCCCGCTGGATTTTTGTTACTCTTGTAGCTGCTGCGATATGGATGGACGATTTGGGGTAACCGACAGGATCGACGAGTCTCAAGAATCGCGTTGTCCAGGTTCAACAAGCTAGTTGGTCTCTCGTGAGATTTTGTCCTCGCATGCGGCTTGGTTCTGGCATGGAACTTTGAGAGCATTCAAAGCGTCAACGAGGCTTTGCCCTGGGCTGTAGCCCAGTTGCAATGCTCTGTGTGCTGCTGATATATGGCATCATAGCGACTGAATCTCGCAGTCCAATTCGCATATGCCATATAGACTCTGAGAATGCTATTGCCAAAAAGGCATAATCCTGCTATGCCGTGGCCTTTATAGCTATCAGCCCCATACCATCCCATCCATGCAAGCCACACCCCTTCCCACACCAATCCATAACTCCATATAGCCATAACTCCGTATCATATACCCATAACTTCATTATAATCATTCCGCGTCGTCCTCGCTCATCACGCATCCAACTTAAGCGTCAACACAACCAACGTAACATAAGCCGCAAAGCTCAGCCCAGTGAGTACCACCACGGCATTCCCACTCGTCCGGAATCTCTTCACATGCATCCCATCCTCAGCCCTTTCGCTAAAGAACTGTCGATTGCCTTCGTAGCGCCGGTAGAGCGAAACGCACATGATGCCCACGCCATAGGCGGCGAAGAGCGCGCCGATGGAGTAGAATTCCGATGTGAAGATTTTGAGCACGACGAGGGCGAAGGAGAATTGGGAGAGCGCGGTGCGGATGTAGGCGCCTTCGAAGGTGCGTTGGGATGCGCGGATTTCTACGAGTCTGTGGCGAGAAAGGGAATGTTAGTTTGAGGTGGTGGAGAAGGCGGGGGGGACGGGGAATTTGGAGAAATGAGGTTGGGAGAAATGGGAACGGGGGAGAGAGAAGGGGATTACGGACTCTTGTGCGGTGAGAACGACAGAGCGGGCTCGGTGGGTGCGGAGGTGGAGGGTGTCTTGGGGGTGTGGCTGTCGTGGGTTAGCATTGACGTTTTACAAATGATGGATCACTGTACAATGAGACAAAAAAGTATAAAACACATGAGAAATGTCATTCGCACCTCGAACATGGTGATGGTTGCTGGCGCCGTGGTTGCCGTATCATCCCATCGTGTGGGGAAGTATGTGGGGGAGGAAAGCTCCGGGATCTGAAGCTTTGAACCGTGCGGCTGGATGAACGTCAATTGCTGGAGCCTTATGTATCAGGCAGAAGTACACGATACTTGTACAATCGAAACATTTGGGGGAGGGGAGACAAACAGAGTGAAGTCCTCCAATCCCAGATCAAAACACTCGATATTTCAAGATCTGCTCTGTTCGACCGTATCATCGCTACCTCCAGACATCTTCTCCCTCATTCAACAATAATTCGACCGCAATGCCTCCCCGAAAATCACACATTCACATTTACACATCTTTTCAAGTCACGCAACATCCAACTCACAAAAACACGCATTCTCATTTCTCAAATTTGAAAATGCTTTTATTCGGTGGCTTCATGCTTTTTGACTGCGAAATTCCGATTTCCCATGGGTATTCCTTGGCCCTTGCTCCGAATTCAAAGACGATCCCGAGGCCGTTGTTTCTTCTGAGTCCTGACCTCTTTTGTCTAGAGAAAAAAAATCATGAACGCGATACGCTCTAGCCCATCGAAGCGCCATATCTGCGAGCCAAAGCTGGCGAAAGCGGAAAGGTGGAAGTTGTCCCATTCTTGAAGTCTAGTGGAAACTAATGGGTCGTCTTCAATTTCTCGTATGGGATCGTTCTGCCATGTTCTGCTGCATCCCTGATTGAGGCGTCCTTGAGTGAGGCGTGATCAAGCAGCAGTTTTTGGAATATTGGATGATAGAGAAGAAGGTGCTGAAAGTCTTCGGTTTCTGAAAGCATGTCGGATGCTCTCCTAGTCTGAGACGTTTGAACAAGGGGTCGCTCTTTGACCTGCTGCATTGGCCGTTGGCTTGCACTGAGAGAAGATTTTCGGCAGCCGTGCGCTGTCGCCTGTGGAGAGCAACATGTCCAGCTTCTAGTCGATGCTGATAGCTTCTCTTCCATTCCAAACGCTTTCTCTCTTTGTTGACGCATGCGATGTGTCGTGTGCGCTGCACATCTTCTCGCATGATTGCATTCCTCTTCTCAGCATTCTCAGTTGCGAAGTCGTATTAGCCCCTTTCTGTAGTGCAACCGCTGATTCTGTTCAACGAGTCGGATAGTAGTCCATTCCGGGGCCTGGTTGAAAATGACCATGTCCAGGAGCAGAGTTGCCTTCCTCGGGATAGTTTGGACTAGGCCCACCTCCCCCATACCATCCTGGTTGTGCCTCTCCGGGAGCAGACACTGGTGGCCTCTGAAACTGTGGGTATTGTGGCTGCCAGGCTTGATTCTGGGCGAAAGGCGGTGGCAGAGACGGTCCAGGGGCTTGAGAAGATTCTAGATGGGGATTGACGGCGCTTTCACTGGCAGGGATTGGACTGTTGGTGCCCGAAAGACTTAGTGCGTACATGTCTGGTTGGTGAGAACCAGTTCTCTGAGCAAAGCCTGCTCTCGGGGGCATCTGCGGCGATGGTTGGTGGAATGAGGGGTACTGGCGCTGGATGCCTTGGACCTGACCGTAGGACATTGAACGCTGAGAAGGTACAGCCCATCCCATCTCTTCGCGAGGATTCGGATCCTGAGATGGGAGAGGAGGCCAGGCTGGTGCTTGGTGAGGATTGATGTTGTGCGAGTAAGGTGAGTAGGCTGGCGTTACCGGCGACTCTTGTGCACTTGGGCGCCAGTGGGAAGATGATGCTTCACTTGCCCTGGAGACTGGCGACGGCTCTGAAGGTGCCCAGGAGACTGGTGGATTTTGATACTCGTAGGGGGGCGGGGCACCATAAACGGGGGCTAGTCAGAGAGTCAGCAAATTAACGGCACGAAAAGTGTTGCAGCCAAACTTCTGTTGTCTGGGGAGAAACTACCATTAGGTTGACGCCTATCCATGGATGGTCCGGCATTTTCGTTCATGCTTGGAGGATAGGCAAGGCCATTGTTCATGGGTGGCGGGTTTTGTTCTTGTCTTATGGTGGGTGAGGCCGACTGGGTACCTGGACCCGTCTCTTCCGGACGCCTTGAAGGTCTTCGCTGCTGAGGTGATGAATCTACTGGGTAGAAGTTGCACTCTTTCTTGAGTCTGATGCAATTCGAGCAGCGTCTTTGAGGATCATCGGACGCTGGGATACATCGGATCTTTCTCCTCCTGCAATGACCTGGGTGAGAATATTAGTTGTCTCCTTCACTCGTCGGCCGGCACTGGTGATCGGGTGAAATTGCATCAATACAAGTACTCAGGACTTACCACAGGCAACAGAAGTTCGGTGGTAGCCTAGCTTGTTTCTTCTCCTCTCAGCAGACATAGCGAGGGCGGCAGCATCGGTTGCTGCGTTACCTGCTTGATTGCTGTTTGGCGTGGCCATTGAGCGCTTGTGTTTGGTCGCCTTTGTTACTCTGGAGGCTGAAGGATTTAAAGGGTGGGGCACGTTGTTGCGGAGAGTGTGATGATGTGACGGTCGCGGCTGAGGTTGAGGCTCAGGCAAGTTAATGACATTTGCCCGACTGTCGAAAGTTGATCTCAGGGACAACGGATACTGATATGACATAGTCTAGGCACCGCATTGGCGAGTGCAGAAGCGATAAAGCGTTCAGCTGTCGACTCCAGCACCGAGGGGCTGGGTTTCTGTGGTGGAAGGTGACCCCAGAAAAGATCACAAATGCCATCAATCGCGTTTTGGGGGCCCAATCCACCGACGACTGCTTTTCTGGAGATGGCGCTCCCTCTCGTGCTCTGCAAGCGAGTCTCCTGTCGTTCACAGAGAATACATTTGCAAAGTCACTTCCTTTAAGTGTAGCTGGGTAGCTTTCTGCTGTCGATGGGCGCAACTTGGTGGCTCTGGGATAGGCAGCAAGCAGCGTCGATCTCGCAAGAAAACCCGGCAGACAGGGTCGTCCGTGATTCCACGCCACAATGGAAGCAGCTTGATCTAGGTTGTTCGTCGGGTCCAGGGTAAATTCTTCAGTCTCAAAGGAGAGCAAAAGCAAAAGCCGATACTCGCACAGGTCGGGCTGGTGGTCATGGAGATGAACGAGAGTAGTGGTGGTGGCAATAGAGCGTAGGCCCATGTTATTAACAGGCACAATAAGGTGTCTACCAGATACACAGTTGGAATACTAAGAGCGCTGACCAACAGGCGAGGAGTTCATCATTAACATGGGTGATATAGGCTGTCTGGCCGCCAGGAGATGGGGTGCTCGAGCAAGTAACAGGTACACAGGACCCAGCAGTATGGGCCATACAGATAGCTGGTACATTATTACATAGCAAGTAACAGAAATGGGTCAGCAGCGCGAGAGGGTCAGGACAGAGGGGGCGACTTGAGCAGCTGGCAGCAGGCCAACAGTGGGATTCACCCAAAGGCACCCCTGACAGGGCCGACAGGCAAAGACAGCTTCCCAGCTTTCCCAGACTTCCCAGCTGTCCGACTCATCAGGCCCCTTGTAGCCGGGTACAGCTACTCTGTGTAAGCTTGCGTCCAGCCTCCAGCCCTGTTTCCCGGGGAGCAGGCTTAGCCTCGACGCCGCTGGTAGGCCCAAACGTTCTATCGCGTGGGATCGCCATGCGCATGCGTCCACGAACATCCTCCTGCATCGCCTCTCGCACCCAGTGCTCCGGGCCCACGACCACCTTCGCCTGCGGGTGTTGCTGCAACACTGCTGTCCACGCTCTCACAGACCACCGTCCGTGGATGTCGACTGCTCGCCGAGTCTCGAGTACTGCGCCATACTCGAATGGCTCCTCTTCGTTGCACCCGCGCTTCCCTCGGCCAGTGTCAGCAGCGAACACGCATCTCCAGATTCCGTGACGGGCCTCTCGCTCTGCATGCTCGGTGCTGATAGCCTCCTGGCAGCTGTCAGACCCCAAGAGCAGCGAGCTAGCCGGGCTCCAGGGCGCCGAAAGCTAGGCCGACGCTCGACAGTCGACGCCCACTCCATACGCCACAGGTTTGCGAAGAGAACGTCGCTGCGTCACTTCGAGAGGGGGCTGCAAGGACTGTATGCCCCGAGAAGTCGTGGGTATGCTAAATGGATGCAATCGGACGAATCCACTCGCGACCCTGACCCCGAGCCATCCCTCCGCGAGTGGCGCACGGGGCCAATCAATCTCCAGCAACGATGGAGCATCCCTGGAGGCAATCATCTTGGCGTTGCTTCTGCTCAAGGCCGCGGAACGAGGCACGAAGCCGGCCGAGAACGAGGGCGAGGGGAGGAAACTGCTCTGCTGGAGCTGAAGCTGAAGCACGAGCAGTTGAGAGATGTCGTGAAGAGTCAATTGACCACGAGTCCGTGACACTCAACCAGCGACAACTTGATCACGCCCGGCTCCTGGCTCGTCTTTGCAGAATGCAAGAGGCCCAATCGCTCCAGCTGCTGCAGCCAGCCAGCTGCAAATAGCTGTGCGGCTCCCAGACGACAATGCAGTGGCAGCACTTGAGATCTGATGGCGCATTGCCGTCGTTCGCTTCCGGCGCTGGTGTTTTGGATTCGCCAGGCCTGCATTCAGCTTGCCGATCATTTAATCTAGCCACGAGCGCTGGTCGCCTTCTTCAGCTGCTCGCGATGAACGCTGGATGCAGCATCTGCTGTGTCAGGTGACGGCATTCTTCACCACGACTTCGAACAATGCCATTCTGACATTCATGCATGATGCCACCCACCAATGCGGTCGAACGTTGGACGTCCGGAGCTTTGGCCTTCCAGTGCACCAAAGCGACGGATGACAGCAAAGCTAAAACCGAAACTTCGGGCGCGACAGTTACATCGTGGGCGAACACGAGTGCGACGACGCGGACTACATACTGAGAACTACATGCTCAAGAAAGTTGAGGTTTTGACTACCTACGATCCACAGCGAATGCACGATGCCATGCAGATACAGTAGATGCTGTATCTCTCCACCGCCGGCCTCTGCGGTCCGCATGATCCTCCATGCACGCAGCACACCAACCCTCGGCCGTCAACTTCCTGATGCAGGACCCGCTGGGCACGTGGTTGAGGCCGCCGCCGACCAGCCGAGCTAGAATATATCATCTCTTTCTAGGCCTGTATGACGTGCAAATATGCCGGCCTTCTTCAGCATTACGAAGTGTCTCGAATCTCCTGCCTCATCGAATCTCAATTCATCACATCCAATCGCTTCACTGCTTCAGACCCAGCAACTTGGTTCAAGTATTGCCTTTTTTGCGCCTCCAGCTACTCCGTTGAGGCCATCTAAGACACTGAGATTATTTTTGCTTTTTTGATTCATTGTGTTATTCAATCCTATGTTCCACGTCTATCTATCTAGTACTTGGTGTGGATCTAACTCGTTCAATAGGTATAGTGGGAGGAAAAAAGTCTGGATACGATCTACAGTCTCCGAATGATTGTGAATATCCTAAATACTGAGGAATAGTTCCAATTACTAGGAATATTCAAAGTGCTGTAAATTATTCCAAGTAATTTGCAATATTCCAAGCAATTAAAGGTATTCCGAGTAATTGGGAATATTCGCAATTATTCGGAGACTGTAGGCCGTATTCAGACTTTTTACATGGCACTGTATGCTACAAGAACTTGGTTTCAGCTTTATGAAAACAATTCAGTTGTGATATCATATATTGATTTGCACTGAAATCCAGACTAATTGTCTAACAACAAACAAATTCGCAGTCACCACGTTCTCGTCACGGCCTCAATCTCGACCTGGCCTCGCCCACGACGACCGGCTTCACCACGCCACATGGCTTACACGACTTCTTCCACAAATTGTACCCCGCTCGGCAACCGGGTCATAGGAAGGCCTATCACTTACGGGGGGCCGAGCCCAATACGGAGGTAATTTATTGGGAATCACAGCATCGAGCAGGACGACTGAAGCAGCAAGACCTGAAACAGCAAGCCTAAGCGCAACGTCACAGCCCAACAGAGAGTATCGCGAATGCAGTCTGGCCCCTAGTTCCTTGCGACAGGTGATGACAGGATCGGCAAAGCACAAGACCAATTCAGCCTATTTGGCGGATCAGGCGGATCAGTAATCGCAACTGTCGTGCAACTAACTGGCTTACGCAGACGCTTCCCAGTGCTGGGGAACGCCTACGAACGTGGACCTGTGCCGCAAAAAGCAACATCGTAGTTTTCTATGTTCCGACGGCCAATGCATCCCGCGCTTCGCCTTCCTATCGGAACTAACATAATTCCAGACCTCGAGAGGATGACTGGGGTTGCAGTGTTACGGGCGAGGAGATGGTGTGTGCTTTTTATGAACGAGCGAAAGCCATTTGGACAGATCCATATCCATGAGCTTGTTGCGAACCATGATGATCTATCGAACTACTCCGTCTCGGATCCGAGCACTCTGTTCACTGTATGGGATCCCTGGCGAGGTGGTGATTAGTCTAGACTGACTGACAGCTTCATCAAGGACTCTGGGTACATGTAAGTTTAGGGATGAGTCTTTAGGCTGCGATCTGAACACCCGTCCCAACCACGCTGCAGACATGCTGTTGGCCCAAGTAACTGTCATGTTAGTGTTTAGGCGCCAATTTGACGTAATCTTGATTTCAAGATCGAATGAACTTTATTTGACGGCGTCTAGATATCATCGACTCGTCTACAGGATATCCCTGTTATGGGACAATTGCCATGGATATGGCACTCGGGACTAATTGACACGAACTCCTACACAGGCAGGAAGTACAGAGATTGCCATGGTGGATGACCAGTAATATCTGAATCCAGCTCTCCCTCTGCCACATGGAACATGGCGCTATAAAAAGCCTCATTATCATGCACCGACCCCCACGTTTCGACTTTCGAGGTTTCAGCCATGGGTCTTGGAGTATCAGAGATCTTCGAAACTCACAATCTCCAGATCTGGTTCACTTTGCGTGCCCGTTTATCCATTGGCCGTTTCTCGTCATCTGGAGGCGTTCGATATATCGGCCACCATCGTTCATCTCAAGTTCACCAAGCTGTTTATCGTCAATTTCCACCGAGGCTCTACTAGATTTTGCATTTCTTCAAGCTCATCCATGCGATGGAAGATGGGCACTACCCTCCTGAGCACGGGACGGAAGGATTCGTGGACGAAAGAGCTGCGCAAGTCATTGATGATCCAGTCTATCAGCCATCTGTAAGGTACAGAAGCAAGACAACATCCTTCATCCATGACCCACAGTCCACTGCTCAGATACTCTTGCATTCCCGGGGCAGCGTCCAAACCTCGCTGTTGTGTTTTGGCTAAATCCAAAGCTCTAGCCTCGAGTGAGTTGCGAGCTTCGGCCAGGGGCTATGTACACCATTCCCCGACCCTCCAATGACTATACTCACGTTACTAAGAAGCAACAGAAAGCTCTCTCAACGCCCCTCCGACGCCACAACACTTCCATGCGCCGCCGTATGCTTTGCTCGTGTGTCCAACTCGGGTGGTTGGTTCATCTTCAAATGTCTCTGTCGAGTCCGCAGCGGCGGAATTTTAGCAAGCTGACCCTGGAGTAACGCTCCCAAAACACGTGGCGCACCCTTCCACACCCATCACCACAGTCTTCACTTATCTTCATCGACGATTTATGACGACCCAGAGGGTGGTACTCGACTATGAGCCCCTTGTTGAGACGAGGCACTTCAGGCCTTCTGGGCTGAAGCCTTATTCTACTACCAACCTAGATAGGAACGTGACGGAAGAGGCTGAAAGTGAAAGTACGATCCTGGAGAGTTGGGGCTGAAGATTCGCATCCAGCTTCGATGCTGCGAGTGTTCTTGTCTCAGATGGCTGGATTCTTCAGTGGCTTCTGAACAAATGCTCCGGTTGTTTGGCTTTGGTAGATCTGTGTAGAGGATCGAGAGGATCTGGAATCTGCCCCAGGGAAGTTATACTAAGATACCTTGGGTTTCCTGGTACGGTGGAAGCGTAGTGGTTTGGTTCGTGGCATGCGGGTACATGTATGCTCGGTTGCCTGGCGCCTGCTGGTGGGTTCCGATCTTTGTTTGGCTGGGCTTTGAGAGCTGCTTCTAGTCGATGAGCCTTGTAAGCTTGAAGTATCTAGGTACCTAGATAGACAAGCATTCGCTTCAGCCAGAAATACCTATGAGTCTAACGGCGAATCTGCCACTATGTGGTATCAATAATGGCCGCTCCACGGTTCTCTACTTCCAGGGAGCGTCATGTGTGAGTCTTCCGCTTTCAAATGCCCAACTCAGCCACCGAGCTACGCATTAGCTAACGCTATCTTCTCAGACTCTGGAGAGAAACAAGGTTTCTTTGACTCACAGATGACAACCAACAAGATCGGTGGCTGCCATACTGCTTCGTAACAGTGAAGCTTCTGGAAGGATCACTTTAAGACCGAGAGTCCGCCCGATGGTAACGCTTGACAGAGAAGCTTGTTTGTTCGGCGGAGTTAGGAGATTTAGTGACGAGACTACTCACCTTGCTCTATTCTTGCTTCGTGATTTGTCGGGAGCTGGTAATATGGAGAGCTCGGAAGTTGGAAGTCCGCAGTGCCGAGACGGTGAAGGCCGAGGGTTTGTGTCGATGTTGGTGTTGGAGCAGGTGTTCACATGCGGTATGTTTAAATGGACTGCGGTCTTCCATTCGTTGTTGGGGCTCGGGAATGAGTATCAGACATGTCTGGGCTGGAGGAATATGGAAAGCCTTGAGTTCTGGATTTGCAGATGGGAGTTCTTTTGTGGCTTTTGGCTATGCTCATCTCATGAGTCTCATTCCCTAATTTGACCTCGCCGTCTTCATATCAGAGACTTACTCCTCCAGCTATTCAAGTAAAGTCTATGAGAGGCTCTCCAGACCCATAAGGTCTTTGATCTGCTGCACTTCACTTGTATTAGAATACGAGGACTTGTATCGCAAGGAGAAATGCATTGCTCCGGGTGATACAGACCACCATTTTGGTGGTTGAAGCTGTTATCGAAAACCATTTTTTAAGAGATACTCCGTACTTGCAAATGCAGTTTTATATGTTAGAAGCAAACTCGATCGTCTCTGGGTCAAATTTGCAGAGGGCTAGAATGTTGTGCTGGCATATGCAACCAATCACACCCCACTTCAGCCCGGTGAGATGGTACGTGATACAAGTACGTGGCGGTGTGATCTGCAAGGCGTAAGGTAGCTTCTCAGCCTCGAACTTCTGCTTACATATACCCTATTTCATAGTAGTGATTCTGTTCAGACTCTGTTCTCATTCATCGACAGCCCGCAGAAACTCACAATTAAGACTGGACAAGAAACACCCCCGAGTTCATCCAATGATGACGGACACTCCATCCCGGCGTGTACCGTCGAAATCCGGTCCTGACAACACAGTAGTAGCAACGGGGATCGAACTCCCGGACTATCTTCCAGGGCCAGAAATAACAATACCTGTTCCTAGGCAGCCCGAACTCGTCCCTGATGTTATACCCTTGCTATCTGGCCGACGAACGGCTGTCGTCTTTCTGTCGCTCTCCGGTATCACGGCTGCCAGCAGTATAACTACGGGTCTCTTGACAGTTGCACTGCCTCGTATGGCGACTGACCTTCAGTTCTCTAATAGCTTGCTTCTGTGGTAAGTGTTGCCCTCACCCGCATTTTAAGACTTGTTGAGCATCTTCTAATTCCAAATCTAGGCCGGCTTCCATTTACGGGCATGTGAAAAATCTCTTCTCACACAGCTCGGAACATAGCTAAACAGAATACAGCTTGACCAGTGGATGTTCCCTTATTACGGCTGGATGTATTGCAGACGTTGTTGGAAGCCGAAGAATCTACCTGTTGGGATGTTTTCTTCTGTCGCTCACGATGATGGCCTGTGGTCTCGCTCGCACATCGACCCAGCTCCTGATATTTCGGGGTTTCCAGGGAGTAGCTGTATCCCTGTGTCTCCCAACTGCGGTAAGTATTATGACTGCCAACTTTCCGGCTGGAAAGCGCCGAAATATTGGTTTTTCGTGTGTAGGTGCTGGACAGCCATTCGGGTACACTCTTGGACTCTTCCTCGGCGGATTCTTTGTTGACTCCATCGGTTGGAGATGGGGCTGGTACCTTGCTGCCATAGTCGGGGCATTGGTAGGTGCCGCTGGGTGGTGGAGTCTACCAAAAGATAAAGAAGGCCCTGTTCGCTGGTCGAACATTCTGTATGGAATCGACTGGGTCGGTGCCATTGCAGCAAGTGCAGGTCTTGGTTTCGTATGCTTTGTCTTGGCGTAAGTCTGTCCTCCATCATTGTGATTGTTGCTGACAATGGCTTAAGAACAATCTCTGGGGATGCTGGCACAATCAGAAAGCCCCAGTCTATCGCCCTTCTTTGTGTGGCGGGTTGCCTACTCGTCTTTTTTGTGTACTGGCAACACTGGCAGGTAAAAAGAGGCAGACAAGCACTGATTCCAAACTCAATGTGGAGGACAAGAGCTTTTACGGTGATATGCATCATGGTTTTTCTATCATGGGCTGCTCTCAATACTGTCGAGTTCTTTCTGAGTCTATTGTAAGTCTAAGCTTCCTATGTTTATTCAAATTGCGTGTCCGAATACTGATCAAATTTATCTCAGCTTTCAAAAAGTTCAAGATCTCTCGGCTTTACAGACCTCACTCAGGTTTCTACCAAATGTGGTCGTTGGCGTCATTATCAGCGCCGTGATCGGGCTCATCACACATCGATTCTCGGCTTACTACATTATCATGACCACGTCTCTCATCAGTGCTATATCGCCCCTTTTGCTGGCACTCATCGATCCTGGATGGTCATACTGGGACGCTTTGTTTTGGGCCGTTCTCTTGTCCCCATTCTCGTCCGACGGTACGTACACTTGAGGTTCTGTTTCTACAGCCCGGCTTACATGTACTGGCAGTTCTCTTTATCGTATCCCCAATAGTAATCACCTCAGTCTTCCCTGCTTCTAAGCAAGCATTGGCGGGCGCCATCTTCAACACTGTCGCCCAATTTGGAATAGCAGTAGGCCTTGCTGTCATGTCAGTCATTGCCTCGGCCGTTACTGATGACTCGCAAAATCCGATCAAGACATCACCTTCTGCTTTGCTAGTTGGATACAGGGCAGCCTTTTGGACGGCATTCGGTGCAATCATGCTATGCTGTTTGATTGGTGCCATAGGCTTAAGGGGCATCGGAAAGGCACATCAGGGATAGATACCAAAAGACATGGCTATTTATCTCATCTGTATCTCGATTATCTCTTCTTCGCATTCTGATATGCATGGACTACAAATTTTAGTCCTCCTCAAAAACAATGTCACATTTCAGGCCCCAGGGCAAAGCGTCCTGTGTACCGCTCTGCCACATAGTCTTCCCATCTGTACCTGCTCCAAGTCTTGTACTATACCGCAAATACAATCTCGTGATCAGGGTCTTGATCTGTAAGGTGGCAAATGCTTTCCCTGTACATATCCGAGTGCCATATCCAAAGGGAATGAATGAATTCTCCATATCCCTCAGCTGAGACGGTGTGGAAGACAGCCAACGTTCCGGCTGAAACTCGGTGCTGTTTTCGAACACAACCGGGTCTTGATGGAGAGCGATTGTTGAAGCAGAGACAACAGTCTACAGCCATTCATTAGCAAGAAAACAGGAAGTGAGGTCGCCAAATAAACTTACACCTCCTGGAATCCAGACATCTCCGAAAAATTGGCCTCTCCCAGGCACAACCCTTTCGGCCTTTCCGCTTGAGCCAGGATTTACTCGGTACACCTCCTTTAGAAACGCTTCGAGGAGAATGGCTCGCTCAATATCAGAGTTCGAGGGTAGTCCATCGGCCAAAAGTGGTAAAGCTTTCAACTCTGCCCGTATTCTGCGTTGCCATTCACTTTGCATGCTCAGATGCCAGACAAAATATGTCAGTGCCACACCTACAGTCTCGTGGGCGGCTTGGAGATTGTCTAGCAACTCGCAGGCAATAAAACTTCGGGATAAGAAACGTTTAGACGAATCTTGGATCGACAACAACCGACCCAGTAATGATGAGCCAGATGTCTCATTACCCGCTTCAATCACCGAGTCTATCTTGTCGGATGTCCAAGTTTCCAAGCGCTTTATCACGTGGAAGCCAGCTGCTTTCTGTGGCCAAAAGCGTCGTGTGAACATGGACAGAATAGCGTGTGCCAGTGGAAAGTTGTAGTACAGCGGCCCGAGAAACTGCAGCTCTTTCAAGTCTCTCATGAATTTCTGGCCATCCAAGTCGTATTCCAGGGTATGCGTGCCGTGAATCGGTCCATATAGGAAGTTCGTGATATTGTCGAATGCGAAGTGACCGACAAGAGGAAATATGTCGAGCGAGGTTGTTGCCGATTTCAGTATCGAATCATCAAGAACCCGCATGAAAGCCGTAGTACGCTCACGTACCGAGTCTAAGATATGGGGCCGCTTAACATTGGTCGCTTGGAAGGGAGGAGATAGGATTCGACGTTTTTGCTGGTGCTCGCTGTACGAAATGGTGCTGAACATGGCCCGCTCTCCGAATGTGATGAAGTTATCGAAGTAGGCACTTTTGCTGAAGCGACCAGTAGATCCGTAGATTTCGCGCATGTGGACAGGAGAGGAGAATGAGATCTGGTTTGGGCCAATGCAGATTATTGGTCCCTCTTTCTTGTGCCATTCATGAATTTGGGTGTTGCGTCGGTAGAACATATCAAACCCCGAGAGATAATATCGTGAGATCTTGCTCAAGCGTGGGCCGGGGACATGACTTAGAGGTGCGAGAAACAAAGGCTTGATAACTAAAGAATAGAAGGTAATAGCCACTAGAAAGAAAATCATGGCAAGTTGGACAGAAGACAGATTGGTAGTTTCCATCTTGAATTCTTGATCTATTTGATGATAATGTCCCGCAAAGATATACTTCAAGTAAGGTAACATGTGAAGAATCCGCCCTCAAATTTTGTTATAATACACGGGAAAACAGGACATATATATACCAAAAGCTAGTTCCCCGTGCCTTCTTGCTACCTGCATCCAACGTTCAAGTGCTCCGTAATCTAGACGCGGCTTCGAGCATATTTCCGTGGTAGAAGTCAGCAAAGTAAGGCCAAGGCCGATTCTAGCAAGCCAGAAGCCGAAACGATAAAAGTCATTCGCAAAATTTGGTCCAATAAAAACGGATAGCGTTGAGATGCGGTCTGGGGAGCCGTGTTTCGCCAGCGCTGCCCACTCACAAAAGAATCCGCCTAAGCAATCCTTCAAGTCATAGTAGCACCATGCAAGTAGACTTGTCCATCTATTCAGCTACATTATGTAGCCTCGGCTCCTTCAAAAGTTAAGGAAATCCGATGTTGCCTTTTTAACAGGTTTGGTCCTCATGCCCCCGTTATATCCTTATAAAACGATCTTCCAATATAACACCTTTCTCATTAGTTGGCTCCAAGGCAGCTATGACCCAATTTGCTTTGGCTTGATAGATATGGACCTCCCATATTCCTAAGCTTGCGGATGTATGTTAACATGCTCCTTCAAAGCTGAGCGGCATGAGCCGGTCAGTCGATTTGTCGGTACTAACGTAGGACAATTGCCCTGTGCTCTCGAAGGCTGAACTTCACCAGCTGCAAGTGACAAGTGGCTCAGAAGGATCCGTAATTACGTTATGGAATAACCAAGGGAGTGAGTGACCATAGTTATTGGTTCTGGATGGACCGACATACGAGGCAACCAGCCCCCGAATGCCCTCATATTGAACCTGGAGGGGAGGAACATGGAGAGTACAAAGCAAGAAATCCAAATCTGGAAATAAATCTGATCCCTAAAGAGAACTTACGAAGAATAGTTTTCCTAGCACTTGAAATTATTGTAGGGCAGGGGTAGATTTGAATCAGGTAGGTGGATTCTTTAATCTCATATCCCAATCGCAGTTACGGTCAGAAAGGGGGCTGTTTGATACAGATATATTAGGTTCTATGAGAGAAAATTCTCAATCCAGGACCCGGAGTCCTAAAATAATAACATGTCGTCGACGTATCATCGCCACCCCTAATGGCGGAATATTTTGCTTAAATAGTGTAATATAGCACTCTGCTGCGGCAGAGTTCTTAATAGGCCGGCATTGAGCTAATACTTTCAAAAACACGTGGAACACCCGTTCCAACATATTGACTATCGGTAATCAGTATCCGATGTCCTCCGAGCATCCTACCCCTTCTCCCAGCCAGACTCGCTGTCAGGCATTCTCTCGCACCCAATGTCCTACAGTGACGCCTTCGGAACCCGAACCAATTTGATGCAAGTGTACTGGCAGCGGTGAAGTTGAATTCGAGAGGCTTTAGCCCTCCCGTGCTCCAGTGTTACACTCTTGGCATCTTCTGTCAACTTATGTGTAATAGTGTAACACTGAGGCTGAGAAGTAAGTGCCTTGTTCCCACGAGGGAACACTAGCCGAGTGCCGACCTGTAACAGTGTGACCACTTACATCGTTTTTCATCGACATCGAATAGCGAAGTGTGCGTCCGAAGGGAATTCATCTTCAAGACAGGGTCAGCTGAAGCCGGTGATTCCCCGTCGTGTATATACTCATGCTGAAAACTAGTGTGTAGTAGTGTGACTGAAGCGCCAATTGAACTGGCAGAATCAGCTTTCTTCTGCCAATGAGGGACGACTTGAACAGTGCGAGAGAATACCAGAGGCTGTTATAAGGGATCAACATCCTATTGATGTCATTTAATCTGTTTCACTCAATTCCAGCCCTTGCAATGAAGTACCTAGCTTGAACCGTCTTTCACAACCTGGAGCAGCTCTTGAGTATTTACCATGATCTTGTTCATCCCGACCGACTCCTGTAATCCAGTCCGTCCCTCACCACCCAGAAAAGTCACAAGCCGCCTCGCAAAGCCACCTGATTTCACATTATGTATTTCCTCTCTTTACGTACCCGTAACCCCACCCCCCATTCTAACCCCTCCCTTCCTTCCACCACCCCATCCCGCGTCTCCTCTCCTCCCATGTATCCACCCCCGAAACACCAGCCACCGTATACACAAACGAAAACGCCTTCCTGCCTAGCCCAACCAATCTTCCATCTACCACACCCCACGCCGCAATCGCAAAGAAAGCACCTCGCTATCCAGGGTATCCAGATTATGCAAGAAGAACGCACCCACCCACCCCCTTTCAGCCTTGACCCCATAATGTATGATTTCTCTCCGCCCGCCACCTAGTATATACCAACAAAACGAAACGAAAGTAAAGAGATTAACAATGTAGTGTTCAACCCGTCAAGCTCTTTGTGGGAAGACTTTCCCATTTAGCCAGCCGGAACCAACTCCTGATCGTAAGTTCATTAAATACCCCACGTGCATGTGAGGATTTTGTTTTTGCTCCTTCTCCTCCTTCCATCCACTCAAGACTTAAGATCCAGCGATTTTCTCTTCCCCGCCCAATCCGCCCGTTCCGCCGGCGACGTCTTCCCCCTCGGCCTCAAATTAATCACACTCTCCAACTCCCTCAGCATATTCGTGCTCGCATCCTTATCCTTCCTCCCCTCTTCCCTCTTCGCGCGATCCTCTTTCATCAAGCGAATGCGCTCTTCCCTCGACATCATAGACTTAGGACGCTGCTTTGGAAGCGCCACAGCCTCATAAACTTCCTCTTCAATACTCAGCCCATCCAGACTGCTCGAGCTTGCCGAAGTCCGCGGCTCGCCGTTCAAAGCTTTCAGAGCATCTGATGGACTTCCTTCGTCGACGGGAACCAGGGCGCCGGGACTGCTTAGGGGGGAGGCAAGAGCGCCGGAGATGGAGCCGGAGATGGAGCTGATGCGGCGGTGGTTGCGGTCGATGTTGGAGGCGAGGGCTGTGCGGCCGTCTTCCCAGGTTTGCATGAGCAGGGTGAGATCGCCGCCGATGGAGTCGTATTGCTGCATTAAGCTTGCGCCTAGCTCTTGGATCGTGCTCTCGTCTGTCGAGGTGGAAAGGACTTTGTCAGATTCTTCGCGTAGAACGTGCATCTTGGCAGATAGGCCGCGGATACCGGTCGAGAGAGAACCGAGCTGGCGAAGTTGGGAGCGCCAGCGTTCGCGGGCGGGGGTAAGGGGGATTTTGGGGGTTGGTGGTGTTGGGAAGCCTGGGAAAGGGGAAATGAGTTAGCGAATCGGACATAATCATAGGGGTGGATAGCAAGCTTACTTTCTTCCTCGCTGAGGATTTGCCGCAGCCTCTCGTTTGCAACTTTAGTGGCAGAGACTAGTGCTTGGATCTCGTCAACGGCAGTTCCCCATCTAAAGAAATCCGGTTTTCCGCCATCTGCGTCCAAAGCTAGCAGGCAGCAGAGCAAGACTTTTCGAATAGTATGGAATCTTGCAGCGAGGAGTTTGAGGCATCTGAGGGACTCAGGGTCGTCGAATGCAGACGACTCTTCTAGACCGACTTCTAGTTCTTGGAGGTCGCTAGCGCTGAGATCGTAAACGTCGTAGTACTTTTCCAATGGTATCTCTTCGGCCAGAGGTTTGAGAAGGTTACATGCTTGGGTGTATCGAGGTATAACCTCATTGAAAGAGCGCCTCAGATTTCGTCGTAATCTTAGGCAACGTTTGTTCTGGCTTTGTCCTTCTAGTCTCGTAATAGGAGGCATAGGTGTGCTTCTATGGTAGAGCATTAGCATGGAGGAGAAAACAGAACGGCATATTACTTACAGCCGATATCCCCTAGAGACTAACTCGACTTCTTGAATCAGACTCATAGAAGCAGTCGAAGCAGCATCGAATTCGTTCGAGACAGCGACGAAAGCATTGCCTTCGGTCAGTATTTGCTGACGAAGATAGCGCAACCGTTGCTTTCTCAAATATATATATGTTGCCACGGCTATCTTGGCAAAGACCACAAATACCGAAGCTATTCGTCCCCTGTAAACCTTGGAAGCATTTTCTCCGCGCGCCCAACTCAACACCCATACCAAGGCAAACGAAACGGCAGCCGTGGCCGCGGCGCCAGTCACACTCAAGGCTCCGGGAAGCTGGGGTGGTGCATTCCCAATCTGCGCCTGCTGAGAGCTTTGTCTGTATAGCGAATGATCCGGGTATGACTGGTCATTCAGTAGCTGTGAAGCTACAATAATATATCGGAAGCGCTCCAGGAACTTCGCATTATCTGTCCGACCCAGCCTTGAGTTCATGGCACTAGAGATGGCAGAGAGAGCATTGTTCTTTGTGGGAGTATCGAGACGCAGTCGGGGGGGCAGTTGCTGGCGGAACTTCGACTGGACTTTGGGTATGCCACGCGGCGCAAACGAAACAGCGTCGGGAGAAGGAGGCGGCGTATCGTCACTTCGATCGGTTTGTTTGAAGGAAGACCATTCGCGTTCGTCTTCGCCTTCGCCTGGTTCGGGTGGAGTCAGCACGAGTGCCGGAGTTCGCAGCAGTAGGGTCTTTCCGCATCAACGCACCTTGAAGATATGTGGCCAGAGGAGAGTCAGGGAATACTACTTGCTCCATGTCAGGAGAGGCGTTGTTAATGATACAGACTTGCCATCACCAGTCAAGAGAGAGACAGAGAGATGAGGGTCGTGTTTTGAGAGAGCTGGCTTGTGATTGTTTGTCCGAGCTCCCACACAGGCCGTGGCAATGGGATTGAGTTCTGTAGAGAGCGGTCAATTGATTGATGATGTTAGGGGCGCGCGGTGGACCTTGGGGTAGCTTTAATTGCGCGTAGGGCCATCCTGGGCGCGGGTGGTGGCCCCTCACGGCCCTGGCGTTCATGTTAGTAGCAGCGCGGCCTGGCGAGAGACTAAAGAAGGCGTGAGCCCAAGTGTCAAACTCAAGCGACGATACGACATCTCACGGCCACCACGCGAAATTACCACCACCGCTGCCCAGCTGCCACACCGGGCCGAGCAACTTCTTGAGTTCCGCGCGTGCTGATAGGCCGATGCCGGTACGCTGAGATCAGCTGCAGGCGTTGGCGATATGGAGCGTGAGTGTCACGAATGACGTTGGCAGCTGTGTCACCGCGTCAGGATATGTGACCACGCGGACTTTGCATGTTTTCGACGCCCATCTCCTGCTATTGAAACTACGACTACGTCAACTGACGATTGTTAGATCGCAGACCTGGGCCGGGAGAAAGGACATAGTCACCCGCTGCCCGCTCCATCCTTGGATCCTTTGGGCTAAGAGTAGGTACTGACAGGGTAGGGCCGGCGGTAAAGGTCAGTGTCATTTGGCTTTCGACTGGATTGAAGAATCCAGCCACTTTAAACTTCGTCTGATAATTGACTTTCGCAACTGACGTACATCGGGATTGGAGGGGCTATATAGGTACTTTCAGGAACAGGTGAGAATACATGTTTCAAAAGTGTTTCTTATTGAGTTTTGAGAATGGCCGGTCTTTAATACCCCTTGATATATCAGTGTCAGTCACTGACAATATTAGTTGACATGACTGATACAATGCCTAACTAGTAAGTAGTAACTCCCATCAAGCTGAAGTAAGCTGAAGGAGAACAGCTCTCAATCATGTCATCATTCAAATACACTGACTATATATACATTCAGGAAGTCATGTCGATGAGAACTTTGAGGCAATTATGCTGTGCAGCGGCTCCAAACGTTCCATACGCCTTCTCCATCTCGGCCAGGGAGAATTCTGTGCAATGTCAGCCTCATGTCTTAACACACAGTCCTATCTTGCTTACCATGTGTTACCAAGCATTGAGGATTCAGCTTTCCAGAGGTTGTCGTCTGCAGGAGCATCGGGATCGTGACAGTATTCACCAAATTGGCCGTAATGGCTAGGTGTGCTGTTAGCAAAGTCCACGGCTTGACAGAAGATGCTTGACAGAAGATGGAGATATGGTACTCACTGATGTTCTTCGACCACAAAGCCTCAAGGTGCAGATCAACCTTCTTTCCATGGACTCCCACATTTGCAATGGTACCGCCGGGCGCTACCAACTCCTGGCAGGCTTCGAAGGTGGCAGGGATTCCAACGGCTTCGATCACCACATCACACCCCTTTCCACCCGTCAAGTCCTTGACGGCCTGCGTCAGATCAACATCTGCCCCGTTGATGGTATGCGTAGCACCCAATTTCTTAGCCTGCTCCAACCTCCCACCATCTCGATCCGACATGATAAGAAGCGCAGGCGAGTACAGCTGAGCCGTGATCAAAGCAGCCAACCCAACCGGCCCAGACCCTATAATAACAACCGTCTTCCCCGGCTCAACCTTTCCACACAAAACCCCAACTTCCAGTCCAGTAGGAAAAGCATCACTCAGCATCACCAACCCCTTCTCATCAGCACCCTCGGGCACAGCATACAAGCTCGAGTCCGCATGCGGAATCCGCACATATTCCGCCTGCGTGCCATCGATCGAGTTTCCCAGGATCCATCCTCCACTCAGACATTGTGATGGCATTTGGCGTTTGCAGTACTCGCAGGTTGCACAGGAGGACATGCAGGAGATGAGAACTTTGTCTCCTTTCTTGAAGGCTCGTACTGCAGAGCCGACTTGTTCGATGATGCCGACGCCCTCGTGGCCGAGGATTCGGCCGGCGGAGCAGGTGGCTACATCCCCTTTGATGATGTGAAGGTCGGTTCCGCAGATGGTGGTGAGTGTGACTCTGACAATGGCATCCGTGGAGTCGGCGAGTTTGGGAGTTGGACGCTCTTCGAGGCTGACTTGCCCGGGACCTTTGTAAACGAGAGCTTTCATGATAACAGAGGTTTTGATGACAGAGGTTTTGACGATTGAGTTGTGGTAAGTCGACTTTGGGATTCGATTGTACGATGGAGAGGATTCGAGGATTTGACCAATTCTCCCATCCGCCGGCGAGCACTTCCTCGATATATATAACTACCTACATTTTTGAAATATGTCTTTTCAGTAGCCGGATCCACCGGCTATACCGCGAAAGAGTCACGAGAGAGCGGGGTCGAAAGCTTATCCCTCGGATGCCTCCTCTCCAAAACTCTTGGAATTCTGTTCCCCTGATGTCGGTTCTCGGTGTAATGAGACGATGGAAAAAGTGGAGAGTTGACTCCCAGGTCACTCCCAGCGGATAGACATCCCCTCACTCCCAATGCCTGATTTTCGCACTAAGATTTTGAATTTGAGGCCTTGCACGATTCTTGAGTTTGCGTGCCCCAATATCAAGCATTGTGGAATACATATGGGCTTTGGGGGTGAGGAGATGTCTATCTACTCCACCGAGCGTCACTCCACGACGTCTCCTGTCAGGCTGTCACTCCACCAGACCACTTTGCCCATTGACATACACGCCCATACAAAATTCCGCTCCGAACTCTCCCGGTCATTCCGATAGGTCAAGTTCAGTCTCCGGCTCCCGCTTCAATCCGCAGGAGTCCCTGTGCTCATCAGCGGAGCCCACAAGGGATCCGTGAAACAGCCGTGCTGCCAGAAACGGCTCCCGCTCGGGCGACCGCCGGGGCCCTCTGGAGTCACCTCAATCAAGCGCCTCGGCCTGGAGTCTTCAATACCTAGTTCCAATTAGTAGTACAACCACCAACCGTTGTCATTGATGTCAAAATACGCCCTACTATCCAGCCAGTTTTCCTGTAAACTGCTTTCCTTCTCTATCACTTCCATTTCGTAAAAGTACTAACACTATGTAGCTAATACAGCCTTGACGCCTTGCGGCTCCCGAGCAACGGCACGCTGGTTACGCATCTAGTCTGAATAGGGGCTGGTTGTCGTTCGGAAATGCCAGGCACCTCCGAATCCACCTTCATACCTGACCCTTTAACGCCCAAAAATAGTCCGAATCACAATCCCATCCACCAGTCATTTCCCAGAGAACACTCTTCTTGGCCCGTCGTTCTCCCATTATCCGAAAATACATTACTGCTAAACTGCAGGGCGGTACGTAGACACAGCATTCGACACAAAGTGATTTCCGAAGTTCAAACGGTTTTGACAGCGTCTTGCAAAAGTCGAAGAAACACCACACCAATAGTGGCGGCACCGCTGTCAAGCCTGTCAAGCCTGTCACCAGGGCGATTCGCTCAGGCGTGGATAAAGGCGCTCCTGGCACGAACGCCTCTGGGAACATATCTGCACACAGCATGTGACAGACGCTAGCGATCTTTGTGTTCTAAGTGAATGGACTCATGGCGCTGGCTGGCTGCTAGGACTCGATCTTCAGCCTCTGTGGGATCTAGCTCTCTCTTTGTCGTTGCCGTGGAGTTGCCGAATGGACACTTTTGAGGTTTCCATTCCGAACTCGTAGCCGTTAAGTAGTCGTAACGAAGTCTTTTCTGAAGCCTGAAGGAGCAAATGACATGCTCCGGGTTTGATCAGGTTCAGGGACATCAGATATGAGAAACCCTGCATTTGTTGCAACGTCGATTAAATCCAGGCCGTGGAAATATTGCACACAGGGATTTTTTGCTGCCGAACAAGCCAGGTTGTTGCGCTGCTTCTTGGGAACATGAACCTGACGAGAAGCCTCGGTCATTAAGGTAGATGTCGGCTTGACCCCTGGGACAGTTTCAGCAGAATCAATTACCTATCGGCGTCTTCTGTTGAGATTGAACTACATACCTAGATCCAAAATATCTACATTTTCTACTTTCTAGTTCCATGTAGATCCGCGAATATGATAAGACAGCACTGTTTCGACTTCTCTAGTTGTGAAGATTCGCAGCGCGTTTCCTAGGTTTGACACATAATACATTCCGACAACAGCATCGCGCGCTCTCTCTCTCTCTCTCTTACACGTATCCACTTCCTTGGGGGTATATCCTCTCAAGCTTCCAATGTTCTTCAACAAAAGTATTCCTTTGGAAAACATACGTGTTCCATTTGTTTATGCAAATTTTGATTTTTGGTGCCTCTTGTGTTCAGGCCCATTGAACGAACTGCTGGGATAGATATCATCAGATCCCACCAGCAGTCAATCGCTCAGATCCTTCTTCACCACCGGTGTCCTCAACGGCGTCTCCGACGTTCCTTCTCCGCTCGGACTATTTGCAAGCTCATCTGGAGCTGGCAGCACGTCGCCATCCGCTGTCACAAAGCTCCGCGACTGTTGCCGAGTTCTTTTCGCCCACGAAATGTTGTCTTCCACTTCGGTATCAATGTCCGCCTCGCCCTCTGTTTCTCCTCCAGTCTCCTCTCCACCACTGACGCCCATGCCGTCCTTCAACCGCGCTTCCCTCACTGCGTCTTCGCGCATTTTATTGATCTTGATGTAATTGTATGCTCCGATGGCCAGAATAGTGACGCACAATCCTGACACATTGATTGGCGTCAGGGGATCGTGAAACACCAATCCAGCAGCCGAAATAGTCACCACCTCTTTAAAGATCCCGCAAATGCTCAACGTAACCACAGACGTACGTTTCAGCAGCGCAAACTCGCTGACCGTCATCATAAACGCCAGCACGCCCGGAAACAATATAATGACCGGCGCCATGAGCACGCCTCTCTCGGCAGACAATTTGCTGCATGCTGCTAGCACTGCGGAAATCCCTTCTACCGGGACGGCAATGATTAGGAGCGAGAGGAACATGATGGGAGCGAGATAGAATATGGATGAGAAGGGGTTGGAGGTTGCGGGGTTGCGTAGTAGGAGGATTTGCGTGAGGGCCCAGCGGAAGCCGGAGAAGAAGGCGGCGGATATGACGAGCAGGAAGCCAAGAGGCTTGAAGTCGATTTCGCCGGCGACCATCATTAGGACGCCGAGGGTCATGGTTAGGATTATGGCTATGAGGCGGAGGGAGGGGGTTTCGAGGCGGAAGAGGAAGGCGAAGATGAGGACGAAGCCTAAGGAGGAGGATTTACACATTGCTGGGAGGGTGGTTAGCTTGCTTCTGCTTGAATATGGTGAAATGCTGGTGGAGAAAGGTAGCCGAGTGGATGGTTGGAGACATACTGTAGAATGTTAAGGTAATGAATTTTAGGGACATATTCCCTAGACCAATGTCCAGGCCTGTAGCCATACCGCAAGGGCCAATGCGCGTGAAATAGAACATCTTTGTCATAAGGGGCTTTTTGCTTTCGGCAAGGTGGTGATCGGGGTCATTGGTAGATACTTGGGAATATTGGTGGGGGTTCGAAAGCGAGTCATATCGCGGACGGAATCGTGGCATAAAATAGAGGACGAGGGCGGAAAGGGAGAATTGTACGAGCATGTGGATGCAGGTTGTGAATAAGGGGAAGTGGAAGTCGAGATGCTCTGGCGAGAACATCCATTTGTTATACTGAAGACGGAACGTTAGCTCGGGTCATACTGAATAGGTGAAATGGCAGCGCAAATCCGGGAAACAACTTACTATGGATATCGATAATGAAAACAGATACCAGCACCCGACTAATATTCCGTTGACCAGGCCTGATCTGAATACACTCTGATCCGCCGCCTTCTTCTCCTCTGCCGTCATCCTTTGACCACTCATGACCCTCTGATCCAGCAGGGTGTTCCGTCTCCTCCTGCCCTTCTTCTTCTTCCTCTCCTTAGCCGTCAGGCCAGTCTCCTCGTCGTCTTGTAAATCCTCGTCCGACATATCGTCCAATTCTAAATTGTCGGACGTTGAAAGAGAATCGTCTCCTGAGCCGCCGTCGTGTGCCTTGTGCTTCTCTAGTGTGCCATCTCGTCCGCTTTGTGAAATCGATGGTCGCGACCGCGATTGTTTTCCAGATGTAGAACGACTCGGAGGTCCCAGGTCTGAACCAGCCGCCATGGTGCTTTTCCTCCGTCGATGCCCTGACGGGGAGGGCTGGACTGGTGCTATTCCATCCATCATGGCGAGCTCCTGCTGGTGTGAAGGGCCAGCCGCCTCGCTCACATCTGGACCGCGATCTGACAGCTCGAACCCCTGGTTTTCGATGCGCGAGCTTTGTTGGCGAGAAGTCGAGGCACCTGGGTGGGAGTTGTCAGGTACTTTGGATGGTAGGAAAGGAGGAAAGGATTCGGATAGGTCTGTCGAGAGGTCTGGAGGAAGTGCATGAATTGGGGCAGCTGTCGGTCCGGGAGACCTGCCCATGATGGAGTAGTGGAATTGTGTCCGATGTGTAATCTTGTTAGCTTGGCGGCGCGATCTGATTTGGCGTCGGGATAGGGAGAGTTGTCTGGCCCGGCCTTTGCCCAGAGACGGGGAAGGTCAGTTTCTGGATCACGCTGCTCTTTGGCGGTGTATGGCGTATCCCTTTTTCAGGGTCGGCAGCTGAATGTTGACTTCGAATAAGGTGAGGCGCTGCGGTGACTGACTGCAGAGTGCCTGCGTTACATGTTCCGAGAGCCGCTTTTCCGCTGTCGTGTGCGCTTTCGTGTACATTCCCAAAGCAGCTATATTGTACGAAATTATGCACATACAACTCGTCAAGAGCTTATTAAAACGCTATTTTTCTTCAAATGCTATTAAAGAAACACGTATCGCATGACATGAACGCGTGCTTAAGTCGCATTGATGGCCCCCCTTTGTAGCCAGTCTAGAACACGCCCTACATGTAGTGGCGGTATAGGGGGTTAAAGAGTGCTTAAAAGACGCCTTGAGCCGCGCTTGAACTCTCTCGGCGAAGGGTGCCCCCCTCCTTTTAGCTTCCCTCTGGAACACTTAAGCTGTGCGGGACCCTGAGAATGACAACTAGGTATGTTGACGTTGCTCTGCTAAGATACCTAATTATATAAATACGACTGCTTTCTGCTTTTTCTACAAAGTTACTTGGGATTTCGATCAGCAGTCATGTTGTCAGCATTAATTATTCGTTCTGGCCGTTCAACTGGGTAATAATCTTCAGCATGGATAATGCAGCACCCACTTGGTGATCTCATGGGGATCGGAGCTAACCTCTCCACAGGGCTGCCATCGCGACGTCTACAGACGTCATACCCACGGGAAGGCAGCTGGGATTCACGGCATGAAGTCATAAATCCAGCCTGTTCTTCAGCCCGGTTTTGAAATGCTCAAGCTGCAGATGCCAGATGTGCCTGAGATCTATTGGTGTCAGGGTGAGGTATATTATTAGATCCAAGCAGTCCTTCTAGAGTTTGGCCAGAAGCATCACAGTTGAGCTTGAGTGTACACATGTAACACTATCGTTTCGACGATTGGACGAAAATACATGGAAGTCTAAAGCTTGAGACGGCTTTGACATGCTTGAACATCTTTCGGATTGCAGGGGACATGTATCTGCTTGGCTTCAAATACATGTACCTCTTGCTCCCAGCGGCGAAGCTCACGTCGGAGCTGGCGGAGTTAAGAAACAAGCCCAGATCTGTCGAATTGCTTCGTGCCATGAGGTGCTTTTGAATTATTGGCACCACCTGGCTAGAATGAGTATCTACAGCTTTCGCTTTCCAGACATGTTATTACCACTCAGACTTGATCAGATAATCATCGCGTGGGAATATGCGGACTCGTCGAGATGTTTGAGGAGACTTGGGAACATCGCTTATGTTACCCAGCCAGCACCGGTGACGTCTTTCCATCGGACATGTTGATTGATGCTCTCATGAAAGAATTGCAACTACTCCACTGGCATTTTAATATTCGGAACATGGTACATTTCTGTCTTTGCGATTTCTGCGAAAATAGACTCATCAAATATTAATAAAATCACTTCCTGTCTTCTGAAGCAATCCGAAGCATCCGCGAGTCAACATCGCAGCTGACAGAAGAAGGCCGAAGCCGTCCACTCTTCTTTCCTCTTCTCTCCTGCGTGCAACTGCCAAAGCAATTGATCGTCAGGTAGCACGACACTGGCTTATTTAATTCGAGTGCTGCTCTGAGGCTCCGTCTTTCTTCAACCTCACTTCCTACCACCCTCCTTTGAACTGGCTCTCCAGCACCGCACATCATCCTTCCTGACCATCACCCTCGATAAACTCCATACCCGAGCAACATTCCCGGCACTTGATTTCCTCACATCCACCACAACATCACCAGTCACTCGAAGTGATTCCTTCGCCATGGCTTCCCCATCTCGACGTTCGACCACAGGTATGGCTTCAAGACATGGCGTTGATTCACGTGGTGCTAAAAATGAATTGATAGGCTACCTGCCCATCGAGGACTATGGACTAATCGGGAACATGCGTACCTGCTCGCTGATTGGAATTGATGGAAGCTTGGATTTCATGTGCTGGTCAGTCAGTGTCTTGCATGCGGCCGTCAGCGTTTTCTCATAATTCACAGGCCGAACTTTGATTCTCCATCTCTCTTCTGTCGTCTCCTCGACAAAGACAAGGGCGGTCATTTCAGCATCAGCCCGGCTGAAGGCTCGCATTGCACCACCAAACAGCAGTATTTGCCGAGCAGCAACATCCTGCAAACCCGCTATCTCAGCGAAGATGGCGTCGTTGAACTCATTGATTTCTTTCCCCGCCCTAGAAACTCCCACGAAGTAGTACGAAAGTCGCACAAACAGATGGCGTTCCGTGAGACCATGTTGGTTCAGGATAAGCTGAAGAAGTGGTGCACTCGAAGAGTAGAATGCACCAGGGGATCGATGGACCTCAGTAAGCCCTTGTCTGCGCATTAGAAGAATCAAGCTAACTGTACCCTCAGCTGTGGAGGTTTTCCCTGCCTTTGACTATGCTCGAGCAGAGCATACAGTCGATTTGCATCTCCCTGAGCTTCATGCCGGTTCTGAGCAAAGCAAAATGGTGACGTTCTCAAGCAAAGATTTGAAAATGCAGCTTGATGTTACCATTGACAAGGGCGAAGAGTCGATCGATACCTGTCCAGTCATTGTTTTCTCAAAAGAGAAGCGTGAAAAGATGCTCAGCGAGGGTATTATAGCCAAGTTCCATCTCGAGGAGGGTCAAGCAGTCTCCTTTGTGCTTCGGGATGATATGTCTGAGCACGCGACTCCAGTTATCACTACAGAGGTCTTGGACATGCAACAGCACGATACGCAGGCGTATTGGCTCAACTGGATCTCTAAGTGCAAGTACAAGGGCCGCTGGAGAGAAGTTGTGCAACGCAGTTTGTTCATCTTGAAACTAATGACGTTCGAACCTACCGGGGCCATTGTTGCCGCTCCAACATTCTCTGTTCCAGAGGATATAGGCGGTGTTCGGTGAGTATTAGCTTATACCCCTGACTGGGTGTTAATTTATACCTTTCATGAGCGCTCACTGGCTGACGTACCGCAGCAACTGGGATTACCGCTACTCCTGGATTCGAGACTCGTCTTTCACCATCTAGTCAGTATCCCCTTTACCTCCAGTCTGCCGTTTCAAGGGAACATTTTTCTGACTTACTACAGCATTTTCCTCAGAATGGGCTTCACCGAGGAGGGTAAGCTATTTCTAAGTCTACAACTGCCATGCAGTTGCATGCCTCTGGTCACTGTCGAAGCTAACGAAATTATAGCAAACGCTTATATGCATTTTATGAGCGACCGTCTTCGCTACTCCCGCCTCAAAGACGGAGCTTTGCCCATCATGTTCACGCTGCGCGGCGAGACAGATATCCCCGAAATTGAGCTCGAGCATCTCGATGGATACAGAGGCTCTAAACCAGTAAACATTGGCAATGCAGCGGCATTCCACCAACAGTTCGATGTCTACGGTGAACTAATGGATGCCATCTACCTGTACAACAAGTACGGCCAGCCCATTAGCTGGGACCAATGGGTAGCCGTCCGCGAAGTCGTCGACTACTGCCTCACAATCTGGCGCGACCCTGACATGTCCATCTGGGAAGTCCGCAACCAAAAGCAAAACTTTGTCTATTCCAAAGTCATGCTCTGGGTAGCCTTCGACCGGGGTCTCCGCCTGGCCGAAAAGCGCAACCTCCCCTGTCCCAACCGCGGAGCTTGGCTCGAAGCAAAGGACATCATTTACGAAGAGATTATGAACAAAGGTTACTCCGAGAACATCCAATCCTTCGTCCAAAGCTACGAATCCGGCGACCTCCTCGATTCCTCTATTCTAATCGCACCACTCGTCTTCTTCATCTCACCCAACGACCCCCGCTTCCTCCACACCATCGACCGCATCCTCCTAGCTCCAGAAAAGGGCGGTCTGACATCCACCGGCCTCGTCTACCGCTACAACACCGAACACTCACACGACGGCCTACCAGGTCGTGAAGGCGCGTTCAGTATGTGCACATTCTGGCTCGTCGAAGCGCTGACAAGGGCGGGTGTCTACGACAAGAAGTACTTGGTCCGGGCCGTCAATATCTTTGAGAACATGCTGAGTTTCGGAAACCATCTCGGCATGTTCAGCGAGGAGATTGCGAGGAGTGGAGAGCAGTTGGGGAATACGCCGCAGGCTTTTAGTCACTTGGCGTTGATTTCTGCGGCGTTTAATCTGGATCGTGCGACTGAGGGGAAACATGCTGATTGATGGAAGGTTTAAGGGGCAAAGGGGTAAATGGGTGGTGAAGCCTGGAAAGGAGGTGTGAAAATTGTGGGTAGGTGGTTCTTTTTTCGCTGGCATGGTATGGAGTCAGGAGATGGGACTTCACATAGAATAAGAGCCGGTGATGGAAGACAGCCCAGTTTCTTAATCCTAGAAGTCTGACAAGAAGCCTGAGCTCGTGGTGGAATCTCTTCTGCGTGTAACTTTGGTGCGGGACGAATTCCTGACAGGTACTTTTGAAGTCCAGGTGATTGGGAGAAGTCCATGTGATTGGGAGAAATCTAAGTGATTCGAGAATCCAGGTGATTGAGAGAAGTCCAGGTAATTGAGAGAAACCCAGGCGATTCAGGGAAACCCGAATGATTGGGAAAAGTCCAACCAACTGGGGAAAATCCAAGTGGTGAGTAGAGAGTCAGAGACAGGCTACTACTATCTTGCACACACTCACGCAGAAGAAATCCCACCACGAGCCGAGCTACTCTGTCACTCTTGTCGATGTTCTCGGTTCTGTGAATAATGATAGAACAGATATTTAGGCGGTGGGGCAATCTTCTCATTTGTGCTAACCTGTAGACTATGAGATTTCTCTAATGATGCATACCTATTGCCATACCCCCAGGCGCCGTCTAGATCCAAAGAATCGACCCAGTCACGTGCCGTGTCTTATATGCAACCTAAAGAATGCAGCCAGGATCTGCCTCAAGCTCTTCGGGACAGCCAAGATCGCTCGCTCGACATGCAAGCCTTGTCGCATCGTCTTCCCAGCTCTAGCTCATGATGAAATACCTTGTTTGAAACTTGGTAAATACTTCCACGAAGCCATGCAAAAACCTACTGGGCAATACCAAAGCTCTTCCTCAACGCCACGCCAAACCTCTCGATAGCCATCGTCATCTTTTCTTCACTCGCCGCCGCAAACGTAGCGCGCATGAACATATCCTTCGGCTCCACATCCCTCTCAGCCCTAAACCAACTCCCCTTACTCATCAGCACGCCCTCCTCCGTCCCCTTCAGAAAGATCTCATCTTCCAACTCTAGCAAACTCTTCGCACTCGCCTGCGGATGCATCTCTGGCTTAATCCGCAGCCACAGAAACATTCCAGCCGCGGGCGGATTCCAGCTCACTACTTCTTTGGGCAAGTATTTCTCGCACGCGGCGAGGATTGTGTCGCGGCGCTGCGTGTAGGAAAGACGGAGCTGGATGAGCCATTTTAGGTAGCCGTCGTGGCCCCAGGATTCGTCGAGGAGCTTGAAGAGCATGATTTGGGAGAGTCCGGAGGGGTTTTGTACGCTGCATTCGTTGTGGCGGATGAAGCGCTCGACGATTTGGGCGGAGGCGGTGATCCAGCCGACGCGTGTGCCGGGCGCGATCACTTTGCTGAAGGAGTCGATGCGCATGACTCGGCCGTCGACATCGAGGGATAGGAGGGTGGGGACGAGAGCTTGGAGGAAGGCGGTGGTGTTTGCTGGTGGGGGAGCGGGGGCGGCGTTGGGGCCGGTGTAGGGCTGCATTTGGAGGAAGTAGTAGGGCTCATCTTCGATGATGTAGACGTCGTGTTTCTGACACACGGCATAGACTTCTCTTCTTCGCTGGGCACCTTGTGTAGCACCCGTCGGATTCTGTCCAGACGGGACCGTGTAAAGGATGTGCGGCTTCCGGGCGCCTCGCGCGGAGGCATCCCAGTTGGTAAGGATCTCGTCCATGGAGGAGGGGATGAGCCCCTCGCTGTCCATGGCGATGCCAGCTACCTTAATACCGAGGGGCCATGCGGTCTCGACGGCGGAGGCGAAGGTGTATTCTTCAGAGAGGATCATGTCGCCGCGCTCACAGAACATGCGAAGGGTTTGCTCGAAAGCACTCGTACCCCCTACGCTGAGGGCACAGTGCCAATCAGCGTATGGGGGGTGGCTGACGATTTCGGTGTGCTCGGTCACGAAACGGAGGAGCTGGGCGGAGCCAGTGCCCAGTCCATAATTGAGGGCGATGGAGAGATCGTATTCGCTTTTGCCTTCGGAAACATCATGCTTTCCTGCAGTGACTACGACGCCGGACTCGCGAGTCTCTTCTTCTGAGAAGTGGCCAATGGAGGGAACTTTGGCGGAAAGAGATTCGAAGGGGAAGTAGTCGGAGCATGGCAAGCCGCCGCCCAGCGAGATCATGCCCGGTTGTTTAAGGTACTTGGCCGCCGCTTTCAACGAAGAGGGATTGCGGGCTTTGCTTTCGGTGCTGAGCAGATCTGCAAGGCAATGTCAGTCCGCGAATTGGTAGACCTGGTGGGACTAAGACCCACGATCCCATCGCTTGGCCTTTGGCTTCGTGTGTGTCCATGGGCTTTTGAAATGGTCGCTGTCAGAATAGGCGGCCATGCCGGCCATCAACTTGCCGGCCTTCTTGCGATTCTCGGTGATGCCATTGATATCTAGAGGGTTAGGAAGCACAATGGCCGAGGTGTCAGAGTCGGCGTGGACATCAATTGCAGTTGGGGGAGCCATGGTGAGGTCTGCAATTTGATATTGCAAGTGCGGATTGAAGTTGAAGCGAGGGGGACGGCGGCTCTCTCGTTGTTAAGTGGCTGTACCTTGGTTGAGTAGTGAGTCAAGGGGACCAGATATCGGAGTTGTTGGCATGCAGTCCTCGCAGCTAGTCGATTTCTTTATCAGGGACCACGTTTCGAGTCGAGTGTTTGCCGGAGCGGAATTCCTAGAAAGGTAGCAGAAAAGGGATCGCGTCTTTGCATCTGACACCACAAGCCTACCTGCCATGTTGAGTTTGCTATGATGCTCTTCAACAAGATTGCTTCGGGCCACGGCAGATTCACCCATGGTCTGGTGATCGCTCTCTGGCGTCGGTGACGGATCGATCCCCACAGCTTTGACGAGTCGACAATTTTGCGTTTGACCAACTCCGGCCTCGCTGTCACATATCCGATGCTAACCCCGCAGCCAGGGCTATCGTCGGCTGAGCTCGCATCATTGTTCTTGCGCCCCGAGCTGGGACTGCACATCGTCCAACATCGAATTTGATTTTCTCGCTCCCTCACAGCCTCGCGCTCTGAATCTTTTCATCTCACAGCTACATGTACGAGCTGGCGTGGCTGCGCACCGGTCGACTTCACCGAGAATACATGTACATGTATGCATTTTGCAATGGTACCGGCAGTCTAGATCGACTTACTCGACCGTTGATCCGCCCTCACCCGTATTGCTAATTTCTGCAGCTCTTCTTGCCAACTCAATTCTCGAGGTACGTTTGCATTTTCTTTCATGTGGGAAGCCGTGCAACAGCGCAACAGAGTACATGATGATTTATTACACCCATTAGCCTTAGGAAGAGCCGTCTGAGGTGGCTCTGCATCGCCCTCCTGAAGAAAGGGACCCGCGGCATCGACATATGCCACGGGACGGAGTTCACGCTGCTTAGAACTGGGAGTCTGAGAATCTTTGTTGCAGCTTTGCATGGCTTTGCCAGCATCACCTCTTGTGTGTATCAAAGCTAATTCCGTATACAGGGTGCCCTCATGAACTCACATTTCGACCTCGAACTGCTCGCGAGAATGTCTTCCTCTCCTTTCGGTCTCTTCTTCCATACCTTGCTGCTTTATGCAATGCAACCCAGCCTGGGACAATTGCCGAGCCAATACAAACCATCCACACACTCACAGCCTCAATGTTGCCCTGTCTGTGCCTTGTTCAGTGCGTTTCCTATCACTTGATGATACTAGCCTCGTGCGGTACTATGCCTCTCTACGAGGCTTTTATGCCACAGCCTCAGGGCTATGTAGGTGCTGCTGCCTTTCCGCCTCGTGGATTTCCTGATTGATGGCTACCAGCCTGATGTTATTCTGTTCATCTGTCTGCTTCCATTTTTGCTTCAGTTATCTAACCATGACTTCCCTCTATTGTCTCAGTTGGCTTCTTTTTACACTCAAAGTGACCATCACTGGACGCCCCGAGCTCACACTATCCATCGCAAATGGCATCACTTCCGCAATTGTCCGGAGCCTTGGTGTCCGCACAGAATCAGAATAGCATCGGACTAGCCAACTTCAATGTCGACTTCTCCTTAATCAAAATCAACCCACCGAAAGAATACGACGGCCTTGCAGGAGCGCTTTCCCAGCGTCGACGTGAGAACGCAAAGGTCCGCTGCATCGTACTGCGAGAAAGCTAGCGTTGTTGTTTAAAGACATCGTTCCAGATATCCCGAAGCTTACGGCAGCGTATGGCACAAGGGTTTCCGAGATCTCCAATTCCCCACTTTTTGAAAGCAAGGTAAGCGAGTCTTTGGGGGTAATGTATGGTAGCTGCTTACAACGAACAAACAATCAACCGGCCGGACCCTTTTCCAAGCACGTTGGTCTCGACGGCACATCGATATATGCGGCAGCGACGTCTGGCTCTAAATCGATTCCCCTTCATCTCCTAGCTTGTATGCTGGCACGCACTTCCACCGGCCCCGAAGCTACCTCGATATGGGTCGAGCTAATTTCCGAAAGAAAGAACGTCCTGGAAGAGAGTAGCGATCCCAGTCTCCCGCAGGGTTTCCTCAAACGCTTGACGGCCAAGCAGGATATAACCAGGGCTGAATTGTCAGCTTGGGATGCCAGTGCTCGTGCATGGATCCAATGCGTCGATGAAGCTAAAAGGGTTCAGCAGACTCAGCTACGATTAATCGTCAAAGACACTGGCTTCTCACTTGCCGCATCGAGCTCGACATATGTCAATGTTGTTCAGACTTGGACGCTGGCCATGACGACCTTGGAAAAGCTTATAGGCGGCGTCCCCCAAAATGTTTCGAGTTCAGCTGTTATGATTGGATTGCTATCATGGCACATCTATCCCGACCTTAATGTTCTTAGCCCAAACAAAAGGATCGAGTTCCGCGACGAGCTTGTCAGGCCTCCTGGTGTGGTCACGTTGGGCCTGGAACGCGCAGATTCGAGCGATACCGGAGTTCACTGGTCACTTTCGTTATCGCACCTTCGATACTATGGGGATCCTGTATCCATCAGCCGGTCCGTGGAACCCGAAAGCAGCCGTATTACTATTGAAGAGTTGCACCTGGTTACGTTGGGCTGTGTTATCTCTAGCTGGTCCAAACCGGATGAAATTGATATCATGGAAGCTGCAGATTGCTTTGTGGCACTTGGGGAGTCACTCCAGGAGACATGTGCTGGGGAAGAAAGCTTTTCCGTGTCACTTCCGGAAGACTACCAGTGGCTGGCGCTACTCGTCAATGCTGCGGAAAGATTGATGAAGCTGTCGGGCCTGGAATATCAAGCCGCCTTACATCTCGTTGAACATGGAAGACGTCGCGGGCGATTCTTTCTAGACGACACATGCCGAGACCTTGTTCCAATGTTTGGACTGGCGAGTCCCCTGCAACTATTCACATTATCTAAGGATAGGAGACTAACTCAAACACCGGTGAATGCGGCAGCCCCTGTCGCTATTCTAAGGACACTTGCAGAGCACTGCCAGTTGACAAAGATGAATGTCTTATTCTACATCACGGTCCACTAGATGTAGTCACTACCACTATCACTACTGCTATTCCGCATCCCATGAAATCGAACAAACGCAACCTCTCCGGACAACTTTTGACTCTACAAGGACATTCCTGGTGGTCAGTACTTGGAAGTGCTGCGGATTCAATTGGCGATAAGGAAGCTTTCCACAATATCCTTCTCGAGGGCGATATCCTCGCTATCCTTGGCGATAAACATTCCATGGATCAATCTTTTATTAGTGCAAGTGGCAACTCCCTGGGTTTCACTTGGTCTCATTGTCCATGGGTCTTCACCAAGTTTTATCAAACTTGGAAAATTTCAACCCTCATCACACCAGGTTCGTCTCAGAAAGCGGATGCAATCGAGACCGCATTCGGCTGGGGAACAGATATCGATGGTTCATACAGAGTGAAAGCTATGGGAACTCATACCACCTTTCGTCCGGTGGCGGAGCTTCGAGTGAATCGGAACAGCGGTCTAGGGCAGATGATATCGACTTTACATGTGGCCAGTCATGCATCAGAATTGGTGCCTTCGATGCCTCTGAAAACGGTAGCCTGTCTGCTTCGCTCGGGGACCTTCGACCGACACGGTTTTGTGGAGTTGCTCTTGTCCATGGACAACCCGAAACAGCAACTATTTATGGCCGGATTATCTGCGGTGGTTAAAGTGAGTCGATTATACAGCGAGTGGCCAACGCCTACTGTGTCCATCGAGATTACAAAGACTCCCATCGGCGCTGCCTGGTGGGTTCGGAGTGATTTGGGTGTTTATACCACAGACGCCCGCATGACCTTCAACAGATCGCAGAAATTTGCCTGCATTGTAATGATGGAATCTGGAATCTCCAACATCGATCCCGGAGGTCTGAAATCTGTTATGGCAATGGCGTCAGGGAACTACATATTTGTAGCCGAAGCGTTGCTACAAGACCCGTCTAGCGTCGACAGGTCGTGCTTGACAGAGTTCACCGGTATTCGGAGGATCCTTGGAAATCTGGGCCGCTCAGGAATCTCGATGCTCGTTTATCCTCAGAATCCACGGATCAGAAAGGTTGACTTGTCAACGTGGAGAGTGGTGAAGAACCATGCTTTTGATGGAGATACGATGGACTGCTTTGCCAACACGTCTTCACACCTGTCGTTCACGGAATTTGAGACGCCAATTTTTTATCGACCCAGGTACATTTGATGCCAACGTGACCTTAGTGGAAGGCTTCATTTCGGTGTATGATGGTCGAAAGTGGGTCGCTGACCTCGACATCAAGTATATCCTCGAGAGCCGCCCCAAGATATTCACCTGGCGTCTGCCTCGATGCGCATGCTCATCTGGACACATATCCCCATCTGGACAGACTTCTAATGGCATGGGAAAAGCACTCCTGGACAGATTCGGGAAAAGGTTGAGAACCATCGATAGCGGGGACGAACTCCTCTGCTGTCGTGACAATTTGATTGGTTCCGAGATAGGGCTCATTCGGGCCAAGGATAACTGGCTTTCTCGCCTGGCAGCGACATCCCTTGCTGCGCAACTAGGCTGTCCTGCGACAATCCTCTCGTTAGATTCTAGTTGTTCAAACTGTGGCGAGGCATTACTCACTGGCCAGCTTATGGACAGATATCTGCTGAGTACTCAACCCGCTCTGATGATATGGTGATTGTTGGATACCTATTTGGATATTGGTTGCGAAGAATGGATGGGCCTTCTCTCCTGATTTTGACGAAAATTGGTACGATATGCCCAACTCAGACGATGAACAAAACGAACCTTTGCATTCACTTCTCGCTTACCTTGGGCCCTGAATGAGCTTTTTACCATTAGAACCGTACCAAGACATGAACAATCTGAATCTTGGATACTGATGCAGAGCTAGAGCAATCCAAGATCGACCAGGACAAACGACACAGCCCAACCTTCAGCCAATGTCCACCTACTGCCGTTGCGTTTCTCTAGTCGATCTCTTCCTCTAAATCGATTTTCAGATCTTTCAGCAATCGAAATGTAGAATCGCATTATTCTCCGAGACTGCGAGGTATATGATGAGCCAAGGAAAAAAAAGGAGAAGTATGTTATTGCTCTGACACGTGATGTTCGTTTCATGCTCGCAGCAACGCCGCAACGGAAGTCCGGGCGGAGAATGAGATAGGAGGCCAGAATGGAGAAGCCGAGATAGAAGCGCAAAGTCACGGTAGCTCAGCCAATTAGAAATTTACGTGAGCTTCTAGCTCCTTGTGTGAGTCTCTGTCAAAGTCTTCCGTGATCTCATAATTGATGTTTCTCATTTTTTAAAGATGCTCATCTAGGTTCGTGACTTCGTACAACCCTGGACTTTGCCTCAAATTATAAATAAAGCAAGAATAAAATCTTGAATTCATTACATGCATGATGCCGCTTGCTGTGGTCGTTGGGGCTTAGTGAGAATTCTACCAAGGACACTGTACTTAGAATAAGTATATCAGATTCCGATGTTGATTCCGAGCTACCTGAAAAGGCCCAAGATGGCCCCCAAGATAAACAAGAGATAGCCCAGCCATTGTCCCTAACCGAACATCATTACCACAAATCCACCTAGTCCAGCGGCTTCTTCTCCAACCAAGCCTTGAACATCTTCAACCCCTCCTTCGGCTTATCCCACGGCACCATATGTCCCGCCCCATCAACCCTCGCATACCTCAACAGCCCATTCGTGCTCTCCCACCAAAGCCCCCCTTCCCAAATTTGCTTGTTATTCTCCTGCTGGTACCGGAAATCCGCCAAGCCGTCCCACTCCAAACTGCCAAACACTCGCTCGTTCCCCACAAAATTGCAAATCCAATCGTATGTGCCGACATAGATCTGCACCCGCACACCCGCGTGCAGCAAGGCTGCAACAAAGGGCCGAGTGTCGATGTAAATATCGTTTACTGCATTGAACTCGCGGCCGACTTTGTTGCTGCAGCCTTCGAACTTGGGAGCGTGGTCGCTGACGCCGAGCGCTTTGCGTACCTTGGCGGTGTTGAGATACGTGTCGATGGAATCCATGATCGGATAGCATAGGTATCCGATGCAGGGTTTCGATACGTCGTAGTAGTTGAGGCCGGACTCGATATACGGCATCTCCAGCTCCGTGCCGCAGAAGTCGTTCGTGGCGTCCCAGAGTAGCGGGTCGGGGTAGTGTTGGCAAGCATCTAGGAGATACTCGCATCGTGGGACCGCACTTGCCATCTTTGCGCATACGGTGTCGTTGAGCAGTGGGCCAATACCGGTAGCGTTGGTGCAAGAAATGTCGTAACTGGAAGTCGTTTGCACGGTTTCGGAAAAGATGCCGTTGCCGATGAGGACGGATTCGAGAGGGATTTGCAAGGGGGGAGGGAGGAGGGCGTTCTTGGTGGCGATGTTGGCGGCGAAGATGGGGATGTAGTGGCCGCCGTACGACTCGCCGGCGATGGAGAAGGGGAGGGAGCGGGAGGCGGGGAAGGCGGAGTACCAGAGCTGCATGAAGGCGTAGATGTCCTCGCTGGCAGCGAAGGTGCCGCCGTGGCCGCCGTGGTAGGAGGAGTTGTCTGAGTAGGAGAAGCCGACGCCGATGGGTTGGTCGAGGAAGAAGATGGAGGCGGCGTTGATCCAGGAGTCCTCTGGTTTGCGCATTAACAAGTGATAGGTTTATATAAAATCATGTGACCAGGTCAAGCGAATGATGGAATTATGGGACAGAGATCTGTAATTGCTTGCATACCGTTCTTGTGAGCGGATTTTCCGCCTTCGTTTACACGGCAGGGACCAAGTTCCATGAACAGCCCGGTCATGGAAGAACAGCCAGGACCACCATTGATCCACATCACGAGCGGGTCTTCGGCGGGCTTGGAACGTGACTCGAAGTAGGCGAAGTAGTAGTGTTTGTCCCCGGATGTGAGATATCCCGTGTAGCCCGATGTTGCTCCCGGACAGACATCTTCAAGTGTTTCACCATCATCGCTCTTGCTTTTGAGATCTCCGGCTCGATGAGCAGTGATGGTCAGACGATGAGACGGATGATCTTCGTGGGTTAGGATTCTGGTAGGTCCAGTGTCTTGAGATGACGCGCTCGATAGGAACGGTGTTTGGGGTATCGAGGCTGTGACTGTGCTTATAGCGGCTAGAAGCACCGCGGCGGTGTGGAGAATCATCTTTGATGATGGATTTAGGATCATATTCAATCCAAGCCTGGTTGGGGATTGGGAGATGATGAGAAGAGGGTGTTATCGCTTGCACCTTGAGGTGTAAATAGCGACGCAGTTTACATAAGCGAGCATGAAACGAGCATCACATGTCGGAACAATAGACCTTATTCCCGCAGTCTTGGAATTGTATATTCAATTGCTGACGTGCCAGGAAAGAGTCGATAAAACGACATAGAGAAAGGAGCTAGGAGAATAAACTGAAGGAAGAAAATGTATGGCAGAAGAAGGTATGTAGGCATTTCCAGACTGACCGTTCGCTAATATTTGATCTTTATTCAACAGGGTATGCATCCTCGAATATTCTGACGACTTGACCGAAACCGGGTAGTTCTTTTGTAAGTGGCATAGCAATTTATATCTTAAGACAATATATTCGTAGAATGACTTTTTTGTAGCATTCTACCCCCGGACCCTAGCAAAGTTTCGCATCTCAAAGGCCTATAATCCAAGTGTTTTGCCTCGAGTCATAGCAATCCCTAAAAATTATGAAACGTAAGAACTGCATGCTGCGCAATTATAGAATTTCGGTCCTTCTTTCCCTCGAAACACCTTTTACATGACCAGTCCAAGAGCCATCATGACACCAGCGCTCAAACCCAAGCCCAGAGTAACCTCCAAGTGTCCAGCGGCACCGGTAGATTGCGTGATGCCGGAGGCAGTAGGAGTGGCAACGCTGGTGTTGGTCTTGTTGGAAGAAGACCAAGCACCGGTGGCGGAAGAAGAGGCAGATGGGTAGTAAGAAGACAGCGTGGTGCCGGCAACGTAGGTAGGCACAGCCGAGGATGCGGCGACGATGCTGGTGGGGACGGCAGTGGAGGCTGCAACAATAGTGGCGGATCCTGCTACAGAGCTGACGACGACGGTGCTGGATGCAGCAGCGACGATAGACGAAGAGCCGCTGGCAGAGGAGGCGGCGATGTGGAAGGGGAAGGAGTATTGGAAGGTGGTGGGGTCGGAGTCGAGCGAGATCTTGAAGCCGTAGGTTGCGTACTCGGCGGTGCTGGGGACGGTCCAGGTGTATGTGCCCAGGGTGTTATCGATCGATGCTATATCGGGTCAGTATGGGTGTTCCAGTTGTGTTCCAGCTCAAGTTCCCGTGGAACGTGTCACATAGGCCTCGTGACTTATACGAGGACAGTATGACCTTGCTGGGGAACTTGAGGAAGGAGAGAAGATTTTATTGGCAGGGGGAAGACATACAGGCAATGGTCTCTCCCAATTGGAGGGTTGCGGCAGTAGCACCCTCGAGCAGAGTGATGGTCACGGTGCCGGACTGAGTGGAGGTCCAGACAATATCGAGAGAGGAGCCGGCGGGGACTTCTTGGTCTTGGGTAGGCGCAGTGATGGGGTCGAAGCCAGCGGTCTGAGCGAGGGCCATGCTGCTGAAAGCCAAAAGGCTGGCGGTGATTGAGAAACGCATGTTTGCGGGTGAGGGAGTTCGACGCTGGAGTCTGGGGTTTTGTTCTGGAGACAGATATCGACACCCCGAAAGTGTCTTTGGATCGAAATGAATGTGGGAGGCCGAAAGCAGGTGTCGAGCGTAAAAGAGAGACTGGTATCGCAGCGATACTGGACAATAAGTAGTTCAAAAGAGTGTAGGCGGGAATCCGGCAATTGCAACAGTTAGCGGTGGGAAGCTAAACTTAATGACGAGACGGAAACACAGAAAGAGCGACTTTGTGGTAAAAGAGTGAATAGTCTCTGAGATAGAGAAGACGGGTTTTGGAGGGGATGACAGGTCGATGCAAACGAGAAGAAGCCAACCTCTTTGCAGCTGGCGCAAGGAGCTGGAGACGTCTTATGGGCCGAGAAACAAGCCACTCCGGCGGATGGGATGCAAATTAAGCTTAATCCAGCATGGTCCCGTAGCCCTGCCCATGGGGCACATCAACATCGGATCTCTCATTTCAGCGAATGATGCATTTCGGCCAAGCGAAAACGGCACAGGCTCTTGCCTCGCTGCCGTCTAATGCCGGATTTTCCAATCTCCAGGTCCTGTACTGTCTCTGGTAGACCGCTTCGGCCAGCTCTTCTACCCTCGGTACCAACACAATCGGTGACTTCATGGCCGTCAGCCGTTTGCCTTGCGCTGCGAGGGGCCGCAAAAAGAGATTGGGGACTCCGATGTGGCGTCGATAGCTGCGGAAAGCTGAGGTCGCGATCCGCCTACCCAGCGAGTAGCAGTGAAGATATCATGGCTGCTACATGTACATAGGCAGGGCTGAGCCGCGCCGAGAACTTATCCCTGGTGACCCCTGAGCTACATGTACGGCGGGCCCGTGTGGCTTGAAGCGCTGCGGGCTGGCCAATCAGAAACGGCTGGCTCAGCCACCGAAAGGGAATTTACCCATCTTTTGCGCCGCCTTGGCATAAGCATGGGAAACATTTGGACTGATCGGGTCCTATCCTCCGTTCAAGCATAAATCCCTTGAAAGATCCTCTTAAATCCGATTTTCCGTCTGAACATCATAATTCGGCCTTTTGCATATAGACGCCCGGGCGCTGCCGCGCTACCTATTTTGGTGTCATAAACGTCGAAACCCCCCTTTTGGCTGACTATTCGGGCACAACCTACATGATCCAGCCATACTTCACAACTTTGAAGAAAAATACAACATCTCCATCAGCATCTCACATTCAGGACTCTCCCTCGTTTCACATCACATACGACCCCGCTGCCTGCCTCGTTCACGGTCCACCATTAATTTATGTACCCACGGCCCATCTCCACCTCGGCCTCAATCCTCCGCATAAAGATTACCAGCACGATGTCCCATCAACCGACCATCATGCAGCGCCAAGCTTAATTTTAACCTCAATTGAATCCAACGGTACCAGCCGACATTGCCGGTGTTGCAGACAACTTGTTTCTATTCAATCTCAACATGAAGGGCCCAAATACCACCAGGGAGATATTTCGGATGCTGAGTATATGTACGAACAAACCTATCGGCGAAAACCGAGATTCAAAATATTCCAGGGTTTGCAGTGACGAGTCGCTGGATAAGGTAATTTCCTACATGTTACTGTACCCTAACATATAACATCGCAAAACGCAATCGTCGAACTGGACTGAGGAACTTCTGCGGATGTGTCCTTGGAGGTGTCTTCCGCCTCCCTTCACATCTCCGCGACGTAATCTTGAACAGCGACATCCAGGCCTGGCCGAGTGGCCGCTACCTCGACGAATGTCCAGACCGAAGAAAGAACGTCTTGTGCCCTTGTCCATCGAAACCGCCTCTCATTCATCAGATCCCACTTGTTTTCCCGAGAAAAGCTTGGAATGAGGGGTCGATAGATCCCATTTCGAACCGGGGAGTCGAGTACTGTGAGACCATGTTCTCGAAGGGGGAGCGTAGTAGGTTGAAGCAGAGCGCTCCGTAGCAGTCAGTGAGATATCAGGAGAATGCTATACGAAAGCTCGTACTAGTGGACTTCGTGACAGTACAAGGATAGGTATGTACGAAGTTGACCTTAGTTGATTGGTAGGAGTATAAGGAAGCAGAGGTATTCATGAAGTTGTTCGCCTTTCTCTTTATAACGGGTTCTAGTCATCGACTTTAAAGGGGGAACGGCGGTAGCACATGGCACTCGAAGGCAAGAAACCAGCACCTTGAAAGAAACCATCCGCTCTATCAAAAAACTGCTATAACTTTTACGCTTCTCCAGTCGTGTAAAGCAAAAATCCGAAAAAGCAGAATAAACCACTTACACCCAGTCCAGTCCACCACCCACATCATCTCCCTCCAATCTGCGTCTTCGCAATCGGTCTGATCCAGCAAACCGCCACATTGACCGCAATCGTCACAACCCCAATAATCCAAATCACCTTCCCATAATCCGTCCCGCTATACCGAAAAATAATCGCAAACACAATGCCTCCCATGTTCCCAATACCCCCCGTCACCCCACTCACAATCCCGTTCGCAAACGGACTCACATGCGGCACCAAGCTATAATTCGCCCCATTCCCCGCCTCCAGAAAAAACGCCATGCCTGCGACTAATCCAAACATCGTCGCTTTGTCCTTGCTATCCAGCACACCGATGGCAATTTGGAAACCGCCAGCCACGAGGCACAAGAAGTGTAGCCAGGTCTTCTTGCTCCAGACGCTGCCGGTGCGGCGATATACGAAGTCGGAGATTATCCCGCCAGCGGGGCGACACACGACGTTGAGCAGCCCAAACATGGCCGCCCAGGCTCCCGATTCGCTCTGTCCCAGCGCCGGGAAGTTCTTGTCGTAGTAGCTCCCGAGCACGGAATTGATAGCCAGCTCCGCGCCAAAAGTGCAGAAGTAACATCCGGCCGTGACAAACACCTGCGGCGAGAAAACAACCGGAATGGCTTCGCGAAGCGAAGGCTTCTGGACCATTTCGCCGGAGGCGATGGCCATCATTTCGGACGAGGAGAGCGTGGCTTCGTGGGAGAAGGAGCCGCGTTTGGCCATCGAGATGGCGCCTTCTTCTTCGAGGAGTTTGTGGTCGACGGATGCTGAGTGGAAGGGGCTGGAGGCGCCGGAGACAGCTCGGTCGGTGACGTTTCCTGGTACAGCGACTTTTTCGCCATCGACTGCGACGCCGTGAGCTTGGAGGTTCTGCTGTACGGCCATCTGCCTCTCGCTCCACTTCCCCGTCGGCGTATCAGGACACAAAAGCACCATGGCGATAGCAGTAGCCGTAATCAGGATAAACGGCACGATGAATGTAACGCGCCATGCGACGTGCGGCGTCAGGCCGCTGCTGTTGACCAAAGAGTTGAAGATGGCGGGCATGACGAAATACGTAATTCCGCCACCGGCATTGCCCCAGCCGCCGGTCAGGGAGTTGGCAGTGCCAACTACATTTTTGTCGAAGAAGCCGGTGGACCAGACTTGGCAGGGCACGAAAGAACCGCCTAGGATGCCGACGAAGAAGCGCAGGGTCGTGAGGCCGGCGGCGGACGTGACAGTGCCGGCGAGGGCGGTGGGGATGGCGCCGATGAGGAGGCAAGCTGCGAAGACGTTGCGGGGGCCGAAGCGGTCGCAGGCTGGGCCGGCTACGAGGCGTACCAAGAGTCTGGAAATGGGGGGTTAGCGGTCTTCCATTAATCTGCTGTGCGAGAGGGAGAAGGAGGGGAGGGGATTAGAGCATACGTTGCAGTAAGAGCGACGATGTTGGAGTTGGCGATTTCGACTTGAGTAAGATTCAGGTCCTTCTTGATAGTTTTGGTCATCTGCGGAGAATTAGGGGACTGCTGAGGAGATTTGGAGGCATTCGAGACTCTCTGCATACCAAGGGCGGAAACGCATACCTGTCAAGACTGTCAGATCGAGCCGAGTATCGTTTGGATTTGGGATATACATACCAGGACCAAAAAGCAATCATGAATCCCCACCACGAGAAGAGGAAAACTCGGCCATATTGGTTGATTGGGTTCAAGATGGGAATGGAGCGGGCTTTGTGGTTGACTGGGTTAACCTCTGGTGCTCGCCACAGCGCGGCAACGTTGAATCCCATGTCGACGACTCCTTGTATGCCTATGGTCTCATACAGAGTCCAGTGAAGTCAGGTTGGAGCTCAGCGACTAGGGTCAGACGTCGAATTCTTGCCTGCGTGGAAGATGGTGTTGTACAGCAGCTAAATCCAAAGCAGAATTCAGGGGGCATGTTAACACCATATATATCAATCTGCCTCTGAGTGCCTAGAGTTCTGCTCGATCCTAACTTGCTTCCAGGATGCAGCATGTATGATGTGTATCTCCGGTAGCACGGTAGCCATGCGGCCTATAAGGTGTAGCATCGGTTAGCTTATGTTATTATGTGGTATAGAAGCAGCCAATACAGCAAGTCCGCGGGCAGACCTGACGACGGAGATCTGCACTTGAGAGATGGAGTGTGGGTGATCCGGGGTAGGTAAAGTACAAATCAATAACAGACGTCAACATACCTCAAGGATCCAGGTTTTATCAGCCACACCAGTCGTCAATCCCCATCAAATCCGGGGAACTCAGCCAGCAGCAAAACAAGCTCCGAGAGGCTGAAAACCAGACTGGGCGACATTGATCCCACATATCTTCTTATCTCTGCAGCCTGGAGATGCACGACACGACATGTCGGACCAGCATGAGCTGGGACGCGGGTGTGTGACTTCACAAAACCCACTCTTTTTTTTTTTATCTTTGCGATAAAGCCAGAGACATGGCGAATTTGAAGAATACTTAAGGACATGTCTATTTCCGCGGAATCTGGAGCAGCGGCGCTGGGGGTTTGAATGAGAGAGAACTACTAGTACTTATCGGTGTACTATACCTGGGTATGTACTTTGGTGTCGCCACGGGAAGGACTCTTGCGATAAATAGGCCGCTGTTCGCTGATGGTAGCACATCAAGGCTCGCTTCCTCAAATACTCGCCCAGCGCTCGCTGAAAGTTTTGCAGCATTTCCTTCTTCCTCGATGTTGCTTCTCGCTCGGCCCCGACAGTCATTCGCATCCCCAATTCCTCTCAGTCCATTGCACGAACGGAAAAGTTATCCCAAGTTAACACCTTGACTTGACGTCCAACGCTTTCTCCGCGCTAACCGCCAAGCACCCAAAGCTTCCTTATCTCTCCCCCTCGCCCACCAATCACAAGGCGCATGAACGATAGGACGAGAGGATCTCGGAAACCAGAATTTAACTTCACGCCTCACATTCAAACTTCAGATGTCGAATTTCTTACTTTCCAGAAAAGCCTCTTCCAGCCGTGCTGCGGAGAAGCCTCCGAGGCTTCCGCGAGGGAACTATTAATAATGCCTCGGAGTTTCGATAATGCCAAGCCATATGGCATTGACAGGATGAAGGGACTATGTGGAGCTCTATCATCCTTAACACAAGTGCCATTATCGAAATAGTGTTTTGATTTCTGAATCTCCGTGTTTTTGAATATCTTCGGCTTCCTCGCTTCCCTTACTTTCCGCATTGCTAGCTCTTCTATCTACAACCTGCCTCTGTTCTTCGAAGACTTCCGAGGCCTGAAAGATGCTGCTACGCAACAGACATTACCACTCATCAAATTCCACACAAGAAACCCAAACCAAACGCCAATAAAGGCCGAGATGCCAGGTATACGTTCCCGTCTAGTGCGCCGCCGTACGCCGAAAATACCCAGATCTCCACGGATATGCGAAACCAGGAACTCCAGGAAAATGCAATGATGATAGAACCAGCCCGCGTCCAGAGAGCCCCCACGACAAAAGAAAAAATTGGACCCGTTTCGGGAAGTTGAGCAATTTCACTCTTTTGAGATCGTGTCAGCCAGAAGTCTCATATGCTTGCTGGCTTTGCACCGCATCTCGTTTCTCCAATCCTCTCCTCTTCTCTCTGTTTCTCTCAGCAAATCTAGCTCCTTACAGCCTCTGGCCTTGGTCGCTGTATCTGCAAGATGGCAGGAATATTGGAATAATCCAGTCCATATCTCACACTCGCATCCAGCTTCTTGCTCGCAGCTGTCTTGCCACTACCGTGCAGTCTAGAGTCGTATCCGCTGGGGCGATCTGATGTCAGCTTTGGGGCTGGCGATGGCAACGGCGGTGTTTGTGGAGCTTGTTGCGTCTGCCGAAGTGGGGATGGGGTCAAAGATGTTGAGCCATGAACAGCCCGGACTGAGGGTTGAGATGGTGCGGAGGCCGCATGTTGCCGCTGCGGTTGCGGTTGCGGTGGTGATGGCGGGTATTGCTGCAAAGCATGGGCTTTGTTGGCCCACGGACTGCGAGTTACCGAGTGCAACTGGCGAAATTGCTGTGTCTGGACTTGTTGGGATCCTGGGAGGTTCTCCATGGATTTTCGCGCGCTAAGGAGAGCTGGTGCACCCGATTCGGTGCCAGAGCGAGGGTGGGAGTCGAGAGGACCCTGAGATTGATTGAGACTGTTGGTACCAGGATCCCTACCAAAGGTGTTGTCGCCCACTGTTTTGCTGCGTTGATGGTGTCGAGAACGTGCCACATTTGGAGAGCCAGAGACGGGGCGAAACATGCTAGACTTTGCTGGACGAGGATCATCATTGGGTAACGGGCCCAATACTTGTCCAGCAGATGGACGGCGATGACTCAATATGGTTTGGGACGGGAGAGAATCAATGTGCGTCGAGCCGGGTTGTGTCTGCCTATTTCGAGAGAGCATTGCCGTCATTTGTTTAGACACAGGCGGAGACTTGCCATGTCCAGCATCGATAGTCCCAGGCATGGGAGGAAGTGGGGGAACATCCTCAACATGTAATGGGTGTCGCGAATGAGAATTAGATCTCCGACTGTGCGAGGCATCGACGCTTTCCGGTCGAGCGGTCATCTGTTGGCGATCACGGCTGCGGCGACGCGCGAGTTGAGATGCTTCCCATGCATCCATGGTCGGCCGGCCACCACCATTCTGCTTCTGAGGCAACAGCTCACTGGGTGTTTCGGGCACGTAACGATGATCCATGGCGGTCATGGCTAAGTCGTAAGGACTACCGCCCAGTCCAGCGTGCACGCTCTCGACGCTGGTGATGTGTAGCATGAATTCCTCTTCTGTAGGGTCTCGATTTCCTTCGGTATCTTGTAGAGCCGAAAGTGGGACATGTGAGGTATGTCGACGAGTTCTTTTCGGCGTTTTGCCATTTGGATCCTGCCTTCTTGACGTCGGCTTGTTCTCGCTGCTCTGGCTCTGCTTGACAAGGTCTTTTGACAGCTTGGGCACATTAGTTTCATTCGACACTCGTGGAACATTCCCGCGGACTTCAGTTGACTTCGCATCTGATGGTGTTGGAGTTGCCTTTGTCAATGTTACTATAGGGACAGCATGCCCATCGGACATGGACCTTGGATGGTCTTGCAGCCTCTGCTGATGCTCCTTCGATGGAAGTTTCGGCACCGCGGTAACTTGCTTACTCTCGCCAGCAGACGAAGACTGACTAGCGGGCTGTGAATAAAGATTCGCCTTGGTATTTTTTCGGCGCAATTCAGGCCTCGAAGGAGTAGACTTCGCAGTAGGTTTCGCAAATCTGGGCGACCAGTTCTGTTCGTCTTCGGTATGGCTGTCCTCAGACTGAGGTGCTAAGTCGATAGACATGGTGTACAACGCGAACTGAGGAGCTGTGGGGGCGAGTCGGTGTGGCATAGGTGGTGATGGTGATGTCGACGTCGAACGGGCCCTTGGTCCATTTGGTCCAGCTGAACGCGACCGAACGCGTGTATTGGCAGGTGTTGGCATAGTAGGTTCCGAGGGTTTTGTCTCTGGCTCGTCGTCCATGCCTACTGCAACCTCCATTGAAGATGCATCACTACCACTGCTATAATCTCTCCTATCCCAAGATGACGAAGACTCTCCGGAAAGCTCAAAGCATTCTGGTGCTTCGGGACCAGAAACGGAATCGCGGGCTGAGGGGTTGGTGGTTTTGGAGAGGTCTTTGCGGGCTTTGATGGATTTCAGAGACACGATAGAGCTATATCCGCTGTCAGTCTTGGAAAGAGGTTTGGCAGCTAGCTCTTTGCGTCTGGAATCTGGTGCATCGGAACTCTCGTTGGTTTTCGGCTCCATCAGGATAGTCGTCTGCGCACCTTTTTGTCTCTTCGAGTCGGCCGTCATCCCCTGCCGTTTGCCTGAGAAGTTGATAACCTGCTTGTGCTGTTTGGGCTGCTCTGCATCCGGCGCATCCTCAAATAAATCATCCTCCGTTGCCATCGGTTTCGAAGTGGCCTCCAGCCTGGGACTGCGGGGCGGCGATTCGACAAAAGAAAAGGGGCTGGATTCGAGTCCTTCCATATATGACTGCGCCAAATCCTCCGACGTCCTCCTTCCGTGGTATGTACGTGTCTTTGCAGATACTGCTTCCACCGGTACTTTTTCGAAATCCAATCTAGCAAAGTCGGGCTCGCGTCGCAGAGGGCTCCTTGCTCGTACGGGACTTGGCTGCCCCTGATTTGCAGTGACTTTCGCTCGTACCGGGCTGGGCTGCTTCTGGTTTACGGTAGGTTTTTGTCGTACGGGACTTGGTTGCCTCTGGTTTAAGGAGACGTGACTGATTTTGTTTTCGAGCGACTGCTGGATCTGAGCACGCGCCTGACCGGCAGTGAGGTAGTCCCCGCCATTGTTTTCACTTGGCGTGTTGGTAATCGCGCTCAAAGCAGGACTTGCGGCTCCGTTGGTAATTCGTAGAGTTCCCATTTTGAAAGCACCGCAGTGGTTGTAGCCTTCCAGCTCCGAAGGGGTTTGGACTCTAGAATTCTCATTTTTGGGGACAGACAGATAATCTGCTGGCTGCGGTTGAGTATTAGGCATATCGAAATAGTTCTTCCAGAGCTCTGCCGTTGGTATGGTCTGCAGAGTCGGTCTTTGCACGGGGGTGCTCGTCGTATGCCGCGTTGCGATACCTGGAGTTTGTAACGATCGACGCCGGATTGGTATGGGTCGTAGCGTTCCAGAACTGTCATAATCCGCCGCGGGGACGAAGACGCTGTTCATCTCCTTCATCCCCATATTGAGTCGTCTTGAGGCTTCTTCGAGATTTGGCTCTGGAGACTGAGCTTCGATGACTAGTGAGAGTCGAGATGCTTGGTAAGAGTATGGCACATAGGGGAGCGATGCTCTATGGCCACGCATGATGGGTCGGGAGCTATAAATATATCTGTCAGAAAAGGAACCAGAGAGTGCGCAATCGTTGCAACAAGTGTCAAATCAAAGGTTGCCAGACAACACGATGTGCCAGCATGCTGAACTTTATGCAGCTCGACCACGATTTTTGATGTGACGCTGGCAAATGGTATCATCCCACATACATCCGGAGCACCTGAAAGCCATGAAAAAGAATTCGATGAGGGACGCCATTCAAACTTGTTGGTGGTTTCAATAATATCTACTTACTTGTCATGTTTGCCGTCGCTGAAGGACTCGACATCCGCCGGGCTATCAATTCCAGCACGGGACCACCGATCGTCTGGCATAACACTGGGAAGCTTCTCGTCGCCATCGCCATATGGAGTCCATGCGTCGGCTTTAGATTTGGATGACTTTGACCGAAAAAGGTTCAATCGCAATTTTGACTTCAACGGGTCCGTGGATTCTTTGGTTGTTGAGTTGCTACGCTTTGTAGAAGAGCGAAGTTTATCAAACAACATCGTATCGTCGTCAAGAGAGGTCGTGCTTGTGTAGGCAGACGGCGGTGGAGCAGGAGGCAGCGAACGGGAATTTCTGCGAGAAAGAGCTGAGGGAGCAACATTACTCAAGACATTGGAAGTGGTGTTGGTTCGCGGTTTGGACAGCTTGCGAGGTTCAGATAGCTTATTTGCTGGCTTTGATGGCCCTCGTGGCAATTCGGAAGACTGCGAGTTTCCCATCCTGTTCCAGATGGCGGCTCGTCGATCCACGCAGCAGGGTTAATTCGAGGCCTGGTCCATCGTTTTGCCGCTCTCAAGTGACTCGAGGGAGAGGCGATGATCTAGTAGTGGTGGGCGAAGCAACGGTGATCCTCTCCGGAAACAGAAGACAGGAATAGAGATGGTCTGCTACGCCACCACGTCCACGAAAACAACAAGCACGCTGGGAGAAAATGGAGGAGAGATCGGACGGGTCTCGAGAGTAGAGCTACGGAGCACTTGCGGCCAAGCTGCCTTTACTGCAGCTATGGGCGGGTCAGAGCGGGCGGATCAGAGCAGGCGCGAGTTTGATAGTCCTCTGGATAAGAACCGGGATCTTGGCTAGCAGAGCGGAAAGTTGGCAGGCGGGGATGGAGAAGTGCAGTGTTTCAGGATCATTCAGAGCTCTGGGAACGGCTTCGGCTGACAGGCTCTGGTGCGAGCAAGTCCGGGATTCAAGTGCACTGACAGGGAGAAGGCTAAAGCATGCCCACGTTTGACATTACGCGAAGTGAGGAAGGGCGCTTGAAACTTCGCCAACGGCTGCTCGAGATGCGGTGATGCGGTGCTGGACAGCTGAGGAAAGCGGAGGAGCTTTGGAACGGCCAGTCCAAGTGGCAAGGCAGCAGGAAGAGACCGGATGGAAACAAGAGAGGAGAGAGAGATTGAGTTACATACTACTGCAAGGCGCGGCTGACCTGTAGCGACAAGAAACTCACCTGTTATCGGTGACTTCTCCGCAGCACCCTCCTCAACTTTGCAGGTGGCAGGTTTGTCGTGCAGTACGGACCGGCCATTATTGGTTGGCATAAATAGCGAATGCAGCCACAGCAGCCACAGCAGCCACAGCCACATTCAGCTTATCGCCACAGTCTACAGTGGTCAATACAGGAAAATAAAGAGCTTAATTTCACTGCCCCAATTGTGAGCTCTTCTCGAGATGCTATCTAAGTATGAATTGATTGTTGCTTGATATCACCGAAGCAGCCTCCGAACATGAAGTAGCCTCCGAACATGAAGTCATTTGCAACAAAACAGATTTACACAATCCGCCCGGAACATTTTTGTGGAAGCAGAAACTCGGTTTCGGCAATCGGCAGAATCGGAGGGGCCCTTTGACGAAGATCAATCCCGGAAATGTGGTGAGAGAGCGGAGCCTCCGCGAGAGATCCACCCCTTTGATGATAGCCTCACCTCATAACATCATAAACCGGAGATAAAAAGGATAAGGGGATGATGATCAGATGGAAGCCGGACCCGCTCCAATTCCTCTGCGTGGCTATGATGTAAGTTGTTTCTTCACGCAAGAGAATCTCAATCAGTCGGTCGCAGATTTAAGGCTCGAATGACGCTTGATGCAGCAGATCGCCATCTCGAGGAGCACAGACTGAGCTCAGGCCGACGACGACCGCCTACGCGTCGTACTTGACGGAGGTATCGAGAGCACGAACTTGGTTGGGAACGGCGTCCGACAGAGCACAACCGAAGCCATGCTTCCCCAAGACTCTTCTGGGGCACGGCAGTACTCGACAGAAAGGTCGAAGGGGTGTAACCCGTCTTCCACCCCCTTCGAGCAGCCGCGATGCCTCGTCACTCGTCGGATGAGTTTGAGAAGTGGGCGGAGCTTCAACCCGGCCATCCCAAGAGTCACCCGAACGCATGGTCGCACGCTGTCCCCAACACATTGCGACCCAGTCCCACTACCAAAACCCCTTCGGCATCCTGTTTTCCATGTTGTACAACCTTTCTCGTCTCTGGACCGCTGTCTATAGCAGCCGAAAATATACCCTCAACCGCCGTTCCTGAGACGCATAAGCTTCGGACCTCAGCTCTTGGCGAGACGCCGACGCCTGCTGATGCCATTTAGCCTCCACCATCGAAGTGTCATGGAAAGAAGCTTTTTGCTGCTCCGCTGGCAAGCGACGCGTTTTACCTTTCGAAACTTCGAGTTTGTCCAACCCCCGGAAGCGCCGCTCTTTGACAGACGCCCGCTTCCCTGTGCTACAGGTCACCAAAAGCTAAAAAGGACCGGACGTCCATCAGGATCCAGATTCTCGTGCTAGGTGACTTCAATGCTTCAATTCAACAGAAAGGCTAGAAAGCGCTTTCTAGCCTTTCTATCTGTTACCTGTCTCTTACATGTAGAACCCAACGCTTCTTGGTTTCGCCGCAAGCTGCCCTGCCCCAGGTTTTGTCCGGGCGAGATGTCAGTGCTTCTTCTTGTTTTGACTACCTTAACCTTATGCAGTTATGCTGTGGGGTTTTCACTTTGGCAGTTCAAGCGTGGTTCCAAATCAAGATATCTCACGGAGTCAAAACTGGGGTAGTGACCGGATGACTTCAAGATCGATGAAAATGCCGCAATCCCTGGATAGCATCGTCCTGTCCTTCGGTAAAGTATGGCCCATGTAATGGGAAACAGCTCAAGTTTTATAAACACCCAAGTTATTGGTGGCTATAAATGCCATTGATACGACAACAAGACAGCAATGGCAGTGATAGACGTGCTGGAGGAGAGGTCCGCATCCATTCAGATATTCACTTATCTAGTAGTTGAACTGAAGCCTTATTCATCCACGATCTGTCGTTGATAGGATTTAATGTTGTGGCTTCCAGTAAAGCCAAAGGCCCAAAAAGCTCACAGTGACGGCGTGCCGGCTAGTCTCAGTCTTTTGGGCATTAAGTCGCAAGTTCAGAAGATGGGCTCATAGATCAAGATTCTTAGTTCTATATCACAGGTCCCTATAGTCAGCTATGAGCATTCGCAAGAGGCAAGCCCAAGAGGTAAGTCAGCACTTGGACAACGGCCATTGCTAAGGACTGCCTTAGCCAATATATAAAAGCTGGATGCCGTCGTGCCGGCAAGACACGGATCCCAAAACCACACCTCCCAGTCATCTTACGACACTTGGTTCCAACCTTCGAACAACAAGGTTCTTGGCATAGGAAAGCCAGATAGATAGGTGCATTGTATGACTCGATTGAGACGCTCCAGCTCCTATGGAGAATCCGGGCAACCAGATTTACATACATGGAAACAAGTTACAAGAGTATCACGAACCCCAAATCTCGAACAACGACTGGGCTCCTCGGCTTCACAGAGCCTTGAAGGATAACCGAGCACTTAGTCTTACCCAGGTAGTCACTTACCATCTGAGAATCTGAACCGCGAGTAGGGCCGCTCTTTGCTGCTTGGATAGTCCTGTACAACTGACTAGATGCTACCCATGTAACCAGATACAACCCAACAATTGTCATGGCCGCACACGATGAAAATCCATGACGACTTTGTAAGCCAAATCCAGCTGATGATAGCCATGTGACGAAGCACATGACAGAACCCCAAAAGCCCGCATCGTCAACAGTTCAACAGTGGCAACACGCACCCGTCCCAACGATATCCATCGGGTTGCAGCTCGTCAAACGAGTAACGACCGAAGATTCCCAGAGAGCACATGATGCAGAAACTCGACTTCGTGTCAAACGTGCATCTATGGATTCTGAATAGCTCGAGCGAGAGCCTAACGCCATATAGCGGTGTCGTAACGTCGTGTGCCAGCTGGAAGACCAGATAAAAAAACGGAAAGCCCAATGCCCGAGACTCCACGCTCCTCATCCATGTAGTTCATCAAAGCAGATCTCTCCCCTCCACACTCAAGACACCCGCGCCTCTCGATCACCAAACCCATCGTCTGATCTTCTCCCGATATCCGGAAAAATGCTTCTCTTCAGCTCTCCCAGATGACTGGGGACACAGTCACAGAACCAGCTCATGGTCCGACAAAGCTCTCACTCTCACAGAACCATCTCACCAAGCTCTCCGCACCTACACTATCACCTTGCCGTAGCAGCACGGCCACATCTACGTTCAACGGGCTGTCGATCTCCGGATGCTGCAACATCATGCGGATAGCTTCAACCGTCATCAATAACGTATATGCTGGTGTCCAGGCATCTTTCAGCAGATCGAGACATATTTCTCCTGTCTATTCGTAGACTCCCATTAGCACCATTCCCAATGAAATTCGACCCCGTCATTGCTCGCCATCATCCTCTACTCCCTCATAATCCCCACATCCATCCCCAAAACATAGAAGCAAGTCGTCGCGAGCACAAGAACAATTCCACAACATACCGTAAAATCCACATTCGCGCCCACAACCCTACTATCCACAAACCTTACAACCGGCGCTTTCATCGGATATTCATTCGGCACACTGATATCCAATTTCCAGCGCCCATGCTCATAGCCGCCCGGCAAGCCGGCACCACGAAAAACAGCTTCCCAATGGAGCAGATCTGTGTCTGGCGAAAGAGGAGCGAGGCGGTCGAGCCATGGCGGGAGCGTGCCGCTGGTGTTGTAGGAGGAGAGTTCTTGGAGCAGACGTTTCGTTGAGGTGTGGGAAGTTGGGGGTGACATTGCGGAGCGGGGAATGGATGCGAGATCGCGGATTGGTGGTAGGGCGGACTTGATGAGATGGGGGATGGGAGAGTTGGTGAGATGGATTGGGAGCCGTTGCGCTGTAGCGAGTTGTTTACCAAGGTACTTTATTGTTCGTGGTTGGAGACTTGGAGTCGTGAGCTGCAGGTCCGCCCGCGACGGACCGAGGCCGGCTCGTCAACCCCCAAATCGTACTACATAGAGTTATTTCGACAAAGTCTGAACCACTCCTTCAATAACTGGGAATATTCCCAGTAATTATGGATACCCTCGCTCAAAGACTGTGCATATTCTGGAAGATCATGAATATTCTATCAGCTTCTCATTAGGGAGAGGGGCATCGTCAAAGGAGCAAACAAATGAACAGATTATGTCGAGTTCAGTACTGTGAATCAGGGATTAAGTGTCATCATTAACGTCCCAGGTGATATCTAAGTAACGGAGGCTTCCTCTCCCCGGCCTAAGAATATTGAATGCTTTTCCCACCCCATTTTCAAACTCCACCATTGATGAAAAGTTCGCTGCGCAACCTAGCCCATTCCTAAGCCTAAGAAAGGCAACTCCAGGAAATGCTGCAATGCTGCAAGAACGACCCCCTAACGCCATGGATGACTGTCTGGAGAGTCCAGTGGCTTACGTAGAGAAATCGAATTTCTCAAACGCAGCCTTAAACGTCTCCACATCCCTATTCTCTTCTTCTTCAGTCTGAGTGCAGTCCCTCCAGTCGACTCTCTTCTCGAGCCCAAGCAACTTGCCCAACACCCTACGTCCGAACTGCAGGTCGAAACGCACATGATCGCTCATTGACAAGGTCATGCACTTCTCCGTACCCTCGTTCTCGCCATCCTTGGCTGGAATCCACAACCAAACCCTGAAGAAATCACCACTTCCCTCGCCCAAACCCGGGTCCTTGGCTTCAAAGTCACCATACTTCATGTTCTCAGCCTCGACGCGGAATCCAGCCTCCACGATGCCTTGCTCGATTTGTGCGGCAGGGAAAGGAATGAATTGCCAGTGGGTGTGGATGCCACGACTGCGCGAGATTTCGTAGGTGACAGCGCCGAGACGGTTGGCGGATTTGGAGGCCACCATAGAATACAAGGCGGACTTGTAGCGGGTCATCTCGGCGAAGGACTTCTGGGGAGCTTCGGTGTCTTCATGCACGGGGACGCCTGCGAGCGTGGCGGAGTGCGAAAGGGGTACGATCAGGATGTTGCAAGGAAAGTCAATGCCCGAGTCCTTGAAGGTTTCCGATGTGGTGAGAGGACCCTTCGCGGTGGCTAGGTAGGCATCCTCGGCGATGGAAGTGACAAGGTGAGTGGCGAGCTTGACATTGGCCAAGCAGAAGAAGCAGTCGTTGGGGCCGGGAGGGGGTCCTCGGTCTCTTCTTCCGCGCTTGATTCGGCGATCACCGTGCTCGCCACCAAAGCGAGAGTACGGCTCGGGTTCCGAGGGGTCTCGCTTCCTCTTCTCTTGCACGAAAGGCGATCGAGTAGCACCGGCGGGTGGCGCAGCTGGGGCGGCCGAGGCAGGTTGGAGGGTAAAGGCGTAGATGGACTTCTGTTTGACTTCGTTGCCCCATGCGGCAAGAGAGATGAATCGAGTGACCGGGTCAGCATCAACTGTCTCATGCTTTGCGAAGTGGAAGAACGGATCTCGCTCGTAGAACACTTCCGGGGAGACCGAGAAGTGATACCGAGGCTTCAGGGCGGCGCAAAGCTGCGCAATGTGTTCATGGCCCGAGGGCAAGATCGAACCGTCCGGCAATGGGCGCCTTGACCATCGAGTGATCGAAGCAGGCCACTCGTATGTCACGAGAATGTCCGCAGAGTTGGCGCCAAAGAGCGCCTTCGCGTCACCCACGGAGTGAGAGGGTTCATATGGCTCCGTTGAAAGTCCCTCCTTGGTTCCATCTGCGGCTCCGCCAAGTGCGACGATCTTGATACCTTCGGACGTCTTGGTCGTGCTCCGCTTTCCGAGGTAGTGTAAGTTGGGACACAACTACAAATTGTCAGTTCTGCGCAATGCCCGGACTCAGCTGGAGAACTCACATCCTTGTCTTGCGCCAACTTGGCAATCGCCTTCTCGGGCAGCGCAATTGAGCCCACGGTGAAATATGTGGGCAGAGGAATCGAGATGCGACCTTCGAGAAGATCATTGATTTCCTTCTTGTTCGTGCCAACCAGATTGCCAACCACCACGGCAATGGAGAAGTTGTTCTTGGCATGAAGTGCGCTCAACTTGGTGAAGGCTGATTCCAGCTTGCCGGCAACGTTGCCGAGGACAATGCTACGGGCGCAGAGCTGTCAGTCTTTTTCCACGGCAAGCAGTGGGTGAACATACATCTTCGAAGCCATTGTGAAGCTGAGTTCAGATGCGCACGGAGGTTGATAGTGGAAAGTCGGAAAGTGGTCTTGATCTCGGGCGGATCGTTAAGAAAGAAGATACTCAAGGAGCTCCAGGTGAGCTTGTTGAATGTAGACGGGAGGGGTGGAAAAGAGAGAAAGGGAGATGGAAGTGCAAGGTCAGATGGTCCGTTTTATGCCACAAGATTGCTTGAAGATTAGCCGAAAGTGTTAGCCGAAGGCATTAGCGCAGGAGAGTATCTTCACCTGCCATATCCAATCCATATGTGATATAGATGGCATCTTTGGCAGTTTAAGGCCATCCTTAACAGTAGAAAGCCATTGTCGACAGCAGACAGAGGTCAAGGCGGCCATAAAACTGCCACAGCTTTGAACGGCAGACCGCCCTCGCTTTCGGGTACGATAAGCAGAGGACGCTAGTCTTATCGGCGCGAAGTTTTTGGGATCACTTCGACGCTCCACACAGCAGCTTGCGACAACTTTTTTCATCTCTTCTCAAGCAGCATCCTGACGCCTGGAAGGCAAACGCGCAACCATGCCTTCAGTCGTCTCGGGGAGGATCATCAAGACCTCCAAAAAGAAAGGGGGAACAGCACACCAAAGGAACCACAGATGGGAGTCGTTCACCACCAAAATCGCAAAGTTCAATACCCTCGACCCGCTCCGACGAGTGCGCCGTCATGATCTCGAAGCTGAAGACCTCTCCGTTGCGACATCCTACTTCAAGGCCTGTCTGGAAAAATGGCAGGAGCTCAATGTCTCTCAGTCATTTGTCGACTTCGCCCACGATGTGAACCCGCTATGCGACAGCCTCCCCCAGATCCTGCATTTTGAGGGAAAGATAATGAACCTACTGGCAACAAACATCGAAAAGCACGAACCCGAAACTCTTGAAGCACTGCTGGACCTCCTGACAGCTTTTGCACATGACTTGGGAGTACGATTCGAGAAACACTATGCAAGAGCGCTGCGTCTGATCACTGAGATTGTCGGGACACCCCAGGATGTGGATGTGATTGAGTGGAGTTTCACGTGTCTGGCGTTCTTGTTCAAATACCTGTCGAAACTCCTGGTGTCCAACCTGCGTCCGACTTATGACCTCGTGTCACCATTGATGGGAAAAAAGCGACAACCTCCGCACATTGCCAGGTTTGCCGCTGAAGCAATAAGCTACCTGGTCAAGAAAGCTGGCAGCCCCACCAACCGGGATTCGTCTCTCAAAGACTTGATCCGCCATGTCAAGGAGGATCTGGAGAGTACACACGGAAGTCGTGAATTTGGCCTCTACTACCATGGTGTCATGACAATGTTTGCCCAGTCGATGAAAGGAACTGGGATGGCCATACATTCGACTGGACCACAGATATTTGAACGCTTGTTGTCTTTGGCTGATGGACCACAGCTGACAGTGTCATCCCCCATGGTTTGGGAGGAAGTTGTGCAGGGTGTCTTGACCAGTTTGCTCCACCATACTACTCCTGAGACATTCCAGGAGATGGGCCAGTATCTTCTTCAAGAAACCTCCTCTACAGCAGCAGCCCTGGAAGCGGATGAGAGTGAAGTCCTTCTGCGAAAGTTGATTTTCCGGATACGATGCTTGGGAATTTGGGCGGGTGTGAGGAGGGGTTCGCGAGTCTCTGACTGGTCTCCTCTGCTAGACACTCTTTCAAAAACTCTGACAATGCTGATGAAGGCGGCTCCCAAGATACTGACTCAAGGCGCTGCTATCGACAGATTCTGGCCTTGGGTCCTGTTTCCGGTCGCGACTGTCCTGCAATATGCTGCAATGGATGCCATCATACCCCATGTTTCTCATATCATGACTGCTCTCACCAAGGACCCTCTGGCATCTTATTTCCTGATGTTCACTTCTTATTTTTCCAAGATGGAAGCTATGCGCTTCAGGAGTCTTGTCTTGCCGTACTTCAAAAGGTTCGTATTTGCCTCTTCCTGGCTTAGAATGACCGCTGACACTTCATCTAGGTTTGTAATGACACATTGGTCAGATCAGCCAAACCAAGACACTCTGTGCATTCTTCTTCCGAGACTGGTATCGTCTGGAGTCCTACACAGTCCCGGGAAAGATGGGTTTGATATGCCTCAGTCATGGCAAGATCAAGTTGTGAGTAAGTTTGAGAGACTCGAGCTTTCGACATTCCCGGAGCGTGGCCCAGCGATTTCCTACGAGAAGGGTCCCGAAGTATGGCACGATCAATGCCTACCGAAGTATTATGCTTTGCTTGAAGTATTGGAATCGACCAACGTGCATCCTTCAACCAATGCTCGAATCGCCGAGATCCTTTTGCGGAAGATGAAATTGGCACTTCGCCCTTCGTCTTCCCTTGATCCTGATGAGGCTCACTTCATTGTGGGTAAAGGCTTCGCCGCTTACACAAGGATGTCGGTAGCTTCAGGGCAAGTGGACAAGTCTTTGACGCCACTTTTGCGAGCCGCAGCACCGCGTTATGCCCGTCTACCCGACTTTCTTGAGGCATTGATCTTGTACGAATCGAGTCTTAGGAAACTCGAGACCGGCAAGTCAGAAGCCGAATCCGCCTCAAAATCGCTGATATCCATCAAAGAGGGCAATGAAGAGACGGATGCTCTCACAGCATCTTTGATTGAAAACCTCGCTACAGATTCTCCGACTCTCCGAGTTCGGTCCTTGCGATTGTTAGAGCAGCTGTATCTTAACTCTGGAAAAGCCGTTCCAGACCCGCTCTCTACGATGCTTCTTCTTGAGCAAACTCCTCTGAACATCACGACAGCTCGTGCAGCCTCGATGCATACCCGCAAACTTGCTTCTTTCTTCAAGAGCCATGCAGCTGATCCCTACCTAAGAAAGGCCATCACGTCCTTCTGTTTTGGCATGCTCACCGTGAAGATGGCCCAAGTCTGGGAAGATGCAAGCGCCTCTTTGAAGTCAATCGCGGAGGAGAAATCTGGCGAGGAAATTGTGACTGATATGGTTTTCCGCTGGCTCGAAGTACCCTCTTACACGTATGCCGGACAAACCGCACCAGCTAATGCGACCAAAGACGGACTGACGGACTTTGAGTGTCTCAATCTCATTCAATTACAACAAGAATCCAGCGAAACCGAAGCTGAGGTCCAAGGCGCGCAAGGCATAATGCTGTCCAACTTCGAGAGGGCACAAGAATTAATCTCCCAGAACCCGTCTTGGGCGAGGAGCCAGGCTTTGCTGGTTCTTTCCAACATTCCGCAGCTTGCCGAGAAGCACTCCCGACGTTTGGTTCCTATGTTCATGTCCTGGGCTAAGCCTGCTGGTGATGAGGATGCAGAAGACGTCGCAGAGGACACCGAAGAACCCGATTCTGGCCGTGTCAGCAACTGGTCGCGAAAAGATCAAAAGGCCCTGCTTGACCTGTTTAGCAAATTCGTGAACCCAAGAGTGCTGTACAGGTCTACCGAGGTCTATTCCTCGATGCTTGACCTCTTAACCAACGGTGATGCAGCCATTCAAAAGTCCGCACTTGGAGCGGTCTTCACTTGGAAGTCGTCAGGCATCAAGCCGTACGAGGAGGATCTGCTCAAGCTCCTTGATGAAGCGCGATTCAAAGATGAAATAACCATATTGCTCCAAGACAAAGAAAAGATTCTCCCAGAGCACCGGTCTGAGCTCATGCCGGTACTTCTTCGCATCCTCTATGGTCGAGCAATCAGTCGAAAAAGCTCTGGCGACGGTCGGCGAGGAATGGAGGCTCGTCGACTCCTGGTCCTGCGTAACCTGAATACAGAAGATACCGGCGCCTTCCTTGATATCGCTTTTGGACCACTCAAAGACATCCATGTCGTAGAGAACGGCCAGCTTGACGAGAGTCTGCTGAGCACAGAGCTATTGAGCCCTCGAAAGCAAGTTGGTTTCGTGAAGATGATGGAGGATGTCCTCAAAGAGCTGGGCACCAAAGTCGCTGGTCTGGTACAACCTATTGTTCAGGCCCTGCTTTATTGCCTAATCAAGGCATCGAGGACGCTTGAGCGTGACACGGCCGGCTCCGACGAGGAAAATGTGGACGATCACCAAATTGAAATACTGAAGAACGTTCGACAAGGGGGACTGAAGTGCTTCGTCCACCTGTTTGCGAATGCACCAACATTTGACTGGTCGATGTACATGTCTTTTATCACCAAGGAACTGATCAATCCCCGTCTGGAGAAACTGCCCATTGAGACAGCACAAGCCGTCTCGGGAGTTCTGCAGCTTCTTTCAACTTTGGCCAATTCTCCTAGCACCGTTCTTTTGCTAGGAACTGATCCTCGCATTGTCCCCACTGTGGTGGAGTGTCTCAGTGTTCCGAAAGCCAAGGATAGCGTTAAGTTGTTCGTACTGAGTTTCATCGATCAGCTTGTTGCTATCGCTAGCAACAGCAACGAACACGAGCATGTGGCTCAAAGGGTCAAGTCCGAGCTGTTGGACAAGAACATGGAAGCGATCCTCTCACATATTGGATTTGTGCTAAGGGGCCAGCAAGATGTCAGCAAAGATCTCTTGGAAGCCTGCGTACAAACCTTCTCAAGTCTCAGTCATTTCGTTGAGTCCTCGACACAGGCTCGAAGTCTGATAGATATCTCTGTCTTCCTGCTAGACCAGCCTTCGCGGCGGGTCAGCCCTCGGACGAAGAGTGGTTTGCTAAAGGCTCTGGAGCGCTTTGTTCCCCTCCATAACCTGCATGATGATAAGGAACTCAAGGATCGGATCTACAATACCGTTTCGTCTCTGTTCGGCTTTTTCAAGGATAAGGACAGCCGAGAAGTCTTGTCTCGAGTAATCCTCGTCTATTCCAAGAAAGATCCCGTTTTGGCTGATGTCGCTTTCCTCTGTGCTGAGCTCAACTCGTATTCATCCAAGCGACTTGATGAGCCCGATTATGACAGATGCATGAAGGCGTTCACATCCATCACGACACCGCGGGAGACACCGTTCAACCCTCATCAGTGGCGTCCTCTCCTGTTCAATCTCCTGTTCTACATCAAACGCGATGAGGAGTTCGCCATTCTTTCGTCGAACTCCACCAGTGCCATCTATCATTTCCTGCAAGATGCAGAGAAGTGTGCTGACGCTTCCGAGCAAGCCGAATTCCGGGACATGCTTAGCTCTATTCTCCTGCCAGCCATCTACGCGGGAGTTCGCGAAGCATCGGAAGTGGTTCGACGGGAATTCGTATTTGTGATGGGCCGTCTTGTGGAAAAGTTTCCGACTTGGCCAGAAGTTAGCGACATGCGTGTTCTCTTGAATGGCGAAGGGGAGGACATTGTCGAAACATCATTTTTCAATAACGTGTTGTCCGTCGAGAAAGGACGCCGATCCGGAGCTCTTGCTCTTCTTGCAAACGCCTCTGAAAAGCGTCAACTGGCGAGCCGGAACGTTAGCCACTTCATCATCCCACTCATTGAGCATTTTGTCCTGGACCGTGACGAAGGTTCCGATGCCCATAACCTCGCAGCCGAAACAACAACGACCATTGGTGCTTTGGCTTCCTCACTGGAATGGCCACAGTACAGAGCCATGCTAAGAAGGTTCATCGGATATGTCGAATCAAAATCAGACCTGGAAAAGCAGATCATCAAGCTCGTGGGGCGAGTCATCGATGCTCTTGCGGAAGTCATGGCACGGAAAAAGGACGATGTAACGATGACGGACGCTGCAGACCCAGCTATTCTTCCGGCACCTACTCTGTCAACGACGATGCCCAGCGAAGCGAAACTCGCGGACGATCTTACTGGCAATATTCTTCCGCCCCTCGTCTCCTATTTGCATCACAAAGACGAAGCCGTCGTCAGTGCAAGAGTCCCAGTAGCTGTCATTGTCGTTCGACTCCTCAAACTTCTCCCCGAGGATCAATTGAGGGCACGCTTGCCAGCAGTATTGACGGACGTCTGTCAGATCTTACGCAGTAAAGCACAAGAGTCTAGAGACATGACTCGCGATACATTGGCAAAGATCTGTGTCTTGTTAGGACCGACATACTTTGGCTTTGTCCTCAAAGAGCTGCGAGGAGCGCTGGCCAGAGGTTCTCAGCTGCACATACTTTCATACACGGTGCATTCACTTCTGGTTGCCACGATACCCGAGTACTCCCCTGGAGACTTGGATTATTGCCTGCCTGCGATCATGTCCATCATCATGGACGACATCTTCGGCGCGACTGGCCAAGAGAAGGATGCGGAGGAGTACGTCAGTAAGATGAAAGAAGTCAAGAGCAGCAAGAGTCATGACTCCATGGAGTTGATCGCTAGAACAGCTACCCTGAGTCGTCTTTCAGTGCTGGTGCAGCCAATTCAAGCTCTCCTGAAGGAAAAGCTGAATCTGAAAATGACGAGGAAGATTGATGAGCTCCTCAGCCGCATCAGCAACGGTTTGTTCAGGAACTCCGCAGTAAACACCCGCGACAGTCTGGTGTTTTGTTTTGAGATCATCCGAGACTCCCAGAACAGCGGTGAGGTCAAAGAAGGCCACAAGATCGACCCCAAGCTCAAGAAATATCTCCTGCAAAAGGGTGCCAAGCGAGCGGGCGAACGCGGGGCTACTGCAAACCACATGTACAAGCTCGCTCGCTTTGCGTTCGACGTCATGCGAGGTGTTTTGAAGAAATATGAGGATCTTCGAACGGGCGCTAACCTTGCCGGCTTCGTACCCATCATAGGGGACGCTGTGGTTACTGGCGTCGATGAAGTCAAAGTTGCCGCCTTCCGCCTCCTTGCAACCATTGTGAAAGCTCCTTTCAAGGGTACGGACGGTACGGATCTGTACAAAGTGGCCGCTGCAGAAGCTTCCCAGAGTATAATGTCTTCATCAGAAACCACGTCTGACATATCTCAAGCTGCATTGAAGCTGATTTCTCTGGTTCTTCGCGACCGCAAAGACGTTCCCATCAAGGAGAGGATCATTGATGATTTGCTGCAGAAGTTCAAAGACGATATGACTGAACCCGAACGTCGGCACGTAACTTTCAACTTCCTCAAATCCGTTTTGGGTGCGAAAATCGAGACTGCAACGGTGTACGATACTCTGGACTATGTCGGAACAGTCATGGTCACCAACGACGACAAGGACACGAGAGATCTTGCTCGAGGAGCATACTTCCAGTTCTTGCGCGAATATCCGCAGAAGAAGAGCCGTTGGTCTAAGCAGTTGTCTTTCATCATCGCGAACCTCGAGTATGACCGAGAAGGTGGACGACTGTCGATCCTCGAGGTGATACATCTACTGCTCTCTAGGACATCCAGCGAGTTTGTCCAAGAAGTTGCAGCCACTTGCTTCATGCCCTTGGCGTTGGTTCTCATGAATGATGAAAGCGAGAAGTGCCGGATGGCTGCTGGAGAAGTCATAAAGGAATGCTTCAAGCAGGCTGACAAGGAGCGGACACAAAGCTTCTTGACACTTATGAAGTCCTGGATCGCCAACACTGACAAACCGTCTGTTGTTCGTTTGGGTCTGCAGAGTTTCACCCTCTACTACGAAGCCGAGACGACACACGTGGAGACTTTGCTGCCTCTGCTACGGGAAAGCATGCTCGAGGTGCTTGATAATGGCGATGATGCTGATGATGACCGGGAGTTCATGATCTTTCGTGCTTTGCAGCTGGCTTTGGTGCTTTGCCAGCGTTTCCCTCAAGAGATGCTATCCAAGAGTGAAGCTGCACTGTGGACTTCAGTCTTGTCTAAGATCAATTATCCCCATGCCTGGGTCAAGATGTCGTGTGCCCAGCTAGCTGGCATCTACTTCACGGATCTTGCGAAGAGCAATATGGCGAAGGGATTTTCTCTGCCTTTACGAGGTTCGAACGGCCTGGAGATGACGGAGAAGAATGTTGTAGGACTGATCGGTTCTGTCTCCAATGTGTTCAAGACCCCTGAGCTGAGCGAAGCTCTTGCGAAAGAGACGGTCAAGAACTTGTGGTTCTTGTGCCGTGTTGCTGAGGCTAATGAGGTGGAATGGAGGTCAGCCAAGAAGTCAGATGAGGACAGCCAAGATGAAGAGGATGTTGATGGCATTGCACCTTCGAAGCGGTCCGCCTTGCAATACGTTCTCCAACGACTCTCCGCCATACTACGCAGAGAGACAACTCCTGCACGAGCACCGCTGTTGGTTCCCAAGACTGCATCTGTCAGTTTGCTTAAGCTTCTCGTGTCTTCATTTTCGGCGGAGACACTGTTGCCTGCGTCGCAAATCATCCTGCTGCCGCTCCACAACTTGACTGATCCATCAATCCCCATACCGTACTCTACGGACGATGCTTTCAAGACCGGGTATGAGGAACTCAAGAACACATGCCAGGAAATCATGTCAATTCTGCAGAAGAAGCTTGGTACTGCAGCATACACTGAGCAACTGCTGAGAGTAAGGGAAGGAGTTAAGGCGCGCAGAAATGAGCGCAGTAGCAAGAGGAAGATTGAGGCTGTAGCAATGCCGGAGAAGCATGGCAAGGACAAGAGGAAGAAGGTGGAGAGGAAGAAGGAGAGGAGGAAGGAGAAGGGATTGGAGCATCGGAACAGGCGGCATGCGAATTGAGAATAGGAGTTAGGGCTTGTAGTAAATTGTGGATATACGGATTCAAAGATCTTTGCACATAATTGTCAGATGACTGTGAAGTTGAGTCGGTGATCACCCAGTGTGGTATTGTGTGATTGAACTTTTGAAAACACTCACATATCGGAAAGACTCGCGACTCAAGCTTCTCTCGGCTTATGCTTCTCCTCTTCCAGGCTTTTTCGCAAATACCAGAGTTTTTATCTCGGTATCAGATCCTTATCTCACTACCAGAGGTACTCCTCGATTCCATCATTATCTCCCAAGATCACATTCTCTTCTCGAGTCTCGACGTCAGATTCACTTCAAGTCAGATCCTCCTGTCGCCGTCGGATTTTCCTCCCGCCACCTGATCTCTCACCTCGAGACCAGCTTCCACTCTAATAATTTATATCAGGAATATTACCAGTGATCAAGAGCATTCTTCTAATTAGGAATACTTCCAATAATCTGGAATCTTTCTGCTAAGTCCCGAATCAATGAACAATGATCGAAAATACTCGTAAGTGACGAATCTTGGCTGCACGCACAAGCATTGTCACCACAAAGTCTCCCCTAGCCCTCCCAACACGGAAAAGGGGTTCAAAAGAGCGGTCTCAAGACCCTTAATCAGGAACCCAATGGTCGTAGTACCCACAAATTCACTACAATTCACGCATGTCACATTCAAAGCACTTTTGTGCAAGCCGCGTTCCCTGACTCCGTGCAGCTTTCATACTAACGGCCAAGGCCGGCTCATCAGGAACAGGTGGGGGCGCGGCCCCGGCGCCGTCGGCCTTAGCAGACTCCACCCGGCCCACCAGGGTCCGGGGTATTATCTCTTATCCGACACACGCGTCTTTCGCGTAAAGTGGTTGCAGCGTTAGCGCGGCTTGACGCGAAAAAACGCGGTTGGGGGACGGGACGCGTTGTAGGAAATAGAGCTCATGCCCCCGCTTTCGAAATGCTGGGAAACTAAAACTCTGCTTTTGGGCCTGCGGCGGCCAGCACGCTGCCTGCCAGTGCTTTGCTATGTGGGAATTGCTGATGTTTGCGGTGCAAGAACTTGGTGCGTACCTGACGCACATGTGGTGGTTGAGGCTGATAGCGAGGGTATTTGAGAGGCTGCTGCACAGGGACGTAGTCGTTGATTTCTGGCTCTCTCGTCTTTGTGGATGGTTTGCATGCTTCACGATTTCTGGTCCTTCGGACCTTTGAAGTCCAAGGCTAGTACGAAGCTATGTTAGCCATTTATTACATGGAAGTAGTCAGCAGGTCTTGGGTATTTGCGATGTCTGAGTCTGACACATGGGAACCAAGATCGCGAACATGCCGAAGGATTTCAAGGATACCTTCGGGCGCTGAAGATACCTTCGGGCGCTGTCGACGCGGCCGAAGCGTTTGAGATTCTAGCTTCAGGTCCGGTTGACATTATGGATTTCTAGAATTCTGGAGCCTTCTTGATTCTTGAGGAATATCCTGTTTCGCTGAAAGGGATCGTCGATCGTCGACATAGATGTATGCACGATCGACATGCTCTAATGCTCGTCTTCTCTTGAACTCTGACCGGTTTCCTCGGATTCGGCTGGCTCCTGCATGTACTTGTAGTTAGGGACATGCTATGAACTTTACATGGGCTTGATGTGTGGAGTATGTGACGCATGCTAGATCTGATGCCGGACCGGAGGAAGTTATCGGTGAGGGTCGAGACTCGAGATGGAGAAAGGCGGTGGACTGTTCATTGCTAAAATTGGCTGCGAGACTACTGTGTTGTAGAGGCACCATCTGGCGGTGACATGGAGTCGGGATAGTTGAGGTGTGCCTATGACTTGGCCTAGCTGCGGGCGAAGAATGGGAGGCGGAGGGTCGAGCCGGGGAGACAGTCGCTTTAGCCCACGGGCGTCAAGCGGGAGAGCAGTTGGCACTTTGAGTTTCGGAGTTCTGGATGTAGCGTAGAGTAGCTGGAACAATTCCCTCTTCCGAACACAGGGTCGCATTGGGAAAATTATGTTCAGAGTGAGAGGTAGGGGACGCCCTGTCGTCTCGACAAGGACGGCGAGCTCCTGGCTTGTGCTGCCTTTTCTTGAAGCTTCTTCTAAAGACACCTCCGAAGTAATAGGCTCTAGGCAGGTTGAGCCCTATCAAGTTTACTAGGAATACACCTAGGACGAGGACTTATGGAAACATCCGAGATGGTCCGGTACTTGATGGGTACATTAGCCCAGAACACTTGGGAATATCCAGCACAAGCGTGAGTAACTTGAAGAAGAGGTCCTTATTACCGGTGAGTATTGCCGGCGGGAGATGGCCGTGGATGCAAGGAAGCCATAATGTGGCCCAATGACTCTGGGTATCTAGGGTTGAACCAACATGGCGGGAAGTAGGGAAAGACAAGTCGTCGATGGGGGAGCAAGGCAGCTTTATTGCCTCTGCTTTCAGCTCTCCAGACTGTTCTCTTCAGCCTCCTTGAGTTTCAAGATGCTCAAGTTGTCCATCTTGAGATGCAAGGATGTGGGAGTTATATATCTTCAATATCATCTCAACTAATGAGAGTTCTGCGTATCCCTCTCAATGTCCTCATCTGCCGCAAGTACCGAGCCCATCTTGGAGATGTTCATCACGCGCACATGGGGAGAGGGTAGTGGATGCATATCCCTAGTCTCTCCCTTCTACATGTAGATCTGGTCAATAGTGGCAGTCTTCAGTGTCACACACCCCCAGGCCCGATGGCCAATGGCATGGCGTGCCTGGGGCAGCTTACTCGCACCAGCCAATGGGGTGGGGTGCGGGTGGGTCTTGGTATTATTCAGGCCGGTGGGCAGCTAAAAGGGTGTCGCGCCCCGTCGCCCGCTCCTGCTCTTCGACCCCAAGACAACGCCGATACTTTCGCAGTCACCGCAACCTTTGCGCCTACAACTCTCGCACATACCCATTGCCAGACCCTTAATTGCGCGCATATATTCGAGAAAGCCGAAGAACGACTTCCGATTACATATTAGCGACCTAAAAGTGTCCCGACCGACTCACGCTCGACTTCGCGCCCGGCGCATTCACGTCGCATTCCTGTCGCATCGCATCGCGACTTGCGAACCGCAGCACCAAGCACACCTATCCACCCACCACCACAGCATCGAACGACATCGACCAACACCTACTATCATTGCCATCGTATACCGAGTACACGCGAATCATATACTACAACCGAACTAGGACCCTCCAACAGTCATCCACCATGCTGCTCCCGTCCGCCCTCTCCTGCGACGCGGCGCATCCGTCGCGATCGCTCTTCACCTCACCACCTCTGTCGCCCGCACCAATCCCGGCGACCCCAAACACCCTCAACAACATCTACTCTGCCTGTCGCAACCTGCAGTCGATGCTGTCGCCGCCAGCCTCCAACGCCTCATCCGTCTCCCCTGAATCCGCCCGCCTTGCCAGCCCACCGATGTTCCCGATGCCTACACCCTCAACATTCAAGCTCCGCCTGCGGAACCACAATAATGAGCATCGATCTGCCAGGTCAGGCTTCGCCGGCGGAAGCGCTAGCATGAGCACCAACATGGATATGATCGCAAGCGCAAACATCCGAACCCCCCGGATGAAAATCACGAAACGCACCGCGCCTCCACGAGGCCTCAACAAACGACGACGGAGTCCCCAAAGCTCAAGCATGGGTCGCGATGATGAACTCGACAGCGATGACGAGCTTGCGAGCACCAGCGACAAGGAACCATCCAACACTAACTACACTACTACTACCACATCCTCTTCACGACCTGCGGGACGCGAGCACGACGACCTCCCGAGAACCCCCAAACGTCTTCGTCTCGCGCCCGAAATTATACCTCGCGGCCTTCAACGCGACGATTTCACAAAGCTTCATGAGCAAGCTAGCATCAACAACAACCCGTCCCGCCCTTGGGCCTCTCGGCCCAGTCTAATCACCCCCGACACATCCTTCTCAGAGACCAGGCCCTTGCAGCCCGGCTTCGCCTTCACATTCACAGCCCAAGACCCACCATACCCCTCATTCAGCTCCACCTCTTCGTCGCAATCCTCGCAGCCGCCGCCCTGTACCTTCAACCCAGCGCCAGCATTGTCTTCTTCCATTCCCATTCCTGCCGAAGAGCAAGCTGCGAATGACAACCATGATGACGAGGAGGAAGAGTGGACCACCGAGGAAGACCGACTCCTCGTCTCGCTAGTACTGGAGAAGCTGAAGCTCTCCAAGAGCGACTGGGTCGACTGCGCGCGGTCGCTGGGCAAGGACCGCGGGAATGTGGGACGGAGGTGGCAGAGCTTAGTCTCTAGTGGGGATATCGGACTCAAAAACCGACATCCTAGGAGGGAGAGGCTGTATGGCAGCTGGCGCTAAAGCTACTTCCTGCCAACGACTTCCGCTGTTGCAACGGAGGCGCCTTTTCGATTCATACATTCCTTTGCGAGTGTTCAAATGATGATACTTTGAACATCTTTCTCTTTTCCAAGTATGGTATTTAGTCCTAGATGACGAGGGGAGCTTTGAAAATTTGGGGGCTATTGGGTTTATGACAGGACTTGGCGTTTCTTTTGTCAGTATCTGACCCGTTCGGCTTTCCACTTCTTGGTGTCCACCCCTTGTTGGCTCTCCTCACCACTCCAGCATTCAAGTTGATTACGAATTTATGACATATATCTGGCAATACAAAATTCTTCTATCCACATACTTGTCTACCATCAATTCCAACCATCTTGCCGTTGAAAGCCGTCTAGAACTGTACTAGCTGTCCGCCCGAATCTCGAGTTTCTAGAAGCTGGTCAAACACTCTTGTTTAATTTCAAACAAGGAATATTAAATAAACATGGTGGGCAAGCAGATGGAAAATCACGACACTGCGATTAGGATTCCTCAAACCAGGCGTAACGGATTGTGTGACAGGGCAAATATCGTACGTTGACCAGGATCCACTGTTTCTTGATCCTGTGAGAATTACAATGCCGCTCTTCCCTATACGTGTGACCTTGTCTTCCTTCTCATGCTTCCACTTTTCTCACAGTTTTCCACCAAGTGCTAAGGTCTAGTTCACTTTCCGGTTCCCATATCTATCATATGACCCCCCCATTTTCAGCTGCTTACACCGTCACCATCCCCCTACAGCATCGAGGATAGAACCGAGCTTTTCCCATTGCCACACGACCTTCCCCATCTCCAGGAGTTCTAAACAGCTACCTCACCACCCCTATCCCCCGCCAACGCCCAAATCTTTTCACCCTTGCTTGCACAATCAGCTGTTTGTTGTCTTATACTCTACAAACGAGCAAAAACGCCACATAAGCACAGAAAACGACAGACTTGGCGTGTAGTAGTTGAGTCGTCAACTGTCAAGCGAGTAATAATGTTCAGATAATTCCCTGCTTCCCAAGCCGAATGACCATCAAGCAATTTATCAGTTATCATGAACAGCATGATTTGCAAAGCCTAAGAATGTAGCTACATGTAATACACCAGCACCCCAAATCAGACAAACAAACTCCCTACAAAACGCTGTTCCCGCTTGTCCCAAAACACCAGCGCGTCCAGCAAATCCCAACAATCCCTTATCAATGCTCAGAAGTCGTCATCATCACTGTCCTCAACAACCATTCTCTTCCCCCCTCTTGCTCCCACCGCCTTCTCGCCACCCCCCTGGCTGTTTCTCACCGGCGCCTTTCCCTTCGCTCTGCCAAGCAAAACGCCCAGATCGGGAATATCATCATCGTCGTCATTGGATTCCTGCGTATCCATGAATTGCATCGGCTCGAAGAATTTGTTCTGCGACGCCGGCCGAGCTTCGTTGAGAATATCGGGCAAAGACTCATCGAGCGATGGCGAGCGTCTGCGTTGTGATTTGGGAGCCGGAGCGGCGGTCGAGAAAGGATCTTCGTCGTCGTCGACTACAAAACCGTCTAGGTCCTTGTCGAGGTCGGAGTCATTGAAAGCGTCGTCGTCGTCCGGCTCTTGTGACATAGCCTTTCGTTTCCTGGACTTTTGGGCTGATCGTGCTGGTGATGAGCGAAAGAGATCGGAGTCATCGTCGAAATCTTCCTCGAAGACTTCGACGGGCATCTCTGAGCCCTCGTATTCTTGATCATAAGGCAATTCCAGCCATTCCATATTTTTCGCCACAGGCGGTATCTTGGGAAGCCTAGCTGTCTTGTCGTCGAGCCTGCGCATTGCTTTGACTGTCCGAACGAAGCGCTTCGTCCGATCGCCATGCGTAACGTCGTGAGTCGGCCGCAGGACTCGTTGCGATGCATGCTGGAAGCTCAAAGCTGGGGGTCGAAGATCCTCGTCTTGAAGAAGGCTCAAATACTTGCTTTGCAGCGTCGCTTCCTTCGATTGACTAATAAGAACGCTGTCAAGGTCCGGGATAGGTTGGAAGTTTTCCTCTAAAAGCTCATGCTTCTGCGGTTTGGGACCTACAGATTTCTTCGTGCTCTTGGTGAGCTTGGAAGCTTTCTGGAAACCGGTTTCGACCCCGTCAGGCATGTTGAATTTCTTTGGTGGCTTCTTCGCCGCCTTGCTAATCCTCCGAGGTTTCGGCACGGGCAGAGCATCCTCGCCTTCGACTTGGGTATTTTCGAAGGGAATTTCGACGATACGTTTGTCGACGACTGGCGTGATGTCTTTGGGTATGATTCTTGTGGATAGATCATGCCTGAAGTTGAATCGTTCTCCTGATTCAATCATCTTTTGCATCTTCTCGTAGTTATCATTTGCTTCCAAGAAGTTTCGCTCTTCCTTGCCAGCCATCATGAGAAGGACAATGTTACCATCTCTCTTTCGTCCAGTTCTGCCCATCCGCTGAAGCATTCGAATTGGCGATGCAGATACGTCATAGCAAACAATCAGGTCAACCTCTCCAATATCAAGTCCTTCCTCACCGACCGAAGTCGCGACAAGAACATTGAACTTGCCACTCTTGAAGTCGGAGATGGCCTGCTGCTGCTCTGCTTGCCTCATGCCTTTTGAACGCTTGGCATCTGCCTGACCAACAAAAACCGTGGCGCGGACCAACGGTCGGTGGCGGTTGAGTATGGTGGTAATCTCTTCGGCACTTTCACGGAATTCTGAAAAGACAATGACTCTTGTAGTTGTGGACGAAGCCGTCGCTGTGCCTCCAGCGGGACCTCCGGCGCCACGATCGAGGAAATGGTTGAGTATGGTTTCGCAAAGTGAAGTCAGCTTAGGGTGACCGATGAACTCATTGTTCTTGAGCCACATTTGAATCTTGTCCATCATCTCCTTGAAATGAGGACTGCCGGTGATCTGCTGTCTGTACTTGCCGCCCTTTTCACCTTTCTCTTCAACCGTAGATCTGAAATCGCAGAGCGAGTTGTAGAACGAGCCTATTCCGTGGAACAGAAGCAGTTTGATACAATGTGCGGCAGCGCCGAGTACCGAGAAAAGAGACATCACCATGAATTTCAAACCCGGGGCTGCTCTTCTCCCTGCATCCTGCATCCACCTCTTTTGCTGTAGTCTTAAAGCGTAGGCATTCAAAGACATCGGGTCCTTCTTGTAAAAAGCATTCATACCACACAATTTGTCGAGCAGAGGTTTCAACGTCTTGGAGAACAATTCTGATATCAGGTTCATCTCATCAGAAGGTTCCAAAATTGTCTTCTCGATGTTGCGTCGATGCACGAATTGTTGTATGTCAATGGACTCCTCGGTGCGAATCTCAACCTTGGAGATTTCCAAACCATCGATGACCTCTTGTACTGATTCCACAGTGGAGCCTGGAGTGGCAGTGAGGGCGAGAATACGGAAGCTCTTGCTGAAGGTACGCAATAGCTCCACACATTTCACATATGCATATTTTCCAGTAGCTCGATGGGCCTCATCAACCACTACCAGGACAATTCTCTTGGGATCAGCGTTACCAGTTCGTAGATCATTCTCGAGTGTTTGAGGTGTCATGAAGAAGACGCGCTTCTCAGCCCATTCTTCCCGCCGGAGGGCGGCTCGGTAATCGCCCGTTAGCATGACCGTTTCCGATCTCGGTATACCAGCGATGTTGAAACAAGCATGGACCTGTTGAGCAACAAGAGGCTTGGTGGGGGCCAGAAAGACGATTTGAGAATCTTTGGTCCAACGGTAGAAGTTGAGCATAATAGTCGCAGCGATGAATGTTTTCCCCAGGCCAGTAGGCAAAGCTACGAGAAGGTTGTTGAAGAGACCATTCTTGACGATGCTGTATTGGTAGTCTCTGACCGTTCCCAGGTTCATGGGGAAAACCCAAGTTTTCAGAGCCTCCTGGTTTAGGACATGATGGGTGGGAGGCTCGGGGACCTTGTCGACACGATAGTTTCGGACCTTTGCGGCCTGAGAGGGCGTTGGTTCTGCAACCGCTGTTCCACCAAATAGAGTCGTCTGCCGTAATCCGCTTTGAGGCGCTACCAATCTTTGACTTCTCGGTGGCGGGGGCGGCATCGAGGATGTTATCTCCACAGGTGGTGAGCGAGGTCTCTCCGGCTCTGGAGATGACGAGAATGCGTCAGAGGGAAGATCATCGAGCTCGTACGACAGATCGAGTTGGGATGGACCAAACATGCTGGGTGGAGGGAAAGAAGGGGCGGGCTCGTCGTCGTCGTCGATAATGATGGGAGGCGCGGGTTCTCGAGGAGGACTTATGGCACGCAGCTGTAATACGTCAGTCGGAGTTTATTATGGTGCCAAGCAGCCAAACACGGGATGGTATCTCAATCGACAAGAAAGTTTGGAACAAGAAGGACGAGCTGGAACGAGAAGAAGAGAGAGTGGTGGTGGGTCTTTTTAACATGTATGCTGCTATGATGCATCGACAGAGCGTAGCACTCGAGAAGTCGAGGCATTCAATGAGAAGTCACCTACCCGCGGGGGCTCTGGATGCTGTTCAGGCTCGGGCTGCGGCCTTGGAAGACGCCATATTGGACCTCTGATCTGCCATGGCAAACTCGAGGGCGGTGGCTCGGCTTGTGTGCCAAAATGGACAATCTTCTCCTGCAGAGGCGCGGCGTTCTTACGGTAAATGATCTTGTGCTTTGGTTTCTTCGCCGGTGCTTCCTCGTCCTCCTCTCCGGACTTCGACACACTCGCACCCGTAGAGACATTGGACACGGTAGTGGCATTACTATCTCGCCTTCCGCGCCTGGGGGCCGGCCTGTTCTCCATGACCTCGAAGGCGACATCGTCTTCGTCGTCGCTGTCCGGGAGGCGATGTGGCGCACGAAGCCTTCGGCGTTTGCCGGGAGGAAGCGGAAGACCCGGAGAGCGGTCGGACTCCTGCGCCGTATCGTCGACAATGAAGTCGTTGAGGTCTTCGTCGCTCGCCATGGTGTTGATGAGCAGCAATGCAAGTCACATGTTGACGAGAGGAATTCGCGTGTGGGTAGACGCGAAGCGCGTCATTAATTGAGGCCTCGTTACGTAATGAGGTGGTCAGTGCTTCATGAAGCTTAAATGCTCCATGTCCGCCTCCACACTCGCCGTCAGGTACCGTGAGCGGATAATCCTACCAACCACTCTTTGGCCGATCAAATTTCCAGACGACAGCGGAATTATTTTAGATACGAGCGAATCAAAATCTCAGCTACGTCATTGAAAACGACGCTGAGAAGCGCTGCAGGTACATAAATTTTATGGAGGTTGGTGTCCGAGATTATTGTCCGGGGGTTACCGTGCCGACAGAGTTAGCGCGACAACCACGCCACAAGCTGTCAACTGTCTCATCAACCCCAATCCAGATCCCAGCCCCCGCCGGCACTTCCAAACTGGGAACAGAGTTCGCCGGCACTTGCACAATAGCGATATGTCAAAATCGGTCAGGAAACTCAATCGCCGTCTTCATCGCCTCCGGCCAGCTGGGTCCCGCTTCGTCCACTGGACCGCCTGATGAGACTGGAAGCTCAAGTATCATATGCTGATTACCGACTACGACATACCGGCACATCATGAGATCATGAGCAGATCTGAAAAACTCGGAAACACCGAAGCGGGGATGACAATTCAAAAACTGCACGTGATCGGGAAACAGCGGGACGGTGCGCCAGAATCTCGAGTCTCCGCGTTTTTCCTACATCTTTTTCCTAGAATCTGGATGGCTGGACTGGCTAGTATGGAAATCTCTGAGCTGCACTGGGCTAGGAAGCTATGGCCTAACCGCACCCAACCTCCCTCCGACAATCGCTTCCGTCACAGGGGGTCTAGAGCCGCAGGCTGCTCAAGGTCCGACGGCAACCACAGCTGCACGGCCGAAATGAGTAGGCCGCACAGGCACCGACTGGCACCGACGAAGGTAGTAACCGTCTCGTCGTTAACTCAAGTCCATATCAAATTCTGAAAAATGTGTATCTTCAAGTTGAATACTTAAGAAGGCAGTTCTTCTCAGTTTTTTCTTTCTTCATCCACTTCAGCTTCACCATCTTCAGCGTCATCCTCCTCAGCATCATCTTCTACAGATTCATCTTATACAGCTACATATTCTCTACAGCTACATACCTTCTACTAGAACTACACTCGTTCGATAAACCTTTCCATCTTCTCGGTTCTTACCTATCCGCTCTCCTCACTACTTCACACGAACCGACCCTCAATCCTTCAATCTCAAGCTTCGTCGATATGCGATTCTCATCCACAGCTCTCCTGGCTATTTCTGCTGCTTTGGCTGTCACAGCAAACGTTCCAGCCGGAGAGAGACTTGCTGTGAGAGCCCCTGAGCCAAGCGCAGCCCCTGAAGCCAACTCTGCCCTCAAGATGCGAAGCGCAGGCCCCGACGACAACTCTGCCCTCAAAATGCGAAGCGCAGCCCCTGAAGTCAACTCTGCCCTCAAGATGCGAGCCTCTGAGCCAAGCGCTGCCCCCGAAGTCAACTCTGCCCTCAAGATGCGACTCGCCCCTGAGCCAAGCGCTGCCCCCGAAGCCAACTCTGCCCTCAAGATGCGAGCCTCTGAGCCAAGCGCTGCCCCCGAAGTCAACTCTGCCCTCAAGATGCGACTCGCCCCTGAGCCAAGCGCTGCCCCCGAAGCCAACTCTGCCCTCAAGATGCGACTCGCCCCTGAGCCAAGCGCTGCCCTCAAAATGCGAAGCGCAGCCCCCGAAGCCAACTCTGCCCTTAAGATGCGACTCGCCCCTGAGCCAAGCGCTGCCCCCGAAGCCAACTCTGCCCTTAAGATGCGACTCGCCCCTGAGCCAAGCGCTGCCCCCGAAGCAAACTCTGCCCTCAAGATGCGACTCGCCCCTGAGCCAAGCGCTGCCCCTGAAGACAACTCTGCCCTCAAGATGCGAAGCGCTGCCCCTGAAGACAACTCTGCCCTCAAGATGCGAAGCGCTGCCCCCGAAGACAACTCTGCCCTCAAAATGCGAAGCGCAGGTCCCGATGACAACTCCGCCCTTAAGATGCGGAGCGCTGCCCCTAAGCCAAGCGGCCGCGGAGACAACTCTGCCCTGAAGATGCGGAGCGCTGCCCCCGAAGCCAGCGCAGCACCTGGAGCCAGCGCCAGTCCGACTACATTTGCTACAGTTACCCCTACAGTATCCGCAACTGTATCCGCAACTGCCACTGGATCGGCGACGGCATCAGCCAGCGCGACTGGTGCTGCTGGCGCTCTTCGAGCTTGTGTCTCTACAGTTGGTCTTTTGGGTTTCATTGCCGCCGCCTTCTTGGCCTTGTAGACTTGACATTTCAAGCAAGCGGATCACGGGGAGAAGCGAAGGCGTTAATTGGATCGATCTTAGGCGCAAAGTGGCATTTACCTGGAGCTCAGCATATATATACCCTTAGCATTTGGATTTTACCCGCATAATATTTTGCCATTTCATAGCATAGACCTGTCGAAGAAATAATACAGAAGTTAATAAGATTCTCTGACCTGAAGTTTGTCTTGGTGTCTGATGCCTGTGAGTTTTCGTAGGTCTTTCTTCTCCCAGTGGCCAGCCCACCGCTTCATTGGCATGCATGGTCGTCCATGGTCTCAAGCTCTCTTGGAGAAGGTGTCTGAGGTCTTGACAAAGCCAAGCTATCTAGACGCGCGCCTGGGCCTCCTTTTTCTTCTTCATTCTTGTCGTGGAGCTGAAATTACGTGCCTCTCGGTTAGTCCCCCCTCGGCTACCTTAACCTACCAAGTCCCGAAGTGGCAGCGTCCAGCAGTCTATTTCCCCGTCACATCACTCAGCCACGGCAATCCCAACTTTTTCATCTCCACGGCCAATTGAAACAGATAATCCAGACTATTCTCACAAATCAGCATCATTCCTTACTCAGTCATTCACTCGCGCCTTCGCCCAAAGAACCTCTCACACATACCTTTCACACATAGTCTTCGCCTTGTGCACATTATCACCCCACACATAAACCCCATGTCTCCTGACCAGCACCGCATAAGTATCCGGAAACCTCTCCATCGCCTCTTCCAAACTCTCCGTCAAGTCTTCCTCGTGCGCCGTATTCTCAATCACCGGAATGCGCAGGGTATCGTAATATCCCAAGTTTCCTGGCTTCTGGAATCCTTTTCCAATGCCCTTGATTTGCTCGATGTTGTTGATTTCGAAGACGGATTTTTGGGAGCCGGAATACTGTTGTTCGAGTAGGAGGGTGATGAGGACGGCATATTGGGAATGCGTGTGGATGCAGCAGCCGGCACCGCGCTTGGTGAAGGCGGCGAGGAAGAGGGGTGTGCACTGGGAGGGCTTGAGGGAGGGGGGTGAGCGCAGGTAAGTGCGGCATTTGGGGTCGTGTTGGGCGGAGAGGCGGAGGACGTAGATGTCGGAGGGTTTCATGAGTTCTTTTTGGACGCCGGAAGGGGCGAGGTAGACGAGGTCGCTGGGGGAGGGAGTACTTGAGTTAGCGTCTTGATTTCTTGTTCTTACTTTTGGTCTGGTCCAAAGAAATTAAAGAGAATGACGGTAGAAATTTAGAAGGTAGAACAGGTGGACAGAAAGCGTACTCGTCGCGAATGCTGGCTCCTCCGCCGGTGCCTGTAACCCAGCCCAGGGTCCAGAATTTCTTGCAGAGAGAGGGGATGAGGTTTGCGGGGTGTTCTGGATCGTCGGACTGGACGAGATGGTCGTTGTTCTCTGTGTTAGCAGCCATGGTGATTCAATTGCACTATAGCAGGATCTGGAGAAATCCGAGGATGTTGGGATGTTCTTGATGCTGTATTTGAGCTATGTACAGGAAGCGGCTCTCTGGAGCGCATGGAGTGTCGTTGATTTTAGACTGCGGAAAAACTTGGGCGAGGGGATGGCCTGCAAGGACTTGGGGTTTTGGACTCGAGGTTAATAGCAATTAATACTGCTCTTCTTTGAGCTGCTTATAATGCAAAGATGCTGCGTTCTTTTTGAACTGTATTTCTGCAGGCTATCATTCATATTTTGTAATTATCTCAACTACTTAGGCTCTGCCTTTGGGTTATTATTATCCCAAGTGTGGCAGGTTGTCTCTTGGTCCACCAGCCAAGCCCAAAGCTTTCTTATCAGCACCTTCAATTCCGTCGCTCTTCTATCCATTGATCGTAGCATAGCAACAGAGCTCTGTTGGTGTGTCTGTGTGCAAGCTGTGGTACGCTTGAAAGAAAATTTGACACTGTAACCAGCTGCTGAACTAGAGCATCCGCGTCTTGACTGCATCTCACGATGTAACGACAACCAGCTTCCTAAATTGTCGTGGTAACTGGCGTTGCTACCGCATGGCTTCAATCAATTCTAGAAGCATCTGAGGCCTGTTTCAGCATATGTAGCTGGCCTGATGGTGGTCCGTCCCGCGGCCTCGCTCTCGTTTAGTGCCATGGCCGACATGGAGCTCGTGCAGCCGGGAGCTCCTAAAGATGCCACCTTGCCAAAATAATGCGACAGCCTCGACACATAAAAAGTGTTGCCCGCCGCACCTCTCCGTCAACTTCCCTCTGATATCCGCATCGCTCTGGAAGCACTCCTAAGACCCGTCTACCTCATAGCAAGTAGCGGCCGTTCAATTCTACAATCCGCTTGCCATTGACTCGACCCAAGCCACCATGCGTTTCGCAACGGCTGCCGTGTCCGCGGCTCTGCTCGCCGGTCACGTCTACGCTGATGCTCAGTCTGTCCTGCAAGATGCTGGCTCTTCTGCCAGCTCTGTTGCGACCGATGCGACTTCCAGCGTGTCGTCCGCTGTCGAGTCTGCCACCAGCTCTGCCATTGAGCTGCCCACTTTCACCGTAGGCTTCCCCGCACGGAGGACATGCGAAGATCAGATACTGACTACATCCCCTGCAGCCCACCACTGTCAAGGCCGACTTCCTTGAGCAATTCACAGATGACTGGGAGTCAAGATGGAAGCCATCCCACGCCAAGAAGGATATGGCTGGCGTTGACAAGGACGAGGAGTGGGCATATGTAGGCGAGTGGTCTGTGGAGGAGCCATCCGTCTACAAGGGCATGGAGGGCGATAAAGGTCTTGTTGTCAAGAACCCTGCTGCCCACCATGCCATCTCGGCCAAGTTCCCCAAGAAGATTGACAACAAGGGCAAGACTCTGGTTGTCCAGTACGAGGTCAAGCTCCAAAGTAAGTTGCTATGGCGCAGCAGACAAGAGAAGGCTTACTGACTTCAATCGCAGAGGGTCTTGAGTGCGGTGGTGCCTACATGAAGCTCCTAAGAGACAACAAGGCTCTCCACCAGGAGGAGTTCTCCAACAGCTCTCCCTACGTTATCATGTTCGGTCCCGACAAGTGTGGTTCCACCAACAAAGTCCACTTCATCTTCAACCACAAGAACCCCAAGACCGGCGAGTACGAGGAGAAGCACCTTCAGAGCCCCCCTACTGCTCGTATCTCCAAGGTCAGCACTCTGTACACCCTGATTGTCCACCCCAACAACACCTATGTCATTGAGATCGACGGCAAGGAAGCCAAGGAGGGAAGCCTCTTTGAGGATTTCACTCCTGCCATCAACCCACCCAAGGAGATTGATGACCCCAAGGACAGCAAGCCAGACACCTGGGTTGACGAATCCCGCATTCCTGACCCCGAGGCCACCAAGCCTGAGGACTGGGATGAGGAAGCGCCTTTCGAGATTGTCGACGAGGAGGCCACCAAGCCCGAGGACTGGCTCGAGGATGAGCCTCTCACCATCCCTGACCCAGAGGCCGCCAAACCCGAGGACTGGGATGATGAGGAGGACGGTGACTGGATTGCGCCAACTGTTTCCAACCCCAAGTGTGACGAAGTTTCTGGCTGTGGCAAATGGGAGAAGCCAATGATCCGCAACCCTGCCTACAAGGGCAAGTGGACTGCTCCTATGATTGACAACCCAGCATACAAGGGTCCTTGGGCTCCTCGCAAGATCAAGAACCCCGACTACTTCGAGGACAAGACCCCTGCTAACTTCGAGCCTATGGGTGCTGTAAGTAACTAAATATTGTTCACGTTTGAGCCGCGCTAATGAGATTAGATTGGTTTCGAGATCTGGACCATGCAAGGCGACATCCTCTTCGACAACATCTACATCGGTGACTCTGTCGAGGACGCCAAGAAGTTCGCCGACGAGACTTTCTTCGAGAAGCAACCTATCGAGAAATTGGTTGAGCTTGCCGAGAAGCCAAAGGACGAGCCCAAGAAGCCCAAGTCTCCCTCCGACCTCGTCTTCATGGACGACCCCGTCCACTACATCCGCGAGAAGGTTGACCTCTTCGTCACCATCTTCAAGAGCGACCCTGTTCAAGCTATCAAATTCGTCCCCGAGGTTTCTGGTACTCTCGCCGCCATTGCCCTTGCCCTCGTCGGTGCCCTCATCGGTATCGTCACTGCTGGTGCCTCCTCTCCCGCTGTCAAGAAGACTGCTGGAGACGCCAAGGCCAAGGCCATTGATGCTAAGGACAAGGTTGTTGAGGCCACTACCACTGCTACCGAGCAGGCCAAGGACGCTGTTAACAAGCGTACGACACGAAGCACCCAGTAAATACATAGTAAGGTGGGAGGATTGTATGGGAGGAAGTCGTGATGGAAATAGGAAAGGCCTCTACTCCCTTTCGAAATACTGAGTATGCTCTGTCATGCTCAGATCTTCAAACTTATGGGTTATACGTATGAGGAACAGTGTCTAAACGCTGCGGATAGGGGTTTGGGACGAATTAGGATTGAAAACTTGTATCTTAGGCGCTATTGAAATCTGAGTTTTGAGGCTCGAAATGTATACAATGGGTTTTGTTTGCCGGCTTCGAGTCGGTTTACATGCCAATTTCCCTTACGATTAAGATTGGGATTCATTGTCTGAGATGTTGAGCTCGTAGCCTGCTATTATAAAAACCTCCAAATTACGCTTGACGGATCTTGCAATCTTTACACGACAACGTAGAATCATCTGGGCCGATTTGGTGTGGCGACCAGCCGCCTACAGTACTTGGCAACCACAATTTAGCTGCTCGCATATGTTTTGTCAAACCTAGGTTAAAGCCGAGTCTCTGACATAAGAAATAAAATTCTAGATCTCGATTGACTCTTGCAACTCGACGCCCATTGGCCGGAGGCGTAACTTACCTTCGTCTTTCCCAGAAGTAAAAAACTGGGTTAGAGCTACCCCACACCCCGTTTTTGAGTTTTGGGGAGTGTGGGGAAAGGCTTAGCTAGGTGCTGCTACGGTTATCGAGACTTCAGGCTTTTGTCACATTTGATTCTCGGACGATTGAACTTGGAGAGGACGGGGGTCGTTGATGGCCCGATGGGCAAAGGATTGGAAATTCATGCATAAGAATTGAATATAACCAATGAGCAAACATGATGACTAGCCATTCCATATCTTACATCCGGTCGAATATTGCCCCTGTGAAACATGCAGAGTCTCCCCCGTTACAGACTTACAGCGTCAGAATATCCACGCATCATGGGACTTGGTCGACTGGGGCCCCAGTCGAGCCGGCCTATGCTTCCAAACTCGCATAAATCTTCTGCTCGCAGCCGATCCAAAGGCCCAGCACATTGGGATCTACACAATACATCATCAGCATCACCTTCACCTTCAAACATTCCATATTCCGCTCCTCGTTCCATTTCAAAAACACATCATTCACTTCCAAGTACCCAGGTAACAAAAATTTGAAAACTTACCAGCAAAAGGCAGAATCTGCGTAGCAATAATGCCCCCAACGCCCCTCTCTCGATCAGCCCACCAAAACAAATTCGGCAAGCCGGCCCACCATCCTGTGTTGCCGGCGCGGCCGGTCATCGGACTGGGAGAGATGGTTAGCATGAAGGTCAGGCCCCAGCCTTGCGGCAGGCCGGGTTGGGGGTAGATGTCGGGGATGGCGTTGGTGTGGTCGGGCTTGGAGGCGGGGATGCCTTGGCGGCCGAAGTCGGGGAAGTTGGGGATTTGGTTGGTGAACATCTCGTCGACGGTGGACGGGAGCAGGATTTGTGCGCCGGTGGTGGGGGAGGTGCCGTTGTTTAGGAGGGTGGCTATGATTTCTGTGGAGGAGGTTTAGTAGGTGTTTTTTTTTTCTGGGAATGAGGGAGGGCGTGGAAAGGGGGATGGAAAGGGTAGGGGGGATGTACGAGCATAGTCGGAAGGTCTTGCGAAGCATCCTGCTCCGCCGCTGTTGAACACTTGATTTTTGTGTTCTTCAACGATGATCAGAGGCAGTCGAAGCATGTGGTCTCTTTCCACCAGAGTCCCGTCTTGCTGTCGAGCATGCATGTGTGCCAGGTTGGCCTTCATGTCGTCCGTGGGGTACATGGTGATGTTCTCCAGTCCCAAAGGGTTGAAAATGTGCTGATGCATGTAATCGTTCAGAGACAAGCCGGACACTCGCATGACCATTTCTCCAGCCCAGTCAATGCCAATTCCATACTGCCAGGCAGTGCCGGGCTCGAAGACAAGTGGAGAAGCGTAGATATCTCGATGGAGACCACACAGTTCGTCAAGACCAATTGGGTTGCCGAAAGCCTTCAGTTCGTGATTGAAAAAGGAATATCCGAAGCCCGCAGTATGACTGAGGAGCATTCGCAAAGTGATGCGGTTTTTCTTCTCGACCAAGATCGGTTTCCCGTTGGCATCATTTCCCTTGAGGATCTTGATAGCCTTGAGCTCGGGACAGACTTCCTCGACCTGATCCGCGTCGTCCAAGCGCAGTTGACCTTTCTCAACCATCTGCATGCATGCGATTCCGGCGATCATCTTGGTACATGATGCAATCCAGAAGACGGTGTCGAGGTCCATGGGTTTGGTGGTCTCCACGCCGCGACGCCCACTGGCATGTGTGAAGATTGGTTTACCCTCCTTGTTGACGACGTAGAGGACAGCTCCAGGGATGCCTTTCGGGTCTGATGTTGCTGCATCCATGAGGCTGCGAACATCGGCAGCCGCCACACTTGCAAGAGGTTTGGCCGCCATCTTCACTCGCTGGGTCCGTAAAAGGCGTAATTGGAAGAGTTGGTAGTAGAGAATGTTGCCAGTTTCTGCGAGCTGAGAATAGGAGAGGATTGAGAAAGGAATTGAGAAAAGGATTGTGAGGAGGAAAGAACTGGGAGAGGAGAGGGCCAGAGATATTATAGGACGAAGGGAAACACCTAGCTTTCCGCTAGCCCGCCTCAAGAGCGTTAAACATACCTCCCCTGCTGACGGTTTTCGCCGCCAAGGCTTATAAAATATGTGTAACAGGCCGGCGATGCGAGACGGCGTGTGGGTCTTCGACAAAGTGATCGATGTGGCCGCGTACAGCCTCATATCTGGGGGCGGATGGCTCACCTCGTATGTACGAAGTCGGTGGATCACTGGACTGGAAGTCTGACGGGTCCCTAGAGTGAAGACCCACGAGAATTTGGATACCACCATTCTGACACCAGCACCGCTGCCGTGGTAACAGGGCTAGCTGCTCAGTACTGAATACATGTACTGTCAATCGTGTCGAACAAGAGCTGACCCCGCGTTGGGTGACTCGCCCCCTGCCGATAGCTCCCGCTGGTGCCGTTGCGGGGTATGGGGGGGTGGAGGGTGGGGCAATGTCTAAAAAGACCTGCTGATCGAGAGTGGTCCAGTGCACGGAGAAGCGGCCTGATTGGTTCAGGGTATATCCTCGAGTTCTTAAACGCGATCGAAAATGAGGGTGAGGTGGAACATAGAGGTTTGAGCTCCAAAGTTGAAGATTTTGTGATTTTGGAGTTCTTGTGTAACTGTGACCCCTTTTCTCGACAACAGACCGAGGCTCTGCCGAGCCAATCATGAAGCGAGCTGAACGACTCCAAGAGTCTTCAGATCGGTTGGAAACTTTCCTATTTCCTACTGCTTGTACCTTCTCAAAATTTGCTATCCCGTTATCTACAGTGGGACGACAAAAGTCTGAACCCCCTTCCTGAATGTAACGTCTTAATTTTCAATAATATTATCAATCTCTGAGGGTATTCTTGATTTCTGGGGATATGATTAATCTCCGAGAATACTTTTAATCTTTGTGAATATTCTTAAGCACTGGGGAATACCCTCAGTCACTGGGGATACTCACAATCGTCTGGAGGGGGTTTCAGACTTTTGTCGCATAACTGTAGTCATAGTCACATAGAAGACAAACTCATTTAGGACAACGCCGGGTATATTTATTGTGGGATGGCGGCCTCGCCCTCTAAGGCAACTGATTTCCATTTGGATGTTATTACAAGTCTCAGTTCGCATGGCGCCTGTTCCGATGCCACTCAAGCAAACTTGCTCATTTTCCCCTCCAGGTCCTTGACCCATCCTTCCACCGTCTTCATATTCCCACCCATTGTGCTCTCACCCTGCCTCATGGCCTCCTCGACCTTGGTCAAACCCTCCTCCCACATCTTTATGTCATTGGTCATATCCTCCTGCCTCCTCTCCACCTTCTCAAGCGTCTCATGTACCGTAGCAGCATCGGCATGGATCAGCCTCAGAGACCTCAGTCTGTCAAGCATCGCCGGCAACAGAGGCGCCAGTTTCTCGATCGCAGGAAGTGTCCCGTATAGAGCATTGATCTTTGCAATCTGTTCCGAGTCTTCGCTATCTCCAGTGGGAGTCATGTACCCACCCGCGGCTTTAAGATCGTCTTGGGCTGCTTTGGCAGAGCGTCGTGGCTCTTCCAGTCTCTCGGCTTCTGATGTCAAAGAGCGGACGCGCCGACTGATACCTTCCAGGGAGGAAGCCGATGTTTCGCTGAGCACGAGCATCTGGCGTTGGAGCGTATCTAGGGTGGGTAGAATGGCTCGGGGTACGCCTTTGGCGTCCAATTCGGGTATCGCAGAGGAGTTCAGGCCCAGAACTTGCTCTAGCATGCTGAGGCGATCATCAAATCTGGCGGCTTTGGCTAGGGTGTGGCTGTCCTGGAAGTCGGGCGCATAGGTGACCGTGTATGTCGTCGAGTCTCCTGGCTTTTGCTCGGCAGCTGCAGGGGCCTTGCTATCATTTGGACGAGGCGTTGAGCTCAATGCTTTTGCCAGCTTGGATCCTGCGGACGTCTCTGGCTTTCCCTCTGCGTGCGACAACGTTTCCAGCATCTTGCTGAGCTCTGTGGTATCCCCATCATCACTCTCGACGCTCTCCTTGTTCTCAGCCTTCCTCTTCGCAAAGGCTTCTTTAACCTCCTCGATCTCTCTCCGCAGCCTAGCCAGCTTACGGTCTAGTCCCTCGGCATCTTCCTCGTCGCTGAAATCGCCCAGCTCCACTGGCTCCCCATCTTCCGTGAATTGTCTCCGCGTCGAGACTTTGTATGATTTGCGTTTGCTATCGACTCGGTCTGAGAAGTCAACTTCTTTTGCGTCTACTCGCGACTGTTGGAAACGAGTGCGCGCAGAGTCAGGCTGCAGGCGATCTCGAGAGATGGCAGGTTCACAATTGTCTCCATCGTCGAAGTCTGAGTAGACTGAGGTTGCAGATTGGGATCGGGCGGTGCCTGTCTGTTCTTCGTATCAGGAGACTTTCTTCCATCAAGCTTCGTGCGGGGTACCAGACTCACAGGGAGGGTTGAGTTGTCGTCTGTCAAGTCGGGCGTCTCGTAGATATCTGGAGCTGAGTCCTGCGACACTGGTGAACAAAAGCTGGGGAAGCCGGTAGATTGTCTACGTACCAGATCTGGCAGATTCGCATACTTCCTGTTGTTGAGAGCCATAACTGCAGGGACTCAAGCTGCGGGAACATTGAGGGTGTCGCGGTGTGGTGTTGTTGGAATAATCGTGCCGCACGGGAAGCTCAGGAAGGTGACCGTGAAGCGGGCGCACAGACCCCACCGACAAGGTGGGACCGTGGGGTAAAATGGTTAAACCATCTGAACATTGAAGGAGACCTCTCAATTACTAATTTGGAAATCAAGTTACCAATGGCCAGTACTGATGCAAATCTTCACAAAGTTCAGGCTTTGTGCCCAACAAGTAACCCAGAGGACAAAGTCTTAAGCTAAGTACTCTTTGGTCAGATTCGACTGAACCACCAACACTTGACCATCAAGATGGACCATGCCCGCACACCTTCCTGATCTTTGCAAGACCTGTGGATGCCATATCTTTGCAGTTTAGGCCTTTATTCTTACCTAGCTTTCAGCTCGCTACTAATAGGGTAGCTAGCTACACCTTAGATCTACAGCGATTCCTACATTTTTAGACCTTTGACCCAAACCAAGCTTCAAATTCAAGCGCAACTTCAACTTGGCGGCTTCGAGTCCAAATTCAGGCGCATCTTCAAATCCAAGCGCAATTTCAATTTGACAACTTCAACTTGGATCTCAACGTTCAAACTCAAAAGCAATTTCAGCTCCAATGTCAAGTTATAGCTAAACTTAACGCGCCCTAGTTAAAACATAACTCAAGGAAACAACTCAAGATAACTTAAAGTAATTTAAGTTACCACTTACCAGTAAGTTTCCCGTACCCCGACTCCAATTTCCATCGATATCAGCTAATCATCTCTATCCCTCGACGTCCGATTATCTTCTCGATGTCAGAGCAAAACAAGCAAACGAAACGCTGTCCCGTTTCCAAGTCGACATTTGAGAGTATGCACTTGCAACCCCTTGACTAGGTCACTATCAGAAGGTAGTTTGCTACCGTGGTAAGTGTCTTCTCGAAGTTGAACCTTGCCATTCCTTTACCAATGAGCCGAAATCTCCACTATGCTCCAGTTCAACCCGTATCCAAGTCATCAGACAATCGTTAACCACTTGTCTGCCAACCTCACACCTCCATTTCTTCTTCTTACTTTCCCATGGCCCCAGGCACATCTATTTCTGATCTTGTACAATTACCGAAAGAATTCCTCGGATGCCAACTCGAAAAACCAGCTGAATGAAGATGTCCAATCCTCCTATACACGCCATCGCCCCCGTTCTTCGTCGGTAGCACATATAATTCCCATAGCACCACACAGTGTCTGATTACGAGTATCCCCAATTACCACAAACATGGATTCTGTCGCTCATCCTCAGTAAGTACATACGGGTACCTCCCGGTATACTATCACTAGGCCCCATCGTAGTTTCCAAATATCCAAAACGGCCGAAGGCCCGAAGTGGTGCTCAAAGCAGCTTGGACAACTCGTTGTCCCGTTCTCGACTATTCCAAAAGGTGCCACAGGCGCTACTGGATCCGAAGACTGAATAACAAGAAATAAACTCGGCGTTCACAAAGCCTAAAAACGGAATCGTAGGTAACTGCTCTATCAACCGACGCCCACGACCCGCTCGGCGCAATACAATGCTTTGTCGTGAATTTCTCGGACTCGCTGCTAATGGACACCATATTACCGACGATATGCCAGGCCAAACACCGCATACATCGTGGCTTTGAAACAAGCCTGCAAAGTACCTGTCGTTATCGACTCGCGCAACCTTTTCAAATTCCAGCAACTCCACCGATGGCAGGCAAATCTATCGCTCGGATAAGTCAAAAGCTCGTCTGACTGTATTCCTCAAACAGCCTGGCTCCATGCAGATGCTGGCCACTTCATGTTGTTTTCGAGAATCGGCGAGTGCCAGGACTTCGCGGTGTGGGGTGACGTCGTAGGCACCCAACGGGAGGTTGATGTGAATACTGGATTGAAGGGAACTGCGAATGTCAGTCCGGGTGATTGAGAGAAAGCCATGTGATCGAGATTTGGGGAAGTGACAGTGGCTGGACCCGGGGTCGCTTCGATACGTTACTATACAACCAAAGTAAAAAGAAGGCCATATCCATCAAATTGCCAACATGCGGTAGGAGTCTCCGCTTCGCAGTGTGAACGGGAAAAACGGGAAAAAAGGAAGAAAAGGGTCAAGCATCAAGCGCCGCCCATCTTCTCTGCCCGGAACAGCACCTCTCCATCTCTCAGGCAATCCACATTCCGCACCAACCTCACCTCCGCAGCCTTCGTCCTCCTCAAATGAGCCTTCTTCTCAGCCTCTTCATCCTCCACTTCCCCCTTCTCCTCCCCCTTCCCTACCTTCAGCTCCAGCTCCGCATTCCTAGCCTCCATCGTCTTCTGCAAAACCCTATGCATAGCCGCCAACACCTTCTCAGCCGCCCTCGCCAACGGCAATTCCGTAGCTTCCACCTCATCCCCGCTAATCCAACCCCCCTTCTCGCTCAATCCCTCCGTCTTGGACACTTCTTCGCGTAAGCGGACTAGGATGAGAGCGGCAAACATGTCGCCACAGCCGCTGAAATAGCAGTCTAGGGAAGGCACGATTATGCGGAAGAGACGCGGGGTGTTGGTGGAGGTGAGAGTCGAGCCTATGACGGATAAGGAGGGCGTTGCGCCCGGGGAGGGGAAGGAGACGGATGTGACTATTATGTGGGGGATGAGATAGGTGCTGTGAAGCGTTGCGATAGCTTGTTCCAAGGATGCTAGGTCGTGTATCTTTACCCCTGAGAGCAACCTTTTACACACACCATCAGTCAGCATCGTCTTCTCCCAGAATTTCATCTGTTATTTCCGAGACTTGGTGTCATCCAGCCAGGCCCTCTATGAAGGAAACCGGAGAAAAACACAAGGGGTGCAAAGAGAAACACACGTACTCGGCCTCAAACTGATTAGGCAAAATCAAATCCGCATCCCTGATAAGCGTTTTGCAGGCTGGCACTACATCTTCAGCCACATACAGCCGGCCATTATCGCCCATAACAGGGTCTAGTACCCAGAAGAAGCTGCCCGGCTTCATAGTCGCTTTCAACTTCAATTCTCGTCCGATAGCGCCCACTGCCTGGACGGCTTCGGCGCCTGGCGCATAGCCAGACAGCATCATGTCGAAATCATCCAGGTAGGAGGCTTTGAGGCCGGAGAAAATATCCGTTATCTCGCTGGCTGAGGTTTTCGTGCCTTTGACTTGACGATAACCGGTGTGATTGCCTGGGGCAAGGGATATGAATGTTAGCATAGGGAAGGATGGAGGAGGATAAAGTGGTAACGGGGATATATGGAAAGGGGTAGTGGCAAGGAAAGTGGAGGGAGAGACGCACTGAAGTGTACCGTGTTGATAGCAGCTACTTCACAGCCCAAGGACTGCATTACGAAGACGGCAATCGTGTTTCCAACATAGCTGGCACAGAGAAACGCTTTAGTGACTTGACATTGAACCGTGGGAACCCCCTTTGCTGGACAGGGCGGAGACAGCGAGGGAGTATGACTATTACTCACCCATAGACAACCTTGTAATCATCCAGTCAGTGTGAACTCGAGCATGAGTCGATTGGCAGCGCTTCTCACATGACTGGCAATCGCGAGGACGCGTGTCTCTGGCACTGGCAGATCTGCAGACATGGTGATCGTGAGAAGGGCAAGCGGACGGCTGAATGTGGTGGTGTTGGCGGAAGAGGTGGTTATGGACGATAGACCCCGGTACTGCTTGTTGGCGTATCTGGATATAGATCTGGTATGGTTCGAAATCGCAGACTTGGAAGGAGACTCAATTCTGAATCTCAAATGCGGCCGCTCTCGTCTTATCAGAGAGAGTTCAAAAGCGAAAGTTCATGAGGTCAAACTGAAGATATCGGCATGCGACTCTGCGATTGAATGTTCTCCATTTACCCCGCGCTAAACTCAAAGTGGAAGATGTGGGGGGCAGCTCCCGAGAACTGGGGATTCTCAATCCTCGTCCACAACTGCAAGTAAGAAAGAACACATGTACCCATCTACATATGCGTCCTCTTTGGAGACCGATGCAATGTGAAATGATATGCTTCATTACCCCTGAATCCAGTAAAGACCATGTTTCCTGATATCAACCCATCCGCGCCGCATGATAAAAAGGCCCACTGCTACAAATGCCTACGCTTATTCCTCATCACCGATCTGGAAAATATGTTAGCCGCATCTTCCTTGCATACAAAAGGACGTGAATTACCTTTGGTGCCAAGTAGAATCGCAAGTAACTGCTTCCAGCCAGACCATATTCCACCAACAGAGGGACTTCGTTCGACAGGCAAAGCTTTACGCTTGACGAGAGACCAGCCGCCTTGCAGAAGTTGACCAGGTATTTCAGCGAGAACGTCAAGGACACAGGCTCCGAGAGCTCAATGTCGACGTTCTGTTCCGGCTTGTCAACGTTGGTGTGGCTTCTCAGAGTAACAGCTCCGTTGCCAATATCTCCGTTGCAGTGAAATTTGACACCGTCCTTAGAAGCCTCAATCGAGACTATGGTGGAAAGTCAGCACTGTGCAGACATCCACAGACCAAAAGGGGCGAGGGAAAAGGGACAGGACATACCGGACTCGGAAAGGGCCATCAAATCGGTGCAGATCCTCCTGAACTCGGCGCTGGGCATGGAAATGGTGGCAGCGTACTCAGTCTCGGGGATACCAAGATGCTCCTGGTCAATGTCCATGAGCTTCAAGTCATACTCGCTCAGACGATCGCTCTCGCTGCTCTCAAACACCAAGTTCAGCACATCCGGCGCGTCCTCGGCCTTGAGCGTCAGAATGTCCTCGTTCTGTGCAGCGCGCAGAACCTTGGTCAGGGATGTGAGGTTGACGCCGAGCGCAATGTTACGGTCGCATCGGTAGGGGGAGAAACTCTCGGTCTTGAGCATCATGGAGACGAGGGCGACGTGGGAGTTGTCCATGGCCTGGAGGGCGATGCCGGAGTCATTGCAGTCGAAGTTGCAGTCCTGCACGAGATCCTTGATCGCATCGACGACCTGGAAGAGTGAGTATCATTCGAGTAGGCTGGATCTGGAGACGCGCATACCTTCTTGAGCAGCTGGGCTTGCTCGAGGCGTGCTTCTAACACTGCTTGGGGTCAGTATGTGAGGCGACAGCGAGCTGCTTGGGGCTGAATTCGAACTTACTCTTGGCGGAGTGAGGTTTGAAGGAAGTTGGGGTTCAAAGAGATCCTTTGGGATTGAGTTTCTGGGACGGGGGGAGTTGCAGATGGCGTGGCGGGAGTGTGAGTGTTGGAGCAGATTTTGGAGGAAGGAGAGGGAGACGTGCTCTTGAATTTCTTGGTCTGCAACGCGAGCGCGACGCGTTAATGGCCACGCACGGGCCAATTTGGCGAAGACCCCACCGCCTCCTTCTCGACGTGATCACTGCCAGATCTCTGCCTCAATGCATCCTGCTAAGAAGTCAAAACATGGGTTCTCTTTTTGATTTTTACGATCTGGTCTTTGTCATGGTGACATCTCATAGTTTTATTCCCGACTTCTTGCATGACTTCAGCTTTTCCACTGACTAGGAACTCTAGAACCGTCTCGGAAGATTACCTGGAAGCCTCAATCCTGGTGACAACTAAGCACTTGGATGCAATAGATTGTCTCGAATAATTATAGCGAATGCTCATTATCTATCTACGTGTGTGCCGATGCTGAATGCCCACAGTCCAACCACACAGTGAAAACATCCCCTTTCCAATCCCTCTACCCTGACCATCTGCCCAGTCTTCCATCTCAAACGACTTCGATTCCCCCCTTTTCCACTATCTTGCAACTTTAGAAACCACCCCAACCTGGAAGTTAAAGTAACCAGAAATGTCGTCCCACCCCGTCTCCGAGATACCTTACAGGAAGGAGCACAGGGGGCAGAAAAACAATGTCTGTTCCGCTTGCAGTCCCCAGTCGGTTCGGAATATCCCAAGTGCTTGAAAACATCTCAGACAATTTGGAGCATGATAATATCTCAACTATCTCAAGTAAGTAGAAAACTAGGATGTCCCCAACACAGGGAAAATATGCCAGATGGTCAGAAGTATCCCAAGTAGCTAGAAACATCCCGGATATATAGAGATATCTCAGTCGACTTCCTACCTCTCGCTGCCCCCAGGTCATATAGAAGAGAGACTATGTTCTTGTTTCCACGTCACTGTACGATCTGGATAATGAACGCGGGAGAAAGTCTAGCATTGATTTTTTGCTATGCTGCAGACAGCAGCTTTCATTGCTGATCTATCTAGCTGAACGTGTTACTGACAGAATACTCGTAACTATATCACGTTCCTGTGACGGGGCCATCTGAGCCCCAAGTCTATCGCTTCTCCGTGTCCACGGGTTGGAAAGCAGAACTCCTTGCAGATACCGGTTGCCCATCCTGTACCCAAACGCATAAACCCAGATATACAAAATAATCACTCGCAAGACCCCAAGAGCGTCAATTCGTCCAGATATACCAAAAGCAAAAGATATACCAAAAAGCAAAAACACCTGCCTGTATCCGACCAGCGCCCGACCGCCCGAACACCGTTCCGTTGTGTCAGTCGTAAATTCATTTGTCAATCATGAATTCACCTGATGTCCAATTGGAAGGGCTTGAAACGCCCTCCCACTGTCGCGCATCGAGGGCATTTTCTGCGCACTCCCTGCTCGGCCAAGAGCACATCAACACATTGCTGGCAGATGCCACAGACGCACTCGGTGCAAGCGTATGACTCCTTGAGAGCAGATACGTTCTGGCACGCCGCACAGTATATCTGAATATTCTGAGACGAGTAGCTTGGTGAGCTATCAGACAAGTCCCGGTTGATATTCATGTGGAATTGGTCTCCAGATCCATTGCTTTCAACCGATGGGAATGGATCAGGTGCATCATTGGCGTAAGTTGTTGGGGGAGTAAGTGCCTGTTGTAGCGGAGAATTTTGATATCCTTGGAACTGAGGGCCTTGGTAAGTAGGCATCGAAGAAGGAGGCATTGAAGCACGCTGCACAGACATAGGCGACGGAGGAACCTAAAAGCACATGTAAGAATTTGGGAGGGTAGTGGCATGATGGCACTCACGGGAGTCTTCTCGTCCTCTTCTTCGGTTGCGGATGTGGCAGCATCTATCAAGTCCAGCCAGCGCCGATGGTCGAGTTTTTGGTGTCCCGACATAGCGCTTGATGGCTCAGCCGAGAAAGCATCTCGGGTATAACCTAGACGTTTCAAATGCAAATGCGTACTCTCCTTTGACTTCTGTCTCTTGTGTTGAGGTTCGCGAGCTCGCTTTGACAGCGATTGCTTCCGGGGCCTGGTCATGCCATTTCGTTGGATAGGGGGCAAGGTAGACGATCGGCCGGGCGGGGAGTTTGCAAACATAGAGGGTAGCAAGTCCCTGGGTTTGTATTCCTGTAATGTCGAAAATGGCGCGCTGGTGGGATGATTTGCGTGGTTATGAATTGGCGGAAGTTCGATGGATGATCGCATCGCTTTGGTATGCGCTTCAGTATCGGACTGCCATTCCTGCCACAGGTTATTAGCAGTTGTTCTAAAACTTATCCGAGCAAACAGGCTGCGGGCTGTGAAGGTCGTACTCGTCCGATACTCACGTTTTCAGAAGAATCATAGTCATGATTGTTCCCTCCGTGGCTCTGATTCTGCATCTGAGCGAGAGCTGCAGCTGCATGAGCGGCTGGAGGCAGCGAGCCGGCGTGATAATCGTCGGGGTTCCTGGGAGTATTCGGTGCAGTCGAGCCCTCGCGCATGTATCTGCTTTCATTGTTATGGCCTTTGTCAAGTTAGCATGGAGCTGTCGAGCTTTGGGGTGACAGGAGCAGACCGTAGGCGCTCGGGTTGGCATTCGACGTCGGCGGCGGGCGTTCGGACGGCGGCGTCTCAATCATGAGCTGGAAGCTCTCCTCGGTGGCAGGCAGCTTGGAAATGTAATGTTCGGGATGCGCTCGTCGGATGTGCTCTTGCATGGAGCGGAAGCGTTTTTCCTATCACCAGGAAGATCTTGTTACCTCAGATGTTCCGCACACAGCAACAGAGAGCTCAAAGAGCTTGCAAATGCAGCAACAACAGGGTGAGCACTCACGCCCAGGCAGCGCTTGCGACACATAGAGCCATCTTGATTGCGCAGCGGACAGACGACCTCGTTGGCCGGGTCGGTCACGGCGAAGGACGAGGTTAGGGATGAGCGAGGCGGCATCGCGACGGTTGACCCCACCATGCGAATGGCGATAAAGCTGTGTTCTGGTGGTGTCGGCAGGGTATCGCTCTATCGATAAAGAACGGCGATAGGAGCGCAACGAGAGGACGGCGAGCAATTGTGCTTTCGCGAGCTAAAAGGGGTAGCTATATGGCGAGTGGTGTGTAGAGGGAGCTTCTGGGTGCTAGAAGCTGGCGGAGTAGGAGAAGCTCTTGCTGGGTGTTTCACTTTGCACTTTGTCGTGTCTGAAGAAAGGGAAGAGGTGTGGGAGGGATGGAAGGGCAGAGGGAGGCATTATTCGGCGGGCCTCGCGCTGCTTTTGTCCTCCCAGGGCCTCCCCAGGGACCAGCTTCCGCCACACCCACTACCTCACTCTGCTCAAAGCCCCAAGCTCCAAACACGCAAAAGCTGCGCAAAAATAGATAAAATAATGCCTTGCCAAACTCCTGAGCCATCCCTTGGGCCTAGGGCCCTATTAGCCGGCGCTACTCGAGCAATTTTGGCAGCACTCCTGCTGCTGTGTGGCCCGCTTTCGCCGAGTGGAGCTGTCCAGAGCTTTTCTGCCGAGAGAGCTACAGCGTCCCAAGGTCGACAGGCCCCCAGCTCAGCCAGTAACGAGGCCGCAATTGGAGCACCAGAAGCTGCCCCCGTCTGTCTGCGGCAGATGGCAAAAAGCAGCAGGTGAGCTGGCGACCAGGCAGGCCTCATTGGTCGTCGGTCCGTTTCTTGAAGATCGTGGTCCGACTTCCTGGTTGCTGTGTTCACGGCTTCAAAGAAGGCATCAGAGCCTGACCCAAGAAGAGAGCACCGGATGTCAGGTGCAGCGGACGAGCCACCGGCTTCACCATTGGGGCCGTCTGTTGGCATAGTAGCAGACCGCATATTTGCCTCTGCCCTATGCCTGAATCGTGGCTGGCCGGGGCGAAGTCATGGCCGTCTTCACAGCAGGTCAGACGCGGCGCTTGAGAGATTATCGGCCTAGGATGATGCCCTAAGCGCAGTGAGAATGAGCGTCGAGCTTTTGAATACGGGTCGAATGAAAAAAGTCGCTTGGGCAACATGGGCGTGAGAGAGTGCATGACAGCGGCGGCTTCCACTCGTCCATCGCGCCGGGTCTCGCCAAGCTTGTCACCGTTCATCGATAAGGGGGCCCACGTGACGCTTGCCCTCGCTATCGACGGCTTCCCCGCGATGCGCCAGGCCAGTGTCATCATCACGACGCCATAATGAGCAGGCAGTAATACGGGATGATTAAGATCTCTGCTCAGAAGAATCGAGATGACTCGGCCAGCAGCACGACGCCCACTGGCCACCAGCATTCCCGCCATGTGTTCTTCTCCCCCTTTCCGCTGACGAGCCTGGGCAGAACTTTCGAGCATCAGCAAGCTCGAGGGCAAAATGAAACGGAACTCCGCTCGAATTACACGCAGCAGACAAATGTGTACCTTACCCCGAAGCCAAACGGCAGGCGATTCTTCACAATTACCTGGACCGAATGAATTCGGGCTGCGTTGCTGTCTGGTCGCCAGTTCGAATCCATGGGAGAGGTGAGTTAGGTCAGGTCAAGCGTGGGACTCTTAGCTGAGCTGCCTTCTTTTCTTCAGACTTTTCTTCCTGTCGATGTCGCCGTATCAAGCAACCAAGGTTCGTGATGCAGGCTCGCTGTCCTTCTCCCAGTCACCACGTCACACCCAGCATAATCAAGTCTTATTTCTGTGCGAACCTCCAACACTTTTCCAGCCTCCAGGGCGTAGCAACTGCGACTTGGTCTTGGACCACGATGTGGACATTTAGCACATAAGGTACATGTAGCTTTTGCCTCCGCAGTCACATGCTATTCTGGTGGCACAGCTTGTCCGCATCGAAAGCGATTCCCTCCTTTCCAGCGTCGTACAACCATTTCTTTGCCATTGCCATTATTCTGGCCGCTTTCGTCGACCGCTCTCAGCTCGAATTCGCTCTTTGGGATTTTTCTGTACACTCTCCCAGCCATGCTCCCGGGCTCCGGCCATGCTGCTTAAGTCCCGCTGGGGTGCAGAATCATCGAGGTTTCCCCAAGGCCGGATCAGCTGCACCCCGGTCTGGATCGCTGCATGATCCCTGTACATCTCGCCATGACTTGCCTCGACCGCGCACTCTCTCGGCTGCTCTGCCGACTTCGGGCTTCCTGCTCTCCTCAATGTCAGAAAACCCCCAGTATGATTTTTCAACTGAACCTGAAGTTAAGTCTGTTTGCTCGACAACGCCTGCACCGACCTTTCTCGCAAGAAACGTCACACTTGTTCTGCTAGGTAACGCTGTGTACAAGTCGAAGCCGCCGAGGGGCCGAATCAGGGGAGCTGAAAGCGGACACAGCTTTCCCCAGACGACGCCATGGGTGCTTCTTTGGTGTCTCCGTCGGCTGCACGGCGAACACGAACAAGGCCGTCGTCACTTCTTGCCCTATGTTGCTCAAAGAAGTCGTGCATGTCGCTAGTCTCTCGTGGCTCCCCTCACCCCCTCATCCCAGATTCCCAGCCTCTTGAAGCTTGAAATGTTCTACGTGCCCCAGTGCCCCAGTCCATATCTCTGCTTCATTATTGCATGTTCTTCCCTTGATGCCATCATCAGTCCGAATGTCTTGCTAATACCAAGAGTTCGCCATCCTTACTTGATGCTCTGCAAATACAAGGCGAAAGTTACTCTACTAGTGACTCTCCAGTTTCCCGTCCAACATGTCTTTAACCATTAAGCATCTCAATGCGGATGCTTCATTCCTCCTCTCCTTCCAACCTATCCTACCGCAACCTCCAACTGCCGAAAACGCTCCTCCACCCTTCACCATTGTCTTAGACCCGTGGCTCGACGGCCCCTCGAAACAATACCATCGCAAGTTCTCCATCTCCTCGCATGTCCAGCCATCCTGCCTTTCGTCGCTCCGAGAACTCCCTGAGCCAGACCTCGTCATTATCAGTCAAGACAGAACCGACCACTGTCACAAAGAAACCCTCAAGACCCTCCCAGCAAAAGAAAGCAAGACTGCCATTCTCGCCGAGCCAGCAGCAGCCAAGACGATTCGCAGCTGGAAATACTTCTCCCCGTCCCACGTCAAAACCCTCAACGCTTATACAAACCCCATCAAGTCCAGTCAAAATGACAACATATTCCGAATCCCCGTCCCTGCCGCGGTTCCCAACGGCGCACCCGGCGAAGTCACCGTCGCCTTCATCCGGCAAAAGCGCGGGAGCGTGATCGAAAACCTCACCGGCCTTCACAGCGCCATAGGAATCACCTACCGTCCACCCACCAGCTGTCCTGCGCCCGATCTGATCGATAACAATCTACCACCCACTCCCCCTCAAACCCCCACTTCCCGCCGCAATTCCCGCCGTTCCACTTTCTCCGCCGCCGTTGAAGACCGTACGCTCTCGGTGCTCTTCTCACCACACGGCTGTTCCTACGACGATATCGCTCCCTACGCATCCTCGCACCTCGTCTCCGAAGCCGCACTTCCGCTCACAGCCCTCCTGCATTCTTTCCACCGCGTAACCAACCCCTGGTGGCTAGGCGGAAACATCTGTGCCGGCTTTCCCGGCGGTCTGGAGGTTGCGCAAAAACTCCTACCGCAGGCTTGGGTAAGCGCGCACGATGAGGATAAGAAAATCGGGGGGTTTGTGAAGGGGAAGATTGTGACAAGGAGGTATGAGAGAGAGGCGATTGAGGAGGTGGTGAGTCCGAGGAGCGAGAGGTTCAAGAGAGCAAGACTGGGTACGGAGGCTGTGGTGCTGGGAGTGGGTGAGGAGACGACGTTGAGTAGGTGTGAGAGGGTTGGTGGTGGCTGCAGCTAGGATGGAAGAAAATGTTAATGAGGGGGAAACTGTGCCCCGGAAGATGAGATGATTGGGTGTCTATGACCACTACTTTCGTTCCTCCTTACTTACTGGGAAGTGGTAGGGTAGGAGAGGGTAGAGCTTAGAGCTCCAATATTATACCAACTGGAAACCGACATGGTTTGGCGATGATTGTGTAAGAGGGAAGAAAATGGGGCAGCGTGGAGAAAGTGGGCTAGGACGACGCTTGGCCCAGGTTCCCCGATTCCTGGCTGTTATATACCGATATGGGCTCGCCGTGACTATTCTTTAGGTAGGGATCACATTACCCGTAATAACTGAAGAAAATTCCCAGCAAACGAGAATGACTCCGAGTACCTACCTACCGTAATTTTGAGACTATTCCTCGTGACTGAAATATTTTTCTGTGATCTGAGAGTACCGGGGCCCCAGTAATCAAAAGTATTTCTAGTGATTGGAAAGCTTCGAAAGCCGTAGCTGAGCACCTGTCCGCAGGAATTGTCACCATGGGATGATGGAGTACCCAGCTCAGCTAGGACCACAACGAAGAAATGAAGATGGAGCAGAAGAAGCGACTTATTATAGAGGCTGTTGAATATTCAGAATACGTACCAATAACTGAGGATGAACGTGTGACCGTGTATCTTACCAGGGAGGTATCAGGCAGGTCCTTTGAAGCGAGAAAACTCCACAGTGACTGGGAGATGAACTGAGTGCAAAATGGCTCCTCGCCACGAATTTGCACAACCGTCTAAGAACTGCAGGACAGAGGCTACCGGCGCTTGATGATCATCATCAAGTACATGTTCGCACAACCACACTATATGTCCCAAGAACTCCAGGCCCGCTTCCATTTCCCGTCATTCTGAAAGCGCATTTCGCATTCCTTTCGAACCACACATAAATCAATCACTTCTTCAAGGCCTTCAACTGCTTCTCCCTCATAGCCGCCCTCGCACTCCTGCTTCCTCCCAATTTCGGCCCCTTCAACAACTCTTCTTCCTTCTTGGCCTGTCGACCAGCCGGGCCTGAGGGCGCCGCTGGCTTCTTCCTGTGCCGCGCACTCACAGCATCCATGAATTCGCGCCGGAACTCGGCGGCTATGCGGTCGTCTGCTGCCTGGTCGTCGTCTCCCAGGGCTTCTGATGCAGCTGCATTTGTTGGTTCTTCGTAAATATCCACTACCGCCACGGCAAAATATTAGCAATTTCTCATTAAGTTGGGGGACGAGGAAAGCATGGATTAACTTACGTTTGTTCTCCCGCAGGATTTCCTCGACCAGTTTGTCTCGCTTGATATCGTCACTATTGCGCCTCTTTCTTCCCCCACGCCAGGGCTTCCCGTCTCTTCCAAGCCGCACTTTCTGTTTCCCTCCAGCACTCTCGCTGTCATCTTCAGGCTCTTCGCCATGGAGTCTTCGTCTCGCCTTCTCCGTCAACGCAACGTTCTTCTCGCGTTCTTCCGCGCCCAAATCGATTTCCTGCAACTTTCCCAGCGCTGCCGGTTGTCGCTGTACCCCCATATCCGATTTGCCGCCTAGACTTGACTCAAAGGTGTTTGCAGACTGCGTATTACCGGCAATCGTAGTCGAGAAATCACCGCCCGTGCTGCTGGGGACTAGATTCGCAAGGCGTCGCTTAGCTAATTCGGCGTCTATATATGCCATCCTTCCTCTGTCAGTCTGCTCCATAAAAATCAAGAAAGACGTGTTATCCGCAAAAGGGGATAACTCACATGTGCCTATCAACTCCGCCCCCAACACCAGTCTGCGGGGCGAAGCGTCTGATGCCCCCAGTCGGCGCATTGTCTTCCTTCAACTCGACTTCTTTTCCCTCTGTGCTTTCCACTTCATGGTGTGCTGGCGCAGCAGCAGCTCCTTTGGAAACGCCAGCTTGTTCGGCGCGGAACTCGACGCCGCCTAATCTCTGTTTGCGCAGTTTGCGCAGTCGTAGGATCTCGGCCATGGGGAGCTGGGAGGTTTCGGCGTCGACGTCATCCGAGGCAGGGGGCGCCGGTGAAGCGGAGGTTTCGACGAGAGCTGGAGCAGCGGACGGTTGGGAAATCGGTAGGGGATGGTCGTTCGTTTCGGCGTCGGTGTCGCGCTGGCGGTAGACCTTGCGCTTCTTGCTGGGGCGGAAATGTATGGGTTCTGCTTGGTTGTCCATCTTGGCGGACTAAGACACTGTGATTAGGGTGTTGTCGGATGGCAGGTGGAAAGATGCATGCGATGTTGGAGGTTTGAAGCCGGCTCATCTCAGCATAACGAAGTCGGAGGCTGGAAGTGACGACTTCAATTAGAGGCGCTCGGGCCATGCGGGGAAGCTTTGATCCCTTTTGTCGCGTCAACTCACGCGTCGTCGATCCCTCACCATCAATCTCCACAATTCCTGACAAGCTCCCGTCGCGACAAAAACCCCCCAAAAAAATCCGAGCTTCACTTCCTTCCCAATGTCTGTCCCGCACACTCCCCCACCACCGCCCGAACCTGCCGCCGCAATTCTCCCCCCGGACTTGCAACACATAACAGCCACCATTCCTCCCCTCCCTGCCGCCGCTTCTCCTCCAACATCTCCACTGGCCAAACGCTTAAAAAGCGACCACAGCAGCAACGACACTTCAATCGCCGCTTCCCTTTCCGACAACCCTCTTCTCACCCAACCGGCAGAACCTACCAAAATGGCTTCAACCACTACTACTCCGGCGGTGACGAGCGTGAGCCAGGCCCCGCCGCTTCTCATCAAGAAGCTCTCCGACAAAGCACGCTTGCCTACACGAGGCAGTGCTTTCGCAGCCGGCTATGACCTCTACGCTGCCCAACCGACCGTCATTCCCGCCCGCGGAAAAGGCCTTGTGGAGACAGATTTGAGCATGGCTGTTCCAGATGGCACTTGTGCGTATTCTCTCTTCCTTAGCTTTTCAATCGCGTCTCTGCCATATCTTCGCCTTCTCGCCTCTAGCTACCCCGACCAATCATTGGCAAGAGAAACCTAAAGCTGACCCATGAATTCAAAAGACGGACGCATAGCCCCCCGCTCCGGCCTAGCCTCCAAACACAGCATCGACACGGGCGCCGGCGTAATCGACGCCGACTACCGCGGCCCCGTCAAAGTGCTCCTTTTCAACCTCTCCGACAAGGACTTTGAGGTCAAGGAGGGCGAGCGGGTGGCTCAGTTGGTGTTGGAGAGGATCTACACCCCTGAGATCGTGGAGGTGGAGCAGTTGGAGGAGAGTGTTAGGGGTGCTGGAGGCTTTGGCAGCACCGGCTAAGGATTCTCCGTTCAAAAGTGAATTTAGGGAGTTTAGAGGGGAAGAGGAAATAGATGAAGGCGTGTGTGAAATGGGTTTTATTGCTGCAAGATTGGGTAAAACTTGGTGTGATGACTTAAAAGGGATCTTGAGTCTCAAGACCTGGTGATTGGTGTAAAAGCTCAGGGACTGAACTAAAAGCATGAAATAGACAACTTTCGAGAATCAGGAACTCACTGTGTCAGCACCAGGCACAATTTTGTCAAATGGATATCCAAGACCAAGCAAGTAGTGTTGACCCCTCCGTCTCATCCACAGGCCACCCACCCTCTCACCTTTGTCCCGTGTCTTCTCACTCTCCAACGTACTCATCGCACCACCACCCATCCTCCCATCCCCCCCTTCCCCCTAGTTTTTCTTGGTCTTCGAAGTTCCAACTTCCGATTCTCGCGTCAAAGCTCAAAGATCAAGAAGAATCGGCCTCGAAATTAGGAGAATCTTCGCAAATTCGCCGAATGGTAAACCATAAACGCCACTAGCCCTCTTCTTTTCCCTCCAACCAATCTCAGTATCTCACCTCAAACTCCCCCTCCCCCTCCACAACATCCACCTCCTGCTTCTCCACCCTCTCCACCCGCGCATGCGTCGGTCCCCTATTCAGCTCCTTGACCAGTTTCTCCAGCGCCTCTGCGCTGCCTTGGGCTTCGCCTTCGACCTGTCCTCCCACATCAAATATCAGCACATCAGCATCACTTCTTCCATTGTAACAATATTTCATATCATAATGAGGATGGGCGGGTTGGTGAGATTGTGAAAGTTGGTGAAGTTGGTGAGAGAGCGGTAATGGGTAGGTAAGCAAAGGCTGGAAAGAAAATGTGGAAGGAAAGAAAGCTTTTACCTCGCCTTTAGGCGCATTGCTCACCCACCCCGTAACGCCATATTCAGCCGCTTTGGACTTTGCGAAATTGCTAATTAATTCCATATGTAATCAGCCACTACCTTCGCATCAAACAAGAAACATCCCACAGCCTGTTCAGTCTCATAGCCTTTTCAGTCTTATGGTCGTGGAGAATTGAACATACCGGTAATTGACACCTTGGACTGTGCCATGGACGCGGAATGAAATCTGTCAGAGCTTGGATTAGCAACCGCGTGCGTCACACATACATCATTCATAACCAATTCAAGTCGACTCGCTGAGAAGTCTGGGATTCAATGACAGCTTGGATTGGATGCATTTGAGATGTCAAGACTCAAAGGGTGGAGCTGGGTGTCTCTTACTCGGGATGAGGACATTGTTGGAGGAATTCGAGGGGGTTGGTCAAGCTTGAGTGAGGTTTGGAGCTTTCAAATGGCTGCTAGTGTCTGGTCTGTCGATTGTTGTTGTTGTTTTTGTTGGCAGGAGAGTGGGGGAGAGTGGGGGAAGAGAGCTGTAGGATATTGAAATTCTGAAGCCCGATGGTCTTCATTCTTGTCAGCCTCGCCGGAGAGTTTCTCCGTTCATTGTTCCACCAGCTCGATACCTGTACATGTACCCTTTGTCATGTTGGCTCCCTGCATCTACATACGTCATCGCGCTATATCAGTCGCATTCACATGTCAGAGACGTGCCATGTCGATTCACGAACTCGAGCGTCAAGTTCTCCAGTTGCTCAAACATACTCTCACAAGTGCAGCAGAAGCATTCTTCAGAGCGAAAACCAGGGGTGAGCGCGAGAGCTTCTTCGCGTCTTGGATTTCTCTATTCCTACTCTCTCGAGCATGCGAAAGCGACCGAGCTATCCATCACCCAATGCATATCCTTCTTTTTGGTGGTGCCCACGAGAATGCTGAAACTGCCCGCAAGCCATTTGCAAGCCAGGCGGAAGAAAGGAAAAACAAGCCCCACGACTAAACAAACGAGTCTCAAAACCAAAAGCCCCCCTCTCTCTCCATCATCACCTCAAGTATGATCAAGTCGAAGTATGCTCAAATGTTCCCATTGTTTTGCAAGTCGGCCGTGTGCACAATGAGACCGTCGCCAGCACTTGGCTTAGTCCTCGCAACAGAAGGAGAATTGCCTGTTTTGTATGGTCCAGGATTGCTTGAACATCCATCAAATGCGCTTTCCGGGATTGTCTGGACTTCCCAAACGCCGTTCTCAATGCTTGGCTGGTGATCAGCTCAAGGATATAGAGGGTATATCATAAAACGCCGGGATAATGATCTGTCGCTGAATAGGAAAAACGCCGCCAGGTATTCGCACTAGGAATGGGAATGGAATATTGACAAGAGGCTTATCGAACGAGAGCGGCGGGCGAGGTCGGACCGGATCGGTTTCCGGACCTGTTGCGGCGCTCGTGGTCGGCGCGGATGATGTTGCTCACGAGCTCCTGCTCGGCGGAAGCATTGGGCGAGGAGGTCGGAGCTCGCGCCGTCATGTAACTGTTGCCCTCCTCGAGTTCCAAGGGCGTGATGGGGCCCGGACTTCCCAGTGGTTCGAGACGTGGAGAGGAGGGCTTGGTTCCTTTCGCTCCCATGCGGCTGGCGAGCGTGGCCTGGCGCATCATGTCTCTCTGGTACTCCTGAAGCTTCTTCCTGATATCCGAGTCATTTCGCTTGTGACTGTTGGCACTCGGGCGGGACGAAGGGGACGGAGGCTGCATCTTGAAGTTGGAGGGATGGAACTGGCCCATGGAGTTTCCGAGCGTCTCGGGACCGGCTGTACCGGGAAAGACTTCGCGTCCCATGCTCAACGGTGACTTGACCGTGGTTCGGCCTGGCGATGTGGGATAGTTGGGAGTAAAGAGGGGAGAGCTGCGCTCTGGCATAGCGGATGTTCTCGAATTTTCTTCGAAAGAGTGAAAGGGATGCGGCTTGTAGGCGCCCTGGATGTCGCCATGAAATGGAAAATAGCTTCTGTAAGGCAGAAATAGCATGTCAGCTAAGAGGTCTTGTATTGCGTCATGGCAGAAGTGTAAGCAGCTGAGGCAGCGTAGGCAGAGGAGGACAGGCAGGGAACACAGGCTTGGGCATCCTTCGTCGTACTCGCTACGTACCCTTTAACTTCTCCCCTGCCGGTCAGCGGTGCAGGAGGGGTTCGCACAGCGGAATGGCGGGACGGAAGCTGGATAGCAATGGGACGAGAGCGGCGGGAGCCTGGAGAGTTGGGATGAAGGTTGTTGGGTACTTGGAGATGGTGGTTCGGAACTGTAGAAGATTCAGCAAGATCATGTCAGCACGCGATCATTTCCAGATGGGAGTGGATACATAAAGAATTCGCTATCGCATTGATTCAAGTTCCACTCGGCAACAGGCATCCGGGGTCTCTGAGACCCCTGCAGCGGTGGCGTGGCGGGGTCGGCGGCAGCGGCACCTAAGCAGCAAGGAGTAAGGACGCCGCGATATTTGGTGCTACCCAACGGCCGCTGGCCAAAAATATCTGTCGACCTACCTGGCGTGGTTGAGCCGTCCGAGTCGGTGGAAGAGGAAGCACGTCGCGAGTGAGTGGCCTCGTCGGGGGCTTGCGAGTGGGATGACGAGGACGAGCTGGTGCGGGCGAACGAGGGCCTCTTTGAATAGTTTGCCAGCGACGACGGCTTGAATGATCGGCTGGCCATCTGGGCGATGGGGGTTGTCGGAGTGGATGCCCGCGAACCCTGGCAAGCAGGCCCGATGACGACTTGCTCAGGAAAAATACGACGAGTACGAATGGATGTCGGACATCGAATCTTGATCGTCGAAGTTGCGGACACACGGGCGGGAAATAAATCGAAGAGAGGTTGTCAGTCCCGGCACAAGGCAGAGGTACTTGGACTTTGGTGGTGTTGACTCGTGGAAAGATGTACTCAAGGCGTTAAAAGGAAGCCTTGGCGGTGTAATAGCAGCACTGGGCGGCCCGTCTTCGAGGACAAGGCCGACTCCTCGCGCTTGCTTCTTCTCTGACCGCTGCACTCACCACACTACTGCATCGACCGTGGTTGGGCGGGGGATGGGAGCTGGGAAGCTGGGACTCGTGAGGAGGTGATGCGCAAGGTGACGCCAACGACAGCGACGAGCGAGCTTCGGGTCCACTCTGCTGACTTGTACGGCCCTGACTGGATTTCTTGAAGCCTTCAAGTCGCAAGGCTGTGATGACGGCGAAGGGGGTTACAGATTTCGATAAGTACTACCGGCCTGACAAAGGAATGAGGGAGAAAGTAAAGAGAATGCTGTATTCGACTTTGAAACGACCTTATCACCTTATGGATCTTGTGTTCCCATCCGCCTATCGATGCTATCTGTGCCTCAGCACATGGAGACCTGCATTCGAACTTCAAAGCACTTTGTCACTGGCCCATCTACATCTCAACCATACATCTGTTGTCTGTGGTAAGTGTCTTGGACGCAGCCTGTCAGGTCATGCCGTCTGCACCTTCAAGATGGGAAGCGGAATGTACCACACTGTCTCTCTCCTTCCTCTGACATGAAGATCATTACTACAGCTGATGAACCGGAACAGGCAAGAGACCAAGCTTCTCAAAAAGCACAGTCGCGGAATCCAAGACCACCGAGTCAAGTCAACACCACCCCGTTCCCCCTTCATGCACTCCAATATGCAATCACGCGGGGAACGGGTGCCAAAAATAGTGGATTCGAGTGACTACTTGACTTGAACATCAAGCATACATGCCTTGATTCCAGCAAACATGCCCTCCTCGCTGTACCCCGCCGATATACCGTCGATCATCCGTCTTCGATATCCTGTACATGCATCCATGTTTCACGTCTCACCCACCCTACTATCACATGCCTCCCCGCACCAGATCAAGCCCCTTCGGAGAATTCGTATTATGGCAATATTAACATTCATATATTTGGTGGGTCTCTTGTTATTTGCCACAAGAACCTGGGGGATCAAGGGAGCACGAACATTTGGGTCAGGCAATGATTAGTGCATATATTCTGTGGGTCTAAGTGTGCCGTTTCTGTGTTCGTATGCTTGCGCCACCACGCGGGAACTGCCTCGTTTCTGTATAAGGTGATGAAAGTGGCTATCAAGGTGGACTGGGGTGGTAATAAGTCAACAAAGAGTCGGGGGTTGTTTCTTTCTAGCATCGGAGATATTTGGTACGAGTCGCAACATCAAAACTCCGAGACGCAAACGGGGCAGAAACCCGGGCCTATAATATTGCCATGTTATATGGCAGCTTGGATGAAGACCGAAAAAGCTCAAAGACACTAAACTGGTAGGTATACGAGTGTTCAAAGATTGGAACACCGAGAATACAGCCGGAGGTTTCTCCGTCGATGTTTTTCTCTGAAGAACCTGAGCCACGGCCACGGTAGCACAATGGAAGCTTAGAAGCCGTCTCGAACTTAACAGAGAGAAACCATTGCGCTGCGAACAAAAGATGAGCAAAGGGAAAGGAAAACCATGACAGACTACAAAGAGAACAAAGCAAACCAAGTTCTTTCAAGAGTTGCCAAAGTCTCCGAGCTTTCGACTTTCTCAAGACCTTGCTATTGATCTTCTGAAAGAAGATCTGGCTTCTGGAAGCACCTCGTCGAACGTGGCTGGCCCCACGCAGTCAATGATTGAATCTTCAGATCCCGGCCTCCATATGCTTGAGTTTTAAGATGCGTGGAGGAATACCCAGTAGCCAAGTTTGGAGTAAGACAGCAACCAAGAGATGTATCACCGCCATCCATATATGGTCTGAAGAAACGAAGTGCACTCACATTTTCATTCCCTCCTGAAAGACCACATCTTGTGGTGAGAACCCATGTGCGATTTTTGACAGCTATGCTGTGAGGAAGCCTTCAACCGAATCTGTATAAACCGAATAATAGCAAAGGCCATATTCTCCCAGGATCCCAAGTACAGTCCCTGCTCGAACTTCTCGATCGCAGTACAAAACCCTTCTTCGCCTTCAATGCCGCTAACTACCTACCGCCCGCGTAAACCCACGTCTTTGATTCAGTTCAGCTTCAACATTTCCAGAATATTGTGTCGATGGAAGAAACTCCGATTCCGCTTGCCAAAGATATCTGCATACAACGCACTGTCAGCTATGCCCATAACTCCCATAGGTCTCCACTAATCCATCAATCAATGGTCCCTGGTACCACCAGGAAAGGGGCATGGAAGTTTGCAATAAAAGGAAAAGCTTACACATGGGCACACTGAGCACGCAGATTGCAACCTGCACGGAAGCAATGATGATGAATGTGCGGTGGATGCCGTGATCTCGGATCCAGTCGTAGGCTTTGAAGGTAAGCGCAAAACTGAAGAAGTTCTTGAATATGATGAGGCATGTGAAGGCTTCGATTGCGATGTCGCCTGTGTAGCATGGATGAGCAAAGTCATGTCTCGTCAAATATTGAGAGTATTGGGTCGGCTCCCTGCTTGGAAAGAGGCAGCTGAATGAAAAAGATTCAAATGGGAAATCGACAAGGTGAGGCTAAGAGGAAACTTACGGTGAGCATCGACAATATACAGGCTACTCGCCACCGTCCCAATAACCATACCCATCACCTCCAGCGCAAAGAAAAAGATCGGCCAGATCCAATGATAGTGCGCGATCCTACTACTCGTAATCCCAAAACCATACAAGCCCGCACAGCCAAACACCAGCTGCGGGATCACGATCAGGATGCGAAACTCGGGTTCATAGATTCCATGATTCCATTGAGTCATGATCCTCGCAGAGTAGTCGGCAATGAGGCCAGCGACGAGGAAGCCTAGAATGGCGCCGATGAATGCGCCCGTGTAGGCATAGCCGGTGTTGACTTCGTCCCAGAATAGGGGTGGACCGAGAAATATGGCGCCGATGATGACTCCGATGAAGACGGTCCAGCCGATCATGGTGCCTTGGATGAGCATGGCCCAGAAAATTGCTGGCTGGGCGAAGAGGGGGAAGGGGCGGAGGAAGAGCTTCCAGAACGGCTCCGACGTTTTGCGTCCGCTGAAGGGTAGTAGGGATTTTGCAAAGCTTTGCTTGGTGTAGCGATGTGATCGATCTGGTAATTCACTGTTGCGGCGTGCGGTACTTTCGGTGTAGGTCTTTTCGGGGTCGTTGCCGTGTGCTGATCCTTGAGATCCTGTGGAAGGCGGCGTGTGTCCGGTCTCTTTGCTGTGGTAGAGACGAACGTCGTCTGTGGATGCCATGTCGGTATTGAGATATGCGTCACGGCAGTATGCGGTCTCGGGTACAAAGAAGAAGACGATGGGGAGACAGACACCCATGAAGATGGCCACGAGATAGAAACTCCAATCCCAGCCAATGGTGTGAGTGATTTTGCCTACCACGATAGGGGTAAAGAAGGCCCCTCCGAAGACTGCCAAGTTGGTAAGGGCCATTCTGGCACCGCGTTCCTATTATCCAAGTTAGCAATTTCGATCCGTGAAGGGGTTCGCTCGCTGCAAGCTTGATCTTACATGGACGAAATACAGGTCTCCCACAGCAGCATTGACCAAGGTCTCAAAGGGAGCAGTTCCCATTCCTTGGATGATTCTCGCCCATAAGAAGCTCTTATATCCCGTACTGGCACCTGCCCATGCACTGCCAACCGTGCATAGTATGGTGCCTAGCAAGAAGAGATGTCTCTTTCCCCATACCCTGCCTGATGGCACGCACAGAATTGCTGCAATTCCTGTGCCCATCAAAAAGTAGCCAGAGAGAAGAGCAATGTCTGTAAATGTGCGCTCGAAGATCAGGGATAAAGTGAGTGTATTTGCCGCGAGAATAGAGCCTAGAGATGTGGCGAAGATTGAAACGATACATAGTACAACAATGATTGCGTCGCGCTTCCGCAACGACCAGTTCTACAGGTCACTTTTTAGTACTTGAACTGGATTTCTAGACGGCACCCCAGGACCTACCAAGGGATCATTCGGGTCATCACTGGGTTGGGGAACGAGGACGATGGGAACGGGACCGCTCGTGTCGCATTTGAGGTGGGTTCCTTCTGGGCCTACAACTTGCGGCCGTCCTGGGTCATCGAAATATCTGCTGGTTCCTGGAAGAGCCCATCAGTCCTGGTGAAAAGACAGAATGTGCATTCTTCTTTGAACTGACCTGGAACATGCTCCATAGAGCGGTCTTCCAGAACGCCGAGCCCCATCTTGACAGCGGGAAACTCAGTAGTTCTTGACGTTTCAAGTCTTGAATCTCGGAAATAGTTGAAATCGAAGGCGTCGTATGTCCTCACTTGGTCCGATACCAAGGAAAAACAGGACCAGTCCGCAGTAGATTAGCTTGCAGCAAGACAAGACGAGGCTTGATAGGAAATGAGTCTAGTAGAAGACGAAGGGGGTTGGTAGACTAAATAGTGACATTCAAACGTCTCCACCCGCGATTTTGTTCTAGCCTACCAGATCCGAGCGTTGGAAGCATGCACAAGAGCGACAATGACACGAAAGACTGGCAACAAGACGAGGAAAAGAGAGGTCTCGCCCACCACAGACGACTTAACTTTCCGCGTTGCGACGCTGAAGTTTAATCGAGCAGTGATCCCGGCACGGTGACCTCAAGCACACAATTGCCGTGCCATATGAGCTCTCCTGCTTTCTGCCATTTCTGGAGCATTTCACCACTTGCCGAAACCTGTCCCGCAGCTGGTCTTGAGCTTCGATTTCTCGGACTCGGATGTTCCTGAGGAGCTGCCATTTCCAGAGCCAGCCATCTTGCCTTCATAGCTTGAGTCCTAGTCGAGGAGAAGTGCGGAGTGGCGCCGTGCGCTACCGACCAAGTCTCGGCCAGAAGAAGGTTGACGCGGGACTACTCACCTCCAAGCGCTGATAGAATTATCCTTTCGTGTATGCTCGAATCGGGCCTTGGCCCATGGAACTCTCCATCGCTGCTCGTCAATGGTTGGAAGAAGCTTCGGGCAGCGGCATCTCCACATCATAACGCAGCGGACACCCATACCTTCAGCAGTCGAGATTCGTTGATGTTCTGACCGATAGTTGCAGGATGTTGGCGGACTTGAGGTGGGAGAAGAGTTGAGAAGTGCAAACACACGGACCACCCTACCAGATGCTGCTCTCGTCGTCAACGTCGACTTGTCAAGTGTCAAACACAACCCCAACTCTCGCCGCCCGCTTGAAGAGCCTTTATAAATCACCGACCTTGAACTTGAACAGTACGATGAAACGCGCCAACACACCCGAAGGTAACGATGAGAGACAAAATGTCATTCGACGTCGGATTCCCGGAGCTACGGCTTGGCCCCCGTTGATCCATCCTCTTCCATAAAGGATAAGGCGTCGAGGATCAACTTGAGTTTAGCACAGGAGTTTAGCATTCAGCTAGCTCCTCCCACAAAACAGCTCAGCCTGCTATTTGCCACAGATATGGAGTAGCATGGCCCAAAAGTCAATCGTCGTAGGTATCTGTGCCCTGCCGCATGAGCTATTAATTGCTGCCTCCTCCCTGTGTGTGAGCTTCCTGTCGTCGATATCTCTGGTTCCTTTCCCACTCGTGAAAACGTGAAAACGCTACCAACAGTCCCTGCAGACTTGACAATCACTCTTAGCACACGCTTCGGGCCACGCGGGAAAGACATTCGACCAAGCCTACCCGGGAAAAATCCACAGTCCACACAATGCATCTATCATCCCTTCTCGTCCTCCCGGCCCTGACTGGCCTGCTGAAGTGTGTCTCCGCCCAGACGACCGTCCAACTACCATCCTGCGCTGTAAGCAAGCCATGAACCCAAGTAACCACCAGAAACACACTAACAATCCATACAGAATAGCTGTGTGACCAAATTCACATCCGGCAACGAAATCGGCGGCTGCCAATCCCTCGACATCGGCTGCATCTGCTCCAGCGACAACTTCCTCGACGGAATTTCCTGCTGCCTCGCCGCCGCCTGCTCAGTCGCCGACCAAGCCGAGGCCATCAAGTATGCACAGCAGATCTGCTTGACCGCCGGTGTGACGGTGCGGAGCACGGTTATCTGTCTCTCGACCGTTTCGAGCACTGTGACTGGAATGGGCAGCATGTCCACGACTGGCAGCATGTCGATGACTGGCTCCATGTCGATGACCGGCTCGATGTCGATGGGCTCTGCTAGCTCTATGTCGATGAGCTCTGCTACGATGACGGGAAGCGAGTCGATGTCCTCGGCGAGTGGTGCTGCTGCGAGCAGTCCGTTGGTGATGGGTAGTACTGTCAGCGGAGTGGTATCATCTGCCACGAGTGCTGCTACCGCGGCTGCAAGCAGCGCAGCCGCGAATCCGGCAGCGGATATGAGCCCCTTCGAGAAGGGTATTGGTTTGACTCTGTTTGCTGGTCTGGCTGGTTTCATGGTTTTCTTGTAGTATGGTTCTCTGCAAGGCAGCTGGTGCCTCGGACAAGGTCGTCGCGATGCCCCTGTCGGCAGGGAGGTATGAGTAATGGATGGAAGAATAATGGTCTGAGTGTTGGGACATTGCCTACTGGCATTCGGCTTTCTCTGGATGTCATTTTGGTCTGGAAACTCCTTTTTGGACGGGCTTTGGCGCGGGTTAACCGTTGTCTTTTGACTTTGTTGTCCTCACGGTTGTACGATGGAGCTTTCTTTCTTCCTTTTTGACTTTTCGGTAAAAGTAGGGGGGAGCGAGGACGCAAAGCTCTGGTGTTTGCTTCTTTGTGGTCATTGAGATCGACGGCTGGAAAAATAAGTTATACTGTAAGATAAATAGATGAATCGACAAAGGAGTTGTTGCCCTAAGCAATCAGCCATTCAAGTTTCTTGAACATGATAGCATGCGGATCTACCACCTGTGATTGATACTATCGAGCATTGGTGGTCATACTGTGTATCAAGGTGAAGGGGCAGGCAGTGTTAAGCCTGTTCAGACCTGGCCATCTGTCAAAAAAACCATCTCATCTCCAACCATTCATTCCATCCTCTCAACCATCCGCGCATCAGCTACAGTGCCATGAAAAAAAGTCTGAATACGGGTGAGGTCCGTCACCTGTGAGTGACAATATACCCAATCACTCGGAATACGTTCAATTGCTTGGAATGTCCCAAATCACCTGGGATATTCCAAAGCACCTGGAATATTCATAGTCGTTGGGAATATTCCTGGTAATTTGGGATACTCACAATCCATCGGAGACTGTCGACCGTATTCGGACTTTTTTTCCTCTCGCTGTACCAACCGCACATTTCGCCTTGACACAAACCCCCACGGGCCACGACTCTCGACTCAAGCCTCAAGAGAAGGCCTTCGCAAACTTCAAATCGCCCAACTTCCCTCATACTAAGGCTCTTCTCGGCGAGCCATCAATTGGACTGGCTGGCACTTGTCAAAAGAACCCTGTCGGACAACCACACAACTTCCATGGTCGATGTGGTTGTGTACTGCCAGTACGAGCTTTATCAACTTCCGCCTCCCCATATCCTCTTCGTTTCCTCGAGTGTGCCCAGGACAGAGCCTTGCCATTCTGTGCTTCTTCGAGAATCGAGATCCAGAGCTCGCGTGTCGCCTGGCTGGTCTCTGGGGCTCTGAGCAACACTGGCAGCTAGCACACCACGGAGAAGCAAATGTCCACAGCCTTATCAGCGGCACAATTTGCGGTAGGGCTGGAGCTTCGGACGCCACTGTCTTGCATCACATCGCGCATGGTAGAAATGGAGCAAGCAGGACCGAGCTGGAGGCTGAGCGTTCATCGCCATGGTGGCACCATCCGAATTCCGAACTTGGTTGCGAAAAGCACAACGGCCTGCAAGTGACAAGTCACTACTAGAGGGTCCTGCTGGCAGACGGAATTGACAAGAAATCAGCCTCATTCGGTAGCACAGCTCCGCACAGCTCCAGCCCAAGCCGGAGACACCACGATGTTGGCTGTTGTCGAACCGTTGCCCTGGGTTCATGTGGAAGTGTTCCAGAAGCTTGACTCGCCACGTTCGCCAAGCCGCGACGATAACAGATCATGTCGAGGATACTCTCCATGTCCTTGACTGAGATCCCGAACGGGACCACTAATTACCAGCTTTCGTTAGTCTGGATATGTTATTCCTCCAGTCGGACTTCTCCATTCTGAATGGCGGCGCACGCCGAGACATTTTTGCCCTTATCGCCGATTGATCCACCTCGGATCATGCCTTGGCACACCTGGACCACGGTCCCGGATGTTCCTGTGGAGATGTTGCAACATAACGCGACGTCCGATATCGTTCTTGAACCTCTTCAACATGAGATGCTCATTGAGCTGCCTATTCAGCCAGTTTTATGGATTTCCTGACGAGCTGGCCTCTCATGTTCTCCTTTCACTACTTCCTACGCATGTAACAATCTTCCAAGCTCACCCTTATCTGTTCAGCCTTCCCAAGGTAGGTACACAGTTACCTCGAACCTCAGCTGCCCGCTCGTATTTTTCGGGAAGGTGGTGTCCATATCACGGACAACAGCCTTCTTCAATCGAAGACTCCGAGTCCGTAGCCAGACCCTGGTGAGGCTGACCGTCCAGCTCTCGAGCAGAGTCGGACACCCCTGATCACCTAGTTCCACGACTGGAGGCACAGACGAAGGGTGGGTGGCTAGAATGACCTGATCGGCCTCGCCATTGGACCATTGAATCAATATTGATTGCTTCAATCCTACGACCGGTTCCACGATAAGGAAGGCAAGAGTACTTACTGGTCAGTGTGCAGATTCTGCGATAGAGGATCACACTGCTCGCGGAGACTTGGCGACATGGTGCCTGTGAAGCTTGATTCTACCTTGTAGGGCGTGGCTCAGAGCATGGTACCCCGGTATAGAAGGTGGTATATCTCTTCCACTGCCCCTCCGGTGAGCTTTTGTGTTTCTGTAGTCGTGCGTTTGCAAATCCCCTCGTCCATTCTTTCGTTTTCTCTTGGCTCTGTACTCTTGAGTACTCAGTACTCTCGGAACTATGGCCAATCTAGCAAGCCCAGCGAACCTCGCCCTCGAGGGTGGTGATCCTCGCCTTTCAGTCGAAGACGCCGAGATCGCCGAACCACTGTTCCACGACCCAAACGTTCCTCTCGAGGAGTATATGTTTTATGCTGCCCTCAGTCGCCGAGCTGATGAACAGCTAAACGGGCTCAACAAAAACGTTGGCAAGATTTCATGGGTTCCTAGGTTTGGACAAGAATACGACGTGGATGCCAATATCGCAAAGCTTCGGGGTACCCAGTCCGAGCAAGTTGATGAGAAAAAGATTCGGATCGAGTCGGAGGCGACATCTTCCCCTCATTCTGGCAGTCACAACGGTTCTCTTACATGGCTAGGAATTGAAGAGGATGAATGGACACAGGCAAATCGAGCCCTCCGAACCGCTTCTTGGGGCGCCATCTTCTATTTGATTACTACCGATATTCTGGGTCCCTTTTCTGTCCCTTGGGCATTGTCTCAGGTAAGGCCTCTTGTTAAAACTATCTGTACAAGTTGACATACGGAGCCCTGTACTGACCTAGTTACTAGATGGGATGGGTCCCGGGTGTCATCTTATACTTCGTCTTCGGTGGTACTGCTTTTTACGCAGGGTATCAAATGTGGCAGATGTTTATGGTGCTGGATTCCGACAAATATCCTCTACGAACATACGGCGATATTGCCTACCGCACCATGGGCCCATATGCTCGACACACAGTCAACATTCTCCAGAGCATCCAGCTGTTCTTCAATGTCGGCATCTTGATCCTCGGCGACGGCCAAGCCATCTATCAGCTGTCTCAAGGCCCCAGCGGAGGAAAGGGACTCTGCTTCGTCGTCTGCAATCTGGTCTTCACCATCGCCGGTTTCCTACTTGGCCAAGTGCGAACACTGAAACGCTTTGGGTGGATTGCAAATGCTGCTATTTGGATCAATGTTCTTATCATGATCTTTACCATGGCTGTCATTGCCAATACCGAGCCAAACTATGAAGCAGCAAATGCGCAAAACTTGGTCCCCTTGGTCAATCCTCCAGCACCCGTCTATCACTACGTCGGTGCCAACCCAACGATTGGATTTGAGGGCCAAGTTGTTGGTCTCATGCAAGCCGTCTACAGTTACGGTGGAGCCATGCTTTACTGCGAATTCATGTCTGAGATGAAGAAGCCATGGGATTTTTTCAAGGCCCAATTCTTTGCCGAGTGCTTCATTTTCCTCTGCTATATCTTCTTCGGTTGCTTCATTTACGGGTAAGTTCTGTCATCCTGTTAATCCGTACCCAGTCATTGCTTGCTGGTCCTGGCTAACTGTACAATTTTCTAGATACCAAGGCCAATATACCGTACTAAGCGGCTACCCCGGAATCTCCAACTACAACTGGCAGTCCGCCTGCAACGCCCTTTCCCTAGTCTCCTCCTTGATCGCCGCCGCGCTCTACGGCAACATCGGCATCAAAGTCGTATACCAGAATATCGGCCGCGAGTTCCTCGGGTTCCCTCGCTTGGACTCGCCACGCGGCAAAATGATCTGGGTAGCCATGGTGCCAATCTACTGGTGTCTCGCATTCGTCGTCTGCTCCGGCATTCCCAACATCACCAACTTCAGCTCCCTGATCGGCGCAATATGCATCATGCAGTTCTCGTACACCTTCCCGCCGATCATGATGTTCTTCTTGGACGTGCAGCGCGATGCCATGCTCCCCGAAGAGACATTTGATCCCCGAACGCACGCGGTGTCGCGGGTGGACAAGGGGTTTGCGCGGTTCAAGCGCGGTTTGCTCAAGAAGAAGGTGGTGATTAAGCTGTGGTATGTGGTGTTTGCGCTGGGGAGTTTGTGTACGGCGATTCTGGGCACGTACTCGAGTATCAAGGGGTTGATCTCGCAGTTCCGGGAGAACCCCAATGTTACTAGTTATGGGTGTGCGGCGCCGATTTAGAGGCGAGGGGGTAGAGGTTATGATCAGAAAGACGGTGGGGCAAGAGATCGGAGGATAGCAGCACGGCTTGCTAGGCTCAGGCTCGTGGTAGACACTTGGATATAGCAATAGATATCAACAATCGCTGTACAGCTTGGGTTTTGATCGTTTGACAGCCATACCCAATGGCAATGACCAGGTAATTGTGTTTGCTAGTCGGCAATTCAGGGGCCCTAGCGAGTGGCGATCAGGTTTGGGTTTTCCTAGGGTTTGAGGAGATCGGGTAGGAATTAGGAACTAGGATATGGCGATCCGAAGACCCCCAAACAATTTCTAAGTTCCGCCATGTAATAGTTTCTGGACTACTAGGTCTCTGGAAATTTCTTGATTTGTTTCCTAGCAAATTCGGTTTACTAGGCGCCAGGCTACTCTGAAATCTGTTCATTAATTATCACCATGTAGTAGTAGCTGGATCCATGCTCACTTTCAATGATTCCGACTCGGCCCGGTCTGAAGAAGGTTGAAAACTACAGCCTCCATACGCTGACGAAAAAGACTTCTTTAGCTCACAGTTTATTCACTGCAGTATGTAGATAATAAGAAAATTACGAAACATTCTCAGAAATCATGTCAAAGTTTGAAGCTCTCGACCCTTCCCGTGTTCTGTCAAGTGTCATGTCTTAGCACCGCACGTCAGGCGGGCTGGCTTACCGCCTCCACTCCACGCCACGCACGTCCGGCAAGTCACCGGATAAGGTCGTTATCGCCCCTGAACCACTCACGACCCCTCTCTCCCCACCATCGCCCGCCCCGTCGGCCCCCATCCCTGACCAATAGCAGCCTCGGCAAGTCCCAGACTCTGCTACTTAAAGCAACAAGACTCCCCTCTCCGTTTCTTCTTTCCTAAACACCATTCCAAAATCTCCTCAAAGACGTTTCTTTCGAAAGCACACACCGTCTCGACATCTTCACCCCCGAATCTTCAAAGGCAATTCCGAAGACCAAAGCAATAATGGCTCATCCTTCCTGCCCTAAATGCGGCGCTGCTGCCGCTGGTTCTAGCAAGACCTGTGGATCTTGCGGTGCTGTAAGTACCCTTCATCATTGCTATTCCTATCAGCACCTACCAGAACCTACCATTTCCTACCCTCATTTTCACCTTCTCTTCTTCAGGTCGCATGTAACTGACATTTCTTGGTTTCTGCAGACTTGCCCTCAGTAAGCGCAGCACTACTCGAGCATCCGATTCGGGAGAGAGTGCGAGCCTGAGCTGGCGATATGTTTGCACTGGGCGGCCTGGAGTCACTGGGATTATTTTTCTTTTTCGCTTTCAGGAGATGAGGTTTTCTCGTTGCTTTCGGATCGAGGGAGAGGGAGAGAGATGCGGGGCCCCTGCTGGGGGATGGTGACGATGGTAGATGCGCAATGGACTTCATGCCAATCTTGACTCCTTGAGACAGATGTGCTGTCACTGTGTGTGTTGGGTCTGAGTGACTGGTGAAGCTGCTAATTGCTTGTATCTTAGTGCGACAAGTGATTTTTCCATTTTTCGGATCTGTTCAGACAGAGAGTCCAGTGCTTGAGAGAGGCAAGCCAGTTCTTCCTCAAAAGCAAGAAAGCTACCTAATCTGCCTGGTGGGATCTGGATCTTGGCCTGGTTTTGGATCGTAGGTCACGGTTTGTTTTACGAAATAGTGAACACTCGGGTCGTTTTCGGTCGTTTTCTTCTGTTTCGTGAGCAGACACATCGTCGAGTCCCTATCTCACTGTTAGTAGAGGAATCGGCGCTGCGGTGGACTCGGAGAAAGGAACCGAGGCAAAGACAATTGGGTTGCTTTATCCCCTGACTAGCTTTCCTCCAACTGCCCAGATCTCTGCTGACAAGACAGGGATGATGGTTGAGTGTGAGGTGAATTGAATAATCAAGCGGTCATTCTAGGGGGCACAATGGTCCATGGCTTTGTTAGCTTTCAGTAGTATGTGGGAAGTGACGAGATTTAGGTGATGATGGAGAAGAGACCTAGCTTGAGACATGAGAGGCTGGTGGTTCTGGGGGTCGACAGGTGTTGCTGTAGATGCTTTTTGACGTAACTCAGAAGAACGACAGGTGGTCAAAGAAGATATGCTTATAAACGGCAAACATTGCAAACACTTTCAACACAGGAACAATGTACATGCAGGTTGGGAAACTTTTTGATTGAGTTTGAAATCAACGCATGGCTAGAAGATTCTAGCTAAATGGCCTCCAATGCAAGACCAGATCTCTGATGATGTTGGAGGTCTTTTGTCCAAGAGTATCAACCGAGTCGCAAGCAAACTAGCCGCGATTTTGTTGGTTCCGGGGATGTCGCAATGGATCAGCCCCAATAAGACGATCATACTCATCCCAATCCTGATCTTCGGGAGGGAGATAACCTATCAGAATCTCCCCTGCCCTTCTCATCCTGTCGATGTACTCCTCATGAGTGATCGCGTTCCAAGCTGCCACGTACTCAGGACACGCCAGAGCGCGCCTCGGGAGATCCTCCGTAGCCCGCTTGCAAGCCGCACAGTTCTGTCGATTCGCCATAAGATTCATGATTACAGTCATATTCTGCATAAACCATTTGAAATCAGCAAAAGTTCATTTTTCTTGGCTTCTCAAAAGTTGCGGGAGGATGAGGCATATCGCGGCCGGGTCTTGGTCTGCGCCAGGTCGAGATATCAGTGATTGCAGCAGATCCCAGTGGGCACGACTGCGCAGGTGAAAAGGTGCCATGATGTGGATGCTGTCGTAGCAAATTCGTTGTGCTTCGCTGCCATCTCTGGAAGGTGTGATGTTGGGCGGGTTCATGAGGGTAAGCGCTTCCAAGACGTGCTCGAGAGAGTTGCTGAGGGATGCTGGGGGAGGGCCTGTAGAAGATCCCTGATCTGGAGGACCGCTGGCTTCGCCGCCCGTGGCATTGGGAGCGTTGTTGGGTCCGCTGGACGGCATCTTGGGGATTAGAACTTGAAGATGGTGTTGGCAAGGTTTGGTGGTTTCCGAGGCCGTGGAAGAGAGGCGATACTTATAGCTAAGAAAGCGGCCCCGAGTCACTCTACCACTTCCTTCACTGTCGTTGGGACAAGTCACTGCCGAAGCTTAGAGTTATTGTTTAAGACTCGAGGTGTCGTCGACTCGACATCTGAAGTGAGGAACTTGTTTGCTTACCTTGGCTTCGTTACTCTGGGCCTTCAGTACTCGTTATTGGGTGGGATCTTTATGGTTGTCACACCAATAATTGTATATCCGTTCCTGGTTCAATTCTAAGAATTTCACAAGACACAAACTGCAAATACGGTTTTACACTTTAGTATTCCCGAACTGTTGAGCGGGGGAAGCGCTTAGATTAGGAATCTATCTAAGGAGGAGCTTATATGCTCCAGAGAAGGCTACCTTAGGATTGCAAAAGCCTTTGTCCCTGTGCAGCGCACAAGGAGCTGAAAGGGGCTTAGTCATTCATGGGAAGAACAGTCAACACCAACCAACGACTACTTATTGTGTTGAATGCGCTCTGACTCCGCAGATTCTTGCGGATGTGCGTAATGAACAGAAGAACTGACTACAAGCAGCGTGAGTCGTCAAGAGTCAGTCGTCAAGATTCGAGACTGATTTTCACCCAAAAAATTACATGTGAGCCGGTGAGGTTGGATTTCTGGTTGAATTTGAAGCCCACAAGCTCTATCTAAAGATCTACGCTTGATCATTGATCCTCGTGAATTTTTCTGCCAAAGCCAACGAGATCCCAAACCTGGACACGGGATGACCTATGTCATCTCAGTATCCTCTTCTAAGTCACCACCGGGAGCGCTCTGAGAGTTGCCGCCTTCGCCACCATGAAGATGAGCAGCCTGGAGACGAACAGAGAGCTCCTCGTCCACGTCTCCAGCAACATCTTCAGCATCATCCATATCACTATCAAGCTCATCCTCACCTCCCTCGGCCGCTCTGAGGAACTCGTCAAGAAGCATTGCCTCCTTCAGAGCCTTGAGCAGAGGCTCAAGTTCCTTGGGGATAGCACAGATTTCTTCAAGTCTCGCTCTCTGCGCACATCATCTTCAGGTTAGCGCAACTCTTTCTCTATGTTTTGCGTGAGTAAGAAGATGGCTTGAGACATACCATAGCGCCATTGTGATCCAAGCCCATCTGTATCTGACGACCCAATTCCATCGCCTCGTCGTAAGAGGCGTGCTGCATTGCGCAGATAGGTTCCAGGATCTCCGTGATCTTCCAAGCGATCTTTTGAACTACGGTGCCGTCTTCGTCGGGATCGATGCGTGGAAGTATCTGAGGTAGGGAGATCGGGTACGTGTACGAGAAGTTCCAGGAAGCATTGTAGTCGAATTCCAATTGCAGCGAAGAAGATGTCGTTGATGGGCCCTGGGAGTTGTTAGACTGTAACGTTTTGGTCTGGGAGGGACTGGAGAGGCATGTACCGAATCATTCTGACCAGCAGAAGTGTTGGAGCTACCGGAAGACATGTTGTAAGTTTGAAATTTTCTTGGGATCTGGGTTGTGAAGCTGGTGTGTTGGGATGGAGAAAGAAGGAAAGGGGGAGAGGACCGCAAAGGAGGATTATGTAGAAAAAAGCGCGGGCGGGAGGCGAGCGGGTTGCGGCACAAGCGAGGATTACTTTACCTTCATCTTCACCCTTGTTTACATCTTCACACATGGATGGTGCCGGCAATACTTGGTGGTTTTCTAAAAGGGTTTTGGGGGGCAGGAAACTCGACGGCAGGCTCCTCGATCTCGGTACATGTCTCAATCTTCCGGGGCTCAGTTGTTCAGCCTCTGTCAGACCAAAGGGAATATCGAGACTCAGATCTACGCATGGTTCACCGAAACATGAAATGTGATGTAGAATTCTTAATTGATTCGGAAGACACCAAGCTCTACCTGAAGGCCCTACGCTGGATCGTCGTGGTCATGTTGTCGTGTATTGTTCTTTTCGGTAGCCCCCTCTCTGGGGAAGAATGCTGGCCAGAGTACTCGTACGCGCTCATCCTTCAACCTTGAGCATAGCTGCTCCAGAAATGGACGGTCCGGCAGGAGAGCTTGCGCCAGCGCCGCCCTCGCCACCGTCAACTTGAGCAGCATTGGATTTCAGGCCGCTAGTAGGCTCGTCAACACCTCCAGGTCCTCCAGTAGCTTCAACACGCGCCATCTTCTTGCCAAGCTCAAGTAAGTGCCAAACTTCCTCAGGAACCTCAAGGATTTGCTTGAATTTGGTCATCTGCGCACGCCACCCAGTGTCAAATTAGCAGAAGTCCTTCAACTATGCTCTCTGTCGGCAACGAGACAGTCTGAGACCTACCGCAGTGCCATCTTGATCACGGCCTGAGCCCACCTGCGCGCCCAATTCGACGATTTCTTCAAAATGGTCGCACTGCATGGTGAGGTGGTGTTTCAAGATGTCCTTGATTCCCTCAATGATCGAATTGATGAACTCAACTTTTGGGCCATTCTTGTCGGGGGGAGTGCTCGAGCCCTAGGCGTTGTTAGACTGTGTGATTCCGAGTCTGGAAGTGACAAGGACAAAGGGACACGCACCGGAGAATCCTGACCGGAAAGGCTGTTCACGTTGGGAGTACCGGCAGACATTTTGTAAGTTTGGTGTTGTGAAGTTGAGCTTTGAGATATCGTGCTTGGCTTGCGGACCGGAGAAAGAAAGAAGAGGGAGAGCAGAGCGCGGGGAATATATATACACAAGCGCACACCGGTAGGTTAAGTGAGCGAGCAAGCGAGTGTATTTGCGGCGCTAGCCACACCTAGCGGTTCACCTTTACCTCCAAAGCTGATTTTCTTGGCAACCCTTGGTGGTCTTGAATCCTGTGACCGATACCCAGGCAAGTCGATGACAGGCTTCTCAATCTTCAGACATGACCTTCCAGTCTGCCAGTCCTTGTCTCGAGATGGAAAATCTGTTTGGACATTCGCAAGAAACACATGAAATTGGCCAGATGTAAGAATGATGATTAGCTCTACAACTCCTCAGTAACTACGACGGCTTGAACCCAGGACAAATTCAGGCTGGCAGTAGTTTAAATAGTTCAGGTAAGACTGCCGTTGAAAGTGAGGATGGACACAAACACCAAACATTGGACTGAGCGGCTTGAATAAAACCCCTAGAATGACACAGCTGATCGACCAATTTTATCAAGAAAGCAATCAGGGTCATATGTATTGGCACGCGGTGAGGTGAAAGACGGAGTTGGCTAGAGATTTGACTTGTCTATGCCATTAGTAGTGACCATTTTCTCCAACCACATATGCTGGCTAAAGGAAAGGCTCAAACTCTTATCCACGCTCATCTTCGCAACTTCCATTAGAGCTTTGATCTTCTTCCGAGCATCATGAGTTCCACCTCCCTAAAGAGCTCCGATCGCTGCGCTTCGAATTCTGCACGCATTCTCTGTTCCTCGGGGTCATTCTTGTCGCTGGCAGTGGGCAACATGGACTCAAAAGCCTTCTTGGGAGCTGCGACTTGCTCGGGAGTCCGAGTTGGCCTTGTGGGATGGCGCTGGAATCTGTTAGAAGGGCATTCTTTTTTGGTGCAACTTGCTTAACAGTGCCGTGAAAGAAGTCTGGATACGGTCCACAGTCTCCGAATGATTGTGAATATTCCCAATCACTCTGAATACTTTCAATAGCTTGGAATATTCCAAATTACTCGGGATATTTCAAAGCACTTGGAATATTTCTAATAATTGGAAATATTTCTCGGTATTTGGAATATTTATAATCGTTCGGAGACTGTAGACCGTATTCAGACTTTTTTCCTCCCACTGTAAGAGGGGAAGAAAAGGCCATTGAGGGGTTGAGTACGCACCAGGGGACCATAGCCAGGAGGGCCAGGAGGGCCAGGTGGGTTGTTGGGTATGCTGGGCAGGGTGGGGGGCTTGCTAGGCACCGCGGGAGCCTTCTTGGGCGTGTTGAAAGCCATATTGTGGGTTGAGGTTGTTCTTGTTGTTGGTTGTAAGTTGGTCAAGGTAGATTTAGAGCTTTAGAGCTTTATAACTTGAGGCGGGCGGGCAAAATTTGTAAGTTTACCAGCCGCTCGGGATAGTGCTGCCAAGTGATGCCTAAGTCCAGCGCTTGGATTTGTCGGTTAAAACTTCTGAGATTTTCCCCTGGACTTATTACTTTGTGACTGTCTGTCGCTAGCCTTATTAACGCACCGCTTTAATCTAATGAGCTTGAAGGGATAGCGAATTCACTTGTTAATAAGGGGCTCTATTATGTAAAAGATAGGACGTGCTAAAGCGGACAAACAAATAGATTAGCAGGACATAATTAGCTTAATCCACATTAGTACAGGTGAGGTAAAACTGTTCTCGGCAAAGTGTAAGCGAGATTTTAATATCAGCAATATCACGACTAACGGCTCACAAAGACAGTATATGCGGAGATAATCTCTTGGATTTCAACCAACGCAAAGCAGGCCGCTATGAATTGTTTCTAAAGCCCCGCCAGCTTTGGCACAATACCAAGGATATCTAGATAGTTATCTAGGTCCGTAGGTTAGAGTCCTTAGGCGTTCTTATCTTCCTTCTTGTCTTCCTTCTCATTCTCAGCAGCAGCAGCAGCAGCAGTCTCAGCAGCCTCAACTTCAATCTGCTCCCTAGCAGCCTCAGTCACTCCAAGAGAGATCAGCATACGCATCTGGACGTGATTGTATGCTTCTTTGAGAACACGAATTTTGGCGTCCTAATCGTTTGACCCAAAAGTTAGCAGAAATTATCTTTATAATAGACAAAACGGTATATATATATGAATTGCAAACAACTATATCAAGACTTACTCTGAGGGGGGTCGCTGGGCTGCTGCGCAAAGTGTCAAGCTCTTCAGAGATTTGGGCTAGATGCAGCTGGTGCAGGTTGACACCGAGGGACTCCTCGAGTGCAAGCTGCTGCTGGGCTTGAGAGGAATTGGCTTGCTGGTTCGACATGTTGGCGGCCTTGAGTAGTTGGTTGTGGAAAGTTTGCTCGGTAGTCGGTTGGTTGTGGTGGTAGTGTGGTTTGCTTGGGAGTTTGTTGGAAGGCAGCTGTTTGAAGCCTGGGCCGGTTTTTATGCGCATGAGAAAGCGTGGCAAAAGGCGCTATGAACCAGCGCAAGAAGACCGCCCGTGTGAATTTTGGGCCGTTGGTGGTACAGGTCAAGTTTTAATAGCAGCAAAGTGGGGGGGACAGGAGGTTTGATAACGGCGGCAAAGGATAACGAATAGCGGCGAAATAGGCAGTAGCGGTACAATAGGGAGACAATGGCACAATAGGAGACCACATAACAGTAGAAATTATTAATACAATAGGAGTATAGCGGCAAAATGCCGAGCATGAGCCGAGAATACAACCTCAAACAATCTCACATATTTTTAAAGTAAGATAGCTTATTGAACGACAAAAGTCTTCTACAAAACTCAAAATACCTGTTTTGCTTTGCCTACCGATTAGCAAGAGAGTTATTTCACCATTATCAGAGGCTGGTCCGGGGGTGTAAATATCACAAGAAAATGACTGGCTGGCAATAGACGTCGTTATCAGCAAAAGACTGGCTTTGGATCGGTTCTAGTTTTTAGGAGTCAGCTCTTTTGCCATGTGCCGTACCAGGGTTTGGGATATTCACCGCCAGGGGTTGCGGGTTTTCAAAGTTTGTTGAAAAAGACAGACACCTCTACCACATTGAGACCCATATATATGGATTGAAAACATTCGTCTGGGGTTAATCGATTCGCAGGCATCGTAGAAACAGGGCCTGTGAACGGTATGGCTGGCCAAGTAGTCCAATCCGAACCTGACTACTCATCTTTCGTTCCCTCCTTATTGCCGGCTGCAGCTTTCTCTGTATCTCCATCCTCTTTATCATCTGAATCATCTGTATGCATATCTTTGTCAGGAACTACCTCTTTGACGACGGAGAAGCAAGAATTCAGCAAGACGTCCTGTTCTGTTACGATATCAGTAGCTGGTGGTCAGTGCTCCTTACCCAAAGCTCCACCACTCCTAATCTCTACCCTGTCTTAGGCCACCACGCTATCCGCTGGGTATATCTACCCATCTCAGGGGAGCTCTCTCTTTGATAGACTTAATCATTAACATACTCTATTGCTTGCTATATACGTTCTTACTCTTTAAGTGATCACTTCGTTCTACCCACTTGATACGAGCAGTTTCCTTTTCTAAATTTTGGGTTGTGCTAAATTCCCTCTCGAGTTTTCAAAATCGTCCCTAGCCTAATACAACTAGATATCGCTCGCGCTAGACACTGTTATTGTCCCCGGAATGGCCAACAAAAAAGTACTGGGACGAAAAGAGCCATTCCCGGATCCCGAACACCTGGAATATTCGCAGTCATGGCAGTATTCGTAACAACTTGGAACATTCCCAATTCTTTGGAATAGTCCCAATTCCTTGAAATATCCACAATTACTTGGAATATTCGCAGTTACTTGGAATGTTCGAAATTCCTTAGAGTTAGAATATTCGCAATCACTTGAGATATTCGCAGTTACTTCAAATATTCGCAGTTACATGGAATATTCCTGATTCCCTGAGGCTTGAATCTATTCTGATATCAAAGATGGCTCTTCAAGATCAGCTTGGAGCGATTTCGAAACCTCGAGAGGCGATTTCGCAAAGCCCTAATTTTCATGGCGTGAAACTAGCCTGAATTCGTAGAATTCTTTTGACACGGCCTTGACGTACCATGATCCCAGGAATCTGCATTGCTATTTCGTGGTGCTTAAGGGCCTCAAGCCGCCACGTAGTATCTGTGATCTCGGCCGCCGTCTGCCTTCTCCTAATCTCCGCAATCATTGCTTCACCACGGATGTAGTTGTCAGGTCTACTGGATATATCATCTATTATTTCATGTATTGGTGGAAAGTTTGGCGTGCGTTGCTGGTTGGACAATGTGCTAGTCTTGGTTACTCAGTCAGTTTTTTCGAGGGTCTGTTAACGGGTTGCTGGTAACCATCAGAAGAGCGTCACTTCTGTAGAGAGGAATAGAATCGTAGAGGGATAGTAGCGTCGATTACAGTGGCTATGGACTTCCTGAGATACATATTGACAAGGGACGAAGAAACTTGATTGAGAAGGTGAGCTAACGAGGAGTTCATATTTTCCAGGAAATGCCAGTCTTGTCAAAGGCCTTTGTAATACTCCGAACGACTACAAATAGGTGAAACGAATCCAATCTTGAAACAAGGAAATATGTTTGACAATGTGGGGAGTACCGGTAAGGTGAAGATGACAAGAAACGAGCGTAGTAGGTAAAGAGGGAAGAAGAGAACATTGCTCAGATACACCAAGGGACTCTTCTCAGGACCAAACTTCCTACTTGGTTCATGGCACATTGTAACAAGATTATTAAACAGACACTGTTATCACAGACACACGGATCAGCTGGTTAGGATTTAGGGAGTGCGAATGATCTTTCTATTGGATAGTCCTAGTGTACGAGAATACATGTAAGGGGTAGGAGTCGCTGGTCTTTCTACCATTCTCAAACTCCAAACCGGCAAGAGCTGCATCAAGTGCCGTAATCCACTGCTTGACTAAGTGGGATGGACGTTACAACAGGCTCCGACGAGATGACTGGGGGCTACGCGCTAGAGACGATGTTTTCTAGCTCTTGAGCCGATCTCAGGCCTTGGAGTGCCGCAGATGCTGGCTCAGTAACATACCTAAAGAAAAGCAGGACCTCGTAAGAGCTTCATCTTTCTATCCGTATTCGCAACTCTCTCAAGCCCGGCCGCTTTATCTTAACAGTATCACACGCCCTGTTCCCTTTTCTTTGCATTATCCCGAATAGCCTTAGCCGCAAAAACAGCCGCAGCAACAGTGTCGTCAAATTCCTTCTTGATTCCCTCTTGTTCGCCCTCTTCTGCTGCAAGGACTTTGACATAGAGTACCACATAGTTTCGGATGATTGCAGTCATGTTTTTGAGCTCGAGGAGATGCGGAATCTAGAGTTTATGCCATATATAGTCAGCCAGTGTCCTAATTCGAGAGCACAGACGATGGATTTTCGAACACGATTCTCTCTATAGAATTACAGACGTACAGTGACCTCGGGAACCTGCATTGCTGCGGCATCGTTCTCTAGAGCTTGGATCTTCGACAGTATTTGACGCATCATCGCGAAATGCGGCAGCAGCGGCTCGAGGAGCTCGGCATGGATTGTGTCTTGAGGGGGTACAGTAGCGGACTTGGAGGCTTGGGCTTGAGGTGGGGAGGCTGTCTGATGAGCCTGCTTGAAAGAATGGTGGCAAAAATCAGATGCGCTTCACTCTCGCAGGGAAGGATGGAGACGTACCTTGTGAAGCTGGGGAGAGGTCAGGGTAGCGTTCATCTTCAGGACCTTGCGGCGGAGGTCCAGTGGTCCGCTTGACATTGTGTTGAGGTGGATCCTGTAGACTGTCAAAGTTGAGTATGGCCGGAGAATCAATAAAGACTGGGAAAAATCTTGGGTTGTGGGTGGGCGCAGCAGGACAGGCGAGGTGCGTGTCTGTAATTTTATTAGCGCGGAAGCGCTCTTTTATCGCTTGTTGTGAATTTTCCCAGGTTCTGTCGATGCTAGAAAGTTCTGTCTTCACCTTTCAGGCCGAGTCCATGAAATACTGAATTTGCTGATGTTGAGAGATGTATTCCATGGTATACTTTAAAAGCCGGGACGTACTATGGGATGGAATTAGTCACAGCGCAACAATCACAGCAGCGAAGATTGGAAGGATTGCAAGTCTCGATTCTGGTCCATCAAACTCGAGGGTGCTATCCCACATGAAACTGTTCCTATGGAGGTCCATGTGAGCCTTGTCCTTGGAGGACCAGTCGGCTCACACCCAGCAACGAGGTATCAGGCGCTCAATGATGCTCTTAGACGTCTTCCCCCTATTTTGGAGCAGCCCCAACGCCGCCTCACTCACTCTTCGTCAACGCATCAGCAAGATCATCAAGCTTGGTAATCGCCTCCACCATATCATTCCACATTCGCTCATACCGCTCCGAAGCTTCCTCGGACTGGATCCGGAGCTCATGTTTAGTGTTCTCCAGCACAGATACCTTGGCCGCCACAAATGGATTGTTTGTGTCCTTGCCGGCTTTGGCTTCAAGCTCACGGATTAACCTCTCGATAGCATTACAGAGCCTGAGATCATGGGTAACCTTTCCGAATTTGTTAGCCGGGAATTAGCAGGTTCGAGAGGGACTTACTTCATGGGAATCTGGATAGACGCGCTAGAGACATTAGCATATGAACAAAGGCGGAGCTGTGATAATGAAGTTGGGGGCCTTACTTTAGGAAGCTGAATTTTGTACTTGCTCATACTCATGACGATGGCGATGCTGTTGGCACTAAGTTCAGGTGGAGAGGTCGCTTTGTGAGACATACTAACACTGTCGACGAGTGAGGATTGCAAAAGGGGCTAGAGGTTACTGACAGAGCGGGAAGAGAATTGGAAAGAAACTATCCCCACTAACAGGCTTTATATCTCTGAAAATGCGCCGAACAAGGGGTCACTCGGGTAAGTCTTGCCAGCTGCAGGTGTCAACTTTCAAAGTGGTACAAACATTTCAAAGCATATGGAAGATCACATGTGCAGTTGGACAGCAGACAAAGAGTTGCCAGACTCCAATTAAATCCAGTTCATGACAACGTGCTTTGATACCAAGCAAACACCTCTATGCAGCCTATACAGCCACCCCGCTTTGGGGCCGCAGATCAGGTTAGTGGACTAGAAGTTCTTCTGGCTGTCTGATTAGACCTGTGATCTACTGGGCAAGCTGATCCATGATACTATGAGCTTAAAGGGGTGACTACAATGGCATGACGGCAGCTCGCACAAGCTTCTGAGTGAGATGTTTGCCAAATGGTATGCCCAATTTCATTGTCCTGCGGTACAAACATAGATAGTCCCATGCAAGCTAGTAAGTGAAGCATACCGGTATCGTCACAAGGGGTTGCCACGAGCCATATTGACAACTTACGAGATGCGTAGTTAGTTCCACTGTACAACGGCCGGACCATCTGATAGGAATCCATGGTCTTCTGCTCTTTTCCTCCGCAGGCGGCAAGTAAACCGCCCTGGGCCTCTGAACTCTATAGTGGTGATGACTTCCTGACAGTATCAATGGATCTACGGTAAGTTTCATTTGACTTTCTACTGAGAGTCTCAGAAGATCATGTATCCGGATTTGCTTCCAGCACAACTATAAGCCATGGACCTCATCGCCTGAGGATAGTGCACAGTTGATGAGTTCGTTCAATTGCTCTGCCATTCCCGTGGATCACCGAGAAACTTGAGGAAGGTCCCCAGGGGTTGACTGATTTCGGAAAGAAGTCACTACCAAAGTACTTCCTGTCGCCACCTTCATTCCCAACATGCTTTCAAATCCAGCAAGAGCACTCGGAGCGCTGCCTGCGTGTGTCCGAGCAGAAGAACTTCACCAACCTCAACATCAACCACAATCCACATCTGCTCAAGAGACAATTTTGGTATAATCATTCACCATGTCCACTTACCCCGAGGATAGCGAAGCCTCCCTAATCATCTCTATCGGCGGCTCTGTCCACTCCGGCAAGACAACCCTCGCCCACATCCTCGCCAAAATCCTTCCCACGCCCAGTGAAACCATCTACCAAGATGAGTACTTCAAAGACAGATCGCAAATGCCCACCGCCACCTACGACGGCGTCATCCACCCCAAAGAACTCAACTACCACATAGAGGAACCCTATAATATGAATGCAGAGCAGCGCGAACAGCACTACCAAGCGTTAAACGCCAGGTTTGATCCCGGTGTCGCTCCCATCTTGGACACCGACACCGAGTTCGGCCGCCAAAACGGCTTCGTACCCCGTCAACTCGTCTACCTCGGTCGACGCCAGATGGAAGTCCCCGATTCCGAATGTCGCGAGGCGCTCGACCTCGATGCCTTCAACACCACCGTGCAGTGTCTCCAAAACTACGGTCGCATCCCCATCGACTCGCCATCATACAACCCGGATGGACCTGGTTTCTTCGGAAACTATGCAGACTACAGAGCAGACCAAGACGAGCGGGAACGCAGACTGAGCGAGCGGGAAATCTCCCATGGCGATCCCGAGGAATCGGTGAATATGCTCAGTGCTAGCCTCGTCAAAACCCTCACCACCGCCGTTGTTGACTGCATCGCCAGAAATCAAGCCAAGAACGCAGCTGTTGGCTTTCCGGGCAAGAACATAGCCCAGCCCCTGCGGGAATCTGCCAACGAACGGGAAAAAGAGAGATACCAAAGACAGTGGGGATCCGGCCTTCGCAAAACCGGCTTGATCGATGGATTCTTGCTGTATCTCCAGGAACGCCATGCCGGCGACAGCGTAACACAGTTTCCAAAATGGGACGTCAAGTTGTTTCTGCCAACCAGCAAGGACGAAGCGACACGGAGACGTTTTCGCCAGAAAGAGTATATAGACAAGGCACGCGGCGGTACGCGGGATGCCTCCGAACCGTGGAAAACGAAGGCGTACTTTGACTTTGTGGCGTGGGATCGCTATATGAACAACAGCGAGTGGCTGTTTGATGGCGGAATCGTGGAAGTTCCGGATCCGAGTTTTGAGGCCGATGATATCTCTGCCATGGTCGTGATGAGACCGGACATGGATTCTACACTTCAATACACGGTCCTCTGGGCTGTGGAAACTATCATCGTTGAGCTGGAGTTTTTGGTAAGTTTTGGATAAGGAGTCGAGGAGTCTGAGGTCGCAGAGGTAATGTGCTAATATTGCAAATGATAGGAGGAGATTGCGAGAAACCAGTGGGTGGCGAACCAGGAGACGATTCGATACATGGAGGAACAGCAGGAAGGCGCGAGGGCACTGTTGGATTGGTGGATTGACTTTTGAAGCGTGAATCACTACGTTGGCTTGGTAGCTTCAGGTTTTCTGCTTCTTGCGATTGTGTTGGTGGGTGGATAGAACATGTATATGTGATGGGAGTGAGACCACAGCATGGATCTGTATAGGAAGTATGGCGACTGCTTCGCATGAGGACATCGAGGGCACCGAGGACAACCCGAGTCCATCAATGCCTCGTGTCTTATTTGACGTATAAGTTCGTTCCAGAGGATTGATCATGCTCGAAGGTTTCAGGGGTAGTACAGGATGTAGGGAGAGGGCTTCAATGAGACAACGATAAACCACTACTCACCAGAACTTCAGAATCGTTTTGACGAAAACCATCAGTATGCTCGGTTACAATTGGGCAAAGTCCTGCAATTCATTCCTCCCATCTTGATCGCCAACCATGCCCTACCCTCTTCATCACAACCACGGGCTCGAGGAAGCAAGACCTGTCCTGTGAAATCAACTCTATTACAACACCAGAGCACGGTATATACATACTCACCCCACCCACCACCCCCTCGTGGCCCCACTCAAGTCACAACCGGACTACTATCCGCAGCCTTACAAGTCAACCCCACTCCCTCGCACACAACCCCCTCCGCCAACTCCCCACTCCCACTACCAACCCAAAACCCAAACCCCGCCGTCCCATCATCCCCAACCCCCGGAACCACCCAATTCTGCGCTTCCACATCCCACACACTAACATCCTTCCTCGTCAACCCCAGCCCCACAACCTCACTCTCCCCCGGCGTCAGCACCCCCGTTTTCGCAAAATCCCTCAATTGTATAACCGGCGTATCATAGTTCGTATTATTCGGATAGCTGACAAACAACATCGCTACACCCTTTCCAGAATAGGTGGAGCCGGTATTGGTTACTGTGACGGAGATGTTATACATCGTATCCCACAGCGCCGGATTCCCGCCCTGGGAACCCCCAGCAACCGGATCCGGTTGTGGTGTTGTTGAATAACCAGTGGGATATGGATAGCTGCCGTTCTTGGCAGCAGCACTGGATGGATCGTCCAAGTACGGGTATAGGTAGCGCCAGATTTTCGTGAAACCTGTAGGGTAGGCGACTTCAGAGGGATCAGGGATGCTCGTGTTGTAGCTCGGGATCGTACTCGTAGTTTTGGCAGCGCGCGCAGGTGGGCGCTCGGTCAACGGCGTTGTTGCGATGATGGTAGCATCCGTGAACGAAAAAGTCGTGTAGGACAGCCCGTAACCGAACGCATATCTTGGTGCGATATTTTGCTTATTCAAATAGCGATAGTCGATATAAAGCCCCTCGGAAAAAGTATCTTGCACTTGACCAAGTTCCAATTCTATGAGTGAGAGCGAATCAGGGTAATCGGATTCAGATACGGGGATTGAGTAGGGAAGGTGGCCGGAAGGCGAAAAAGAGCCGAAGAGGATGTCGGTTAAAGAACTGCCGGCTTCTTGTCCGGGGAGGTGCGCGATTAGAATGCTTTTTACGGAGGTCAGGTTGTACCAGGGTTCAACGAGGATGGAGCCTACGGTATGGACGACAACGATGACGGTGGAAAATTGGGCGGCAGCGGCTTGAACTAGGGCGTCGCCGTCGTGCCAGGCGGAAAGACCGGCGCTGTTGCGGTCGCCGATGTTGCCTTCGACGGTGAAGGATTCTTCGCCGCTGTTGGAGTTGATGAATACGATGGCGATGTCGGAGGGGGTTGGGGAGAGAGAAGTGGGGTATGTGTCGCTGGAGTAGTAGGTTAGGTTGGAGACGTTGGCTTTGAGTGCGGTGATGGGGTCGTCGAAATAGGGGTAGTTGGCAGTGCCTGGCATGAAATTAGCAGGCGGCAAATTCAGGAGTAGTACATGTCGTTGCCATACCGCTTCCCCAACCCATGCCCAAGGTTCCTGTATCACAGGCTTTGTTCGAACAGGCATTCGCTCCATCAGGGTTGACTTGGGCATCCGAACCAAACACATACAAGCTGATGTTGGTCTGCAGAGGCAGCGTCGCATTGTCGTTCTTCAGCATCACAATACCCTCTCTTGCAATCTCGCGAACTACCGTCGAATGGTCATCTTCAACGTCGACATATTCATTTGTCTCACAGGTCGGTGACAGCAACGCTCCTGGGTAGCATTCGCCCGTAGCATCAGCCGTGTTTACCGAAAAGTTTGGCTCCGGGTAGTCTTGATCTTGGCCCATTTGGTACCAAGTGGCCACAATACGAGTCACCATATCATTTAGACGATCCAGGGGCATAGTTCCGTTTAGCACGGCTGTAGAGAGCTCGTAAGCCCAGTAGGCCTCGCCGAGTAGTGGGATATCGCCATCTCCAGGCATTGCCATGTCTAAGCCGCTCAAAGCAGAAGCAACACCGCTGTCTTGAGATAGCCAGTCGCACATGACCTACATCACATGTTAGTGGTTTCTAAACTTCTCGAACTCAAGGGTGTAAATACCAAGCCCTGGAAACCCAACTCATCCTTCAGTATACCATTAATCAGCATACTATTTTGACTTGCAGCACTCCCATTGACCTGTCTCCTGTCAGTATCTATCAAGCATCACCATTGGAAGACTCACCTCATTATAACTCGTCATAACCGCCCCAACCCCCGCCCTAATCGCCTCAGCAAACGGCCACAAATACAACTCATGCAACGTTCGATCATCCAAATTACTACTCAACGGCATATACAGCCCACTAGGAATACTCCTCATCCTCCACTCCTCCTGCTCATTCCCAATCAGATGCTTGATAGTAGCAATAACCCCATTTTCTTGCATCCCTTTCACAGTCTGCCCACCACCGATCGCCTGCAACACCGGATCCGCACCAAAGCCTTCCCAATTCCTTCCTGCTCGAGGTTTGCGACCTAGAGGTCCTACGGTAGGTCCAAGTTGGATATTCACACCTTTGCCTCGCGCTTCGGCTCCGAGTGCGGCGCCGCGGGCGTACATGAGGTCTTTGTTGAATGTGGCGCCGGTGGTGATACCGGCTGGGAATGCGGTGTTGTTTTGGGTGTCTTTGACACCGAGGGCGGAGTCGGCTAGGCATAACATGGGGATGCCGAAGCGCTCTGCTGATCCTGTGTTTCCTGTACAACGTTCCTACGTTCCATGTCAACTCTCGCTACCTAAACAAGCAGGTTAGACAATATAAACACGTGATGTTACCATAAAGTAGCCATTTCCGGAAGTCAAGTTGACTTTCTCTGCTAATGTCATATTCGATACCACTGCTTGAGCTTTGCTGTATGATTCCGTCCATTCAGAAACCCAGCCGCCTTTCGGTGTCGGATAGTAGGGAGCAGCGACATATTCAGCGGGTACCGAGTCACGTTTTGCAAATGGTGAGACGGGAGGAAGTTCTCGGGCTTGTAGCAAGGGAGTTGAGCATAAGGAGCCAACAACGAGAGAAAGTACAGCAACTGAGTGAAAGAGAGGCATGTTGGCTGTATTCCAGGCCAACTGCCTATGAGCAAGGAAGCAAAATGAGCGAAGGAGCGTGAAAAGAGAACGACCGAGGGAAAGGGACCTCATCTGTATGATAATGGCTTATGGCCGGCTCGTGATCTGGGGTCGAAGAGTAACCGGCCCTATGCGGGGGTAACGCGAGCTATGAGAAGAAGGATCCCTCGGATCATCCGCCAAAATAGCTCTGGTAGGACAGAACCAGGAACAAGCCACATCCGCGATGGAAACTTAACAACCGTCTGTTAAGAAGCGGGAATGGGGGGACAAGGAGAGACCACGCGGACAATGACATATGAGAATACCAATATAGAAGACTTGCATGCAGCTCGCACGCGTGCCTGGAGAGGTCATACACGGTACCTGCAGAGGTGCTGAGATGGGTCACTGCCCCTGTGTTGGCTTGGTGTTGGAGGATTCAGTCGATGTCGATGAGCGGCTCGGATGGAAAGGTGGAGGGTTGAGCAATCTATTGATAGGAGATTTCTTTCGGAGCATGAGCCCAAAGCAGATGCATCTGCTGTAAGCCATGGTATTCGCAGCGTTTGCAGGCCGGGAGGGAGTCTTCGCGATCTGAGGACCTGACGATGTTATAAGGCTCTCATCAGCAGCAACGTATCCCGCTCTTCGAAGCCTTGCGCGAGTTTGTGTCGTCTGTCGTCTGGTCAATCGGCATAGAAGAGTTAAGACAGAGGAGAACGTGGGAGAACGTGGGAATGCGGAGAGTGCGGAGAAGATCTAAGCGGATCCGAGCATCCATGTCCCGGCATTCGCACATAGATCGAAACACGAACCCACAAAATCAAGACTTCTGGTTTGTCGATCTCGACAAGGGTCAAGACGACGGACCTCGGGCCGTTGTGACATGAGGTAATAACGTTCACTTCGCGCCGTTAAATCGAGAAACATGTGAAGTCTCTCGAGGTAGAGATGGCAGATGCTGCGATGCAGGATCAAGGATTCAGGAACATGTGTGACCCGAAAAGAGATCTCATTTCCGCAGCGCACGCGAGCGATTTACCGCTTTCTCGATCAAGACGGTGCCAACGCGAGGATTCGCGTCCCTTCAGGCTGATATAAGCCCACTCACTCGCTTTGAGATTCAAGTCACTTAGGATTACTTCACAATCATTCGAAGACCAGTAAGTGGTTTTTTGAAAAAGTGCATTCTATGCTATGGTATTTACTACCGCAAGAAATGCTGTGCACCCGTATGCTTATAGCATCTGGCACATGCTATGTCTGCTATGGACTCATCAAAAGACCTATTCCCCAGCTGGGTACTGTCTCTTGGTGAGCTTCCATGCTGACTCCTCCTCTGTTCATCTATCCCCTTCTATCCCCAATGAACAATCTGGATCTCCCCATGATGAAGCCCCAACTCCGAATGCTTGTTCCCATTCTCAAATGCCGAATAATTTGCCGAACGCCTTGCTCCCGAAATGCAATGCGCCAATTCCTTGTCTCTAAGCGGCGAAAATGAAAGCAATGAGGGAGTGCCCTTCCCATCCACACGTAGCTATTCCCACAAGACAAAACAAAAGAAAGAGAAGAAAGAACTCCAACAACCCCATTGCTCCATTGGTCATTGTCCAAGTATGCATCGATCTCGTTCGTAAAAGCTGGAATGGAGAATGGAGATCGCGCTATCAGGTGTGCGCTCGAGCTTGTGTGAGGAAGAAGGCTCGCGCTATCGAGTAGGCGATTGAACGTGTACGAGTATGAGGGATCGTAGTATCAGGTATGCGGTCGAGTATGCGATCGAGCGTGTGCGATCGAACGAAGTAGAGGCGTAATCAGATGACGGTACCCGGTGGGTTGAACGCGTCAGCAGGGAGTTTGGCCTAGGGCGCAGTTAGCATCTTGATTCTCCATGGCGATGAGGGACAGTGTTCTAGCTTACCTTGTTGGCTTCGAAGGCCACCATGGCTTTCGCCAAGTCCCAATCACTCTGGCTCAGGCAGAGAGCGGCGTACTGAACAGTCATATTGGTCTGAGCAATGAGCTGACGAGCAATACCTTCTTTGATCTGATCCTCGGTAGGTGTAGGGTTAAGAGGCATCTGAGTGGCGGGTGCGAGCGGATTGGCCGGTAACATGTTGTTGACCGGTTGCAAGGCATTGGCCGGTTGCGCGCTGTTGACAGGGGCCTGCAGCTGAGGCTGCTTCTTGGGCTGAGCAACTGGACCATACGCACGAAGAACCAAGATATCGCTCACAACACGAATGTGAAGTCCACCGACAGGGCCAGGTCCCAGGACAAAGTTTCTCGAGAAACTGCGCAGGTATGTCTGGTCGCTGTTTGGGTCCTTGTCCTCGAATACTCCGTGAATGTCGATTATCAAGCCATCGACATTCTGGGTTGGGTTGTTGGGGTCCTCAAGCCCTTGCACAGCCTTACAGTCGACCATGTACTTGCGGTTCTGCTTGACGATTTCGGGGTGGCGGGTGGCTGGAAGGCTATCCCAGAGGGCCACGATGGAGTCGACACCATGGCATTCGCGGTTTTTCCTTGCCGTGAAGTGGTTGACCTTGACGAGGTTGCGGGACGACTTGATGTATGCGCCCCATGTGGGGGGTGGCATATCTGGGAGGTCGGCGCGTGGTGCAGAGACATTGACGGCAAGTGAGTACATTGATGTGCTATCGTAGAACTTGCGGGCAAGAGCAGTGCGGTCGCTGTCGTAAAGAACGAAGAATTCTTTGATGAAGCCTTCACCAACACCGGAGACATCTCGGAAGTCGGGACCACGAACTGGGATCGGGCAGGTGCCCTTCTTGAGGGCTGACTGTTCTTCGAGGGCTGCAGTAACCTCGGCATCGCTCCTGATTTGAATGCCGTTGAGGGTTCGGAGAGTCGGGTACCAGCGGACGAGCTCTGAGCCGTCGCTGTCGGCGAGTGTCTGATCGACAATCAAGTTCTCAAGAAAACGGAACTTCCATCTCCAACCGCGCAGACCTCCAAGAGTAAAGCTATTACGCGAAATATCGAGGTTCTGGAGTTCCGGAAATGTCTGTGCCAGAGCCGTAACGTGGATGACATTCTCAAGGCCGTTGTCTGAAAGCGTGATACTGAGGATTGCTTCACGCTTGGCCTTGAGAGAGGTGAAGATTCCGTTGCAGACGGCCATGAGGGCCGGGAAAAGCTTCGTAATTCTCTGCTGGTGGTCGAACATTCCCAGTTCAATCAACTCCGGATCTTGACGGAGGTCCGAAAGATTGAGTAGCTTGGCGGCGCCGTCATAGCGACGGCCCAGGATTCCCTTGAGGCGGTCCTTGAGCACTTGCGTTTCTTCGGAAACTTGACCCTTCGGAGGAGAGACATCTTGGCCAGCGAATTTCTCGATATTGAGTGTGGCAGATGCGAACTTGAAGTTGTTCAGGGTGAGTATGGCTTGGGCATCTGCCTCGCTGACGGAAATGATGACCCAGTCTCCATCAATACGACTCTGTTTGAGGTTAGCATTGCGCGCAGTTTCTACGGGGTCCTTTTAACGTACCTTCTTGACGCGCACTTCTTTGCCGTCATCACGGTGTCCCGTGGCCTTGCGTTCCAGGAAAGAGAGAAGGTCTTGCAGGCCACCGTCGGGGTTCGAAGCTGCTTTGCTGTCCTTCAGACCGTGGACACGTAGCTGCGAGAGCTTGATCAGCTCCCGGGGAGCTCTGCCAGCCTGGCGCGCACCGCGTGGTATGGCACCATGAACTCGAGTAGGGCGGTCGAGTGCGGATGGGCGAGCTCTGGTGGAGCGAACGCGCTTTGCGCCGCCTTCAGCATCCATGACCAGGTCGCCATCGTTATCGGTACGAGCTCTGCGCTTCTGGATGCCGCCGCGCTGAGGGCGCAAGGGATCAGCGGAGTCTCGGGGTCCCGAAGGACGAGTTGATCGTCTGGGCGCAGGCGGCATGGCGACTGCGGCGCGATCTTGACGTTGTATCAGAGGAAGATGTAGCGAAGAAGGACGAATGGGGGTGGGCGCAGTGAGTCAGAGCGAAGAAAGAGCGTCGGCGCGGGACCTTGCTCAGTCGGGATGGTCGGCGACGAAGTGCGCAGTGTAGGTGTGGATTCTAGGAGCTGCCTTTGCGAAAGAAGGAGGGCACAGCTTGTCGGGCTGAGGCAGGACCTTAGGAAGTGCGGTTCGAAAGAATCAGAGGCGGCGCATGCGCAGTCGGTGTTCTGGAACGAAGAGAAGAGAATGCAGTAGAAGGAGAGTGCGCGAGTGGGGTGCTGCAGAGGTTGTTGCAACTTGCAAGTTGGAGGTTGAGCCGCCCGCGCTTTTGATCGGCGCTAAGTACTCTAGCCTGGTGCTTCCACTTTTGTCCCAGCCGCGCCGTGCAGCCTCGCCAGCCTCGCAAATCCCGGACTCAGCGGACAGACAGCATGAATTCTTCCGTCCACTTTGGATTACGTCTGATGATATAGACTATAGATAATTGATTTCGCTGGGTTGGTTCCTGCGCTGGCTCTAATACTGGTTTGATGCTAGAGCCAACTGTTTTTTGGCAATTGTCCAGCTGGACCGGCTCCTCTGGTGACAGCCTCACGTCCAATCTTGCAGCCATTATTTTTGGCCCATGCGTCCCGGAAATGGTCAAATGGCTTGGGTCATTTGGAAAAAGTATAATCCATCATAGTAATTGAGAAAAATCCTGGATGATTGCCAAAGTATTTCTGATATTTAGGTAAGCAATACATGGAGGCACGTTCAGGCTTCAGAATGACCCCCATGTTGAAAGTTGAAGCGGTCTTGGCCAGCAAGAGTTCCAGAAGTTCCACGGGCAGGCTCATCACATAATTGTCACCCTGGCACCCACGAGCTCCGTGCAGTCCCCGGCCTGCACCCCACCAGGCGATGCTAAGACAATACCTGTCCTTTTTGACACAACGCGTACTCTCTCTCCCTCAAGCCAGTTTCTCTCCTTCTATCCACGCCCACGCACTCATTCTTTTGTGCTTCTCCTCGGAAATGTGTCTCGGCCTGCAGCATTGACGACTCCAGGCCCGCCATTCCGCCCCTTCTATATGCTTCTTCAAAGCCAATTGTCAAGTGTTCTTTAGCCTTCCCGCCTTGGCCTCCTCCGGGCCGCGCAGCGCTCCCCAGCATAGCAACCACATACAACACCGCATAGGTTGTGTTGAAACAAATCTGTCAACATGGCGCCCAAATCGCGATTCACCAGGCTCGATGCCTTTACGAAGACGGTCGACGAGGCTCGCATTCGGACGACGAGCGGTGGTATTGTAACAATAGCCTCCCTGCTGATTCTGCTGTACTTGGCTTGGGGAGAATGGAAGGACTACCGGAAAATCGTTGTACATCCCGAATTGATAGTCGACAAGGGCAGAGGTATGTGTGTTGGAGTGTGCTGGAAAGATGCCATTATGGGAATCCGTGGGCTCGCTGCTAAGATTGCGCTCTAGGTGAACGAATGGAAATCCATCTGAACATTACTTTCCCGAGAATACCCTGCGAACTGCTCTCCCTCGATGTGATGGATGTTTCTGGCGAACAACAGACTGGAGTTATGCATGGAGTGAACAAGGTCAGGCTTGCGCCGCCAGCAGAGGGCGGAGGGGTTATCGATGTGAAGGCATTGGATCTGTACGTGGAACCCCTGGCTCTTTCCACTACCGACCAAATACTGACAAGAGTTATAGACACGCCGCCGACGATGCCGCTCCACATCTCGACCCCGACTACTGCGGTAGCTGTTACGGAGTAAACGCCCCCAAGGAAGCCCAGAAACCCGGCTGCTGCCAGACCTGCGACGAAGTACGAGACGCCTACGCCCAAGCATCCTGGGCATTCGGGCGCGGCGAGAACGTCGAACAATGCGAGCGTGAACACTACGGCGAAAAGCTAGACTCTCAGAGAAAAGAAGGCTGCAGGATTGAGGGAGGTCTGCGGGTCAACAAGGTGGTTGGAAACTTCCACGTTGCGCCTGGCCGCAGTTTCAGCAACGGCAACATGCACGTCCACGACTTGAACAACTACTTCGACACGCCCGTCGAAGGCGGCCATACTTTCGATCATATCATCCACCACCTGCGCTTCGGACCTCAGCTTCCAGAGGAAGTCACGAATAGGCTGGGCGCGAAGGATATGCCGTGGACGAATCACCATGTCAACCCCTTAGACGGTCATTCGCAGACTACCGATGACCCGGCCTACAATTTCATGTACTTTGTGAAGGTGGTTTCGACCTCTTATCTCCCACTCGGAGGAGAATACCGCGAGTACGAGAGCAGCGATGATGCCAACATCGGTCTGGGCGCTTACGGACACTCCATGGACGGCAGCGTCGAGACGCACCAATACTCGGTTACTAGCCACCGCAGGAGCTTGAACGGAGGAGATGATGCGGGTGAAGGTCACAAGGAGCGTCTCCATGCCCGAGGAGGAATCCCCGGTGTCTTTTTCTCCTACGTAAGTCGGGACTCTTATTTTGGTTTTTGCACACGATACATGCCTTTGCATCTGTACTAACTTTTATCACCAGGACATCTCTCCCATGAAGGTGATCAACCGCGAAGAACGCACCAAGACGCTTTCTGGATTTTTGACTGGACTATGCGCCATCGTTGGCGGAACACTGACAGTGGCAGCTGCTGTAGATAGGGGTGTGTACGAGGGAGCAAACAGGCTCAGAAAGATACAGTCCAAGACGATGTGAGCAGATGGAGACCATGTAGAATAAATATATATCGCCCTTTTTACAAGTTTGGAAATCTCGAGCAACAGTGGATGAGCCGAGAGAGGGGCTCATTGCATTCTTGGGATCGGCGTTCTGGAGGAAATCTTCCTGATCACCTTGGGCGGTTCATAGATTCAGACAATGGGATTTTTTTTTTTTTCGAATTCGCTCCTTGCGGTTCAGGATACCGATGCTTGTGGGATGGGATTCTGAAATCCCATGGTTGTTTATGGTCATCGTCATGCGTTTTGCCTCGAAAGCCCCTGGGAGCCTCATTCTTCGATCGAGTACCGGTCTTCAGCCCTTGACATCCTTCAATCCAATCATTGTGAAGCAATGGGCTGTAGATCAACAAAAGTGAGATTGACATCATAAAAATCCAGGGTCCACATGTCCCCCTCGTGCAACCATGACCTCATGGGTCCCTCTGTATATATCAGACTAGACGCATGCTACCGCAAGCGCCAAACTCTACTTGCTCCGGTAAAGACTAAAGCTGAAGAGACCTGATGGCATTTTGGAAAACCGTCCGCGCTTACCCACTCACAACTCTCACAACAAAATCAAGTACTCCAAGCAGGGCAAGCAGGGCAAGCACCAACCAACTCAAACAGCTTTGCCTTCAAAATCAACACACGTGCAGACTATTCAGTCAGAGGAAAAAGATGGCACAGCACTACACTGGATCTTGCTACTGTCGCGAGATTAAGTATAGCATTGATGTTAAGCCTGAGGATGCTAGGACGAGTCTGTGTCATTGCAATAACTGCAAGGTGATTCTTCCCTACCTACTCCTCCGTCTCCTATCAACTTCTCTTCGAGTATCATCGTATCTTACCTCCGAGCTCCTTCACTCACCTTCCCTCCTTCACGAAATCTCTCACCCACTCACCTCACCAACATATCAACAACCCATTACCTTTTGGAATGTTGATGCTAACTGTGTATATGCAGAAATTCTTCGGCACCAACTACGGCCTGACAACCAAACTCCCAATCGAATCTTTCAAGATCACCCAGGGCGAGCCGAAAGTACATGAAGCGGATAATGGATCGGGCAGTCTGCTGCATCGGGAGTTCTGTGGCACTTGTGGGGGCGGGATCTTGGAGTATGGCGTGAGTTGCGAGAGCATTCCCCTTCTCTCCCCTATATGTCTGCTTCAATGTCCTCGGGAACTGGGAAATATTGAAGCCGGAAGGAGAGAGGGCAAACGAGAGATTGATGGTAGAAGCTGACAGTGATATATAGGAACAAGCAAAAGACAAGTTCAGATACGTGATGTACGGCACGATCGATAAACCGAAGGGATTGGAGCCGAAGGGAGAGTTCTTCTGCAAGTATCGGTCGGAGTGGATGCCGGAGATTGATGGTAAGGCTGCTTTTCCTCCCAAGATTTGGGGATAGGGCAATGCGGAATTTCAAGTTCTGGAACCTGTTTGACTGACAGTGACGGCTGATGTTTTTGCAAACAGGAATCTTCCACAAGCAGGAGCTCAAGGAATGACTTGGTAGAGTGAGATCGAGCCTTTAGGAGCGCGAAGTGGGAACCGAATGCGGATCATTAGGATGTCATTTGACTTTCGAGCCGGTGGTGAGATCCGAAATAGAGTTTTTCCAGATCCTGGGACTCGGGAATACCGGGTGGATCCGATCATCTTGGTGGTGGGGATGGAATCATCAATGGATTTGGAATTCCTTCGGGGCTCTCTGATGAGATGGAGCCTGGGAGGATGGCTGAGCAAGACTTGGGATCGCCAGGATCTCTCGAGGTCTGACTGAGCATCGCGGGGACCATTCTGCCACCAGGATGCAAGCTGCCGAGTTTCGTGATTCAGAAACAGCGCTTCCAAACATGGTGCAAAAACTTGAAACTGTGAAACATCAATACTATCTTGGTGACACGGTGACCATCTTCGTAGATGGATGTTCGGAAGTTGAGGGTTTTCGGGGCCTTCGGCGATCTCCAACGATATAAATAGCGATGAGCCGGTAGCAGGATGTGATCTAGGGGCATTGACGTTTGAAATTCGTACCCCACACTACAGCGGCCGGCAATTCAATGGCAGAGACGGCTCAGCCTGGCAACACCCGAGGCACCCTTCTTTAACATTTGTTACGGGGAATTAGAATTTAGTTTGAAAATTCCGACATATCTGAGTTTGAGAGTCGAATATCCGTGGAGAAATTGGAAAAAGACAGATGCACGTGTGGTTTGTAAAACTGGGAAATCTGAACATGACGCGCATAAAAAGGGCAGCTGGTTCATCAAACGGAGATTTACGGTAGATTAAATCAGATTAAAACGGCTCCACGACTGAAGGCTCCAACAAGGAAGAAGTTGAAGATTCTGGAAATGCTAAATATGGAAATTCCAGAATGCCGTCTTTGAAGTATAGAGTTATTTTCCCCTTACCGCGTATGGTTATCTTATAAATAAGAATTACACAATCCGTATTCCTTGCGGCACCTTGCATTAGCGGCCAGACGGTACCTGATCTGGCTTAGACCGGGATTTGAGGAGGCGTGCCAAGAGTTGGCACATCTCGTATCTGACCAGCATCTTCAGAGGGGGTCGCCGACGAGGTCTCAGGTCCTCAATTGCCAAAGAACACGGCCGCCAGACTGCAGAAAAGTCGTGCTCAAGGCGGGCCTGACAGTGCAACTGCGAGGCGACGAAGGAAACAGCACCGACGGCATTCTCTCTCGCCACCGACACCCACTGTCGTTCATCACCAACTTGTCGGATCTCCCCAAACCAACATCGAACACCCGGTGGCTGGCCGCACTCCGCCTGCAGCAAACGTCAACAACACTTCTCTTCTCTGCGTGCGCGATTCATCACCACATGCGCACCAACAACTGCTTACAGTCGCTGTCTGGATGCTCGATTCAGGCGCATTACTGCACATTCGTCTCCGCTCGTTCAAGCACAACCCTGGCTCGGGACTCTTCCGCTTACTCCAGCCAGTCCATCGCACGATACTTCTTGGCCTCAACCTTCCCGACCGAATCCAATCTTTACATTGCATGACCGCAATCACGTCTTGCGATCATGGCCGCCCCACGCCCGAACTACATTGACCTGAGGACCCAGTCCTCGGGCGCAATCAGCAATGCCTCCCACCGAGCTCTCCCTTCTCCGCGACTCCACGTTGCGGGCGAGCGACCACCCGAGCTGTCTCCGCTCGATGCATTCGCTGCGCAAAGCCGCAGGTTAGCCAGGCAGCTCAATGAGAGCATGAACCAAGGAAAGAGAGTCAGTCGCCTGCCTCACCACCAAGTCGCGAGCTCTCTGGGTCCGCCGAGGCCAAACCCCCTGCGATCTCTTTCCTCCAACGACGCCGACGATGAAACTGGTCAGAGGTACGAGCTGGAAGACGGCGAGATCGATCGCCCTGTATCTATCCATCCTCGACTGAGCAGAGTGCCCTCGGAAGCGCCCTCGGATTACACAGAAGATGACACGCCAGGCCCTGGCCACTACAATGAAGACAGAAATGTGGAGGACGAAGAGGAGGAGGCATACCAGTCTGCTATTGAATCCACCCACCAAACCGATTATGGCTTCCCAGCCACCTCAACATACGAGGCATCGACGTACGAGGCATCGCCCGGCGAGGCCATCTCTCCTGGTGGACATCAACAGAACATGCAACAGTTCCGCTTCCCTCAAAGAACGACGTCGAGATCTGGACAGAATGGATACAGACAGCCACGTCCGCAGCCGAATCTTACCGCTGAGCCCCAGGCTATCTCTGAACCTCAGCAGTTTGAATTCTCTGGCTTGGCTCCACCCAGATCGCCCTTCGCTCGAGGCACAGGCACGCCAAGTATCCGATCGATATCAGTTGATGGATCGGAAGAGGAGGCCTCGAACTATGGTCCCCCATCTTTCTATCAGGCTCGCAAGCAGTCCTCGAGTAGCTGCTTGTCAGGCTCACCGGTCACCTCACCCCACCCTATGAGATCGCCTTCCGTGAGCTCTGAGATGTCTCGCTACTCGCGCCCAGTATTCAACTTCTCCAGACCTATCAGTCGTGCTAGCATGGCTCCTCTTGAAGTTCCCTCGCGCCAAGCTTCGTCTGATAGTCAACCATTCGTGTTGGCCGACGATACCGTACACACTCCAGTTAGCATGAGTAATGAAGACATTAATGAAACCAACAGCGTTCAGAACGGAGGTGCGCCTGCTTACCTCTATTCTCGATTCTCCCTACCCCGAGGCCGAAACGTGCAGCGGAATTTGAATTCACAGGAAACTCATCCGCAAGCAGAATTCCAGTTCGAACAGCCACGTCCCGCTTTCTCGAACGTCGAAGGTCATGCTCCGCCCTCCCCTCCCTCGCGTCCTTCGACTTCTTCGATCGGTCAAGATTCGGCGTCTGGACCATCAGATGCTCTGCAGCTTTCTCGAAGCTACAGCAGCACCCAGAGTCGCCCCTCCAACGACCGACCCTCTAACGACCGCCCGTCCTACGATCGTCCTTCCCTCGACCGCCCCTCCGTCGAGCGCACCCGGCGACCCACTCTTTCTCCCCGCCCCTCCATCTCGCAATCCCTACGCTCTCAAGCTCTCACCAATGCCGACTCGTTAGCATCCGATAGCACCATCAAAGCGAAATCTACAGCCACAGCCACAGCCGCCGACATGACCGCCGACGACCACGTAACCAAAGCCATCGAGTGCCACGAGAAGGATCAGATCAAAGAATCAACCTACCATCTCCGCAAAGCAGCCCAACTTAACCACCCCACGGGCATGCTACTCTATGCGCTCGCTTGTCGCCATGGCTGGGGCATGCGCCCAAACCAACACGAAGCTGTCCAGTGGCTACGGAAAGCTGCTGATTCGGCGTCATTGGAGGTTGCAGATGATGAGAGTCAGGCGAAGGACGGCAAGGCAGCCAATATCGCGGAGCAGAAGACCAGGAAGGCGCAGTTTGCGCTTAGTATTTATGAGTTGGGCGTTAGTCATATGAATGGATGGGGTATTGAGCAGGACAAGGGATTGGCGCTGAGGTGTTTTGAGATTGCTGGATGTAAGTTTTGTTATCCTGTTCGTACCTTTTTATGGAGGAGATAACGGAAGGTGCTGTGGGGACTAGTTACTAACGATGAACACAGCATGGGGCGACGGCGATGCATTGGCCGAGGCCGGCTTTTGCTATGCTCAGGGTGTGGGTTGTAAGAAAGACCTGAAGAAGGCCGCACGTTTCTATCGCCAAGCCGAGGCCAAGGGAATCAGCATGATCGGTAACAGCTGGCAAGTTTTTCTCTCCCTACCATACATGCTTCCTGTCTCGCTCCCTTTCCCAAGAAGTATATTTCTAACAAAAGTCTTTAGGATTTACAAGAGCAAATACAATGATGACGGTGAAGGCGAAGGCGGCGAAGACCGCGGCCGCACCCAAGAAACCGGCAAGAAAGGCCAGAAGGGCCGCAGCAAATCCCGCGGTCGCATGTTTGGCCGCAGGTAGAGAACTTCCAGGTACTTTACTTTACTACAGTACCTAGTTACCGAAAAACTTTCCAAAGATCAGGAGTGGTGGCATTTGCAAGGAGTTGGCGTTTACGTTGTGGCATATTTCGGGCCTGCGGCGTTCTGTTGTTCGATTCAGCCGCGTTACTGCTGTCGCAGATATTCATTTCCTTGCTTGTTTTCGCAACCAACCAAAAGAGCAGCAAAGCTAGCTTGTTTTTCGCTTCGATGAGATGTGTGTGTGTGTTTAGGGCTTGAGCGTGGTGTATATATCCGATTCGGTTCTTTCTTCCCTTTTTTGTGGGATTCTTTGAGAGTATTTGAAGGCTTTTGATGGCGAGGAGAGAAGAAGGGGAGAATTGGGGGATGTGAGGGAGCATTGCTGTCTGTCTGTCTGTCTGTCTGGCCTGCACGCCTTTCTGAGGTACCTTTCCTGTGTCATCTATACCCACTGTCCGAGTGTCTTCAAATGTTTAGTATCAGGTCCGTTTTTTTGTGGAATGAAAAGCTTCTCTGTCTTCGTGTTCTATGCTGGGGTGGGGGAGATGTGCTTTTGTGTTTGGTCTGCTGCTTGTCATTTGAGGAGGCTGAGTGGTGGGGGTGAGCAGCATGAATTCAGCTTGAAAACACGGAGTGCAAAAACATGTTATAAAAAGCTTGAAGTCCGAGTTTCTGTTCTTGAGATCTTCAGCTGATGGTTGAGTGGCTCGTGCCGGTTCAAAGGCATTGCGGAAGACTTCACTTCCGGCAGCGTCAAGTATGATCGTCGAGCTTCGCGGAGGTGCCAAGACTACGAAGCGCTCGAGCGCAGCCTTTTTTATCCCCACTTCTCATCACCAACATCAAGGACGACGAGGAGGTGAAAGCCGCATAGAGCGACGATGGATTATAATTTATTGTGCGGTGAGTATTTCTCAATCTCAACGGTATTCGGACTGACGACTTGACTAGATTCGTCACCGTTCCCTCCGGTTTTCGTCCCAGTGTCTCGCAGCGGCCCTGCCTCACGACACTCCCCATCAACACCCTCCACGAACCTCAGACGACAAGCCCTGATCTCCAGTTTCCTGCCACTCAATGCAAAAACTTCAGATGGCTCGAGGTCCACACAAGGCTTGCTGAAAATCCACTCGTGGCGCAGAGTTCTCTGCCCGAGTCATGTACCCAAGTCGCAAAGGCGTTTCATGATACCTACGATGTCTCAAGCCACTTCAACTCCACAGACCGGAGAAGGCTGAGGCAGGTTGAAGCAGGCTGGAGCAGCATCACGAGAAATTGCTATTAACGGTGAGACTCGCACACTCGTGCCCTCGGTTTTGTGCTTTCTGTTTTCTTTGAGCTGACGGACGAACTTTTCCTTTGCTTTCTTCGTTTGTGTTGTTAGTTGGTCAGTGACCACTTTCCTTCCTTACTTTCATCAATATTCATCCTTTGGTCGTTCAGCGTTCTTCGGACTGGTATCTCGACCTGGATCATTCTCTCCCCTTTTCTTTTACCTTTCAGCCTGAGTATCGTCCAAAAAATGCACTTCGCCATTCTCTCAACACTAGGCTTTGCCGCCATGGCATTAGCAACCCAAAACCGCTTCTCCAAGCCCTCTGCTGGTTTCTCATGGGCCGTAACGCAGATGAACACAATCAGCTGGGACACAGTCGGCCTAACCTCTCCCTGTACCCTGAAGCTGCTACCACCCGGCGCTACAGACGCCAGTAAAGTTATCGCCAACATTGCTTGTAAGCAGCCTCCTCCCCCCTTTCCATCTTCTCCTATTCTTCCAGCAATATACCAAGCTGACATATATGCAGCAGATATAGACAACACCGGATCATTCAATTGGACGCCCGCAAGCAGCGAATTCCAAGTCTCTTCGTCCATATTTTCTATCGGCATTATGGATACGACTGGGGAGGTGGCTGTCTCACCGGACTTTTCTATTAAGGGGATTGAGGCTGGTCATGATTTGTTGAAGCGTCATCACCACTCGAGCTCGAACTCGTCCTCGTCGAGTTGGCAGGGCCAGGGCCAGGGAGGTGACAGTTGGGGCGGTGAAGCGTCGTCGACCGTCTCGGCAGAGTCTGTGGCCGCAACTTCGGCAGCAGCTAGCTCAGCAGCAACAGCCTCCGGCTCCAGCGCATCCTGGGAAGCGACAGTCTCCGTTTCCGGTTCCAGCGAGGCTTCCACAACTGCAGATGCGACGGTTCTCTCATCTGTCAGTAGCGAGATTGGAAAGTCGGGCAGCTGGGGCAGCAAGGAAACAGGATCAGCTAGCGAAGAATCATGGTCAGGAAGTACAGAAACTGGAAAATCAGGCGCTGTAAGTCCTCTTTCCCAGCCTCACATTCCCTTGATCATACCCTACTATCAGTCCAGCACTTACAGCAAAACTAATCGAACGCCTGATAGACATCCACAGCAACCGCCGACGGCTCCCTCATCACCGGCCTGTCCAGCAGCAACGGAACAGGCTCCGAGGGCTCCACGGGCTCCAAGTGGTCCGTTCTGACGCTGAGCAATGGCGAGAAAACAACCATCGCCGCTGCTGGTGCTAGTGCTAGGTTCTCGACCGCTGCTGGTATTACGGCAGGGGGTCTTAACGCAACAGCAACTGCGAAGAACGGCGGTGCATCGGCAGCCTCCACTTTGGCTACTGTGACAGGCTCAGCTGGTTCATCCGGCTCGTCAGGCTCGTCAGGTTCCTCTGGTTCATCCGGTTCCTCTGGTTCCTCTGGATCAGGAAGTTCAGGCAGTGGGGAAAGCGAAGGAGGCTCGGGTGCTACCTATACGGGCGCTGCTACGGCAGCGGCTGATCATGCGGGCTCGTCGACTGCAGCGGCGAGCCAGGCTACCTTTACGGGGGCGGCGGCGAGGATGGAAAGTGGTGTGTATGGGCGTGTGGGTATGGGATCGTTGCTTGGCGTGGTGGCGATTCTGATATAGGATTTTGGGGTTAAATGGCTTTTGGGGTTGATTATCCAGCAGGCTGGGTGAGACTGAGAGGAGGAAATTACCTTACGGAATTCATATACCTGCCCGGGTACCAAAAAACACTTGGAAATGACTTGGGAAGGGGACAGATGTTAATGACAATACAATATGAATGAAATAGGGGATGAGAATCCGAGATCTGTGAAGGCCAATTGAATTACTTGGAAATCTTGAATATGTTTTGCCTCACCAAAACGGGCATCTCATTTAGGCATAGGTGAATTTACATATTTGAATTCGCTGATTTCGTCCAAATCTCAATTCTCTTGATTTTCATGTGAAGCTTTCATGTGAAGCTTCACCAAACTCTATCTCAGCCTCGCCTCCCAGCCTCGCGGGAACCTGGTCGACAACGAGGTCCAAATTCCTAACATCACCACCAAGCATCTCACTCCCACAACATCAGTTCTCAGCGTGCAGACCGGACCTGGAAGCTGGCAAGATGAACAACCAACAGTTCCGCAAACTCGTCCTCGACACGCCGGCGCGACAAGCCCAATCCTCACCCAATGGCACAGCCGGCGCAACAGGCGCAACGGGCAAAACGCCTGCGCTGGGTTCTCGAGCAAGAAGTAGCATTCCCATGACACCGTACGTTTCTCTCTAGGTCCCCTTCATTCTCTCGAAGATGCTCAAGCTGATTAAGCGGACGATTCCAGACGTTCCGTAGCCCTCTCCACCACCGATTTCCGGCGCCAACTCTTCGAACAATCCCAATCCTCCCTCAACCCCTCCAAGCCCATCAGGAAATTCCGCAGCGTGGCCGCGCCCAAGGGTGCCAAATTACCGGAGGGATACGTCGATCGTGCGAGGCTGAGAGGGCAGATTGAGTTTACGGAAGAGGAGCAGGAGAGGATTGGGAGGGTGGATGCGCTGGAGGAACAGGTGCGGCTGGGGCAGTTGGAATTTGGGGTTTTTGAAGGACTAAGGAAGGAGATTCTGGGGGAGGAGTTGGTGGGGAAGGTGGAGAAGGCTAAGGGGGGAGAGAGGAAGGGACTGGATTTTGAGCAGTTGGAGAGGGCGAGGAGGGGGGAGGTGAGGGCTGAGGAGGAGATTGATAAGCTCAGGGGTGTTGGTGGTGCTGAGAAAGACGAGGATGAGGAGGAGGAGGGGAATGCTGCTGGTGGGGAGGAAGAGGAGATTGATATCGATGATGAGTTTGAGAAAATGGAACAGGCGGAGATAGTGGCCAAGGAGAAGAAGTCGGAGGAGAAGAAGAAAAAGAAGGGCGAGATGGCACCGCCGGGGTCAGTGCCGGGACAGAAACGCACGCGAGATGTTATTTTGGCGGAGATGAAGGCTGCAAGGCAGGCGGCGAAAGAGAAAGCAGAAGCATCGAAACAGTCGAGCCTGGGAAGCAAGTTTAAGAAGGTGGGGGAGAAGCGCGAAGAGAGGAGAATCGAAACGGACAAGAAGGGGCGAGAGGTGCTTGTTATTGTGGATGCTGAGGGCAAGGAGAAACGCATGGTGAAGAAACCGCAGGTGCCTAGTTGGGATGAGGAGGAGAGGAAACGAAAAGAGCTGCTTATGCCGGATAAGGATGTTAAGCCGTTGGGTATGGAGGTGCCTGAGATTCCGAAACCGGCGGAGGAGGAGGCAGATGATATGGATATCTTTGATGGTGTGGGGGATGACTATGATCCCTTGGCTGGTCTGGACGAAGACGACGATGATTCGGACGCTGAAGAGGGCGAGGTCAAAGAGTCGTCAAATCCGAAAGCAGAAGAACAGTCACCTGCTGTAGAATCACCGAAGGAACGCAAAGACGAAGACGCAAAATCATCCATGCCTCCACCACCCAAACCCGCCGCCTCACGCAACTACTTCGCCGACTCCAGCCTCCCGTCCGAAGAAACAACTCCCAAACCATCCGCACTATCCGACCCCACAATCCTCGCCGCCATCAAAAAAGCCTCATCCCTGCGTGCCGCCGAAAACGTCTCCAAGTCTTCAGAAGAAGCAGCCAAGGAAGCGAAAAGAAAACGCATGCTGGAACAAGATGATCGCGATGCGCAGGATTTGGATATGGGCTTTGGCAGTAGCAGGCTCGAGGATGAGGAGGATGGCGAGGAGAAGAGGATTAAGTTGAGTGAGTGGGGTGCGGAGGATGATGATGAGGATGAGGGTGGGAGGGGCGATAAGAAGAGGAGGAAGAGGGGTGGGGGGAAGAAGAGGAAGGGGGATAAGGATAGTGTGGCGGATGTGTTGGGGGTGTTGGAGAGGAGGAAGGAGGCGGGGAAATAAGGTATGCGTGAAAGCCCCTGAATCCTGGCTACTTGAATTGCTATGGGCTGTCTAGGGCTGTGAGCTGTGACCTATTCGGTTACAAACGGAATAGAAGCTTATGGCACGCTTGCTAAGGAATGGTGGAAGTCATGCCGTTCACTTGTGGAATCACGATATTGTGAAATGGAGCAGCGCCAGCTGATGTTTTCAAGTGACTGGACGTGAATGATGATGGCAAGTCATGCCGTTTCTTTGCCGAACCACGTTGATTCCGAAATGAAGCAGCTGATATCTCCAAGTGATTGAGGAGGGACTCCAGAGGCAGGCTCCAGAACACCTACATAACTGAGCGTCATCCCAGCACTAATGTCATATTCTCGTCGTTCCTGTTTATGCGGATTCCATAAAGGCAAGCCCGCGGTATCTCTAGGTATATTCAACAGCTTTATCCACCAGCAGTTCCTTAGAGCAGTTCCTTGGTATTTCTCGTATAAACTAGCCACACACCTCCGCCCTCCTGTCGGATCCCAGCTCCCGTCACTCGAAAATATATCTGTCGTTTCAAAAGTGAACAACGTGTCTCGCTTGCGCTTGTTTACGTGCCGAAAGGCGCGCTTTGCTTTCCTATATCTTCTCCACGAACTCCGCTAGACTTCCAACACAGTCATCACTGTGTACACAGCCATCGGCGGTGACCATGGCACCTCGAACTTCTCCTCCACCCACGATGCAAGCTACAACTGAGACTGCCGCTACCACCGCCGCAGCCGTCGCTGCTGGCAAAATCAGCTCTCCAGCAACCACCTCATCGTCAGAGCACAGCAACCCCATCGCTCCTGGAGACCAACCTCGGTCAGTAGAGCACTATCCCAAAGCCTCAAGACCAGAGCGTCTTCTGCATGTGTTACAGATGCTGACAAGTCATAGCTCGACCAGCACCGAAGCCCATCGCCCGGCAAAGAAGGTCAAATGGGGCGAAGAACACTGGATGTGGTGGACCGTAGAGATGGCGGAGTACTTCGAGAACATAGTGGTCCCACAGCTTGCAAAAGCAAGGCTGGATTTCGAGGGCGCCGCCGCGGTCATGGGAGCCAAAGCCAGACTGCGAGGCTGGGAGAGAGATACTTTCGGAGCCAAGGAGATGATGTGGCGATCTGGACGCAGCACACACTGGCGTATGGGCAAAGTGGAACTTGAAGGACTCCAACTACTGTTCTAGATTAGAGGTAGAAATCCAAACCTTGTCGTCCCGATGTCGTACACCATTTGCACGAGGAGACAGCCACAGCAATTGTAAAATGAGTTGGAGTCCAATCAAAACATCTCTACCTGACTGGCATGTTTTAAAGAAGTCATATATCTGCTTGAAGAGGGACATTGAATAACCAGTCTCTGAGTCTCTGAAATCGTTTATGCTAGCATCCGTTTCCGTCGAGCCCCTTCTTCCACCGCCAGGCAATACACATCTCATTTCCGAGCTTGTAATTTCTTTGCGCTTAGATATAAGAATAAACGTCCCGCGTCTTTTTCTTTTCTCAACCTCGAGCGCGACTTATCCGCAACCAGCACTCAAGATGGAGGGCTTCATTCCCGATCCCGCAGAGCCATTCGTCATGACGCAGCTGTACACTGGAACAGTTGCTGAGCTGTCTCAACGGCAAAGAGCCCCCCAAAATCTCTTCGCCTCCAAGCTCGTAGCTCCGGACACTGTCTCTGCCGCCTCTCTTGCCAAAGTCAACAATCCAGCAAGCACTGCACTTCCAGAGCACCAAAATCCCCTTGAACCAGGAAATCTGTCTCGGTGAGTTGAGAATTGTGTCAACACTTAAAGATTATCGATGCTAACCGCAAGTTCCATAGCCTGCACAACACTGGAACCTCTCGCCCGACAAAGAGGGCCAAATTTGGAGAAGAGCATTGGAGCTATTGGACAGAGGATATGATGGAGCATTTCGAAATGCTGGTACGAAAGATCACGAGAGGTGGCCTGGATCTCAGGGGCGCAGTTGAACCCGAAGGTCCCTCGGCCCAGGACAAAGCTTTCTCGATGGAAGATGAAGCTTCTCCAGTCGAAGATGAGGCTTTCATGGCTTCAGACAAAGATTCGTTGGATGAAGACAGAGATCCCGATGATTCCGACGAAGCTGCAGAACCTCCGAAGCCCACGCACCGTGCCCCGGTCGTCGAGAAGGTCTTCCCCGTGCCACCTCCTCCTACCTTCACCGGCGCCCCTCCTCCCCGAGAGGTACCCTCGGAGGCCTTTCCAGTCGACGGGAAACTGTTACAGGAATTCGAGAAAAACAGCGTGCCGAACCTTATCTACAACCTTGCGAGAAAGAATCCGAACGACCAACCTACCGCCATTTCTGCTTCAAAGGAATGGCCCCATTGTCGCCTCAAGCCGCCGATAAGTGCCTACAAAGTGGTGTCGACATGCCAATGCTATGGACAAGGCAGGCCGCTGAACAAAGCGTGCCGAAGCGTCATCGCCTCCTGAATCTTCCCTTCACACCGAGGAGTCAGCAATGCCACAAGTGGGTCAGCGGTTCCATCGAGTTTAAAAACGATACGACGAGGTACGGGACCGAGAGTACGCCGAGACACTCCAGCAAACTCTGAATGACAAAGACTACGACTTGCGCAAGGCCAATGACACGATTCAAGACCTTCTGAAAGTCCGAGAACAACGAGACGATTTGCTCGAAGTCCAGACATCCCATCAAATTCTTGTTGCGGAGCGCGATGATTTGCTGAAGAAAGCCGGTTCAGTTCGAAGCCTTACGAAACAGCGAGATGACCTGCGAGCCTATGTCAAGTCCCTCGAAGGTGTGAAGGCCAAACTGAGGGGTTGGGAGAGAGAGGCATTTGGTAAAAAGGAGATGGAATGGCGCTACGGAAGCTACAATTTTACGAGCACTATGGATGATAGAGCAATCGAGAGTGAAGACAGCGAGATTGAGCTGTAGGCTACATTCCCACACGAAAAAGAGAATGAAAGCATAGATCTCTCCCTTTGACACCTAGTATATATGGGAACGAGTTGTAACCATATCAGGTAGCGACAATCCGCTGTGAAAACCATGCTGAAGTTCCAGAACAGACATCGGCCCCATCTTCCTAATCCTAAAGCGTTCTTCTATCAACCCTGCCAATCCGACCAGCAACCATGAATGCATGTATGACTGTTCCATCGTCATCGTCTTCGATTTCGGAATCTTCCTCGGCTTCTCCATCGGCCTCTCTATCGGCCTCTCCATCGTCTTCAGACTCGTCGTCCTCGTGTTGGCAGTTCGGACAGAAATCGTTGATGGCGATTGCCGACATCCGAGGGCCTGGGCAGAGAGCCAGGGGAATGAGGGAGGGCATGGAGGGATCCTGGCAGAACTGGAGGACGAAAGTGGTGTGCGCGCAGGAGGTGTGTACGATGGAGGCGAGGATGCACATCGTTGCAGAGAGATCGCTGCCGAGATATTGGAAGCTGAAAGCGATAGATACTTGGAGTTCGGAAGGAAGGAAGTCGTTCGTGGTATCGGAGAGATGAATGGAGATGGTGAGTCAGTGGAGGAGGACTTGAGATGTGGAGGAGCACAGATGCTGAAGATATATACTTCTTTGGTACGGAATTCCATTCACTGCACGAGCTGGCAGGCATCTTCTGGTTTGCGAATGGGAATGAAAGAAGTTGCAAGGTGAGTGAATGACGAAGGTTTGTTGGGTGGCATTGACTGGCACTTGAAGGCCGAGTTCGCGGCCTGTTAGGCAGCAGCTGTTAGCTGCCTACCATGGGCTGCCACGACAATGTTGGAACAGCTGAAAAGTTCCAGATGTGCATGGATCGGTGGGCCAACCAACCTCGCAAAGCCTCGATCTTGCGACGGCTGGATGAGTAGAATAACGGGCATGAACAATGGATTCAGAGCTACCGGCTGCCTAGGTGATTCGTATTAGGAGGGGGTTGAGTCTCCAGATCGGTTTGATACAGAGTCAGAGCCGACCGACTGCCTGGTATCTTGCTTCGGGCCTCCATCTTGCGAAAAAAGTCGCTGGATTCTCCACAGGATGCCTCGATTTCAGCAGCCTGTCGTACAACCGCTTGAAGCTTTTGTCGCTTCCTTCGCCACCGCCGCTCTCTCGTATCGACCTTGAAGGATTCGTCATATTTCCCCTGAAGTTGTAGTTCCCGCGGATTTATACCGTTAAACAGTTCGAAATGGTGACGGACGGGTTGCCAGAGTGTAAAGGATCTTCGTTTCCAGTTTTGTGCCTTTGCATACTCTTCAAGGCGTCTGCTTGCGTTTATCCACTTCTGATCCCCTAGAACTTGGTTTTCCGGATTCTTTAGCTGAGGTCCAAGTATGTCGAAGAGATAATCATCCCACTCTCGGCACCAGTTGGATCGTTTCTTCGTTCTTGAGCTCGACGCCTTTTCGAGATCCGATGGGCCCAATTCGTGTTGTAATGGGACAGTAGCTGATTCATGACAGGGCTTTTCCCGACGTCTGCTTTGGAGATTTTGTTCCCGTGGATTTTCACCGCCCCATTTGTTGAAATGGTCACAGACTTGTCTAGTTTTAAAATCGTCCCGTGCCCAATTGTTCTGCTTTGCGTAGGCTTCTAGGCCAAGGCTTGCCTGTCTCCATACGCTAAAGGGACGTTGTCCTGTGAGCACCTTCTTCAAGCTCAACTTTGGTCCGAGTACGTCGAAAAGATAATCATCCCACTCTTGGCACCATTTAGACTGATATTTTGTGTTAATCATTTTGATGATGGATGCAGCTGGGGCCAACTCACTTGTGCATGACAGGATTAAGCTGTGCATTTATGCTTTAGGAAGTTGCTGCTGTGGTCCACTGACTGTAGATGAATGACTTCACACGAATAACTTTACACAAATTACTTTACACGAATGACTGTAATCAAATGTTGATGATCAGATCATCAGACAAGGTATCGGGCGGACTTTTCTTGCTCGGCTCATGCCAGTAATGCAAGGAAGGACACTCAAGCTCGATTGCAAAGGAGTAAAACTTGAAAGAACATAAGACCAAATCATTCATCACAGCACAAACTAGGGAAGAAATCCATTGAGGCATACCTCAAGGCACACTACTAAGGAGCCTGAAATTCCAAATGACTGTGGCTTGTGAGTATCTCAGGTGATTGAGACTGATCATGGATCTGAAAATTACAAACGAATGAGAGCGGGTAGAACAATAATGAATGAAGAAACACCTAGATGTTCCCAACCGACGAACTATCGCCTGTGGATCCCAACACGCACATAAAACTTCCATCATATGACTGTCTAAGGAGATACAGCACCCAGGTGCAGCGTGTTAACTTCCCCTTGTTGAGCACTTGCAACAAACCCATGTAACCATACAGAGCATCTCATAAAGGAAAACAAGACTAAACTGGAATTTAGTTGTAGCGTCCGCGGACTGCATATAACAACTCTCCAATAATGCCACCTGAGGCTTCATGTGCTTTCAATCTCCCCACCGTCAGGCGGCCCAGGAAAAACATGTATCCCCTGACCTGGACACATCATACGAAGTTGGAGCTCAAGAACGCATATATGTGCCGGTGGTATACACCCGAAAGAAGTAGTATGTTGCAAGACATAGCAAACATCTGATAACCTCTTGATGGGTATTCCGGAGCTATTCTCTTGCTGGGGAGCGACTCACGAGGCTCCTTTCACTCCAAGTTGTTGGGATTCTTCCTTGCTTCCGATCCTCGTTGGTCAAGATTTGCCATGGGTTCTGATTTTCTAGCAACCGTACAAAAAGAAGTAGTATGATATCTGAGCAATGAACTTGAGGCCCGTTTCATAAACCTGCTGAAATCTGAATGCTTGAAATAACTCAGAAATCACTGGAAATTTCTCGATACTCAGGGGGACCCGAGGGCCACTTCGTGACTTCACGATGGCCAAGTTGCACTGGCCTCCTAAGAGATATTACAATACCTCCGACGGGATATTGATACGCGGATGCTTCGTATATTAATGAGTGCCGATATCAATCTGATTTACATCGAAATTCGAGAGAAACTCGGTTCGTTTCTTTCACATGAAAAGCATTAAGCAAGTCCCTCGATGTTCCACAATGACTAAGCAAGACACCGGCAGTGGGACTCGGCTCACCAGCCGTTTCCGTTTCTTTAAAGAGGTGGGCCTCCCCGCAAAACTGGATCCTGTCTCAACTGAGTCAAAATCAACCACGCACGCGGCATGTGATGGTCCATAGGGAAGAACTCGATGAAAAAGGGGTTGAGCAGGCCAACATTGAACAGGACTGACTATCCAGGTGCTGCGGACGACAGAATGCGACTCGCGAGGACCGATAACGCGACTTGACTCTCGCGACCGATCTCGTCTTCAATCTATGTTCACGACCAGAATCGACTGGAGCGAGACGCTGAGGAGTGAGGAGTTCATGCGGGTGTTCCAGTCGAGTGCTCCAGCTGGCGACCAAGCTTTTGGCGCCCTGCTTTACGGAGACCCACCTCGCCACAAACATTGAAACAACCGCACATCGGACGATCAGCGGTATCGACTTCTCACCTGAGCAACCCGCCCGACGCCTGCACATTCAAGCTTCGGCTTCCCTGGAAAGTCTCCCGGTGCCATCTCCGTTGGGGCGGCTGGGGCTCCGGCTTTGGCAGCTTCATGGTAAAGCGCCGAATGTTGTCCGAGTGGAGAATAATGCCATCATGGTGTTGTTGGGCTGAAAGAGGCTGGGCGATCGACGTGCTGCCAAGAGGTGCTCCACCGTGCTTAATTGTTTGACGGACATTGAAGGTTAGACTCAAGGTCGATCCTTGACACCGCCTTGACACCGCCAGGAACTGCATGTCAAGTTGCTTGAAAAGTTTTGTCAATCGGGTGTCCACAGTCGAGTCCTTGAATCACGGCGGTGACCTGAGACTGGAGGCATCGCCCCGTGCTCCTGGGCGCCTTTATGCTTGGTAGGTCATCGAAGAAGTTTTGAACCGAGTATCTCGACCATCCGGGAGCGCACAGAAGCCTCGACGAAGATATCACGACCGAGTGGACGTGCAATGGATGGTGTGAAGGTCCATTGGAGTGATTAAAAGTTGTTTATTATAGTGTTCTTAAGGAGAGCCTCGAAGTGTGTGGCCCCAATCTTTCCAGCTCCAGTCTCCAGCCATGAAAAGTTTCTATGGCGTGGTATCTTCTTGCCCAAGTCTATCCCAATCCATATCCAAAACAGTGTGCGCCCAAATCCCGTCTATATCATTTCATTTTCGTCAAGCAATCGATCGTCGCTCAAGCCTTCCAGCCAGATGGGTATACAGCGCCGGTGCCAGATGGGTATGCGACGCCAGTGCCAGATGGGTATCTAAAAATGGTCAGTATGGGAACATGTGACTGTGATGGATGCTGTTCTTACGGGGCGCCGGTGCCAGAAGGGAATCTATACAATAGTCAGTGGTATTCCAGACATGCAACGATTGTATAAAAACTTACGGAGGAGGCACTGCGGTGCCGTTCCAGTTCTGCTGGTGGCCGGGGAAGGCAAGGGAAGAGCCAGCGAGGGCGAGAGCAGCGAAGACGATGGAGAACTTCATTTTGACTGTGTGGGAGGTTTTTTCGGTCGGGGAACGAGCGGATTGATCTTGGACAGTTTGAATGAACGACTGCTGTTGGACTGTGGAGTTTGAAGGCTGCAGAAGACCAGATGAAGGAGATGGACAGAACCTAAATACTTTGCAGTCTTCAGAGACGCTGAGGGGTCTTACACTACTTTTCAGAAAGGGCCACACCTTATTTCACGGCAGATAAGAGAACATGGGGGTACCAGGAAACGCACAAATAGGCTCCCCAGTCGTCATGGATTATTGTGGAGCATCGAGAATCCGCTGGTGGACCGTCTTCATTATTCTTCGGCTATGTCCACAGACTGCAGGCGAGTCGATGTTGCAAGTTGCTTGCTGGCAAGCTGCACTACTACTATGTATTGACACTATTCAAGCAGGGGGTAGTCTTATCGGGCAGTCGACAGCTCGACATGCACAGGGGTGTTAATCCCCAAAGGTGAGGTGACTCTTAGCTAAGACTGGGAGTTACCAAGGGGAAAAGAAAATTTCGAGTCTGTCAAATCCGGGTTCGAGCCACAAACTTACGGATCCTAAAGTTCATGCTGAACTTTCCTGCGAACTTGGGAGACTAGACTTTGCTATTACAACTACCGAGACAGTTGTCGCCACTTATGGGTATGGCCACTCTGAAATCACATACCCGATGCTTTGTCGAAAACCATAAATGACATGGGATTTGGACAACAATGATGGGAAATTCATGCTTTCACATTCAAGGCTAAGAACCTTCAATAGCTGCGGGCCTGATTCTCTGATTTATGTCTCCAGCCCCTCCCGTCAGCGAGCGTCTGGAGTTCTCCAGTCTCCACGGTATGTACTCCGGACTCCCTCGTGCTAGCTGCATATATAGTTTGCCATACATGTATGGGTGTAACGTGCTTAGGCTCTGGTTTGATCAACGCTTCCCAGGTCCCACGTTCCAACCGATTCCATCAATACATATCTATCAGTCACCAAGGCAGGGGTCTGATCCCACATAGAGAGAGCGATAGTGTCTATTCTGTGTGTGGGACAGCTCCTTAAGGGAACTGGCCAGCTGCGCTAGTCTTAGCGCCAAGGCTAGGGTTAAGCCCATAGCCCTGGGGAGTCAACAATATCATCAATCCATGAGGTCTAGCCAGGGGCCAGGGATGTGGTCGCCTCAGCGCCTGCAGCGGACGACGATCACTCACCCTTCATTAACTTCCCGCGGCACGGTTCAGCACGCACCAGGCTTCTTTAAATCCCGAATCAAACTTTAAATGAAGAAGGTTACCCGTGGTGCCCGTAAGCTGGTACGCCGCGCTGCCGCTACTCGCACCTCTTGTTACTAAGACTTACAAGCCTAGCAATGACAAAATCATGAACTCATAACTCTCCAGCTGTATAAGAGTTCCTGACAAATTGAATTGTGGAGCCCCATTATTCGAGAATCAAGGGTCCAAGACCGGACGACGAACATGAAGATCGGAAATTCTGCGAAGAGAACCTAGATCACCAACAACAGTGTTCTTTCTCGGAGTACATCTAACGTCTCGTACTCTATTTTGCACCGCGTACGATAACGGACTTCATGGTAAGCTGTCATCATTACCAAGCAAGGCTCTCAAGGCAGGACCTCAATCATTGGCGGGTTTTCCACCGTCCAGCGCTGCACGTAGCGTTGTACCCAACGCGCATCGGCCCCGAGAGCCTTTCCAGTTGATTGCTTTGGACAGCAGTATAGCCAATGATCAAGGCACACCGTGGGACAAGGCCAACGACTACCAAGTCCGAATTCGATTTTCCGAACCAAGATCATGTTCACTTTGGGATCGAGATACTCACATGCATCCGTAACCGGACACTGCTTCAACTCGGACTGAATATAAATAAAGTTTAATATAAGGTTAACATACGGGATACAGCAGGTTGATTGCTAAATTACTCCAGCATAGATCTCGAGATATCATATTCATAATAGGCAAATATCAAAAGGTCAGCTTCAAATCTTCGGGTTTCAACTTCACGCTTTCATCCAGGATGTTCAATCGTCGAAGTGATGAACGGTGGGGTCTCCTGCGAGCCTTGCCAAGTTGGCAACCACTACATACATGTACATATACAAGGAGCAAGGGTATTTGCGCGCGCCCTGCGACCCCTGTATGATTATTGATCCGATGCAGGTCCCGGCCCGCTGTGTTTGGTGTTTCCTGTTCCTTATCTTGCATCAAGGATATGTGCTCAGCCCGAGCGCGCGTATCTCTTCCATCACCGCTCGCCATCCAATTCTGACCACACCGGCCTGCTTTGAAGACCGCAATTGGATGCCAGAAAGTCGATACATGCGGCAGTCGATCCTGAATTGTTTCATTTATTCAATTTATTGATCTGTGCCTGCACATACGTACGTATTCGACAGGCTCCGGCATAAAGACACCACCACGAGCGAATGACGGACCTCGAACCATCGGACCGAGTCAGCCACTGCTTCGGTCTGAGTCTTGAACTGCTTCACGAACTTTGCTCCTGGAGTCTGCACCGACCCATCATGCCACTCGTTTCAAGCTTCTTCGGACGGAATAGTTTATTGCTTTCTGTTCGAGCACGTTTTATGCTGATCCTATGCCCGGGGGGGACAAGCTCGGTAACGGTGCGAATCTCCATACCGGTTACAAATATACGGCTGCGGATCTGTTTCCGTTCGAGAACCAACTTGCGAATTTGGGATGCCAATCGCGAATTGCGGCAGCTTTCTTCTGCATCTTCAAAAGAAACTCAAAAGACACTGCCGGAGCTCGGACTCTTGTCCAGACCCCAGGATCAACCCCAGTTTCCACTACGACATCGACCGACTTGCACGACTGTTCGAAGCCGAAAGTTCTAGCCCTCAGGGTCCCAATCCTCTCCCCAGCTTCATGTCACCGACCTTCTGACGTCTTATGCAAAAGCTTAAAGAAATTTAAGCTTATCTATCCTGCATATGCTGAGCTTATTCGGCAAAACAAGAAGTCGGAGAGCGGCACTCGATCTCGTGTTTGGAGATTTCATCTCATGAAGTTGAACTCGGGATGTGGCCCGTCCCGGCCGGTTGGATGCTCTAGCTTTGCTCTAAATGCTAGAGCATTCTCTACTATTTCTGATCTCATCTTCAGAATTCCAAGTAAGCAGTGTCTTGCTCGCGTGTCACTTATCAGGATGACTATGATCTTCTCGCATGGAAATCCTAGCAGACTGCTCTCTCGAAGGTTCAAAAATGGAATCATCGATACGGCGTTCCTACATGTAGCCAGCCCGTCTCAAGGCTGCACGTATCAGGATCGGACCCTCCATATAACGATGAGATGAGCTATTGAGCAAGGTTCAAGCTGTACTCAGACCATGCTACAAGGGGTTTGTCTGGGTGTAACTTATGTCATTTTTTTCTTTATATCCAGATGTTGGCACCGTACTGCAAGTTCTCGAATATTCACATGGAGATTCACATGTTTTTTGGAACTTCAAGAGTCGAATCACATGTCTGTCTAGACGTCTATCACGAAACTGCTGAACTATTTGAATCTTTGGGCCCGGTCCCAACCATTGAAGTGGCTTGCTAAGTAGCAGGTGTCACCGTTACCGACGACAGACGTTTTCGCCAACGACGGAAGCGCCGTCGGCGACGGCGCTCCCGCTAGCTGCTGGAAGTGAGACTAGCCAGCAGACAACATCGGGTACCGTGGTTGGCTTTCTCAATCTGGGTCTGGATGATGGTTTTTTTCATCATACTTTCTCAGTGTTCACGAAGACGAGACGAGGCGCTCACTCCTGGCTGTCATGACCTTCCAGGTCGTCGATGTCAGAACAAGGTTCCCCTGAAGATGACAGCACACCTCACCAAATGCTACATTGGTAGCTGTCGACAGTGAAGATCACCAAGTTCTCAAGTTTTTCATCTCCAAGTCTCTATGCCCGTGCAAGGGACTGACTGCCTGTGTGCCACGAAGCCAACGGTCGTGGCCATGGGAGTGTATTCAGATCTGAAGAGCAAGCCTCTGTGTTACTTCACACAACATCATGATTCACGGTTTGGTGCAGAAATTTCTCGATTTCCTCATGGCTCTCAGTCCCACGATCCACCACGACTCCGGAGCGTCAGAAGACGTGTTTCTGGCTACTTGCATCAAGCATTTCCTAGCCACGAGGTAAGTTCTGCCGTACACCGTGGGCAGAACTCCACAGACATGTGTAGTGCCAGGTGGTCAAGCGGTTTTGCTTTTCGAACCAAGACAATTCCTGGGTCTTAACTCGACAGGGCGCCACGCCACGGGATTTTCTCATGACCTCACCAAAGCTGTCAATGAACGATGCCGAGCAGAAGTATCAGACTCGCAATTTGGAAAAAGGCAATCCCGTATCTTCCAAAGTTTCTCGAACCAGGTCGTGGGGAAAGAAACAAGCCTTTATCCCTGCACGATTCCCATCTTAAGACAATCTGGGGTCTGGGGATAAGGTTCGATCCCCGCGTCAAGGGAGAGGTTGCACAATTCCTATATCCCGAACTGTGAGAACGTGGTACCACATGAACGGAGCACGTTTGTGATGACAACAGCCTCACGGCAATTACGATCGCTCAGGTGGTCCAGATCTTAATGTCAGATATCGCACCTATTAACGACAACCCTCGTGGTTCAGCGTTAGAATGCAACAATGCTTGCTATTATTCTCGTCCGATCCCGATACACAACAACTGCTCATCTACCGGAGTTGACACCGCCATCATGTCTTATTGATGGGCCAGGCCTTATCTTGCAGAATCGACAGGCGACGGACACTCGTGCTGCCGATCTGGAACATCATCCAGCTAAATCCGTTGGCCTTTTGAGGGCGAGAACTGTTGGTTTTGAACTTTCTAGATTCCGTACAGTGTTCTCCGAAAGGGCGGGGGTTACAGTGAGAAATCCCCCAAAGCGTACAGACAAAGACGACGAAACTTTGACACGAAACTGGACGTGTTCACAAGGTATGACATGCTCAATAGCTCGAACACGTCACGACATCCAAGGTGCCTTGGCAGACAAAATGACATAACGCCAAACTCTCAACAACCACATGGGTAACAAGCAATCGACATCGTACTTGGGATCTCCCATAACACTAGGGCGAATTTTAGCATCGAGCCTAGCACTGGGATCTGAGTTGGGTTTGAACCTAATCTTCCAACTATCTCTCCGCACAGGCAACGCCAAACCTTCCAAACTGACTTTTCCCCAGCGGTGGAACCTTTCTCATGAACTTTAGCGCAAGTACCAAAGTCTCGCTCAACGACCCTGGATGAAATCGATGATCAAAGACGATACCCTACATATATGAACATATCGAAGATTCCACCAACCAAACATCGGCAAGCTTCAGACTCCACAAGGCTCGATGGAAATCTCTATTAATCCCCCAGTCGCCATGAGGCGTGGAGAAACCTAGAGCATTGGAATATCGAATCGAAAGAGGTCGAGATTCGAGATTCGCGATCCAATGAGAAAAGCACGTGATGGGTAAGAATACATGAAATGCACAAAGTTGCCGCCGAGCTGTTCTGCCGTGGACACACTGACTATGGTAGACTAGCGGGAGTGCGGCATAAGCTCCTCACCACTTTATATCTATGACAATGGTGCCCCAACAGAATATTTGTGCCCCTGAAGACATCTGTTTACTGAAAATCTTTCTCGGTGATGAGAGGGCGAAAGAATGAAGGGTCGAGACTTGAATGCTGGGTCTGGGATACGACGCTGTCGCTTGCTACGGATAAGAGAGTTACGAAGCGGTTGGTGGTTTCTGGCATCCCGGCCTGCCGCACTTCAAAGATCCTTCATTTCTTCACTTCCTATGTGCTTTGTACATCGTCTCCATCGTAGACGGTCCCTGTTCGACGCCCTGTTCGCCTCTCGTGCGTTCCAGCGATCTTCGTCAGGAACAAGGACAAGGTACAGCACGAGCTCAAAGCCCGGACATGGTACGTACCTAGAGGTATATTTCAAGTAGCTCGCTGCCATTTCGTCCATTTACACACAAAGAATTCCCGTCACTTCTGACATGCCTTCTCCCATAGTTTGCGACAGATCCAATATATTCCACGACCATCTCAGAAAACGTGGTGGCCACGAGAACTCCAACCCAAAGATACACCCGATAACAACGCTGTGACAGGCTTCCAGAAATCGCTCACAAAACACCTTGACACGAGCCGTTGATATCAGCAGCCAGATCTCCGTCACGACGGATTCTCCGGAACCACAAGAACACAAGCAATCAATATTTCCTCCGTCGCGCCGTTACACCGCATCAACCACGCCTCCTCCCACGCCCTACACCCAGCCTCGTGGTTTTCCCACGCACGCCCATCATCGATGGATTTCCACAGCCGAGATGCAGAAACCGTAAAGGTGGTAGTGCAAAGGCATATCAATACCGGCTAAGTCACACTGCGGCTCAATCCCAAACAAACGCCTATCTCCAAGAACGCCTTTCACCGTGGAGCCGCAGTCTGGATTTGGTAGTTGACTTTGCGAGACTCCCACGCTGTCAGCTGCGGTGAGGTGTGGCTTGCGTGTTGATGCGACTCTGAACCGTCGGGGCTGTTTCACCTTTCAATTTTTCGGCCTACAGGGCCGTGGAATGAGCGTTTCGATTGAGCTGGGTACGGCGGCTCGCAAGGAGGGTAGGCAAGGAAGGCGGACCAGTGGTTCAAGTTGGCAAATGATAGTAGGTGGCTCGGTGACAGGGACCCTCGGCCCGTCCTCCCCGGTCTCTTTTGCTACAAGATGCATCGTGGAGGCTGGGGGAAATGGTAGGTTGAAGAAAATTTTACTACGGTATGCTGTTTGTTTTGCTGGTTGAAGATCTGGATCTCCTGGGCCTCGTCATCAAGCCGAAGTTTCTGCAGTTCAATGCTCTCCTTCTCGTCGTGCGGTGCATCTCTTGCTAGACACTGTCACACTGATGAGTTCCCCAGTCCCAGGAACTCACGCACCGGAAGCGAAGCCCAGGGACATCTCGCGTGAGTTCTGTTGAGAAACAGAGATCTGCTTGGCCCATTATCAAGTACTGCGCGGTACTGCCTCAGGAGCTTTCACTTTCAGTCCATTCATCAGTTACTCGATATGATAAGTTCTCAGAAATCTCTCTCGTCCTTGCTATTTGGTTTCTGACAGGTTACCGCCCAATTCCAAACCATTTGCCGGTTCGTGAGATTTGCCTGATGTTAGCTTCTGATATCAAGGATGTCCAAAACTCGTACATCCGGAGATGGAGCAGTACAGCGGGAGGGAAAAGGTCTGAATACGGTCTACAGTTTGTGAATGATTGTGAATATTCCAAATAACCAGGAATATTCCCAATAACTGGGAATATTCCAGGTACTTTGGAATATCCCGAGTGATTATGCTTTAACCAGGGCGGTATCCCAATTGGGCGTAGCTGGATTTCAAAGCTCCAGTCGGGACTCAGCTCACCCCTATGTTTAAGCATGACATTGCATTTTCCAGACCGGATATCACAAGAAGTCGTCTACTACTATACTTTTTCCCAACCGCAGCCTCCTTCGATTCGTACACCAAACAAAGGTAACGCCAGAAAGCCATAAACATTTTATCTCAAGCAGCACCCATCCCAAACACTCACACGACAGCTCAAACAGCCCCAGTGACGCGCCTAATGCTCCTCCTCGCCCCCTCACCAACAACCATCAGACTCCCCTCTTGCTCCAACATCCTCACCGCATCATTAAACTCTCTCTCATCAACAGGAACACTACTCTGCTCCCCAAACCTCCTCGCCACCTCCACCCACCTCGCCGCCTGTCCCTGCCTCGTCATCTCATCCAACAACTGCAGCAAGCCCCTTTTCAAATCCTCTTTTCGTCTCCTCTCAGAAGCACTCGTTCCCTCTGTCAACAAACTCATATCAATCAATCCCGTTCTCGCATCTGTCGCTGCCTGCTTCAGCGCACTCTTGATAAGTCGCACTGCTTCAACTACGTCGTCTTTGGTAACTTCGTCGGAAAGTCGCATTTTGGCGTGGGCTTCGGAGAGACGGATCATGGATTCTAGTTGACGCGTGGTGGCAGTGATGCGGCGTTCGGCGGCGCGGACGTCTTCGCCGAGCTTACGCATGGAGACGTAGGCGTCGACGAGTTCGGCAGAGGCTTCGGCCGTTATGCGGGGTTGGCATTTGGCGCGGGCGTAGGAGATGTAGGAGGTGAGGAATTCGATGGGCTAAGAGGGCTATTAGTAAAGAGTGTGATTAAGGGGAATTGTGAGATGAGTGGGGAACTTACGAGGATTTCGAGGGTGGAAGCGTTTTCGGGGGCGTCTTCGAGGTACATGCTCAGAAGATGGCGGGCGAGGCGGCGATCGGTGGTCTCGTCAATGCGATCGAGGATGAGGTAGACCAGGTCGAAACGAGAGAGGAGGGTGGGAGGAAGGTCGATGTTTTGGGGAACGGGGAGATTGGGGTTGTATTTGCTGCCAATGGGGTTGGCGGATGCGAGAATGGAGGTTCGAGCGTTCAGGGTGGTGATGATGCCTGCTTTGGCGATGGACACGGTCTGTTGCTCCATGACTTCGTGAAGCACGGAGCGAGTAGCATCGGACATCTTGTCGAATTCATCAATGCAGCATACACCACCGTCTGAGAGAACGAGAGCTCCTGACTCCAACACCAACTGGCGGGTCTCGGGGTCACGAGTGACATATGCTGTAAGACCAACGGCCGAAGAGCCTTTGCCACTGGTGTAGACACCTCGAGGAGCAATCTTGTGAACGTACTTGAGCAGCTGAGACTTCGAGGTGGAAGGGTCACCGCACAGAAGGACGTTGATGTCACCTCTGTACTTTGGACTTCCTCCCTTCTCAAAAGTCTTATTCGTGCCGCCGAACAACTGCAGAAGGATTCCCTTCTTGACGTCGTCCATCTCGTAAATGCTAGGCGCCAGAGAGCGAGACAATAAGTCGTAGATATCAGGTCTAGCAGCTGTCTCCTTGATCTTCGCTTCCTCTTCCTCGGTGATCTTCCTGGTCTCTTCAATGTCGCCAAGCTGCCCATCGTCGCCTTCATTGTCGAGAGTAGAAACGTCAATACCCATGCGCTTCTTGTCGACCTTTTGGATGTGCAAAGCATCCACATAGGTCTTATAGATATTCTTCAGGGTTCTCTGTCTCGGGTTGACTCGGACAGGGCTGCATCTGAAAATACCGGTAATCTCAACGCGGTCACCAGCTTTGCATAGATCGACCAACTCATCATAAGCGCAAAGAGACACCGAATGTGGCGTCTGTCCTGCGGGAACAGAGTCTGGAGTCTCTTGGAGTTTGATGACTTGCTTGTCGGCGAATGTAGAGCGGTTATGAACTATTTGCATCGAGTTGGGGGAGTCGCATTGCCTTCGGGGACATTTTGTTGGTTCTGCGATCTTGCCACGGTCGATATCGACTGTAACGATATGGTTGCAGACCTGGCATTTGAAGCAAGCATCCTTCATGTCTGGGATGATGGGTGAAGCCCTAATTACCAGTCCTTTAATAGAGATCATTTTGTCCATGTCTGATAGTTTGTCAGTTCATGTGGCGTATACGTTCGGAACGTGTATAACTGACCGGAAGGGTTGAGATCTCTCAGGTTGATAGTTTGGTCGAGACCAAACGGTCTCACTTTGTAGATACGCGACTCTACCTCAGCAACCAAGTCAACATCACCGAGTGCTCCTCTCTGCTGCTGCTGTTGTGGCTCTTCAGTTGCACCCCTTTCTGAGCTAGGAACAGGGGGGTCAGAGCTAGGCATGTGAAATCTTGCCGTGCCTTGTGAATCAGTGTTTTGAGAAGTGTTTTGCGAATTCTTGTCCTTGCTCTTCGCTTGCTCGGCCAATTCGACCATAATATCCTTGATAGACTGATCCATGAGCGGGATAACTTCCTGAGGATACGCCTGGACTTGATGCCACAGCTTATTAGTCGTCGGGTAAAGCTTGAGGTCGAGAAGATCCAAGTTCAAGCTCGTGGCTCCCACTGCGAGCATGTTGACCATGGTATTCATGTACTCAATTGTCTGCGCATCTGGTTGCTGACCGATCTCCTCGTCGGTCATTTTGGCGTGGTACATGCGGTATTTTCTGGTGAAGTTTTTCAGAAAGCTTTTGAAGGCCGACATGGTATCTTGGATAGAAACGTTGGTTCCCCAAATGACTCGGCCAGAGTCTCCACCCATAGCTTGGGCATCTGAGGTGTTTGGATCATTGTTGGAGAAAGTTGCCGCATCTGACCCGCCAAGGGGATTGTCTCTGACGATGTTTCCGCTCTCATCCACGAAGATCCGTCGGGGATTGGTAGGCGTACGGCCATTCACATCGGAATGGATATCGCCACGTCTCGAGTTGTTCAATGCGGAACCGGAGGGTCCGTGAGATCGACTGGACACGAAAATGCCATTGCTACTTTCGCTGCGAAGGTTATCACTCTGCGGCTGGGCGCTCGAGCTAGGAGCATATCTAAGAGGTGATGATTCTATAGTAATGTCAGTATAACGAATATTGCGAGTTTCTCGAAGATGACTACTAACCTCCGATGAGCCCATTCCCGCTTGCTCGCGGGGTGCGGTCTCCTGCATCCTCGTTGGTCTGCGTGTTGCTCATCTGTCGCAAAGGCGAACTAGCATCCCTAGCAGCATTGGACGGGCCAGCGGCAGGAGAGTTGCTGTAGAACAGAGGCGAAGATTCAGGCACCTGTCGGCCTTTCCGAGGAGTCGCTCCGCGTTGAGATCCAGGCTGGGAAGAAGCAGCTTCTCCCAGGAGTTGGGCGGCGGCTGGGTCAGGAGCTGGGCTGCTGGCGACGGGTTGAGAATTCCTGGCAGAACGCCTAGGAGTAGCGGACTGCGAATTGCGGGTACTTCGCTTCGCGGGGGAAGACATGCTGGACTGTGGAGTTTGATCGTGATTGTGGTTGTGGTTCGATGGTGTTGGAATTGGGCAGCAAGTGGGAGGTGGGATGAGATTTGACTTGGGACAAAAGGCGCGAGAACGCGTAAAGTAAGGAGCGCTTGCTAGCGCGATTTTTCGCGTAGAGTGTCTTGGCAAGTAGCGCACGGGCCATCCATCCGAAACTCGTTCCATTCTCCGAACCCGAGTCTTTCACCATTTCATCCTTTTCTTCTCTTGGGAGCTCTCGAAAGTCTTCGAGAATCCGTCCTTCGATTCTTCCCACAGCGGTAATGTAATGTGTTCGACTGTATATTTCATCGCGTCGTCTGCTCTCGCATCCAAATCTATTCTCTTTGAACCTCACTCATTGTCTCACCTGAGCTCCCGATTTTGAGTATGTAGCTTCGGTTGGCCGGCTTGTTCTGGTCTGCTGTTGGCTTTGCTTGTTGTTATCTCGTTCTTTTTTCCATTTATACACGGCTTTTGCCCAATGCGCTGGGTTTTCGTGTCAGATTTCATCTTTGTGATTGATTGGAGTTTCGCAGCTACGAGCCTCGATCTATCCATATGTTGTTCAATACTTCCGGAACGACGCAGTGGCTGTGGACGCCACGGAGTGGGCTATGCATACAGGAAGAGTGCTGCTGCGAGTATGAATGGCGGATGTTGACAAGGGTTGCTCAGCTACATGCACAACGTTGCCTCGTTCTGCTGGAGCCTTGCAAGTCGACTTCAATCATGGTCGCAAGATAAACTGCCAATTGTCCATCCGAAGCTTTTCATGTCTAGTTCTAGCCAACTTGAAACCGCGATTGAAACCAGCCTGCTTCCTCTCGAGCCATGTCAATCAGCAAAATAACGGCGGCCCTTGCATCAGCAAGCAACGAGATCACATTAGCCGCCGCGAATCTCAACTTCAACTTCTCTCTCGTCAAGCTGGAGGCGCCTGTGGAATTCTCTGCCATTGGCTCCAAGCTTTCACGACGAAGAATAGACGAAGCTGAAAATGGTTCGGCACATACGACAGCAAGAAGACTAGGCGCTCTCTTCGAAGAAGTCATACCTCCCACGCCCAACCTCATCCGAGTGTATGGCTTACGAGCCTCGGAAATATCTGCTTCGCCGATCATCAACCCTCAGCACTCAGTCAATAGCGGATTGTTTGCATCGCACGAGGGCTTGGACGGAACTGCGTTGTGGGCAGCGGCTACTTCTGGAGCATCTGCCATTAGTGTGCATCTGCTGGCCTGCGTCTTGGCCCGGATTTGGAGTCCCCCCGAGGCTACTTCAATCTGGGTGGAGATTGTCGAAGAAAGACGCAAGGAAATTGGAGATGCGGCGGAGAATAAGGGCGTTCATTATCGCACGCTTTTTGCGGCCATGTCTTCCCTGGAGATCACTCGCCAGCAGCTTGCGGAGTGGGATGCAAGTGCCAGAGCATGGCTCAACGAAGCAGACAAAGTCTATGAGAAGCAGCAGAGGAAAATTCGCCTCGCTCTGAGCAAAATCGACCTTGTCGTCAACAACAAGTCTGAGGTATATACAAGTGTGATATCTGCCTGGAAGATTGCGCTCGAGACTCTTGAAAAGCTAGTTCAGGGAATCCCTCAACAAGTCCAGGATGGTGCCGCTTTGCTTGCGTTGAAAGCATGGCATATTTATCCTGATATTGACATTCTGGGGCCAAATCGGGACACACTTGTTATGCACGATGACTTGGTTGCGAGCGGTGGCGTGGTGACGTTGGGTATTCTACCACATCATCAACGTCAGTCCAGAGGCGTCTACTGGTCTTTGTCTCTGGCTCGTCTTAAGTACTACGGGAAACCTGTGAAAGCAACGCGATCCACCTCATCAGATGCCTATCGCATTAGCTTCGATGAGTTATGGGTCGTTGTGTTTGGAAGTTTGTGGAATGGGTGGAAAGACCGTGCGTGTGACGACATGCTGTCTGGTGCTTCTTTCATCGTGAACCTCTGGGAGTCGATTGAGACTATGCGACTTTCCGAACCGAAGATACGACGAGAGTTTGAAAGTGGCTGGTGCCAATGGATGAAATCGTTATCCAATGCTGCTTCAGCTCTTTTGGATTCAGACGAGGAAGAAAGAGATACGGCGATGAGATTGGCTGGGCTTGGGAGACGCATGGGTGCTTCTTTTCTCCAATCCGAAGGACTTCTGACCATGCCGCCAGCCTTCGGCATGACTTCAATAGAAGTTGTGCAGTCCGTTTTGAGCGAAGAAGGTCTTATCATGCTCTTTCGACTATGCGCCGCCAGATACTCTCTTTCGTTTGATTCGGGTATCATCCGGTACGTCGGTGCAGACTCGCACATAATCCGTCCAGATGGGAGGTTCAACAACTACGACGACGATGAGATCGAGGACGACCGAATCGAAGTCGCAGCGCGCGCTCTCAATTATGCTAGTATAACGGCTGTGCCCGAAAAGACGAGAGAGATATCTCCTGATGGCGCTCACTCGAATACATCACGCTATTGCCGCTGGGAGCCCCATTTAACTGGAGAGTACTTTGGGAAAGGGAGGGACAGCATCAAGTTCAGTACCATCATGCATCCTGACTTCCCAGAGAGTAAGAGCCACGATGATATCCGCATTCAAATATGGGATGAGCTTAATTCTATTAATCTGGATACTGTTCAACAGACTCAACCCGACGGTTCAAGCAGGGAATACCGAAGAGTGATCGGAGAACCTGACGGGACCGCCCTATTTCTAGATGAAAGCCTTCATCTTGTGTGGCCAAACCTGCAAAATGAGCTCCTAGAGACACCTATCCCCTTGGAAGATCTTGCAACACTTTTAAAGAACTCCCGGAATTTCATCTCAAACTTGGCAAACCTCTTCAAGAGAGAAATTCCTGATATTGGAGGTTCAATATCACCAGACGCTGCTAGTATGAAGCCTCCACCAAAGATCGATACATTTCAAAAAACCGATTCCAACACGGAGTTTCTTCTGCCCCAACACGACGTCGGCGAGGCCCAGCAATCCTCATCGCAACCATCTGGCATCGACCCTAGCGCTTCAGGTATTGGTATAGGGAGTTGGAAGCGTCCCTTACGAATCAGAAACATCGATTTGTGCTTACCTGAACGCGACTTTGCCCCCCTACAAGTGCTCCACTGTCTCTCCGAAGTCTATAAGATGCTTCCCCACACGACCATTCCATGCAATGTAGTCCAACGGCCATTGCTCTCACAACTCTGGGCCCAGGCCGTTTCCGCGCGTCTTTCCCGACACCTCTCTCGCCAAAACGCTCCCCAATCATTCCATCTTAACCGCCGCGAAAGCTTCGAAGCCATCGCCTCCTTCTAAACCGGTTACACCGACATCAGAATCACTGAGCCAGTGATCGCCCTCGCTTGCGGGAACTCGATCTTCGTAGTGTCCTCCTTACTATGCGACCCCTATGAGATGCCGCACGACCACGAACTCCAACGCATAGTCGGCAGCATTGGGCGCGCTGGAGTCGCTCTCCTCGTAGCCCCGACATACCCTCAGATCAAAGAGCCCGCCGCCGAAGACTGGCCACGCATCCGCCATGCTCGGTTCGATGGCACGCTTGCCGACTCGTTCCCGCACACGTCGCTGCACCTCTCTTTCACAGGCTTCGAAACGCCAATAGGCTACGGGAACTTGGGAAACTGCGACACCGAGATTTACTACATGGAAACGCTTGTCTCGCTGCACGACCAAGGCGCGTGGATCGCCGATCTGGATGTGCTTCGAACGCTGCAGGGACCGCTTTTGCAATGACTGGAGTTCCCGCCGTGCGGGCATGATGTGCGAGAGAAAGAGGCGAGGCTGACGACGATTGATAACCTGAGCGAGCTACTGGGGAAGGAGCCAGGGTTTAGTGTTGCGAGGGCGAGGGGCAACTGGCTTGCACGCTTGGCTCTCACAAGTGTCAGTGTCCAGAGAAAAGTGGTGACTGTTGTTGTCCCTGACGATGTGTGTTGGAAGTGTGTGGCTCTGAAGACGGGGAGAGCTATGGCTCTGGAGACGGGGAGAGCTAAGACTAAGAGGAGGAGTGTGACGAGTGAGGACGATCCTTGGACGTCGTTGAGACTAAATCGAAAGTGTTGCGCTTGTGAGGGGCCGGAGCTCGAGAGTCCGGGTCAGTTGGTACAGGAGGAATCAATCGTAATAGTTTGGTGAAGATACGATGGATAAAGGGACCTCCGAAGCGCTCTCCGATCATGACGCAGGATTTTTTTGCAACTGAATTGCTCAAGGAGTTGTGCGCTCTCCCGGTGGATGTCGTATCAGTCGAGTAGCCCCCTGGGCGATTAAGATTTGTTTGCGAACCGACTCAATACCCCGGCTAGGTCATGTACTGCCCACACGGACATATGTCCATGGAGAACTCGGACTTAGGCATGTACACACAACGGACATACAATATCTGCACTGCAAGTCGAGTGTTTCTAAGGCTAGAGGTAGAGAGGGAAATCGTCATCCTGCGCCCTAATAATAACATGTTCAGCTCAAGGAGCGCGGTATATTATTGAGAAAGTTGACGTTGGAGGTCGGGGGGCCGCGGAGCTCTTTGGGAGGTATCGGAGTTTACAACTTAACACCGCGCTTTGTCAAAGAACAAAGATGGGTTTTCGAAGACACCCATACGTCTTGTTCAGTGACGACGGTGGCTGCTTACTTTCATATTATAAATGGACGGGAGCTAGAAAAGCGTGGACACCCTCCAGTCTGTAGTTTGAGTAACCTCGGAAGGTACATGTTCTGGAAGACTTCTCCCCCATTAAATAGCACGCTTCCCTCTACAAACACCACGATCTACACCTCGAAGTAATCACCTCAAGAATATTCACAATCCAAGAGTTCTCTTCCTTTCCTCCCAAGAACAAAACTCAATCCACAGTCACCATCATGATTTCACACCCAGTCATCCTCATCACCGGCGCCAACACCGGCCTAGGCTTCGAAACCGCCAAAGCTCTGGCCAAAGAAGGCTCATGGAACATCCTCATCGGTTCTCGCAGCATTGAAAAAGGCGAAGCGGCCGTTGCCGCCATCAAGAGCGCGCTCCCCTTCACAAGCAGCACCCTCAGCGTCATCGAACTCGACGTCACCTCCGACAGCAGCATTTCCGCTGCCTTCGAGCACATCTCATTCAAATACGGCCGGCTCGACTGCCTGGTCAACAACGCCGGCGGCGGTTTCGATGTTGAAGCCCACAAGGGACAAATCACACTCCGCCAATCCTTGAACTATGCCTATGATTTAAACGTCACCGGCGCCCACATCGTAACCCACACTATGGTCCTCCTTTTGCTCAAATCAGCGAAGCCGAGAATCATTTTCGTCACTTCTGGGACGAGTCCGTTGAGTATTCCCGAGGCGTCGTACTTGCAAGGCGTGAATCGGATTCCGGAGAAGGGCTGGCCGAAAGGGAAGCTTATGAATCCGGTGCTCGGGTACCGATGTAGTAAGACCGGGTTAAACATGTTGATGACGGATTGGGACAGGGTTTTGCGAAATGATGGCGTGGTAGTGCTGGCGGTGAGTCCGGGTTTTTTGGCGACGGGGTTGGGTATTGGGAAGGAGAATGCGGAGATGTTGAAGAGGGTAAGTTTTGACTGATTTCTTTTGAGACTGTTCGGGGACGAGAACTTGGGTGGGGATCACGGGATACTGATGGAGAGTTGATTGCTAATCTCTTGTGGTGCGCGACAGATGGGTGCGCAGGACCCGGAAGTGGGTGCGCGGGTGATGATGGATGCGATTCTGGGAAGGAGAGATGCGGATCATGGGAAGGTTGTCAATCTGAGCGGTATCCAGGCGTGGTAATTTCTTGGTTTTCTATGAGAGATGAAGCATACGGCGGATACTGAGAGGGGATGGGATGGGGGGCGGATGTCCTAGAGCATATCTTGCGCTTCAGCGGGCTGCTATTCGATTCTAACTTTTGGATACGAACGAAGGAAACCATGACCTTCTCTTACTGCACATGGCGTGTTGTATTCTTTGTGGCCTCATTTTCATTTTTCACAGCAAGTATTCCCTGAAGCATTGGACAGTGCAAAGAAACCAAGATTTTGCCTAGCACGGTATTGGTGGGAATCTGTAAGACCGTCTTCATATACCTTACAATTAGAAAGCGCTCCAGCTGTAAAGTGGGTTCTGAGTTTCTGACTTTACTCACACAGGCTCGGGTATAGCTCTACGCGCTACTTAAAGCAGTTGCCTCTGGTACTGACTATGTTTAATGCTTCAGTGGTTGGTTAATTGTTGAAGTTGAGAAAATAGGACTTCGGCTCAAGTTCAAACTTCAACAACGATCTAACTTCTAGTTCCAATCATTCGAGGAATTCAGGCCGATATAACGACTTAGATTAATTGTAGAAACTCGAATCATACATGGAGACTTGAACAGATTGACATAACTTGGATTTTTATACTTTTCGAGCTCACAGCTCACCAATTTCCATGAATCCACACCCTGTAAAGCATGATAGGCGGCTTATCGGAGGCCCCCGCCAAGTGCCCCACCACGTATATTTGCACAACATCGATGCCATCCCTCTCTGCATACACCATCACCACATCAGACCACAAACCGTCAATTGAGTCTCGTCCGTCTGTTACAGCATGGGAGACGAAAAGATCCCCGTCTGGCTCGATTGCGACCCAGGTACGAGTGACACTCCCTTACCAAAAACCCTAAGACTGACAAACGACTTCCAGGTCACGATGTACGTCTGCGCTTTTCTCCCGTTCCCGAATGATAGGAGGCACTTGATACTGGAATCTAAGAACGCAAGACGCTATGTCAAGTTGAAATGAATGCGTACTCATGACTCCTAGGATGCTTTCGCAATCCTCCTTTGTGTTCACCATCCCCGCATCAATCTGCTAGGAATCAGCACCGTCCATGGAAACTCGTCCGTGGACCACACGACCCAGAATGCATGCAGTCTCCTAACTGCCATGGGTCGAACTGATATACCGGTCTACCGTGGAGCTGCAAAAGGCCTTGTAAGACCCGCTGTTCACGCACCAGCTATACATGGTAAGCACGTGACCCAGCCTCCTCTCATCTTCATCTATAATTCCAAATCCAACCCTTAACCTCACTCTCTCCCCTTCCCCTGAAAATCCCAAAACAACCCCAAGACATCCTAGATTCCTACCACGTGGCTAACAACTCCACCAGGAGAATCTGGCCTCGACGGCACCGACCTCCTCCCGCCCCCCACCTGCACGCCCCGCACCGACAAAACCGCCATAGAAGCCATGCACCTTGCCCTCTCCGCCCAACCCGCCGGCTCAGCCTACCTCGTCGCAACCGGCACACTAACCAACATCTCGCACCTCTTCACCACTCACCCTTCCCTAGCCGTCCATCTCCGCGGCCTCACCATAATGGGCGGCTCCCTCGGCTCCTCCTTCACCCCCGCCCCCTTGGGCGTCGTGCACGACACTTCTCGCTTCGGCAACTACAGCCCCTTTGCCGAATTCAACGTGCTTTGTGATCCCGAAGCCGCAGCATCGCTGTTTGAAAATTCTGAGCTGAAGAAGAAGATTAAACTGCTGCCGCTGGATGTCACGCATTTGGTGTTGGCGACGAAGGACGTGCAGGAAATGTTGCTGAAAGGGAAAAATGGGAATAGCGAAACCACATTGCGGCGCATGTTGGTGGAGCTGTTGATGTTTTTTGCAAGGACGTATGCGGAGGTGTTTAACATTACGGCGGGGCCGCCGTTGCATGATCCGTTGGCTGTAGCGATTATTTTTGATGATTTTGTGAGGGATGATGAAGAGCTGATCTTCGAGGATTTTGTTAGGGGTGAGGATGGGAGAAAGGGGAAGAAGGAGAGGTACGCGATTGAGGTAATCACGGAAGGGAGTTTGGAGGATGCTATTGCGGGGAAGACGGAGACGGGGAGGACGGTGGCGACGCTTTTGCCGGAGGGAGAGGAAGGCGTGAAGATTCCGAGGAGGGTGAAGGTGGAGAGGTTCTGGGAGATGGTGGAAATGTGTTTGGGGAGGGCGGATGAGTGGAATAAGATGCATGGCACGGGCGTGAGGTGAAATGTTGAGAGAAATGTTCGGAGTTGGGACGTTCGTTAGCCGCATCAGCCTCTGTTGAAAGGGCGCACGAGAGCGAAAAAGAGTATGGCTAGGTAGATTGAAATCTCCGCATTCAATGGTAAAACCTCGAGCGCAATGGCGAGCTGATGCCTTGTGAAGAGCGAGTTTTGCCCTAAAGATCCGAGTATCTAGGTTCCAGACTTTCCCTTCCAGTGTCAAAGGCAGCAAGAGAAATAGAAGTTACGAGGGCGAGAAGGGAGCAGGGGATCAGGGTGAGCAGTCGAAGCCATCAGGGTGGTGGGGCGCAAAAGCAGATAGTTCGAGGCTTCGCAAAAAAAAAGGGTTCCGCGCCCTTCCTTATAGATCCGAAATGGCAAGTCATAAGCATATCAAATATCATGGGCTCCTGGCTCAGTTTGCAAGTCTGCAACTGCACTTCAACGTGCGTAGATTGAAAACTAAAGTGGTGTTTGTGGCCGAATCAAACCAGTTTACTGGTGGGGGTTCAACTGCTATCAGGAGTGCAGTTGGATTTTTGGGGGGGGGGGTTTTTTTTCCCGACAATTCTTTTTTTTCCCCTTCCTTCCCTGCTGGGGCAATGAGAGGATTGGGAAATCATGAAATATAAAATGATAGAGCTGCGCACAAGGAGAGAGAGAGAGAGCTTGATGATTTTTCTTTGCCCTCAACTGTCTCTCAAACACCCTGTTAATGCTACCTCGGGCTTTACAGGAAAGAGAACCCCAATTTCAGAAAGCATTCTACCGAAGCACTCCCCCCATTCACGAGCAACGCAGTAGACTTGTTCTGTCCCCAGGGATCCCTCGAAAATTCGATACTGTGGATGGCTCTAGAGCGACATAAGTCTCCCAAGCACCTACTAATAGCTCAAACCCAGCCTAGCACACTCTCAACACCAGCCCCGCCTTCCAAACAGCCGGTCCACTCACTCACAAAGCGAACATTCTACCAAGGCAGAGGTCCATCCTTGTCCGTAAAAGTCCCCGTCGGTCCATCTTTGCCTACCGTTGCCATCCTGCATGCGGAAATCGCTCCGACGTCGGGTGAATGCGTGCCCTGGTAGCTGTTCAGGTTTGTCGCTGTGTATCCGGGACACACGACGTTGATCTTCCAATCTGGAGCAGAAGCAACTGTCAGCAAATCATCGTTTATATGAGCACGGTAGGAAAGCGTCAAGGACCGAAGCAGCATCCGCACCCACACCCCCTTTTTCATGCCCCCCACTCCCTTGCCGACCCGCCCTCGCCCCAAAGGATGCTATCACAAACAGAGTAAACCAAAAACATCCCACAGCCCACACACACACACACAGTATCCAGAAAAAGAGCGCCCCTCACGCTCTCAACCACACAACAGCCCAAAACCAACTCACCTTTAAACCGAACAACATAATGCGCCGCCAACATATTCGTCGCCGCCTTCGTCAACGTATAAGCCGGCAGATCCACCAAGTGCTCAAAATTGCTCGCATCTAGCTTCCTCGCCATACTCCCAATGCCACTCCCCACAAACACAATCCTCGGCACCTTCGCCTTCTTCAGCAGCTCGATCGCCGCATCGGTCACTTTCAGCGTTCCGATCACGTTGGTGTTGTAGCAGGCGAGCATGATTTCGCGCGACCGCGATATGGCGGCTTTGTTTTGCAGTGCTGCTGCTGCGCGGTCTCCGTCGCCTGTGGCTTTGTGCTGGGTGTGCTCGCCGTTCTCGTGCTCGCCGTTCTGGGGGTGTGAAGAAGGAGAGTAGCCTCTTTCGGCATCGGTGTAGACGTCAGAGTAGGAGGTCGAGGAGGAGTCGGTGCGGGAGATTGCGGCGTTGTTGATGAGGACGTCTAGTTTGCCGAATTTCGAGGCGATGGTGGTGAAGGCGGACGTGATGCTGTCGTCCGAGTTCAGGTCGATGGTCAAGGGGGAGACATTGGGGAGGTTGAGAGAAGAGACGGCTTCGGCGCCACGGGAGGCGGAGCGGGAGCCGAGGAGGATGTGGTAGTCTGGGTGGTCTGTGGCGAGGGATTTGACGATGGCGTAGCCGATGCCTTGGTTTGCGCCTGTGACGAGGACGATGGTGGATGGGGAAGCCATTTTGGATGGAAAGGGGAACTTGGAAAGGATGGATTGCACGCTTTTGATGGTGGAAGAAGGGAGATTTTAGGTGGTTTGGAAGAGAAGATGGACAGTGTGAAGAAGAGGTGACGTGAAGAGGACGAGGAAAGCAAACTTTGTACTTTTGTAGTCTCATGTTGTACTACCCACGCTAGGGAACACTAGAATGACGTACCACAAGACTTCGAGATTTGACCCACGGTGGTTCATGAGAACATTGATAGAACGTCGAATGGAAATAGGATTTGAGAATTCCGCAAACAGAGTTGGGTGGAGTTATGGTTCTTCGTGATCGGATATAGCTCAGGCACCCCCCTCTTATGTCCGCGGCATGAATCGTGGGGCCCCGCCGTCGACAACAGAACATTGAAGCGGAACTTTGAAGCTGCGGGCCTCGACGTAAATAAGCTGGGTAAGATAGACTCTTTCTTCCAGTGTGAGCTGAGCTTGTGGCGAATACATGTACTGTCATCGGAGGTAACGTCAAAGCCGTGGTAAAAGCCGTGGTAACAGCCGTGGTAAGTGACAGCCCTCCTTGGCCTCCTTGGCAAAGTGTCACGACTTTGCAGCGGACTCAATCGACTAAAATACCGTAAGTCCGGATAGTTCGTCCGCACATTTCTCTTGACCAGACTGCCGTTCACACATTCGGGAAATCGATTGGCAGCTCGACGAAAACGAGAATATCCCTTCAATATCTTCCCCATCTCTCTAAACCAACTCAGCATCGCCCCTCTCCACCGCCCCCTTCACATCCGCCCACCTCGCAACCGCAATATCCCCTCTCGTAGCATCCAACCTATCATCCTCATCCCGGCCCCTCCCCTGAATAACACAATCCCGCAAAACTCTAATAAAAACAGCCGTCTCTGTATCCGGGGTATCAATCATGGAAATGCCGCCTGCGGTATCATTCAAATTCTGCAGATTTGCGGGAAAGGAGGAGAGGAAGGAGGCTAGGTAGTGGTTGTGGATCAGCGCTTGGTGGCGCGTTGCGTAGGCGATTTCGGCCTCTGAGAGGAGGGTGTTGAGCTCGTGTGGTGGGAGGGAGAGGTAGTGGAGAGTGTGTTTGTCTATCTGTGGACGTGGTTTTGGTGTCAGCGCATACATTCGGTATAGGAGGTTTGAATGCGCCAATGGATTGGGGGCCAGTTGAGAAAAGGGAGAGGCCTCAGGAGATGGCAGACCTTTGCGATTCGCGCCCTCAAGAAACTCCTGACGAGGAATTTCCATCGCTCCAATTCGGTCTGGATGACTATCAGGCTGAAGTTCGTTTTTGGATCCATATCGCCAGTCATTTCCTCCACCTTCTCGATCTGCTGCTTGATCTTGTCATTGACGCGCTCGATAAGTCCGTCTGCTGGCCATCTTCAGGAGTCTCGTCAGCAGATGTCGCAAACCTCGTAAATCCAAGGAAACTCGAGACATAGCAATGCAAGTAGAGAATAGAAAAACCAATTGAAGATCCAAGCCTCAAATTGAAAGTAAACTCACGGCAAAACCTCCGGACTCGACCTCTCCGCAACCCAAGCACGCGTCAAAGCCTGCAAATCGCGACTCGCATGCTGCGCCTGGTCTTGCGCTGGATCTGCTGCGCGCAGGATATCGTCGATGTCCATGGTGAACAGACAGTCCCAAGGAAAGAAAGAGCCGGTGCTATCGTAGTATCATGTCTTCAATTGCTCATCGCAGGCAATTGCAAAATCATTCCTGGTGGTCGACTTCAATTCGTCGTTGGCGATGAGATTTCCCGGTCGCGATCTTTGCGCCAGCCTTATCAAACCGCCTGGCCTTCTCCAAAACACCGGGAACGCCAAGCCCCGAACTCCGTTTCTGACCCCCAAGTTCGACTGCAAAAGCCCCCTTCGAAAAGCCTCCACAAATCCAAATCTTGCTCAAACTTGATAAAAGTGCTATCATAAGAACCCTGGAGCATGGGAGAAAATGGCAAAAATAAAAATAAAAAGTCAAAAAAATTGGTAGCTTCTCTTTGATTGAGCGTGTCATCCTTAGTGCAGGGGCCATGCTAATCTTCTCTGTATCGTTTCAACTGGATTCGGGTTAGTGATTATTCCAAAGGGTAGCGTTCCGGTTTACTCACATTGACCAAATGCCCGAAGGCGTTAAATTTTCCCGCACTTTGGTATATGACGTATCTTTGCAACTGCGGTGCACCACTTTTAGTATTGCACCTTTTCGCAGCCCACTCAACGGCGCATTCTTTTCACAACACCCTGACTTCGACAGATCTCAGAGAGGTAGCACTGATTATTTCAGCTGGCTTCAATTATTTCGATCATTCTGTTTCAATTCATTGACTCTAATTTCGTTTGCAACGAGCCCATGACCTGGCTATGAACGAATACAGTATACTCCGCTAGTACACTGAATCGTCCATCGCAAGTTCACCTTGATCCTTCCCTCCTCCGGACTCCCGAAACAGATCTCACTCTCCCGGGATACATCTCACTTTTGTTGCACATCGACAAGTTCACATCCTCACAGGTTCCCCTCCTTTGAAAGGCGAAGAAGGCCCGGAATGGACCGTCTTTCTTTTGACTTGTTGCACATCGGCAGCTTCACCTGCCACCCTCCTCTGGACGCCCGGAATCAAAGTTTCGCTTTTGTTGCACATCGACAACTTCACCTCGTCCCAGGCTCCCCTCCTCCGGACACCTGAAACGGATTGTCTTCAATTTTTGTTGCACGTCGACAGCTTCACCTCCTCCCAGGCCCCCGTCCCCTGGGCGGCCGAAATAGATAAATCCACCCTTTTGTTGCACATCGCCAAGTTCACATTCCCCCAGAAGACCAAATGCGCATTGCGCGCCGGCTAGTGTGTTCCAAGAAAATGTCAAAATGACATGATTATCTTCTTCTCCCTTCAAAAATATATCCTCGAAAATCTCCCCCCCTGACCCATTCCCTCCTACCTCACCCCCTAAACCTCCACCTCCACCACCCCCCTAATATCCCTCGAGCTCGCCCCCACCGCAAACCCATACCTCCCACTCGCCACCTTCCACTGCTGCCTCCCCACATCCCAGTAGCTCAAATCCCTCCTCTTCACGCTAAAAGCCACCCTCTCACTCTGCCCCCTGCCCACCTGCACTCTCTCAAAGCCCCTCAGCACGCGCACCGGCATCTCCGACTCCTCCGGGAAACTGATGTACAACTGCGCAACCTCGTAGCCGTCCACTGCACCCGTGTTCGCCACCAGCACGCTCACGCTCACAACCTCGTCCCACAGATCCGCATAACCGCCTACCGACAGCTTGCCCGTGGGGTAGGCGGAGCTCAGCGCACTCTCGTCCGTCACCTCGACGGTTACATTGCTGTATGTGAAGGTCGTGTAGCTAAGTCCGTAGCCAAACTCATAGCGAGGCGTAACGTTGTACTTGTCAAAGTACTTGTAATCGATATAGTTTCCCTCCGTGAAGTTGCAAACGGCAGTAGTGCAGATATCGACATTGTAATCATCGGCAGACTTGGCAATCGTGTAGGTCAAGCGGCCAGAGGGGTTTACGTCGCCGTACAGCACGTCCATGATGCTGTTTCCGGATTCCTGGCCCAGGAGACCGCCGTAGACGATAGCGGTAACGTTGTCGTTCGTGGCCCAGGCGTCGAGCACGCGCGGACCGACGGTGTTTACGACGACGATTGTGTTGTTGCATGACGAAGCCACGGAAGTGACAAGGCTATCTTGCTCCGTGTTGCTGAGTTCAGAGCGATCAGTGCCTTCACCGGAAAGCGCATTGATGAAGACGAGACACACGTCGGCGGAGGTGGCGTAGTCAGGGAGGGTTTGCGTGAGTTCGGTACCAGAGCCGCCGACGCCGAAAGATTGGCCGCTACTGGTGGAGGTGTAGGTGTTGTTGAGGATCCAGCGGATCATAGTACCGTCTTGGGAGGCGCGGTAGGTGAGGGCTTGTTGCGGGGTGATGAGGTAGGGGAAGGAGGTCTGCTCGGAGCCGGTGCCGCCGGCGAGATGGCCTTCGTAGATTTGGGGCGTGTTGGTGAGTTGGAATTGGTTGTTGGGGCCGGCCATGATGGGGCCGGCGCCGCTGCCGAAGAGGGCCATGATGCGGGGGCTTGAGAGGGGGAGGGCGTTGTTGGTGTTCTTGAGGAGGACTAGGGAAGCGGCGCCGTTCTCGCGGACGATGGCAGAGTGGTTTCCGCGGACATCGACGTAGTCGTCAGTAGATGAGTAGCTGGGGTATCCGGCGTCCTGACCGGTGTAGTAGAAGGGAATGACGTTGCGGATGGCCATGTCGTCCAGACGGGCTTGAGTAAGACTTCCGTTGTTGATACCTGCGAGGACAGTCTCTGAGCTCCAGATTGAAGAGGAACCGTAATCTTCACCACCGTTGGCTGAGCCAAAGGCGGTGCTCTGGCCACCAACATCTGGGTACATTTGTCCAGGGAAGCCAAGCTCGGTCTTCAAGATCTGCATGTTCATGTGTTCGCTTTCGCAAGACATGGTGGAGTTTACTAAGAAGATGTTAGCTACTGTATGACTAGATGGTACGGATAAGTCTACCCTTGGTCATAGCGCACATGACAGCACCCATTCCAGATTTTGCGCCGTCGTACCATGGCCAGAGGTAAGTCTGTGTCATGTTAGCATCGAGGGACGAAAAGAGCAAAGAGCAAAACCTACCTCGTGCAGAGTCTTGTCATCAACATCACTGGAGTATGGAGCAACAGAGCTATCAGCTCTCTCTGCCATGCGGTTCGTCTCTTGCTCGTTCAAGATGTAGTGCTTAACACCAGGAATGACACCGACATCGTTAAACGCCGAAACACCCAGACCAAGAGCAACTCCGTTAAGGTAAGGATCGGTTCCAACAGATTCAACCAAACGACCTCCATATGGAGTTCGGCCCAGGGGTCCGGTCGTGGGCGAGTTGGCGACGTTGATACCCTTGCCCTTGAACTCTTCAGCCACGGCGTAGAATTGCTTGTAGATCAAGTCCTTATCCCAGGTCATAGCAATTGCCGAACCCTCTGTACTGACATTAACGACATGGTTTGCGATTCTCCTGTGACGGGCGGCTTACGGGAAAAGCCAGTGGCAAAGTTGTAACCCTGAGGACCTTGGGTTCCATCTAGATACTTCAGGGCAGTGTAGTTGATAGACGTGGCATCTCCACCGGTAATGATGCTGATCTTCTCCTCGTTGGTGAGTTGAGCAACAAGTGCCTTGGCTTTGGTGTATGCATCAGACCAGTCACCGAGGTCAACTAGAACAATTGTTAGTACTTGTAAGCTGCATCATGGAGGTAGACTAACCAAGACCAGATGACAGAAGACCGACGGTCGAAGTCGAATTAGTAGTAGAGTTTGTCGAATTCGACGCAGCAAGTGCAGAAGAAGCAAAAACTGAAAGAGAGAGGAAGCCAAGTGACTTGGCAGATGTTGGGAACATCTTGAAAGAATGAAAAGAGCGTTGCGCTCAGTGATCGAGCAAGTAGGTACCGAAAGAGAGACGGTTGCGAAGGGGAAAAAAGAGAGGAGACGGAGGGAAATGTGCTTATGTATAATGGGTACATGTAATGAGGTCCAAGAGGCCAAGGTGAGATCATCCTGACCAAGATATCGTCGTCTTCAATGCGGAGCATCAGACGAAATCTGATAAGTAAAGTACCCACTTCAGCCCAAGAAACACAAAAAACATCCAGACCAGGTGCCCAGGTCCAGCCGTTCAGGAGCTCCGGGCCTGTGAAACAGAAGCTGATTGGACATGGAAGTTGCTGAAATATCTAAGCGCTTTAAACACATCCCCGACTTGCGGGGATCTGGGGCTCAGTAGTTCCACATACTGAAATAGATGAAACCAATTGACATTGAAACCCATGCTAGAGTACGAAACCAGTGTTCATGACTCGGTCCGTGTCCTCAAGCTTGTTTTAGGATAAGGAAACGATCTTCATATAAGCCCCAGCTCGTTGGCAGCACGTTGGAACTTGGTGTTGCTGAGTCTGAGAGCTGGAGTTTTGATTTCCGAAGCATCGGAATTCATAAATATGAAAGCCTTAGTAGCCTGAGATATAGATCGTATCTTTCATAATAAAGCACCTTCTCTTTCAAGAACATGTCCGCTCAGTCGGCATCAAAGTCCAGGACTCATGTCGTTGAACGCTTCAACGCTCAATAATATAACAAGGATATTAGCAACCATTTGTAGCTACCGGCACTTGAAGGCGGATATGTTCCACATACTTTCCGCAGCCCTACACAGGGATAACATAACAACCCCAAACTTAACTATGTTGAATATGACGCCGAGAAATGGACAGACCGTGCTTTGAAGCTTTGACGATCTCAGCGTTTTCGGAGATGGCTGGGCGATATCTAAGCATTGAGCGTCAGCAGGCCTGTTTCCCTTGCGGTTCGTGCCGCACCGATGCAAGTGTCTTGAGGTCGTGATGATCTCTGTGTTCTAGAGATCTCGACAGCGATCGTGAGGTTGCTATGCAAAGACAACGATCTTTGCAGCTGATGACGAGTCCAAGAAGCACGTTGCCGGTCCAAGCAACTTGAGGCCAACGACCGATATCATTCGGAAATGCGATTGGGCAAGCAAGCGAGGGCCCGCAGAGCCACGCGTCGCGGATCGCCGTTTCTGCTTTTGGCGCTTTGCGCCACATACATGATGTATAGCCTCAAATTTGCCAAGTCGGGGTCTCATGCATCGCATTTTGAGATTTCTCCGGTATGTCGGCGCTCCTCGAAGTTGGTGAAGGTTGCGGCTGCAGCTTGCGGCTGCAGCTTGCCGTGGCTTTGTTGCCAGCGTGCGAGGCGACATCGGAATTTGCAAGAACTCGTCGCTCCAGCGAAGTCCCGAATTCGAAGTTCGAGGCCCCCTCGAGTGATGATTTGCGAGACATGCACTTGATGCTGTTCATCCAGTCTGTTCATCATTCTCCCGCGGGCAACCACCGCAGATTGCACATCTCATCATAAGGCATCTCGAGTCGGGGAATACGATGGTCATTCTGGAAGCTCTGGAGTCTGAAAAAGCAAAGCCAAGTTGGCGTCCCGAGACATCGACGAGACGGCAAACCGCGGAGTTTCGCTTTCCGGCCGGGGGGAGAGAGCGATGGTGGAATAGCCACACTTCACAGGTCGCGGAAGCTGCAGAAATGGATTTCCATCAGGAGCTGTGGTTAGTTTCTGGTCCCCGATGCGCGGTGATCGAGTAGGCAGTACATCAAAGTCCAGAAACATTGATGTTCGGGGTCTTTAAAAGAATGATGCGGGCAAGAAGGTGTAGAAGGTGTAGATTGAAGCTTGAAGGATCAAGAAAGCAACTATTCTGCCCACTCTCACCGCCCAGAGTCCCCCGCAAATAGAAGCTTGAACCACCCCCCTCCACGCTATCTCCGAATCTCCGTCCTCAACCACAACGAGCTGAAAGATCAGAGAAGAATATCTCTCCCGCTCTCCCACTCTTCCTCTTTCCATCCAACAATCGGTCAGGATCTCAGGTCCAATCTCAAACAGCGCAAATCCACTGAACACTCTCGTCACCATGTGCAGAAAAGCAACCTGCGAATCCTGCCGTACGTTTCCATCCATGACTTCCCCAGTCCCATCCCATACATTATCGAAAAGCCCCCAAGCTCTCAACCCACTTCAGAGGATCTCACCTTCAACTTCGAGAAAGCACGAAGCTAACTTCATTCCAGAAAAGGCAACATGGTTCGGCTGCGGTGCACACATTCCCTCCGTCATGGTACAACCCATTCCTCCTCGTTAACTTCCCCCAAGTTCATAAGAATGAAATGACTAACAAACAAACAGGACAACATCCCAGTCGACGAGCGCTGTGCCTGTGAGCCGAAAGTCGAGAAAGATGGCAAGGAGTATCCTCCTATGGGCAAAGGACCTGCGTGACTAGCTTGGTTGCTTGGAACGTCCAAGAAAAGTGGCGACGATACGGCCGATGAGCTGTGAGATTTCAGAATTTTGACTCCAAAGCCGAGGATGGAGAATAGGTAGTAATCTGGGTTTTGGACCGGAATTTGATGTATTTGAGCGCGCTGGAAAAGCGTCGAGGTTAGGGCGGGAGATAAAAACGAGGCGAGTGTTTGGTTTTTGTGGAAATTGCATGATGTCGTTGTTTCAATAACAAAACCATTAAAACGTGTGCCTTTTCCAGCACCGCTATCCGGGCCCAAAACATGGAGCAAAAACCGCAGCACACGGTTCGGTCGAGAAAACTTGCAAACTCAGCATATTGTAACCGAGGGCTTTATTATTCACCAGGTGTATTTGGATATTGCGGAAATGAAGGCGCGAAACCATGCAAAGCTTTGAAAGAAAGCGGTGGCTTGCAAATGGATGTAAGAGAGTTTTTGCTATATTACCACCTTTATTCCGTGTATAATATAAGCTATAAGGTATTACTCGAAAGCAGAGAAACGAAGCTAGGGATGAAACGAGGGTTCCCAGCGAATATTTGGGCTGCTGGGGTCGCAATGCTGTGGGTTTTGGGCAAGATATCGAATCCTTTTCGCCGATCGAGTTCTGCGCTTGGCTGTCAAGTTACCCCATGATATCGAGGACGTACAAAGGAATCTCGGGGTGCTGCCAAGCGTGCTCTCGGCGTTTTCATTTTTGTATAAACTCAGGCTGACGGTCTCTCGGCCTTGGAATAAACTTGTTGTGAGTGATATTGACGCACGAGAGAGGTCTGGCAATGAGAGCGCTTTTGCTGCAATCCTCTCGGTGCGTCCCAAAACACGGCTTCGCTCTATACGCATCGAATCCTCCCGAGCAGGAAGACGGAACTGTGCTTCACGGGTGGGATATAAACAAGGCTTTAATTGGAAAAGCGAAGGCTGTACAGCCACAAATGGCGTGGCAGCGATATATGGCCGAATAGAGACAGAAGTTGGGGGGAAAAAACGTATTTTTTGAGCGAATGCTCGACCAGCATAACACGACGCGGATTACCGTCGAGGAACTTTTTAAAAACCTCGCCGAGTGGCCAATCGAGACGGGAGGGCCGATATATGCTGCAGTGGATTGTGAAAAAGGAACAATTCGAGCGAGACCTATTGGAGCTACCGTCAACGCGAGAACAAGAAACGCTACGAGGATAAAGGGAGAAAAGAGACACAGCTGGTCTACCTTCCACAACTCCATAGTTATTGTGAAACGCGTTTTCTCAACCACCTCCATGCTTGAAAGCAAAGGCCGACACAACACTATTAAAAAGCGGTAGCGTGCAAGTGGACGTAATTCGGCCCTTTTCCCTCCCAAAGCAACCCAGTGCTAGTTCGCAAGAGTGGGGTTGCGATCAACGCCACCTCTGCTACCGTCACGCCAAAGCGCCCTTACAGGCTTTTCCCTTTCTCAGAATCATATACCTCTCTCGAGCTCCTGCGGCCTGCCAGGTACAAAAGAATCATCGCAAGGCATGGACTTTTATTGCAAAATTTGAAAACTTGCACATTTCAATTTGATTTTATGCAAACTCAAATCACATATTTGTATGTATTTTGCTAAAGTGTTTGGAATTTCACGGCTATTTGCTACACACCGACACGAAGAACGAAATATCGAAGTATCTCGAAGTACTTGGAGATTTCTATTGGCTACCTCGACGATCATGATACAAAATATCGTTATTTCAGATTTCAGAGAATGTAAATGTACAGGAATATGATACATTATAAAGACAGACAGACCATGTCCACCCCATGTTTTTTGTGTACGCAGTGTATATCAGACTTCATCCCATACCAGCACATCTCGTAACCTTTCCCAAACCGTGCCCCTGACCACGGAAGCGAGTGTATGCCAGATTTCATCAAACCATCTCCGCAGCGACCTCCTGGGCCGAAACGCTCACGGCTCCTTTGCCGCTATCCGCTTCCCCAACGGTAGTCTCCACCACATTCACAACCGGCTTCTTATCCCTCACCATCTCATCACCAGCCCTCTGTCCTTTTGGCTTCCCACCCCCAAACAGCCCCTTCCACTCCTCCACCACCCCCCTATAATCCTCCGGCCCATACGGCATCAACATATCCCTCCAATACGCCTTCACGCCCCCCAACCACCCCTCTTTCTCGCCCTTCGCATTCTTGCGATCCTTCTCCAGCCCCAAATCCTGCAACAACATATCCACATACGGCATCGCATCAAACACAAAATCCGGCATCTTGCTCTGATACCCCTCCGGATACCTGTGCACAAAATAGCGATTATGCAGCACCGTCTCCCACCTCACCTTTTCCATCTCCTCATCTCTCTCGTCCCTCTGCTCTTCCAGATCCTTCGCCTCCTTCACATCCCCAGCATCAGCAGCAGCAGCACTGCAACCAGGACGCACAAGCTTCCCATCAAAATAAGCCGTAATCCAAAGCGCCTGCATCTGCGCGCAAACCGGCGTAAAAAGACTACTCAGCGCCCCCGCAAACGCCACATCCCGTTCACCCCAGTACTTCGGCGGCACCATAAACCTGTACAGCTTGTACGGCTCCTGTGTCAGCTCCGGATGCGCAGCCTCGTTGGGCTCCAGAGGCTTCATGTGTTTGTTGACCACAGGCCTGGTTGAAAGAACCGGGAAGCGACGGAAGATTTCGCGGTCTGCGGCGTCGATTAGGGCTTGTTCGGCGGATGAGGGCTTCTCGGACGAGGGGTACGAGGTCGGTATGCCGAGGTCTTTGGACGGCGAAGGGGTAGAGGAAAGGAATGCGAAGGGTGGATTGTGTTTCCAGCCCGTAGCGCAAATCAACGCATCAGTCTCCAGCCTCATACCACCCGAAAGTGCCACCTCCCTTTTCCCAAGGCTTTCCACATCCGCAATGTGAATCTTCACAAGCCCGCTGTCGCGCACGAGGGCGAAAAAGTCGGTTTTGTAGTTTAGGATGGAGAGCTTGGTGTCGGCGTAGAAAGCATCGTACCAGGGCTTGAGCTTGGCGGTTTCGGGGTGGGCGTCGTAGTTGTTGAGGGAGGTGACGTCGGAGCCGAGGACGTTCCAGAAGGTTTTGGTGAGGGCGCGGCCGAGGGTGGATGTGTGGAGGTGGTGGCGCCAGGTGGCGTGGCCGTCTTCGTGGCCCCAGGGGCAGGGGGAGAAGAGGGTGAGGAGGCGGGTGTTGACTAGTTTTTCGAGCCACTTTTTGGCGGGTGTGACGTATGGAGGCTGAATGGTGTCAGTAAAGTAACAAATACGGCCGTTGAGGAGGTTGAGGAGAGGTGGCTGATGAGTGGCAAAAGGGGTTCAAAAGGAAGCGTCGTGGCTGTTCTAGAGATGACCAGCAACGGCCAAGGCGGAAAATAGAAAGTAAAGGGGACTCACAGCCATCCAGACCGGACCATGTCCTGATTCTATTGGTCAAGTCAGCTTTTGGATCCCGTGATATTTCAATATTGCCAGGAGGCTCGGACCTCCATTGAAATGGGATAGACACATCACACAAAGGATATGACAATTGATCTTTGGAGCCATTGTGCAGAATGAAGCATAAAAGAACATCAAACAAACTGAACAGAGACATACCTCGAATCACCCAATCAACTGGAACCCCCTTCGACGCCAAAGCATAGACAGCATCCCATGCAGACTTGTTGCCTCCCAGAACCGTCATCTTCTTGGCAGCCTCGAGGTATTGCCAGTTCTCTGTAACCTGGCTAGAGTGAATTACTGGTGCGTCAAAAGTCTCGCTTCCCCTGAAGCTAGGCATAAGAGGATCGCTCATCATGCCAGTAGCCACAATCAATTTTCTCGCCCTGACAGTTTGAGCAGATCCCGCCGTCTCCTCGGCTAAGCTCTCTACTTTCAAGACCCAGCCTTTGGAGCCCGTGTCGCGCTCTGCACTCAAGACTTTAGTGCTCAGACGGAGGTGTGGTTGCAAGTTGTTGTGAGACGCATAGGCGGAGAGATAGGCTAGAACATAGGGAGCCTCAATATGCTCGCCAGACTTGGTCGGAACTTGGGGCGCCATCGGGAAATCGGGGAACTCGTAGGTACCCAACATATTGTTGGTCTTTAGGCCTGGGTAGTTCCGGTACTTGTACCATAGTCCACCAACGGATGGGCTGGAATCGAAAATTCCTAGATTGGCCTCCGGGTGGATCTTGAGATAGGTGGTTGCGGCGACAAGGCCATGGAAGCCTGTAGCGAGTTAGATCGACTTCCATCATAGAAAAGAACCAATTGGAGACAAAGTCTTGATCAAAGACAAGATCGCCAAGCTTGAGATATTCCGGAACCTCTACTGAGAGGCTGGAAGCTTCACTATCAGAGTATGCTGTGCTAGTGTGGTGGTGGAGGATCGGGTGAACGACGACAAAGGACAATCGGAGACATACCAGCGCCAATGATAGCAACATCAATGACATCCATTGTCGTACAATTGTTGATTAAGAAGTCGTATGACAAGTTTGGACGCCGAAACTAGGTGTTTTCAGCCCACAATTGATGAGTGGCGGTTTTGTAGCTGTTCGGGGCTTCAGCCACCGTCGACACGATTGCTAGAGCGAGCTTCAGAAATGTAGCGAACCAGCAACCTGGCTAGTGGAGATCGTCTTGTTGAAGTGGTTTCGGCCAAGTTACTTGCTGTCGGCGCTCCTGTACGAAGGAAAGTCGAAGATATTGCAGAGACTGGAGGAGGTACTCAGGTAAAGAGCTGAAGAAAGCGGGGTCGATTCCGCTCGAGATCTGTGAGACGTTGGGTTCGTAACACACGATTCAGAGGAAGCTTGTTGATTCAGAGGAATAGAGTTCCACATGCCAAGAGAAAGTCAGATGTGGAGAAATGTGGAATCAATTCCACAGTGATCAACGATCAACGCGTGGAACGGAGGATCCCCAAGATATTTGAGGAGTAGGAAAAGCGTGGCTAAAATGAAAGGTGCAATTGGGGGCCAAAAAGACTGTCGCCACAAATACCTGATAATCAGTCCAGACCAGGAATACATCTGAGCACCTACCCAGCATTCGATTTCCGCAAGACCAACATCCCATGAGAAGGGTTCTTTGTGCAGCCGCGGCATGGTGTTCCAGGAGCAGAGAGACCGGGCACAAGATTGACGAGGCCGGGGACGGGAGACGGGAGCAGGGGACCCGTGGGAGTTGGTGGTCTCGGACTGACACTCGGACCCTCGGATCATCCCCCGTCTGTCACTCGTATCCCGCCGCCTACCACAGTGTCGGGAGGCGTTGCTTAGCCATGAGCTGAGCCCTGACGCCTCATGTCCGATGGCCATCCAGATCCCTTGCGCATCCCGATGCAGGGGAAGCACAAGAAATTTCTCCCGACGACGCTAGACTTAACGCAGTTGAGATGGACGACGGATGAGATAGGGGGGAAGATGTCAGGCCTTGGAAGTTTGGGAAGCTTGAGAGAGTTGAAATAGAGAGTCGGTTGCTATCATGATATCATGTATCAGCGATAGGAATTAGAAATAGGGAAGTTCCGCAGTGTGTTGCAAGTTTGCGGGGCACAGGGGGAGAATGGGATGCTGGGACTTGTCCGGATCGTCGGAAAGAGACTTCATCCTGTCGCCTGTGCGCATTATCACATGCATACATGCGTATGCACTGCTGGCGTGGATGTTGGCCGACGGGATCAGCATCGATGGAAATTTGAGGTTTGGGGGTCGCTTGATGGTGATGATCAAGATGTCTGAGTCGCGATTGAGTGCTTATGTGGTGGATTGAGGCAGCGGGAGCTTTGGCCCCCACGTGTCCCAAGCGCGTGGACTTCTTTAGCGCCCGCCCGGGCCGGTCGCTCCGCCCCAGTGAAGTCGAAAATGCCGAACTCCACCTCCTCTCCAAGACACCTCCAACATCCGATATCCCAGGCCAGGACCTGCGTTTTTTCGAATTTCCGCACGTACAGGAGGGCGGAAGATCCCAGCCTGACCGGGGTCCATTTTGACACCGATCGGCAATTCTCAGGCGACAACTCCACTTCCGCCCCATGTGCCCGATGCAGCCGTCCGCATATCCTCCAAACCACCTTTTCGATGAATCTGCCACTGATCTGGTGTAGCCCCTGATCATCTTCTCAAATCGGCCAAAAAGCAAGAAGACAGTCTCGCCTCTAGTCGGTCATCGGAAGCCCTTTGCCACTGTGGCCTGTAGTGCAATCTACAGAGCTGAGAGTCGCAAGGTAGGCTCTGGAAACACTCAAAGTTTGTCCATCTATTCTCGTTTTATCCGACTATCAAAAGTTGATGCTATCTTGCGTCCAACACGTCTGCTGGAAACTCCACTGTCGTGCGTCCAGGGGATGTACCACTCGACTTCCCGAGTACTCGTCTCTGGCAGGTGGCCAAGCGCCTGTCACTGTCACTGTGCGTGCCCCACGACTCTGCATCGACATTCTGCAACACATTGGGCAAAGAGCGGCACTCTCGTTCCTGATCATCCCAGCCCTCTTCCCGCACCCCACCCTCCCATCGGAAATTTTCTTGCTATTGAGCCTATTGACGAGTGTCAAGCCACGTTGGCGTCGAAATTTTCAAGCCAGAGGCCCTGGCCAGGCACTGATATGCCCAGTGTAGGACGTTGCAACCCGGGCGGAGGCACCCCAGGTGTGGAGGTAAGTGGCCAAGTTCCTTTCCTCGTTGCTTTTGTCACACAGTGTGCGGAGATGTGACCCCTCCCGACGAATAGTAGTACTTCCACGAGATGTCGTATTGCAGAAAAACTGGAAATAGTTATAAGCATGCTGCATTGGCTACCGCATGTGGTTCGCGAAGTCGCTGATGTCTTAACCAAGCCCGCCAGCATATTTGTGCTCGAAACCTCTGTACTCTGTTGGTGAAGGATCCTGTCTCTCGTTCATATTGTTCAACTGTCTTCACCATGGCCGACGACTTCACCACCGAGGCTTTCACCCTCTTGGGTTTTGGCCTTGTCATCATCGCTTTTCGCATATATTGTCAATTGATCAAACTGGGCTGGAGACATTTGCAGGTTGATGACTATGTCATGCTGCTGGCAGCGGTAAGCTCATCTATCTCTCTGTACCCGAGCCATGGCTGACAATGCTGTGTAAATCAGGTAGTTTATTCTCTTGAAACGGCGGCAGCTTACTCGGTAGGCGCCAAATACCAAGGACTAGCAAATAATGGAATGTCAGACGCGGAGCGTGCTGCTCTCGATCCCGAATCCGAAGAATACCACACGAGAGTTGGAGGATCAAAGTTACAACTGATGGGGTGGAGCTCGTACACTCTTTTACTATGGTTGTTGAAATTAACCTTATGTATCTTGTATTCGAGGCTGACGTGAGTGTTCTCGATCTCCCTATGAAGTTATTGCTTCAACATCTTCCCTATGCGCTGCTTGCGACTTGACATTCTCGTCTCTGCCCTCCAGAGCACCTGCTAATCTCTTTGGAATACAGAAAAGATGTCGTTGGCCTCGTGATACTACCGAAAATCGGACTCGGCGTACTTCTTGTATCATATTTGGCCACCGAGCTATCCATTCTTTTTGGTTGCGGTCTTCCCTTCGAAAAGAATTGGCAGATCAACCCCGATCCCGGCAGTGAGTACAAAAACATCCATCGAGTTGGCACAAACTAAATCGTCACGGCAGATTATTGTACGCCAGCCATATCAAAAATCGACGTTCTCGTCACCGTTGTTCTCAATGTCGCTACAGACCTTTACCTTATGTCAATTGGTTTCGCAGTAAGTCTCACATCTTCCATACCACACTCCTGCGAGAAAGTACTGATAGCTTTTTGTAGCTGTTGTGGATGGCGAACATGCCGCGCCGCAAGAAAATCACTCTTGTTGTGATTTTCTCAGGCGGCATATTTGTCATGACGGCTGGCATTCTTCGCTGCGTTTTGATTTTGACAGTACGTATAAATGCAAAGCTGCGAACCATTCACTGCGCGTTCTCTACACTTGCCTCTCCCCTGTCCATACCTCTACGTTCTATTTCTTTCAAACCTCTCTCGTCATGCGTCCCTACTACCCAGCCATTGTTCTCAACACCCACTAACATCAAACCACAGGACCCCGTCAACGGTGCCCAACAAGCAGGCTCCTGGGCCGTCCGCGAAACCTTTGTCGCAGTCTTTACCACCAATGTTCCAATAGTACATCTCCCACCTTCCTATCTCCCCTTTCCTTTCATTCCACCTTTCCCTCGAAAAGCCCACCACTTCTTCCCCCTCTGTTCAACCATCCCGCTAATCTCCATTCCTCATTCCACAGATCTACCCCACCGCCAAAGCCCAAATCTCCCGCATCTCCCGCCTCCCCGTAATCACCAGCATAACCAGCAAAGTCTCCAGCACCGTCTCGAAAAACTCTTCCAACATCGGCACCGCACTCTCCTCCAAAAAAGGCGGTAGCGGTGGCTTTGGAATGATTAGTATCGGCGGCACCGATGAGAGTGGCCGTAAAGTGCGCAAGAGCATGAAACGAGACAAGTGGGCTGGTTTGGGTTTGACTACTTTGGGGAGTAAGGTTGATTTGACTACTGTGAACGAAACAGAGTTGGATGAGCGGAATGGTCGTATGACGCCAGGCATGCCAAAGCACGAGGATGTGGAGAAATTTGCGGGACTGACGTATGAGGATGCTAAGCAATTTGATGAGGGAAGTGGGAGTGGAAGTGTGGATGAGATTCGTCGGTCTGCAGGAACACCCTTTCCTGTCGAGCCCACAGCGCATCTCGCAAGTGCAGGCGTAGCAGGCTTGGATTTCGGAAACGCGACAGAGGTGGAGAGTAGGAGGAGTGGAGTGGCGCAGACGGAGAGAGAAGGGAGCGAAGATGGGATCCTGCCGGTGATGACGAATGTGACGCAGGGGAGTGAGGATACGCTGCCGCCGCATAGGGGTATTGCGGTCACGAGGGAGACGAATATTGATATTGAGAGGGCGAGTCAGAGTGCGATGAGTGAGAGGGACTGGGAGGGGGAAGGGGAAGGGGGGGAGGGGGGGAGGGGCAGGGGCACGAATGTGGGGTTTGAGATGAGTAGACGGGAGGTGGAGGAGTTGGTGCAGAGGAGGGAGAGCGGGGTGGGGAGGGGACAGGGGGGAAAGAAGAGGGCGGGTTATAGTGTTTTTGTGAGGCATGATTGAGAAGACTGTTTGGTTCTTTAATGATGATTGATAGTTAGTTTTCTTTTGTTCAAAATTCGTTCAATCCACTTGTTTAAACTTGCGGAAGTGGTAGCTTGACTACGATTCGTGGGATCTGTAATGCTTGTACCCTTTAGTGTTGAGCTGTGCGGAACACCGCTAGCTCCTTGTCTGGCTAGGGAGCTCTAAGCCCCTTGTGTAGAGAGCTCTAAGCTCTTTATTCTAGATCTCTTTGAAGCTAGGCTCTTTGTAGCTAGCCTCTGTGGTTGAGTCCTTTATTCTTAGCTTACAGCTGGCTAGTATAAGACCAGCCAGCTCCACTTAGCATTTACGTCGATTCCTACATTCTCAGACTTCAATAGTTGGCCACTGTGACAGAAAAGCTGATGAATCATAGCCGTCAAATGAAGCACAACGGATTTCACTTCTTAGGATGCAATGCAATGGATGTGGTTTCAAATCCGATGACTTGAGATTCAAGAATCAAGTAGTGAATAGTCTGCTGTGACCACGCTTGAATTCTGCTTTCCGCCTCAGACTCAGCAGAGATCAACGCTTGAATTATTGAAAGACCATGCTATTCCCTTTGGGGACTGCGCTTCAAAGGCATCAACCGAAGGAAGACTTCCTGCAATGCAATAACCCAGGGGTACCGCTCAGTTGTCTCGATATCTCACTCAGAGCTTTCTCGTATCCAGCAGACGCCAATCCACAGCTGCCTCGTCTTTGAACGTACCCCAGCACCAGATCTCATCGAACAGGCGAGAACTTCGTGAATTGCGAGTACGGTCCCGCTAAAGTCCCTAGCTGTTGTCCTCGAGCCATTCATGCAGCATCTTGATAGACTTCGGAAAATAGTGCTTTCCAATAAACTCAGGCACAACCTGCTTAGCCGCCACCAGCAGATCCAGCGCTCTCGCAATATTGAGCGAGTCGTCTGCTTCCAATCCCCCACAGCCATGACCAGCAACCATCTCATCCCACACTGCGAGCCTGCTCAACAGCATAGCAATTTCCTCCAGGCTGTGTTTCTTGCTGGAACTCCCCAGGTTGAGAAGACCCAGCAAGAATTTGGCCAAGGTGGCAAAGTTCTGGAAAAACAGATATGGCTCTTCCTTAAACATGTCGCCGAAGAATTTCTCGTACTCTTGGAGTGCCTTGTGCAGTTTGGGGAGGTTGGTTTGCAGATCGTTGGCGGACTGGATGGCGCTCTCGATGGAGGCTTTGGCGGACTTGAGGCATTTTGCTTGCACTTTGGTCCAGATTTTTGAGTCCTTCAGGAGGGTCTTGTTGATTGCCGTGATGGCTCGGTGCTGCGTGGAAGCGCTGGTGAGTAGCGATATAAGATACATTCTTTCCACTTTGGGGTTGATGGGGAGGGGCTGTTGTTCCGCTAGAGAGGGAATGATGCTCGCATGGAGCATGTTGTGAGCCGAGGCCAGAGACCTCAGGGCGGCTCGAAGTTCGGCATCTTTGAAGATGACATCGCCGATGGTCTGGAGATCGGTCTGGTCGCAGTGTTGGATGATGATTTGGGCTTTCCTCAACTGGTCTAGGAAATGTTAGTTGTTCATTGGATTCGTAGAGAACACGGGCTTTACGAACTCTTGTTCACGCCCTCGGCAACTGCTTCGGTTTGCTTGGTGTCGACATTGTCATCGATGCGTGCACGCTTGTTTGCTATTGCCAGGTATCAGCGGTCTGTGGAAGTGAAGCAGGTGGTGGTTGAGAGCAGATCAGATCAGGTATTGCTAGAACATACCAGAAGTCGAAGCTCCTTCATCTTCCGGAACCTCTCTCTTTGGAACAGCCATGGCTCCAGGTGAGTCTGATCGCTGTTGGTAGCTGTAGTGGGATCAAAGTGGGTGTGAGGTTGAAGCTAGAGAAGAGCTGGAGGAGTTGATGGGAGTTGGTGGGAGTTGGTGGGAGTTGGTGGGAGTTGGTGCTGAAGTGGAAGAGATGGAGTAGATATGGAACGCCAAGGTTTGCTGCTAACAGTCCGGCCGCGGTGAAGTATTTCCGGGACAAAGGGAGCCGGGAGTTTGTGAATTCAAGTTTCAGGGGCGATTTGAGCATTGATTTCCCATGGAAGCTAGAGTCAGTAGATCTCAAGTCGTTGTTGAACATTCACCATGGATCTGCATCTAAGAATCACAGGATTTGGGGAACCAGTAATTCACTTTCATCCATATGTTCACACTTATGGACATATATTATCAAATGAACGCATGTTTGTCTTTTAAACTACAAACTTGAAAAAATCAAGTTGCACCCAAGCACTTCATTCTCAACCCCCCTATTCCCTCTTTCTACCCAAACTTAGCAAAAAAATCAACGGATAACAACGCTAATAACTTAGAAATCCACCCCCCAGAATTAACTTAGTCACCTGTCACACACTTGGGAGGTGGGACTTGCGTTATTTGGGTACCCAGGCATCGAATTTCCTTTCTGAAAGCCTTGCGTAACAATTCAAACTAGTTCAGGACATCCTCTATTTTCTTATTAGAGATTTACCAATTTTTTTGGACTATTCCTAATTCTTAGGGTTATTCCTAAATCCTAATTACTGGAAATATTCCTGATCACGGGACTTCGCGGATGTTGGTGGTTGTGGACCAGACCGCAGCTGCCTTGGTCGAAGTGGAAGCGCGGAGTAAAGAGTAAAAGTCGGGGCTAAAGCGGATGACGCTGCTCTTCAGCGCTAATATTTACTGCTCTCGCGTCAAAGCAGTTCCCACGGTGAGTGGAAAGATACGCCTAGTGGACGCATTTCGCCGCTGCTGAAAGTTTCAGTTAGACGAAAACAGTCTGAACGCAGCTTTACTTAGTAATTAAGAATCGCCCCGGTGATTAGGGATATCCCGAATGCGGAATGCTTACTAGGAATATTCCAAAAATCAGGACTATCCCAGATAGCTAAAAATATTCTAATTAATTTGGAATAATCTGAGTAATTGGGAAGACTCGAAGTAATTGGGAATACTTCAAGTGATTGGAAATACTCCAAGTAATTGGGAATACTCCAAATATCTAGGAATACTGTAAGTATTCGGGAATATTCCAAGCGATTATAACATTGTGCGTCACTCTTCTCTGCCGGTGTTCGGACTTTGTTCATGGAACTGTACATTTGGACAAGCACATAACTGTCTTTTGTTTTGCAAGCTTAAAGGATCAAATGGCACCCTCTTGAGTCGCTCAACTACCCCTTTCCGCCCGAAAAATCAAACTCCTTGGAGAGCCAATAGCGCAATGCAGTCTCATGCGCTGTGTTCTGAGACCCATTTCTTGATCATATCAATGAACTTGGGGAAGAACAGCTTCTTGATAGACTCGGGCATCGTGTCACGTCGCATTTCAAACTGGCCCAATATCCATTGGATGCGCACCAAGTCGCTGACATCCAGCGCCTCGCAACCACATCCAACCAGTAAATCATCCCAATCGCCCAGAGTAGTAATCAGCTTGTAAACAGCATCGATACTGTAACGATTGCCAGAAAAAGAACAGGGGTTGATAGCGATTAAGACCAGCCAAGCAAATTCAATGGTAGAAGCGCTTGGTGTTTCGTCGAGCGATTCATAAGCGATCTGGAACTCCGAGAAAAAGCTTTCCAGCTTCTCGACAGTGGCCGGTGTGTCACGGACAGATGGCTTTGCTAGCTCAGACAGGCGATTGACAACAGCTTTGAACCACTCTTTGTAGAACTCTTTCCAGATGTCGGAGGTTCTAGCTGTCTTGTTCTCGATCACTCCAAGAGCTTGTTGCTGGGTGGCATCGTGATCGAGCAAGAACATTAGGAACCACCTATATCCTGGGGCCTGCAAATCCGTGGGAATTGTCTTCAGTTGTAGGCCGGAGCGCTGAATTGGCTGGCAGAGCTCGCGCGATGTATTGGCAGACTGGAAGACTGTTTCTAAATCTGCATCTAGTTTCATTGCAGACCCGATCTTGTCGAGGGAAGCATTAGAGATGAATTGGAGGATGAGCCGAGCCCTAGCCAATCGCTCTGAGAAGCGTCAGTTGAAGTTCGTCGGATAATAAGGTGGGTGGGGTGCATTTTAAACTCACTCTTCTTCACCTCAGGATCGCTCAGAGCCTGAGAAGTACCACCGTTATCGCCCTGGTCATTCCTTGCGCGCTTGGTCGCTGCCACGATACGTCAGCGGTTGGAAAATCCAAGTTGAGGTTGGCCCTGGGCCACGCGCGTGGTGACTTACAAGAACCTGAAGCAGTAGCTCCTTGCTCCTCTTCGACCTCTCTCTTCACCACAGGCATGGTTGCGGCGACGACGGGGGAGACGATGACTGGGCTTGGAGTTGAACCTTGTGCCCCACGGGAAGGCGTAGTGACTGGGTCAACCTGTGGGTTGGCGGTGGCTCGCGGTAGGTGACGGAGGTTGAGTGAGCTCCGGATGGCGCAGCACGGACACGCATTATATGTAGCTGTTTGTCTTGTTGACATATAGCAGCCTAGAATCTAAGCACTTCCGGCTCTTTAAAGAACAAATTCTTTGAAAGGCTACAGCGGATGCAGCCTTTGGACGTCAATGTTTGCTGCTACAGGTAACAGTCATGTGAAATAATATTCCCAAGTTACTTGGAATATCTCCAATCACTTCGAAGACTTCCCAATCCCCGTTACTCGGGATATTTTCAATCACTAGGAGTATTTTGAATTACTTAGAATATTCCCAGTAACTTAGCATATCCCTGGTTACTTGGAATAGTTCTAATGACCCGGGATATTTCCAGTTACTTTGATTTCATAGACCGTATCCAAAATTCACGTTCATAGATCCAATACAACAGGTGAGAGTGCAGGTATATTCTTGGATCGTAAGACTCGCTGAATTACGACTGCTGTGTCCAGACTGCTGGACTCGTTCGAATAATCGAACTCGATTGACCTCCCCAAACTCAGCTCGCAGAAAAGAACCTAGAACTGCAGAAGCCGTACATCCATTCCCTAGAGATCTTCGGCCGGAAGTGGTCTCTCACTTGTGTTTTTCGAGATCCACGCCTCTATCATAGAAATGGTAGTGGGGAAAAAGGAGTTCTGAAGGGATTCAGGAAGACGCCGTCGTGGGTGCAGAAGTTGCGACTCAAGCGTGGCCTTGATTTTCTCGAGATGTTCGACCTCCAACGCTTCAAAAGCTATCCCAGCAAGAAGCTTATCCCATTCTACGAGGCAGGTCATCAATTTGACGACACCGTCAATGTTGTGTCGACGTTCGAGGGATAGAATGTCCACCAACACTACAAACACGCAACAGCTGGCGCAGAATTCCGCGCGTGGACTGTTAATAAGGTCTCCACGGGCGACCCAATCTTCCCGGACAAATCTGTCAAGCTCCGTGACAGCTCCTTTCAAGTCTTTCGTACCGAGGGATACCAGTTTGTAGGCAGATTCTAGCAAAACCTCAAAGTATGTCTTGCAAACCTGCCTCTGAAGAACAGGGGTATCATCTGCTACTTTGTTGACTGTGGTAACAGCATTGAGTTGGGTGGCCTCGTTGATGAGTAGAAACAAAAGCTGCGCCTTCAACTCTTCTGGTTTGTCGGGAGAGAGTGGGAGATGGGGCTTGGGGGTGAGATCGAGTCCGAAACGCTGAAATCACGTGCCGCAACCCAAGCTTCCATGACAGCTCGAAGTTTCGGGTCTTTCTTCATGCAATCGTAGAGTGTTTGGACGTTCTCCGGGGAGCTGAACTTCATGGTGTATTGAGCTCGACCCAAGTTCACTGAGAGTCGTCAGACTGGCGCTGTTTCTGTAGTGGTGGATGGGATTTGAACTAACTCGGTACCGTCGGATCAACTTCAACTGGAGCCTTAGCACTACCAGGCTCATCTCCTTGAGAAATACGGGCGCGCTTGTTTGGTGGTGCTACGACGCGTCAGCAGCCTACAAGCAGAATGATAGCGCAGAAGAGGTTAAACTCACCATCAACTACCTGAACTTCGTCGTCTCCATCTTCGACTTTGATCTCCCGCTTCACTGGAGGGCGAGACATTGTGGAAGGTGAAGATTGGTGGCAGTGGTGTGGATGTTGGTGGTCGTGGGCTGCAGAGGGTGAGGAGAGGAGAGGGAAGCTTGCTTAAATAACCGGGAAAAAGAGGTCATGTGACTGCTTTAACGGCTGGGAGTTTGCTGCCAATCGCATCAATGTATTTCCGCACTAGTGAGCCTGTGAGAATATTCAGCGTCATCCGGGATATGGAAATTAGAGGGGAGAGATCAATTCATAGTTCACGTCAGTTGATGATTCACATTATTTCAGGCGCGAGCTAAACCCTGTCTGGAGCTTCGAAATTCAGAATAAGCTAAGTCTAATCGGGACACTGCTTTATCCCCTAGTCCGCAAGAAATAGATATTTCCTGATTGTCTGAGATATATCCCTGGTCATTGAGGATAGTACCTAATCCTTGGGGACGTTCACAATTTTTCAAGACAATTCTAATGACTTGGGGTATTCCTAACAATTCAAGAGGGCTTCAAACTTCTTTTGTCTTATTGTGTATTCCCGACCCCAGCACCCTTGTTGGAGCGAAAAGGGAGAAAGTGGGCCCCAACTAACTCAAGAGCTATTCTCCGAGACCCATGTCTCCAAGATGGAGATGGTAGTGGGGAAGAAGCAGTTCTGAAGAGATTCGGGAAGTTTAGACCGTACCTGCAAAAGACCTGGAGTCTCATTCTCTGGTCCAACAAACGATAGTTCCTCTTTGATGAACTCGAGATCTTCTTTGTCCAAAGCTCCAGGTTCAGAACTCAACCCAGCAAGGATTTTGTCCCATTCTGCAAGGGTACTCATCAATCTCGCAACACCATCGACACTGTGTCGACGCTTGAGATCTAGGGCTTCCACCAGACATCGAAGTAGCCAAGAGACAATTAGAAATCTGCGAGACGCATCGTGCTCCCAGAGTTTTGCCATAGTGGCCAGGTGTGTCTGAGCCAATTTCTCGAATTCCGTCATAGCCTTCTTCAGGTTTCAGGTCCCCACTTCATCGATAGCGTTCTCCAGATAATTGTAGTACGATTCCCTAACCTGGTTCCAAATCTCGGAAGACTCGGGCGCGCTTTTGTTGATTATCGTGGTAGCGTCTTGTTGAGTACCGTCATTCATCAGTATGAATAACAGCAGCGTCTTCAAGTCATCGTGCTTAGAGCGGGCTTCCGAGTCGGAGTCTTCGGAGTCAGAGTGAGTTTTCTTCTTCGAAGACGAGGAATGGCAAAGGTCGTACGCCGACGCGAAAGATTCCAGGACTGCTTTCAATCGTGCGTCTTCCTTTGCGGTTTCGTGGATTTTGCTGAGACTTTCCGGAGAGCTGAACCTCAGAATATGCTGAGCTCTGACTAGGTTCACTGTGAATTATTAGCTTGGAACTGGCACTCCACATCTAGAGAAAGATTTGATCATGTGAGCTCACCTGGGACCGCTGGTTCAAGTTCCCTGCGAGGCCGAGCTACATCAAAGTATTCCTGTGAGGTAGTGGTACGGGCCCGTTTTCTTGGAGAAGCTATATGTACGATAGATCAGCGGCCTGCAAGCAGCTCAAGAGGTCAAAAACATAAAACTCAAACTCACAGTCATCTGACGGCTTAGCTTGCTCGTCGGAAAGGTCTCCGAGCTTGACCTCGGTCAACGCGTCGTTGTCTTCGCGCTCGCGCTTCACCGAAGGCATTGCGAAGAGCAATGTTATGGGTACCGGGGATTATTGTTGTTGGCTGTGGCTTGCGAGTTGCGATGCTGTCGGCGATCGCGGGCGGCGGGCCAAGAAGCAAAGGAAGTGGAACCGGCGAAAACAAACGAAGCGCTTCAGCGCTGGCCGGGTAGTTTGCTAGTCGCGCTAGTGCGTTTCCGCGCCAGTGAAGTTGTGGAAGTATTGACTGCGGCTGCCTTTTAGACAGATTTGAACCACAAAATCGATTTAAGACTTTCTGTTTGACCAAGGCTGCCTGTAGCGGTGGTCCGTGCGAGAGGCTAGAGCTAGCGCCAAGACTGGGGATAGCTTCAAATTTCAATAGAGCTACCCTTAAGCAGCTCCCTTTTCCCTTTTCCTCTTCTATCCTTGCCAGTCACCAATCAACAATCACATGTGACCCCTACTAGTAGCACGTGCTTAAGTGATTCACTGCGACTCTGTTTCTACGGACACTTTTCTTGATTTCCCAGTATCGTAGTCAAAGGCATGTCTTTTTTTGAGTCTTTGTTTCTGATTTAAAAAATTCCCTCCCACCATTGACCGAAACTCCCAGTTTCTTCTATTTTTCACGTGAAGTCCAACATCTCCGTTCCCGAGTCAGTTTCGGTACAGCAGGTCAACCACGCTGTAACGGATTAATTTCAGGGTGAGCTGAATCCAGTTAGGAGTTCCAAAAATCAATATCGAGGACAAGCTAAGCCTAGTTAGACTACCGTACCATTAACAGCACAATTCACGCCTAAGAATTTCGGTGAAAAGATGAACAGCTGTACCCTTTATTTTGAGCTGAAGACCTGATGAACCTAACACCGACTCTTCATGCATTTAATGTACCCGAAATCTCGAAACCTCTCCGCCCAAACTCCACAACCGACCCACGCCCATTTATCTCACTTGTTGTACTTTGACAACAACTTCTCCACCTTCGGAATAGAAACAGGGAAATAGTAACCCTGGACGAACTCTGGAAGAGAGCGGCGCTGTTCCTTGAAATCCGAAAGCCTCTTCTGGCACTCTGCCACCCACAACTCCAGGAAAAACTCAGGAAGCGCGTCAGGAACCCCTTGGGATAACAGAGCATCCCACGCGGGAAGACTCTTTCGTAGCTGGATGATCCCCATTACGCTGCCCTCATGACATGGACTGCACAGGCTGTCCATCACGGACCAGAGCAGCAGAGACAGGTCTAAGAAAGCTGTACAACGTCCCTCGTGGATTCCGAACGAATGCTGATACGTCTGGATCGCCTCGTCCAGCTTGATAACGGCGCGTTTCAGATCCCTGAACGCACATCGGCCCTCTTCCATGATGCGGTCTTGTATAGCGTGGATGAGACGTTCATGGCTTAGCTCCTAAATCTTCGACCCATTTTTTGAGATGTCGTTGACTACAGCAGCAGCCTCATACTTCGTAGTGTCGTAGTACAGCAGATGTTTGAGATACGTCCTCCAAAATGCGCTCTTCATTGGGATCATTGCCTTTGGGCCGTCTGGGAACGACTCAAACTGGTCCTCGTAACTGCAGACCATGGCTTTGACAGATGGTGCGAGTTGTTCGTTTTCAAGGAAAGCGTCGCGGAATTGTTCGACGTGGCTGAGGGAACAGTACTTTAATATCATCCTTGCTCTCGCCACTTGCGCTTCGAGTTGTCAGCTTGGGACTTGATTGAAACGCTGGATATTGACTCTTACCCTCGTTTTCTGTCTCATGGTCTTTATAAAAGGCCCAGGTAAGAGTGTTAGTCACTAGGATACGTCAGCTACTTGCAGCACGGAATGTGGTTAACCCAAGAGAAACAGGAGCTCACGCACCCTCTTCAGCAGAATATGCAGAGCGAGACGCCCCGCTCTGAAAGCTTGGAGCCAGAAGAAGTCCGGTTTGTGCTGGAATATGTCAGCGCTGAAACATAGGAGATGGTCAAGGGAATGGGATCTTGGAGCGCACTAACCATATTCTGTAGACTTCACAGGACGATAGGGCGATTCGACTTGACGGGCTATTTCTCGAGGATGCTGCTTGTTGGTCACTGGGAGAAGTCAGCTGCTTGCAACTGGGGAATGTGCTTGACGCAATGGGAACTGGAGCGCACTCACTGTCTTCGGAAGAGAACGCAGAGCGAGACGCCCCGCTCTGAAAGCTTTTGTGTTGACGCTTGTTCGCTGTTGGAGCCGAAAGGTATCAGCAATCGCAAGATGGCAGACCTCGAAGGTAGAACAGGCACTTACATGGTGGGCCAGAGCCCCTGCCTTCTTCTAACTGCCGCTTTGCGGAAGACATTGCGACGTACGTTGGTCGAGAGCTCGAACGCCGTCGCTTGGGGGAGGTCTGCAGTCAACAAATCCGTCGACTGTTGGCAGTGCTCGTGGCGCACGAGAAAATTGGGACAGAGTTGACGAGCCGCGAGTGGAGGAGACTGGAATCAACAGTCCCAACGAGAAGGGGAGAGAAAGATGTTGTGGTCCTCGTGGATTTTGGGGGCGGCTGGAGCGGAGTGTGGGAATTGTACTCTGGGGGGAGTGAAAGCGCCAAAAGTGAAATCGGGAGAAGGCGTCTGCTCCGCAGCCTGACAGTTCCGCTAGCCTCGTCAAAGTAATTCCGTGTTGGTGAGCTTAAGGATCAGCACACTTCTCCGCTATCGAAAAGTCGTGCCGACTCTGACAGGAAGATCGTGTACCGGGGGACGAACCGCGTAACGCTCCAACCTTTCACTTCCTATACAACTTTGCCAATTTCCGGAGAGATCTAGGGAAATAGTGCTTCTTCATCGATTCCGGAAGAATGTCTCGCTGTCTCAAGAAAAGCGACAGCAGACTCCGGTACCATGCTGCCCATTTATCTCGGCCTTCATCATGAAGTGTATCGGCAGTAGGAGTACTCCTGGCCAGCAAGTTATCCCACCCCTTCGCACTGCTTATGAGTTTCGTGACGCCATCTTTTTCATGATTAGCATGAAATGGCAGGCTATTCACCACCGCCAGGAGGGTCTGAGACAAGTCAATGAAGACCTGATGTTCGCTTTCGCCAAACACCTTATACGAGTCCTGATACGCTTCCAGAAACTCATCGAGCTTCGTCACGGCAAGCTTGAGGTCCTTGAGCCCAAGCTCTCCCATCTTCTCAACGCGTTCGTACGCATCTTCCCGGAAGCCTTTTTCAGCATCCCGTCGGATGTCTGAACCGCTTGGGGCTGCGCTGTCAACCACGAGAGCAGCTCGGTCTCTGGTAGATTCGTGGCTGAGTAAGGATAGGAGAAACATCCTAAGCATTTTGGGATCAAGGGGAGTGGCTTTTGGCTCTTCTGGAGATAGGACAGAGCTTGAATAGAAAAACTCATGGGCCGACTGCCAAGATTGCAAGGCTGGTTGGAGCTGCATGTCTTCGCTCATGACATCTTGGATCTTTGAGACGGTGGCTCCACAGCAGTATTTTAGGATCATTTTAGCTCTGGCCAGTTTTGCTTGGAATTGTCAGTTGTGAGTTGATCAAAACATGGAGTTCGAAGCTCACTCTCATCTACAAAACTATAATCATCCTCGAAAGGGAATATATCATCGTCTTGACTTTTGTTTGCTACGAGAAGATGTCAGAGTTTGTGAATTCAACTTGTATAATATTTGAGACGAGAATATTAGAAAACGATAGAACACCTACTAGTGGGCGATCCAGCATTGGATGACAGGCTGGTACATGTATCTGATTCTGGTGGAGCAATATTGGCTGGAGTACTCAGACGGCTGCCTTCGCTGCTGTCTGAGACCCGAGCACGCTTCACTATGGTCTTGAATTAGTACGACTTCACAAATATAAAAAGGTATTATCAGCAAGCCTTACAAGGTGGATTCTGGACTGACGGCTTATCATCTTGGCTAGTACCCATAGCTTCGACCGCCTCGCTATCGCGCGCTCGTTTAGTTACCGGCATAGCGACTTCGCGAAATTGACAACTTGACTTTGACTGTGTGAACTGTGAAAAGAATTTGGACTCGAGTTTATAAGGTCACCAGCGTCGGTGGTTACACAAAAGTTTGAGAGGAAAAGGGGGACGACGGTTGAGTTTTCATCTCATTTAAAATGCGCGGGGAAACCCGCGCCGCCTTGGCCGCGTGCGGGTCTTTGCGCTATCACCTTGGTGATAAAACCTCCGACTATTAACAAGATCTCCGAAACAAAACAACCCACCAGGAACACATCAAGTCCACAGGAATGAAGCAAGTTGCAATAAAGTTTTTCCAGGTAATTTCGTACGATTCGAGCAGATTAAACCGATCGAAAGCCGAACCTCAACGTCGATTTAGAGACAAAATAATACTATCAGAAGCAAACGGTCAGACGTTCAGACTTGTGGCAATGTATCATGCATCTTTATGTGTTGCAGGATAGCGCGCCTTGGCAGCTATTAGCCAGCTTAGTGGTCTATATATACAGCTGAAAGGAGGGCTCCTAACCTTCTCTCTTCAGTCCTCTCTATACCTCTTCTTCTCATGCGATATCATGGGGTGAGCTAAATCATGACCGAAGTAATGAAATTCAGGATAAGCTAATCTCAGTCGGGATACTGGCCCATTCCCTTGTCTCTTAGAATACATTACCTTCGAGAACCGAGGGAAAGGTGCCTACGAGACCGATGGCCAAGATGTTTGCGTACGCCATTTGCTCAAGGCGGTATCCCGATTAGGCCTAGCCTGTCCTAAATTTTAGAACTCTAGTGGGGAATTAGCTCACTCCATTCTTATACGCAAGAAGAAAGAAATTGCTGATTTATTTCGTCCCTGGCAATGATTCTGAAAGCTTCTTCTCAGACTAGGGAGTCGTTTCAAGCGGGGAAGAATCCTCAAGCACAGAAGACAAAATAAGCAGAACCGTCTGACAAGAGAGCGTCTCAATCAGCTTTTCATTTTCCAGGCTTTCAGCCCCGAGAAATTTGGCAATTTTGCTCTTGGCTTCTTTCTCGTACCGAGTACAGCCCCTTGCACGTCCCAACCAGGTTGTGTCAGTTCCCATATAGACCATTCCAGAGGTCAGAGCACTCAGACACTTCGAAACCTTTCCGAGCAGACTCTGTCATGCAATTCCGTATAATCCCGATAGTTTTCGGGAAATACCTATCGTGAAGGAAGGCGGTGGGGAGCTTCGACCGCTGAAGCTGATACTCGTTATACTGGTAGACCAAGCAGACTCTCGCGTCACCACTATGACCCCTCTTTCTGACTTCTCCGTTTCTAGTGTCTTCATCGTCCACCTTACACGGTGCTGGTAGGTCACTGACTACCCATTTCAATGCTTCGGACAAGGACTCGCTGGCGATGGTATCCCAGCTCTCCGAAGCGGTTATGACCGCCCCGAGTTCGTCGATACTGTACTCTTCCGCACTGCTAAGCTCGAGGAGCTCTATACCATGGCGCAGCAAGATTCCAAGGCCTTCAAACACATCGATGGGCGTAAGTTCGATCATTGGACCCAGCAGCACTAAGATAAGCCTCGATCGAACGCTCAACGGACGGGATATATATATGGAGCGAAGGCTGAAGTCTGTTTGCATGAATAGCGCTTGCGTAGATAGTGTCCTGCTGATCCGAGCGCAATTTGTCTGAAAGGATCACGCGGCCGGTCGACTCGGCTGGCATATATCCATTGATGAATTCGGCGCAGCGATGTTGGGTGGACTCATCCCGGAGAAGTAGCAGTAGAAGGTCCTTCATCTCCCTCTCTGTCAGAGTCGTCAGACGAGTAGAGGTGTTCATTCCGTGGAAAGAAAGTTGAGCATAGCATCCCAGTTGTTTCCCTTCCGCATAGGCCTTTCCTTTACAAAAGCCGATTATCGATGGTCGCAGTTTTTCGTCTTTCAGAAGACCGTTGTTCCAGACATCCATCCACGAACTTGAAACATTGTCCATTTGAGCATATTTCACAATGGCTCGAGCTCTTTTCAGCTGGTCTAGAGAGCGTCAGTTTCGTTTCCTAGGCGGGGATATCACACTCACAATCAAGATCAGTGCTCAAGACATTGGAGTAATCTCCATACACACTGACGGGCTGAAGCCCCAACATCGGCTCAACATCAGGTAGCTCAATACGACGATCTACTACGCCGCTGCTCGAGAGGACTCGAGCACGCTTGCCTCGAGCACGCTTGCCTACCGTTGCTACCTCGAAATATCAGTCATGTTCAACTCCAAGAATTGGGTTCATTGAAGGCAAGTGAGTCTCACCAGAGGTATGCTGCTCGGACGACTCGGTGCTGGCAGAGCTGCCAGAGGCACGAGTAGCAAATTCGACTGCGTCATCATTGCGTCTTCTTTTGGCAGCGAGCATGGCGAAGTTGCGGAGTTGCGAAGTAGACTTCGAGCGTGATTTGCCAAACCACCAACTTTATGTGAAGTAAAAAGCGAGAAGAAGTATGCACAGACGACTGAGTTTTGGTGTTCTTTATCTTGTAACGTGGGAGGTACGATTAGGGCATGTGTTGATTTTTGGTCGAGTTATTTATGGTTCAACCAAGTTGCGCAAATGTGTGGTAAGGATGGCGTGACAACCACTCAATTCCACCGCAACGATTCGCGACTATCCCACAATAGAAATGGGGCTAGACTATGCCTAGGGACGTCACTGTGTATTGATGCTTATTGAATTGCAAACCACAAACAACATGACTTGTATAACTGGAAAGACAAAGCTCTGAATTTCCAGCAAGAAGCAGGAATATCAAGTGACCTGGACCATGGTATCGCAAACGGATTGAGTTGACAGAAACCTTGACTAACCAAAAAAAGGCCCCAAACCAAACGCCTCCCCCCTCCCAGCTCCGAGCTTCTCAACGAAGTTGCCCCTAATTCCTCACTCTCGCCAACCTTCTCTTTAGCATCACCTCTCGTAAGGTAGCTAATCAGTACCAGTATCTCGCCTGGTGAGCAAAACCTTACATGTTTCACCACATCTGTGCTCCTCTCTCTGGAAGTAATGGTGAAACCATGCGTCCAGCATTGAGATGGTTTTCGGAAAGAATTTCTCTCGGAGGAAAGTCGCAGGTATGGATTCCCGGCGTTCCAGAAAATCGCTGAGCCGTTTGTCCAATATGTTCCTGGCCCCACCCTCTTTAGCCCAGGTGGACTTTCGCTCTCCACTGTTTTCGCCAGCATTACGTGAGGCCGGTAAGCAGCGCCTCTTCAACTTCCCGTCCATCCACTCTAGTGCTTCGAGTAAGAACTTGCTTGCCGTGGTATCCCATATCTCAAGGGCGTCTAAAAGATTTTGCACCGCAGAAATCTTGTGCTCCTTTCTAAAATCCACAAGCCAACATGCAAAGCAGTATACCTGCGCCACACCTAGAAAGGAGTACACAGGCGATGTTTCTACCACCCGGATGGTTTCACAATAAGAGTCCATGTTGAACATAACATCCTTGACGAACATGTCGAGGGAGTGATATTTGACCGCTCGTTTTTCGAAAATGTCCAGGAGGTTGAAACGAAGTCCAGTTCCAACGGAATCGCCGTACTCAGGTTCTAGAGGTACGTATTTGTTGATGAGTTCGACGCAGCGACGTTGGGTGGACGGAGCCTCGAGCAAGAGAAGCAAGAGTAGTTGCCTGTTGGCCAGGGACACTTTCGATATGTTGTCGTCAGATAGTTCGTATTCCCCTTTTCTGTGCAGGATACGTTTATTGTCCTTGTAACAATCGCGCGCTTTGCAGAATGCGACTATTGTTGGTCGCAGCTCGCTGTCGTTCAAAAAGTAGTTAACCCAAATACGCCTCCAGTCGTCGTCGTCGTCCGTTTGATCGAACTCCATTTGATCGAATTTCACAATGAGTCGGGCTCTGCGAAGCTGGTCTAGAAAATGGTCAGTTATGTTTTGTAAGCAAGGAGTCCACACTTACAATCTTGACTAAGGCTTGGATCATTGAGCTGTCCATCTTCCAAAGCACTGAAAGACTCGGCATTGGAGGGACCGTCATCGGATAATGCGGCATTAGAAGAGCCAGCATTGGATGAACCAACACTAGAAAGCAGAGCTCCACTGCTTCGAGTGACTCGGCGCTCTTGTTGGTCAAAGGGCTCAGGTGGTGATGCGAGGTCGCCCATCGTAAGAGGACGAGGTGTATACTGAACAAGTATTTCAAGACATCAGTCTCCGAACTTCGAGAGCAACAGCAACCAAGCCTTACCAGAAATGTTCTCTCTGGGAATCGTAAATTTAGGCTGAGGTGTACGCTTGACTCTTATTCCAAAAACATTAGTGAGTTGATTTTCGAAGCGACAGCAAGCAAGCCTTACCAGAAGTATTCTCTTCAACCGGCTTCTTGCTGGCAGATGCACCAGTGCCGACAGCGACTTCGGCCGCATCGTCGCGTTTTCTTTTAGACGCGGGCATAGTCGAACTTCAGATATCAATGACTTGAATTGAGCTATTGTCACTCCGCAATAAACCTGACGGGGTGAAGTCAGAGAGAAGATGTTAGGGCGATCCAGTTTTCTTAGTGTTTGTCAAGATAAGGTACCTGCATACCTAGGCATAGGAGTAACAAGACGCGTTCTGACCGCGAGACCGCGTCGCTTCGGATCGGAAAAAGCTATATCTCCGCAATTGTAGCTCTCATCCCGAGGACTCCGTAAACTTCGCCCTCTCTCCTGTCCTTTCTCAGGAGAGAGGGCACTTTTGGCCAAATACTTTCAACTGCTGGAACTTGGAAATGCTAAACCCAATCTAGTAAAAAAGTGGACCAAGATTTGTCCGGATTAGTGAATAAAAACTTGCAGCCCCACTTGGTTACTGAAAAAGGCAGTTTAGCTATCAAGTAGAGATTCCACCAGTGTCCAGTTGACTTACAACACTCGCAAGTAAATCGAAAATGCCCTCGAACTATTTGCTCGATTTTGTATCTCAAAATCTACTCCACTCCACTCCACCCCCCCAATCCCCTCTCTCCTACCCCTAAAGGACGCTGCACCAGCTCTCCACGCCAACCTTCCCTCTCCGCCCTTAACCTCTCCACCTGCCCCCTCGCCACCACACGCCACCCTCCCCACCCCCTCCTCACCACCTCCCATCCCACCGTTGGCTCCAACTCCGCCTCAAACCTCATCAGCTCATCACCTCATCTCATCATCCCATCACCTCATCTCCCCATAATCTCCAACCAAAATTGGGAACATCAGAAACATACCAAATGAACAACGCCTTGACAAAGCAGCACGCATCCTCACAAGACATATTCAATTCGGAGTCCAATCGCCATTCTCTTTCTCAAGAGACCGCTATAGCTCGTAGTCGGAGCTGCTTTGCGTGCTTTGCGTGCTTTGCGCCGGGGCGAAGAGGGCGCTTCTGGCTGCCTTTGTGAGGTCCTGGGGAAGACGACGGTGTGGGCGTGCTCGGCGTGCTCGGCGACAGCTTGGAATTCGTCTGACTGGGGCGAGATGGGACGTTTCTTGTGAGCTTGGTGGTGGAGGAGTGGATGGAGAGGATGCTGGGAGTGGGGAGGAGAATGAGAAGGGGGTGTTGGGGAGGGGAGGGGGAATAGCTGGGGGAGATGACTGATGTGAAGTAGGGGATGTGAAGCAGATGATGTGAAGCAGATGATATGAAACAGCTAATGTGAAGGTGACATACGAATAATGAGCATGACCACGAAGAAAGAAAGCACAGAGGCAAACTTCTTGAGGGCACCGCGCTGGTGATTGATGGGAGCGGGTGGGTCCATGGTGGTGGCATGGAGACCGTGTGGTGATTAGCAATCAACAGCTCATTCGTGATATGACAAGCTTGCTTGCTATCATGGAGCACTGACTGCTTTGCGGAGGAAACTTTGGTTCGGGGAGGTCTTTCTCGACTGAGGACGTCTCGTTGACATTGACAGAGAAGTTGGAGATGAAGGATGGATAGTGCTTCAGTATTTACACTCACTTCACCAAGCTTCATGTCGGCTGGCACCTACACTTCACCTCGCCAAGCCGTAAATGAACCGGACGATGAACCTGGAGATGACCAATATTGCTACTAACACTCACGCTATCCGAACACAACGACCCAAGACGACCCGAGAAACGCCCAGTTACAATCCAACAGACTCGCTCAAAGACCAGAAATACAACTCCATCATGGAAACCATACCATCATACCATACCAAGCGTACCGTTTCAATGGAATCTCAATCAACAACCTCCACAACCCTCCCCACAAACCCTTCTAAACCCGCAACGCCCTTCTCCCCCCTCTCACTCCCGTAGTAAAGCCCATGACCGCCGCCTGGCATAATCAGCACCTGGCTACCCAACTCAATCCACTCCCTACTCGTCATCAATTCCAACGTCACATCTGTAACCCCATCTGAGCCCCACACCGGTGCTTCTCTTCCCCCTTCTCCTTCGCCATCTGCTTCTTCGCCGCCAAACCCAAAAACATCTTCATCATCACCACCATTTCCATGAACATCGTGGTTGTTATTAGAGTGGTTTACATGCGGACAGATCCTTACGACTTTCGCCGAAGCGCGGATCGAGGCAATATAAACCACAAGCACCATACCTGGCACCAGCGAATTTACATCCTCGTCTTCAAAAGAAGCCGTAAATCCACTAGCAGCCTGCAAATTCACCTCGTCTACTTTACTCTGTCCATCCATTTTACTCCCTCCCATATGTCTCGTCTGCACAGCGCAAACCATGCCCTTCCTAATCCTCAACGGTCTTTCCGTCTCAGATTCGAAAACAATCCCAATCGTCCCCATCTGCCCTGACTCCAATTTCTGCACGGGCAAACGCAGGTTGCGAATACTGACAATAGTAGCATCATGCCATTCGCCCTTGGTCGTAGATGCAGAAACAGCACTGCGGGAAGCTACACGTGCCAATTCCACAGAAGAACTATGTGGAAACGAAGATCCCATGTATGACATTGAAGCTTCGGATCCATGGCTTGCATGGCTTGCATGTGCTGAAGGAGGAGATTTGTAGGAGGATCGTGGGAATGGTGAATCGTCTGATGATGGTGAATCGGCGGGAAATGGACCAATGACTACTTTGTCGCCGATGGAGAGATCGCCAAAACGCAGGTAGCCGGCGATGACGGTACCGGTGCCTACGGGATGGGTTGCGTGGGATTGGTGGGCGTAGGAGGCGGGGATGGCGAAGACGTCTTCGATGTGGAAGAGGCAGGAGGGCTGCTCGGGGTTGAGTGCGGCGCCGACGTAGTCGTGGGATGTAGGTGGGGGTGGGATCGGAAGGCGATTGAGCAGGGCGTGGAGCATGCGGATGCCGTGGCCTTTTACTGCAGAGGTAAAGATGATGGGGACTGTGGCGATGTGCGGGGGATGTTGGGCGGCGCTGGATTCGTGGGATGTGGGTGAGGGGTTGTTCAAGGCATCGGTGACTCGAGTGCGGATGATGTCCTCTTCGGCGGAGGGAACGGAGATTAGGTCTTCGTCCACGATGTTTTTGGTTTGGTCGGGGGGGAGCACAACGGGAGTTCGACCGGCTGCTTTCACGGCGGTTAGGACTTTGGAAAGTGTTGCACGGAGACTGGTTTTGGAAGCCAAGTCGAGTTTGGTTATCACCACTGCTAAGGGCTTTTCCAGTTTTAAGCAGAGCTCGAGATGGGCTTTAGCTAGGTCAATGCCAGCTCCGGCGACGCCTAGGACTTCTTGGGCTCGACCGCTGTCGGCCACGGTGCTGTCGCCGTCGTCAGCACCGATACATAGGAAAGTCCAGTGTGGAGCCCATCCTATCAAGCCTCGTACTGTGGTCCGCCGATATCGAGGATGGCCTGCTGAATCGGAGACGAAAACAAGTCGCCCGTCTTCCGCAGAAGCATGGATGTCGGTCCAAGATGTCACATTTCCAGAAGCATAATTCACCACATGGATGTCGTCCTGGGAAGAGGCCTTTTTTCTGTATCCTAGCAACTCCTGAGCCACAGAACTAGTAACTCCTGAAGCGAGCTCATGTCGATGTTTGAGCAGACTCAGCCTGCTTTTGCCTCGCCCATTGTCAAGTGTCGCGGTCGACAAAGTCCCCAACAAACTCGATTTCCCAGAAGTGGTGGGACCGGTCAAAGTCACACGCAGTTGCGGTGTAGAGCTCTGGTGAATCTTGTTGCCAGTCGCTATCGGAACAACGAGGGGTTTCTCAAATGCACTAGAGGGACCTCTTCTGTGCTCATTCTCGACCATTTCAACCCGTGATGCACGCGGATCCGGCTTCACCAAAGCTTCAGCAACCCACAATTTATCTTCCCGTCGCAGGGGTCTTGTCGGAGAACCTCTAGACTCATTGGATGAAGTCGGTTTCTCATGCCATACACAATCACCCACCATGACCATGCGCAGTATTTCTACCGTACAGCCGAGACTAGCAGCCATGGCCTTGAGATTTCCCAGACTTTCATCCATCTCGTCCGCAGTCAGGCCCACGAAAGCACCATCATCGGAGACGCCAATCTCGTACAAAGCACCGCGACTTTCTTCGAGGCCAGCAGGGAGTTTACCCGGCCGTTGCTGACCCTCCCGGTCTCGTGTTGCGTCCGGCAGTCTTGGTAATACAAGATCGCTTGCGGAAGAGGCATGATATGGCGATGACTGCTGTAAGCGCCATAGGAGCTGGGTCGTTAATTGTTGGAGGCGCGATTGTTTGGATTGGTTGGAGGGAGCCAAAACCGGTGGCTCCGACCTTCCGCCATTGTAGGTATGCCTGCCAGCGATATAGGTGTTGGTACTTGTTGAACTGTATGTTCTTCTCGGCCGTAGGAGTAGATGCAATTTGTATTCCTGGGGCCCATCTTGAGGTTCCGGGTCCAATTTGGTCATGCCATAATCCTCGAGCAATTCCGGAGGAGGTGTGCCGCTTTGTAGGTTGCAGAAAGAAGGCAATCTTGGATTCGCAGATTCGGAAGCAAGAGAGCTTCTTGCAGGCCCTTGGCGCTGCTCACCAGGCTTGCCATCTGGCGAGCTATTACCCCGAGGAGTGCTGCCCCGAGGAGTGCCCCCTCGGGAAGGCGTAGAGGAAGCCGAATCGAGCGGCGCAAGCCATGGAGAGGAAACCCGCGGAGGGTCAGGATCGAAGGTGAATATCGATGCCATTGGACTTTAGGGTATGCGAAGGTTCAGAAGATATTCAGACAGCTCAATAATGCTGCCGTGCTGATTTTAATAGGCGTGTCCGAGATATCGACTGAGATTTTGTATAGGAATAGGCAGTCCGGTAGGTATATAGGATTCGGGCAATCATCTTGAGGTTTGCGACCGGTGAATTGGATGAGGTGCTTGGAGGAGTTTGTGGTGGTGAATTGGCACGACACTCAGAGCTACTAGGACTGCATTTTGAGCAGCGACGACAATGACAATCTGGAAGGGCGCAAAAGTTGAAGGAGAAGAGGTGTTTGAGAGAAAGAGTTGAGACAATGACTGACTAGGAGCTACTAAGGATGACTGCAGTCGGCGAGTCAATGTGAGACAGCCAATCACAGCCTCACATGTTATGAATTATGCACGGCTATGCACAGCTATGCACCTTTGGAGGGATACTTTACCCTGGATAACGCAGCTGTGGCTGAGAAGGCCCGTGGATAGAGAATGCATTGCTCTCATTTGGGCAAAGATCTTGGAATTCAAAAAGTAGTTATTGAAGTGAGACACATATTTAATTTTAGCCACCGGAATTAATTGCTCGTATTAATGTCTTCATTTGCGCATGTGAGGCTAAATACTGCGCCTTCTGACGCAGGCACCGACCGTACCTAGCTGGACCCTGAAGAGGCTGAGCCGTGCACGCCTGAACAAGGAGGGGTGAAATCAGACACCAAAGGCGTTCCAGCTCAACGCTCAGGCCGACACCAAGCATCTACAAAAGCGGACCCAGCCAATCTCGAGAAATTCAACACCGCATCTCCTGAAGCACATCTCCCTTTCAAGACTGTCAACCGCAATCATGAAGAAGTTCGGCTTTGGAAAGAAAAAGGACGACGACGGCGAGGACAGCAACCGCTCTGCTCTGTTCGGCAGCCGCTCCAAGAACCCCTCTCCTGCCCCTGCCATCAGCAACCCCTATGCCCAACCGCCGCAGGCTGCCGACCCATATGCTCAGGACAGCAAGTCTGCCGGAAACCCTTACGCAAAGGCCGCTCCCTACAATGCCGGTGGTCTGCCAAGCGGTCCAGGGGCAAACCGAGGTGTCCCTGGACCTGCACCACAGCGAGGCTACGGAGCCCCTCCTGCTGCTGCTCCCCAGAACGGCGGCGGATACGGTGCGGAGAAGTACGGCAACGTAGGCGGATATGGAGCCAACCGCTACGAAGGCAGTTCATCGTCTAGCGGCGGTGCCTCTCGATACGGACCCGGCGGATACGGAGGCCTTGGACGATCCAACAGCAACGAAACCACCAACACCGATGCCAACCGCGATGCTCTCTTTGGAGATGCCAAAGACCGCTTCGCATCGAACCCACGAGCACCACCACCCTACGAGGAAGGCGGCTCAGGGGCTGCCGGCGGTAGCGGCGGATATGGCGAGGGCGGCTACGGTGCCGAACGCCAACTGACCGCTGAAGAGGAAGAGGAAGAAGACATCCAAGCCACGAAGCAGCAGATCCGCTTCATGAAGCAGGAAGACGTTGCCTCGACTCGAAACGCCCTCCGCATCGCCGCCCAAGCCGAAGAAACTGGCCGAGCCACGCTGGCCCGCCTGGGCGCTCAAGGCGAGCGAATCCACAATACTGAGAAACATTTGGATTTGGCTGCCAACCACAACCGCATCGCCGAAGAAAAGGCCAAGGAACTGAAGCAGCTCAACAAGAGCATGTTCGCTGTTCACGTTTCCAACCCCTTTACAGCATCCTCGCGCCGCGCACAAAGAGATGAGGATATCATCAACAAGCACCGTACCGAGCGGGAGCAGCGAGAAAAGACGAGATCTGAGGCTTATGGATCGAAGGCGCGCATGGATGGCAATTTGAGGGAGTCGGCGGCTGAGCAAGTGAGGTCGAAGCAGCCAACCAAGGCTAGCTTGGCTGAAAGGAGCAAGTATCAGTTTGAGGCTGATAGCGAGGACGATGAGATGGAGAATGAGATTGAGGCTAACATTGATGCCCTGGGCGGAGCGGCGAGCAGGTTGAATCAGCTCGCGAAGGCGACAGGCAAGGAGATTGACGAGCAGAATAGGCATATTGATCGTATTATCGACAAGGTATGTTGTTGTCATCGCCTCAGGTTGAAGACGGAATCGTTTTGCTAACTTGTGTCTAGGGTACTCGTGTGGACGATCAGATCGCCATGAACAGGGCGAGATTGGATCGCATTCACTAGGTTCACTGCATCAGATCATCAGGTTGGTGCATCGAAAGGCGTTACTGGCGTCAAGAGGGTCTTTCTAGATGGCGAGGCGATGTGTTCAAGGGAACCGGTCCCTTCATGGTTGTATATCTTGTCAATAATAGAAGAGCCAGTCTCTTCAGAAAAAATACACATGGTCACCGAGTCGGCTTTTGCCTGAACTCTTCTTCTACTTGTTTGAAAAGTCTTGGTCTTCTATCACAACCAGCATTCTGCACTCCTTTCCCCTGATCTCAGAGGATCAGAAAAGCCTTTTAGGAATATTTGCTGAGTGCTGCTTTTCCTCCTAGGATGTCACTCCAAGGCTGAGAGGACTTGGATTATTCCAAATAACTGGGGTATTTCTGGTATGGAGACTACACAGCCATATCCAGAGTCATCTCGTCCCATCAGCTGTACCTTTACAACATTGGAACCTGGGCCGTCATGAAGGCCCATGGGTCATTGACTCATCTAGATTCCCACCTATGGTTCACACGCAGCGCTTAGCAAAACGTTGTTAGAGGCCGCCCTGAAATGCCATCCAATGCCACGCTTTTCTGCCGGTACGCAGTTCCCGGTTTCTGGAAAACCCTGGGTACTGGGGCTAGGCAGCAGGCGATAGTTACTAACATATTCCCGATACTTGATCTGTATAAAGCGATGCTGTCTTCCTTCACTCTCCCAGTTCTCCCCAAATTCCCAAAGCGAACATTTGAGTCCTTGACTTCACGGAAACAGCGCATCTATCCAAAACTCGAACATCCGCCCATACCATAGGTACCAATACCATACCAACTACCGCCCGTTACCATCTACCGCACACACAAAATGCCACCACGCTCTACCCTGCTCCCTCCTCCCCCTCCCCCGGCCCCAATCACGGACGCCGAAATCCGCACCGCGCTATCCACGCGTTCCGATGGTCTGACGATGCCCGAGTTGGTCAGGATTTTTCAGCACAGGATTGACTGGGATCGGAAGGGTCTCGAGAGGTTTCGTGAGATGGTGGCGAGGAATTCGCAGGCGGATAGGAGTACGGGACGGTTCTTGTTGCAGCTGGGGGGGTTTAAGGAGGTTATGGATTGGGTTTGGCTTGAGGCGGGGGAGGGGAGATGAAGTGAGGGGGAGGGGAAGTTGATGGTGGGAGGGAGGGGAGGGATGGGGTACGGTGGATACGAGTGAGGGATAGAGATGGCCAGGGAGATGTGGGAGTAAATGAGGGGAGTGAGCAGAGAATTGGCGGAGCTACGAGGGCCAGGATGCGAGGATGTGCAGCCTCATCTGTAGCATGTAATGGATTTTTGAAGGAGCGGGAGCCGGGGTGGGAGTGTGTAGTGACGATGAGTGAGGAATGTTCGGAGACGTTAGATGAGACGTTGGAGGAGTGCTTGGCCGGGCTGTGTTCGGGCGTGCCGGGGATGGAGTTTTGTTTATCATCCAGTTGAATTTCTAGTATCAATTGATTGTTACTCTAATTGTCACTCTAAGTCTAAGTGTATGGTTCCTATCTTGGTGTATGCTCCGGGGCGTCGATTTTCCACTAGGGTTAACTGAGTTCTAAAAGCTCCGGGGAAAAGTGGATCTTTTTGCAATCCTTGTGACTGTTTTGTCTCCTAATGTAAGGTTGTCTATCATGATCTCGTCACGTGTGAGGGAAGGAAAGAGCGTAGCTGTTTTTGCTTTACATGTGAGACGTCGTGCGCGTCACGTGGGCCATCCGCTCCACGCCCAGCTGAAGTCCGTCAAAACCCCCATGGAGAGACACAGACATAGCAACTGGGCACCAGTGAGATGTTCGGGGAAGGCGTCGAACGGGGAGATATGGGTACCTAGAACGAGGCTTGCCGGAGGGCTGTTTGATGAGATAGTGAGGGATAACGGAGGGGTTTGGAGGGGTGGTGAGAAGAGTTTTGTTGAAGGACTACTTGAGAAGTGGCTTGCTGCAGAGCTCGAAGCTGCTGGAAGATATGGTGTAGTCGAGGGACGGAGGGTGTAGGGTGCTGTCAAGGGAGGTGCCTTTTCGTCTTAGGGTTAGGGTTATCATTCGGATTAGGATTAGGATTAGAGTCAGGCAATCAGCTAGATGGTCTGTAAGGATTTTATGCTTATATTCTATATTTGTTGTATCCGAGGTTTTACCGGCGTTGCCTTGTCGAACGTTATACAGGATCTATTATCCCGCAACCTTCGAGGATCTTCATCTCGTCGTTCCAATTGCCTTCATTTGAGAACTTGGATCAAATTAAATGCAAGTGGATCCTACGGCTAGCAGAAACACCCTGGAACGCAATTGATCTGCGCTGTCTCAGCAGAATTTTCATAATTCATTTCTCCTCCGTTGCTCCCACATGTTGTGTGATATCGTAGTTCACGCCAGACCTCACCCTTTCCGCTTTTTCCTCAATCCTCATCTTCTTTTGCGATTGTTTCGCTCTGCACCCGGCGCCCGATAAGCCTAAACGCTTTTTAATCTCCATGGATTTCTTTGGTTCCGACACCTTTGATCCCAATGTCATCCAGCCCGAAGTTTGGCGGAGGGAGGTCACAGAAGTCGCATATGCCAAAGCTCAAAATCACACACCAACGATGCTGGAGATTGACAAAATCGAAAAGGTAGATGATCAAACTCACTCCATACGTTATTTTTGCTGTACATACTAAGATTATCTCCAGAATTTCACGAAAATTGAAAACATAATGCTCGCTCATGGGAATTCTGAGTGTTTCTCCTTCCTTATGAGCAAGTGGATCAAACGGGCCCAATACTACATGGACTACGTCTCAAAACTCCCTATGACTATTTCTGGATCATCTGCGACTCCAGCCTTTGCTACGGCTATTTCTGGATCATTTGCACCAGCAACCTCAGCTACTTCTCAAGCCCAGCTGCCACCACCATCCTGCTTAGTCAAAGTTGGCGAGCCCAGTGAACTTCCAGCGACTCGACCTGGTGAGAACCACTCACTAACCTACTTCAAGAAAGATAGATCGAAGTTACTAAGATCGTATTCCTGGAACAATAGCCAAGCGCCAGCATTCCCACATCTCCCAGTCCTCCGAAGCCGGACCTTCTAGCATTAGTAAAGCCTGCGATCCGCCTGGGAACAAAGCCGGTAAGAATTTTCAACCCTACTATAAAGAAAGATAGCTCAAGTATACTGATATCTTGGAATATTAGTCAAGCGTAAGCATCAGCATGCCCTGGTCTCGCAAAGCTGTTTGGCTTTGCCTGCGTTTTCTAGCATTGGCAAGGACCGATGGTCCAATTTCTCTAGAGAGGGTGAGCATCCAGCCACCTCCCTTTTGTTCCGAGTGAGGAATTGATGATTTCCCAGAACAAGTGCAAAGAGCCCATTCCCTCATCGACTATGGTGACCTTGTTACTCTGTCTAATGGGGCCTGGCGATCTCATTTCCTGCGAAAAGGGAAGCTGCAGTCGGAAATGATTGCAGCTTGCAAAATGAGTGATGGCGGCGTCGACCGAAGAAATGGCTACAATTATCCTACTCACCCCCCCGACGTGAGGTCCCTTCTAGGCCAGCTACTAACACTCGAGACGAAGGCCACTCAGTATCGATGCGCTGATTTTGTCAACCAAAACCTATCCCTCCACCCTAGAACGCATGGATGGCAACGCCTGTTTTATTGTTGGTGTGGGCTTACTGGTGACAAATCTGCATTATCGGATCTCTCGAAATTCCTGGTGGTGGCCGAACGTGTGGTTCCTCCAAAAATAGAGGAGATAAGGCTGGTCGAGGAAACGCCTGCATGGAGATATCTCGATACCAGAGGTATTTTGTGCGTGGCAATCAATTTGATCGACTTCAACGGAATGAAGAAGCCTGCTACGAAAGACATCAATGATCTTAGGAAAACTTTGCTCAGATGGGATGGCATAGTGGCTGGGCTCTTGTCCGATATGCTAGAATGCATGAAAGGCGACGCAAGTAGACTCACCTTGGACTTCGTGGAGTTTATCCCTTTTGTGACGAGCGAAACAGGCAGACTCACTTTGGACTCAGTGGACACTACTAGTAGGGGCAAAATCGAGACGTACACCCGAGAGCCCGGGACCGACATGGGTCATGCTGAGAAAATCGATATGTTCGAGTTCCAGCTTAGGCAGTGGCTCGAATTTCGAGAAAAACTACCTGCTGAATTTCCCCGAGAAAGCTATTTTCCAAAATGCATCTCGATGCTACAAGAAGACATCGCCAGCAGAAATGATGGAAATGACCGGGGGAAAAGGAGGCGACTCGGTGAATGAGGTACTGTGAGCTTGGCGGGAGACAGAAGTTAGGGGAAAGAACGCTGTATGTTCCCTGGGCTGCAAAGAAGAGCAGGCAGAGTCGAAATTGGAGATCGATTGAGATATACATGCAGTTTGGCAGACTTTTCAACAAAGCAGTCCGGTGGCCGGAAATGGAATGCAGAAACTGACGGAAGTCAAGAAACTGTGTTTTGTGCTAGGAAAAGTAAGTGAGAAGCAAAGCCATTGATGTCTTGTGCTGCATCCGAATGAACCAACGAGATAGTATTTGTCGATGAACTCTGTCAACGAAACTGATGCCATCGTCCTGCCGATTATTGAGATTCATGAAGGTGCAAACGCTGAACCAAAGTCATTCCTTCCTCCCCGGTTCGATACCCACCCCTCAGTCCAGCACCAACTCCCCGAATCCAAATCTTTTTCTCAAAGCAGTAAGCACATTGTAATAGCAAGCAAACTCGCCATATCGAGAGCTTCGACAGCAAACTTCACAACGATGAACGGCAACGTCAACCAGCGCCTGCGTGGCGAAATGGACCTTCACCTACTCCTCACTGTCTTCTACAGTATCCAACCCCCTTTACTTGCTTACTTGCTCACTTCCTCACTTCCCCACTTTCACATTCAACGATCAGCAATCAATCACTAACACAAGCATCTCTTAGTCCTCTTCACCATCTACCCGCTCACCACCCCGCCCCTCAGCGACTGGATTGCTCGCATTCTAGCAACATTTTTCTTGCAGCTCGTCAGACTCTGTTGGATGATCATGTTTGACATGGTATTTCGTTCTTCCATTTCGAAACTTATCTTGCAAACTTGCTAATTCTGTTGAAGGATGAGATTTTTCGTCGTCTGGGCCGTGTTTTCTTCGGAGAGCAGAGACGTGAACATGAGGAGTGATGCAGGATGTGGGAGGAGGATTTGGAGCTGAGAGGGGCGTTTGGGATTGGTGGAGTACTTCTAGACTAAGAATAAGAGATTGAAGCAGTGAAAGGACCATGATGAATGTGACGGGTGTGATGAAGTTGATGTCTTTCCCTCTCTGCCTTTGGAAGCCCCTTTATGGTGTAGCTCGTCACATGCAAGAAGAGAAGGAAAAGAGGAGTTTTGAACATCTTGTATTGCCTGGGGCACAGCCCAGCGGTCGCTAGAGCTGCCTCAAATCCCAGGCTCTTGCGCTACGCTTGAAGCTATTCGGACATAGCTTCCGAACCAACACGAGGGCTCAGCGCAAGGGCCTGGGTAGAGCCAGGGGCTCGATTGAGGTCAGCTCTGGCAGCTGCAGGGCCGTACGCTATGTAACTAGCTACAAAAATAGAGTGTACAGGGAGGTGGGAGGGCGAATCAAACTGACTTGACTGACGAAGCAACTGATTTTGGTGAGGAGAGGAATAACGGTGGCAAAGAATTTTCTCTTGACCACCGTTGTGGGCTCCACCGTCGCTTACGCCCCTGGTTGTCAGCCAGGGGGTCCCACATGAGACCCACGTGACGATAAGCCAGCCTCACCACCATAAAACCCATCATTTATGAAAGGCAAACGAAACAACAACCGCCGAAGATGCCGCCTTCGAGAAACCTCGAAAAGCCAACAGACCGAGCATCCACCCACTCGCTTCCCTAGTTCCCTATTTCATTTTGGTTCACAAGCTATCTGCCACCTGCTAATATATATAGGTATCTAGTCTCCGCGGTCCTCCCTCCTTTCTATCCAGACACAACGGCCTACCATGATGACAGACGATTGCATCCAGTCTTGATGCCTACACGCTACGCGCCGCTTCTCGCCCATCCGGGTAGCTAACCTCGATCGCCTTCCCTCTTCCTGTGAGCTTTTTGCGCTCGACTCCCGGCGCTCGAGAATCGCCCTCTCACAACTTCGTCCCCACCCACGCTTGCGACTTCGCCGCCACCAGTCCAAGCTCCCAATCCTTTCTACTCTCGCCCGAGCAAGGGCTAGAGCACACTCGAGAACGATTGTCTCAAGCGACAGCAACACCAGACAGGAGTCAGCCAGTGGCAGCTCCTCCTCTCTCCTTTCACTCACCATACCCTTCCGCCCCTTTCACGCCAGGACCTTCCAGTCACCCCAAATACCCCCGCGACCACATCTCTCCGTACGCCGTCGAAGGAAAAGAAGCGGTCCTCAGAGAGTACGAGCCCGCCGAAAACAGCAGTGAGCGCCCTGCCAAGCGTCACAAGCGTCACAAGCCCGACGAGCCTCTCATGGCACTTTGCACCACCTTACAACAATGGTCTCCCGTCCCACATACTCAGATCTTTTCTCTAAAGAGGTCGATATAGCCAAGCTATAACTACAGTTGATGGGCTACCTACCACCTCCCAGACCATCGCCAAGGTGCTAAGCTACGAGCGTGCAAAGCTAGAGCTCGCGTGGAGGCCAATTTCAACGAAAGGTACCGAGAATCGATGGTCCTCGATCGGCAGCTGAAGAGCGAGCTCCCGAAGCTTAACTCCTACACCTGGAACAGGCCCTCGATCGACAGCTGAAGATCGAGCGAACTGAAGCTCACGCATTTTGCCAACCACCGTGGAGCTTGGCGCTGTATATCACTTAGATTAGTCACCATTTTCAAGCTAGTCTCTAGCGAGTCAGCCGCTAATCTCAGCCGTTCGCCTCCGCCTCACGGTCCTCAGCCTTGTCCGCATTTTTCTCCAATAAAAACAACTCTTTGCTGCAAGACGATTTTTTTCTCTTCCTATCACGATTTCCGGTGTGAACACGTACACATTGAGCCTGCATCAACCCGTACACGTTACCTCCGACAGCTGGGCTACGGGAGGTTGAACGTTTATAACTATGCTTGAAGTCCAGGCTAAAGGGCTTTTCCGCCGTCTTAGAGCACTTTTTTATGCCATCGGAGGTGTTTATTGTCTCGACAGCTATTGTTGTATGTAACGAGAGGATTGTGGAGGAGTATATCCTTGGAAATGGGGAGGTGGGGGAGGACTAAGAGAGCAAGGCTTCAACGCTCCGCACCACCGCATCTGGGGAGGCTTTCCAGAGTTGACAGAGGGTCCTGGTGCTGATGAGTTGTGATTCGGTTGAGTAGGAGACTGAGGATCTGTTTGCCGTCCAAGGCTCCCGCCCACGGCCCTGTCAATGCTGGCTTTTCGACCTATGCCCCAGTCCAAGCACCTGCAACTCTCGACCACGCCCCCGCCAATAACCCATTGTGCCGCCCAGTCCAAGCAGGTAGAGCACCTAGCTATGGCCCTGCCAACATTGACGTCCAAGCCCATATCTCTCCCTACCGAGACAATCCGATACCGCTGGAAGTCGAAGAAGAAGAAGATGTACCGCCCGTGGGATTAACGGAACCGGTGGACGTCAACTGGCAACCACTACCAGATGCAACAACGATAGCATGGGTAGCGGAAGCGCAACAACTACCGGAGACACCAATGCTGCCCAGAGAACAAGCCCTGCCTCATCAATTTCAAATATTCAAGCATCGCGTCCACCCACCACCACAAGCTCAAACTGCGCCAGCTCTACCCGCTCAGCCAGCTCAACCCGCTCAAGCAGCCAATGCTCAGCAACATCAAAAGGTACAGAGAACAGTCTCGTATTCCCGAGGCTGCCATACGCCAGACTCCCATGCCCCAGGCTCCCATGCTCGAGGCACCCAAGCCCCAAGCCCCCATTCCCCAGCCCCTGACCCCTAAGGTTCGCCGCCAAGGTTTTAAACTCGTAGCTTGTCGTTCGAACAGGGATTTCCTAAGGCTCTCCTGGGAGCAAAGTCCGGCGATACCGGTCCATTCTTTCCCAAGAGCCTATGTTCTCGAGACTTTCATAGCTATGAGTATTGACGACTCTGAAGGCTGAATATAGCCGTTATTTCGAGTATTACATACCACTTTGCGCCGTGACATCGATTTGAGGAATATTGAAATGTATAAAGTGTATATTTACTGAAGACGGGTTCACAACTATAATTACATGTCCCAGCCCCTGACCGCAGCCTCCACAATAGGCTGCATGATTTTTCTTCCGCACTGCCCACATTGGTTCACCCAGATCATTTGTCGCTTGCCTAACTCATCCGCTCTGTGCCACGGCTTAAGGCTCAGCTGTGTATCGTTCGTTATGGCATCAGACACAGCTTGGAAAAGACTATCGGCCTGGTCCTCGTTGATGCGCCCATCGTCTCGGACCGTCAACACAATCTCGCGCATACTCTGCTTTTTCCCCTTATCGTCACGGACCTTGAACTTGTTCAAGGAAATGCTGATGTCCGTGTCAATCTCCGAAGTCCACGCAGCCTCGATGGCGAACCAGTCGAACAGCGCTCGGAACTCTGTCTTGTGAATTTGCTCGTCCATCGAGAAAGGTACGGAGGCTAGACCGAGTTTGACTGTTGGTGTTCGTGGCGAAGGTGTGGAGATCAGCACGTTCTTCCAGTCCCGTCGCAGCAAGTCGCGAACGCCGAGGTCGCCAATATCGCCGGCCGCCTCGTCCAGCACGTTTTCAAGAAGCTTCATGACTTTTTTGAGATCCTTATTGCGCCAGTTGCTACGCTTCAGGATGCGCTTAGCAGTCTCATGGTCAGCGACAGTAGTTTTTCCTCCTTTCTTCAGCCCCTTGGAATCGAAAGCTATGGCGCTGAGGATCAGCTCCAAAATTTCGTGCGGCAGATGGTACTCCTCGGGTAGCTGCTCTAGCTCATCAAGCATCCGTCTCGCGACGATTGTAGTGCAGCTAGCCGTCTTCTCAAAGATCCGCGGCTTGGCGTCCGGCGCGCATCCGCTGTCCTGGTGGTGATCGAAGATACTCCAGACCTTGGCGTCGTCCCAGCGGGTCATTGGTTTGTCGTGGTCGACGAGAACGATGCCTTTGATTTTTCGGGACAGCGTTTCTGGATCTTCGGGCAGCTCTTCGACGGTCAATAGATCCGCATGCTCGGGCGTCATTCGGGCGTTGTGCAAGGCGAGCTTGTTCTCGGGGCGTAGGTCGAGAGCATCTTTTGCTGTTTGAAGGAGTGCGATTGCTTTGAATGGGTGCGTGTGCTCGGAGGTGTTTACGCGGCTGTGGCCTAGGTGGTATGCCCAGGTGAGGGCGGAGGTCATGCTATCGAGGTCTCCGGCCTCGTTGCCCTGGACAAAGATCCATTCGTTCTGCCTGCCCGCTTGCCAGTCGACGAGGAATTGTTTTTTCGTCTCACGGCTCCATTCTGAAAAGTGGCCAACACCCCAGTCGAAAGTTGAGACTGGGCGCGTCTCGAGGAGGGCCTGCTGCTCCTGATGCCATTGTTGTGCAACAGCGGCATTTGTAGCGGATACGGCGAGTGCGGCCACCAGGGCCGATCTTGGATACATGTCAGTTGGTTATGAAGATGTGAGCGATGATCTGGAGCCTACATGTGTAGAGGGAAGGATGGTTAGAGACGCATTGAGCTCAATTGAACTTTTCCAATTGCATGTGCCAGGCTAAAAGCTTGAGGTGACGTTGTGGCATGGTTTTTAGGAGGACTCGTTGTTGGCCGAGGCAGGAACTTTTCGACTGCCTCCAATTGAACACAACATATGACATGAGACAGCCTCGTGGTGGAATTTCTTTTAAAAAGACGAATTGCTGGCGTTTAAAGTTCAGGTGATTGGTACAATTCCAAGTAATTAGGAGTAGTCCAAGTAGTCGAGAGAAATCCAAGTGATTGGGAGATACTCAAAAAATCGAGAATAGCTTGGTAATTCGAAACCCCCCCCCCCCCAGAAAAGTCTGAGTGATGAAGAAAGACCGGGTCCCCAAATAGTTCGTTGAGAGAAAATCCGATTATCCAAATGAGTAATGACTGGGGGAAGTTCAAATGATAGGAAATGTCCAAAAACTTACTGGGTGAAAGACAGCCTCTCTACGGCACAAGAAACCCCCTCGCCTCACAGCTATCAAAGCGTAATTATACGCAAAATGGCGCGGTGTCCGAGTGGTCTAAGGAGTGTGATTAGAAATCACATACGTTCGCGTGCCAGAGTTCGAATCTCTGCAGTTAAAAAATAGAGAGAAATAAGCTATTCTCTCGCTTATATAACCTGGGCTTGCTTCCCCAAAAAAAATATTCCAGATTTCAAATAAAAAAGCAAAAAATAATCGACGCGGCAGAGATTCGAACTCTGGCACGCGAACGTATGTGATTTCTAATCACACTCCTTAGACCACTCGGACACCGCGCCATTTTGCATATAATTACGCCTTGATTTGATAAAATTCTGCATGCGATTTGAGAACATGTCGGACACCATGCCAATTCATATTCCAAAGCATTCCAAGCATTCCAAGCAATCCAAGCAATACCTCAGTTATCGACTCTGCACTTTCTGGCCCTTTTCCCAGTCAAATCATTCAAACCAAAAGCAGTGTTCACTGAAAGATATCTGAGCTTCTCTACAAATCGAACAAGCAAACACATCAGCCCTTTATGCCCTTTTTTAGAGTTCTCACCAGCGTCGCAGCGCCTCTGAGCCGGTGGCGGTCACACCGTTCCCAGATGACCACGAAAATCTTTTGGTCAGTCCGCAACGCTCCAGCGTGCACAGGACGTGCTCAAATCTACGCTAGCGGCGCAGCCCGACTCCACCCGACAAAAGGCTCAAATCTTCAACATCGACGACGCAACGACATCGGCCACGCAAAAGAGCCGGAAACACTTCCAAACACCAGAACAAAGCCAGCGACTAGTTTCCAATCCGTGGGGCTCAGCTGGATCCTGCTGATGGCGGAAACTAGTCCTAGAAAAGGATTCCGAAGTGTTGAACTAGGTTATATAATGGTGATTTTTAATATATTAAAGTGATGGTTTAAAAATGGTATAAAGACTATATTTAAACCATTTTACTATACTAGCTTTAATTCTATTAGCTATTATAGTGCCTAATTGCTAAGGCATTTTAATATTTCCATTTAATTTAAATATTATAAAATAAAGCTGTTTATAATTTTTAGCAGCTAATAACTCCTATTACCGTTTAATCCTGGCCGGTTTATTGTAAATTTAAATTATTCCGTAAATAAATATAAAGAAAAATTCCCGGCTTTTTAGGCTTTTTTTTGCTTAATTTTTTTTAGCTAGGTATTTTTAACGGCATTTAAAAAAATGGTTTTTTTAATTCTAGCGCATTTTTAATTTTTTTTAAAGCTTTTATAAAGCCGTTAGCAAGCTATTTCTATATATTAATATATATTTAAAACCAATTGTTTTTAAAGCTATTATTTCCTATAAAAAAGGTATTGAATTTAAATATATTTAATTTATTTATAAAATTATGGATTTTTAGCTAATGCTATAATATTTTAATTATTTCCAAAAATAATTATAGCTATAAAATTATTAATTGGAATAGCTTGCAATTTTTTAAATAGCTTTTTTAGCTAAACGGTTTTTTTCATAGCTTGGATTTAATTTATTAGCTTAGCTTTATATAAAACTAATGCTATTATTATTTAACGCTTTAAAAATTAGCTAATTAATACGTTGCTAATTATAAATAAATAATTGGAAATAAAATAATAAATAATAATATTTTCAGCCTAATTAAAATTAGTCTAGCTAATAAATAGCTATATAAAGCCTTAATAAATTAATTCCAAATTAATAATTTTTTAGAAATAATAAAATATTTGGGTAATAGCTTTTTAGTATTTTTTGGCGGGGTTTTTTATAAATTTGCTAAAATAGTAAATTAAAAAAGCAATATTTAATTGTGTTTTAAATATAGTATATATTAAAAATTAATGGCTTTTGCGTATTATTTTTTAAATTTTGTATAATAATTTTTATTGCTATTTTTTTAAGCTTTAAATTTGTTTTTATTAGCGTATTAAATAAAAAATAATTTTAATAATTAAACTTTTTAAGATTCTTTTATATAGGCTTGCTGGCCTAAATAAAAGGTTTTATTATACGGTCCTTTTTTATAATTATGCCTAAATAATAATTGTATTTACCAAAATTTAATATATTGAATTTTTTGTTCAAGGCTTATTTAATTTTATTAATTTTATTTAAAAAAGGTTTTGCAATAAATAAATTATTAATATAAATTATAATAAATAGGCTTTTTTAGCGAATATTTCTAAATTTAATATTAGGGCTTTAAATGTAATGGTTTTAAAAAAAACTATAAGTTTTTTATATTATATATATAGGGATTGCTTTAAATTATATAAGGCTTTGCAACATTTGCGATTTTATTTTATAATTTAAATTATAAATATTGGTGGGGATCTTTATATATATATATATTTTTATTATTATTTAAAAAGGCTATTTTAATATTTATTTAATGCAATATAAAATTAAAAGCTGCAATTAAGGCTATAATTGCCTTGTAATTTATAGGCTTAATTATTAAAGCAAAGTTTTTTTTATAATTGAAATTATATTATTATTTAAATTTATAAATTATTTATTTAGCTTTATATTAAATAATTTCGCCATTTGGCCTTTGTTTTATTTTAAATATTGTTTTATTTTTAAGTATTTTTTTGCTTTAAAATTATATTTAAAAAATAATGCGTTATATTTTATTATTAGCTAGCAATTTATATATTTTTTTATAGCTGTTTTTTATTTAGGCCAATATAAATTTGCTATTATTATTTGAAAATTTGAAAATTTAATTTTTTATTTAATAATATATATAATAATACTAATATAGGCTATTAAAATTATATAAATATTGGTGTTTTTAAATAAATAGTATTATAATTTTAAAATCTCGAAAGCGTATTAAAAATTATTAGTCTTTTGCAAACTAGCAATATTTAAGCAAAAAATTAACTATAGCTTTTTTTTTTAATTTAATTCCGAATTCTTAAATATAACGGCCCCGGACCAAAGCGCTCTCCACGGCTAGCCAGCCGAGAGAGCCCTAGCATAGTCCGTGCGCTATATAATTACTAAATTTAATTCTTATAATAGTTGGAGAGCCTTTTTCTCTTTATAGCAATAAATATTTACAAATAATAATGGATATTTTAATTTTGGCTAGAATCCCAAATTTAATTTATAACAATTCTATTATTATTATTAATTTATTTATTTTTTATTATTTGTCCTTTAATTTTTTAAATACATTTAAACTATTAGCTCCGCAGTAAAGACCTAGTAATTATTTGTTTTATTTTTTTGCAATAATTATAATAATAGTTTTTAAATTTTCAATAATTGCTTTTGGCAAAATACTATTTTTAAAGCCAAAGTTAAAAACAAATTAAATGCTTTATACTAATAGCTTTTGAAATTAAATATTAATTTTTAACAGCCTAAAATATTTGATATATTTAAAACATCTAATGCTTTTAATAAAAGCAATTTTTAAATGCGGTTTAAAATAAATTGTAATAAATTCTATATTTTATACATTGCTATTTATATTTTTTTTTTCAATTTTTTCGCAATTTAATTCAAATGCTTTGCTAATGCCAATAAAATTTGCAAAGCCGCCGCTAATTATACCGCTATTAAAAATAATAGCAATAATAATCTTTTTTTAATAATAATCCTGGCAATAATAATAATTTTTTTAATTTTTAAAATAACAATTTATATTGATTTTGTTTTTTTATTAAATTTTATTAATTTAAAAAGCTTTTTAATTTTAATAAATTAAATAATAATTTTAAGTTCAAATTTTAAATTTAATATATTGCTATTAAAAATAAATAAATTATTAATGCAAATTATTTTTCTATTGCTGCCGCTGCTATAATTTATATTATATTTTAAATTAAAAAAAAACTAATTAAATTTTTTAGCCTTGCTAAAGCGTTTTTTTAAAAAAAACAGCAATTTTTTTTTTTATATTTGCTTTAATTTCTTTACCAAATATAATAATTCTTATTGCTTTTATTTAATTTATTATATACGCTAAAATAAAAAATTCAATTTGTTTTGGCAAATTTCTATTGCAATATTTAATTAAATAGTATATTCAATATTAATATTTATAAAAACTTTTTAATTTAATTTAATATTATTTTAATGCATATAGTTATAAGCATTTTCTATATTTGCAAATTTTTTAAAAAAGCCAAAATTCTATATTATAATATTATTTGCATACTAGTTATTTATATTAAAGCTGATTTCCAGAAAAAATGCAAATTGAATTTTAATAATTGCAATAGCAAAAAACAAAAAACAAATTAATATAATATAAAAAATTCCAATTATTTTGCAAAGGGCTGAAAAGATTAATAAAATTGAAATTTTGAATTTAATTGTAAGAAATATTAAAAACGGCCTTATAAAACAAGCTATTAAAATAGCTATAGAAAATTCCAGCAATTTAATAATAATAATAATAATAATAATAAAGCCTATTTATAATTAATATTACAAATATAATAGCATTAAATATTAAGCTTTTAATTATTTTAAATTTGACAAATTCATTAAAAAAAGACTATATTAATTAAATAAATTCCGATTCTAATTACCATTTAGTTTTTAAATTTTCAAAAAAAAAACGGCGCTTAAAAAAATCTTTTTTTAAATAAGCTTGCTAATTTAATTAATATAATATTAACAAATTTGGCTAATTATATTAATAATGATTTTTTTAATATTATATATATTAATTCTTTTTAAAATTAATATAATATTTTTATTAATAGTAAAATTTAATTATTATGCTTTATAAATATTAGTATAATTAAAGCCAAAAATGGCTTTAAAGTATTTATTTAGCGCTTAAATAAATTAATACTATTTTATAAATTTAATTTTTAAATTTAAATAGCAATAATAATATTAAATATTGCTGGACTTTTATAATTGCAAAATCCATTGGCCTTGCAAGCCCAATAGCAAAAATAAATAATTTAGCGCAAAATAAATAAAACCCCAAAAAAGCAGATTAAATTTAATGGCAAATAAAAAGATTAAAGCAATTTTTTTTAAAGCATTTAAAAAAATAATTTTTGCATTTAAAATAGCGCCTATATAATATATTGCAATATGCAAAATTTATAAATTTATAAAGCAAAAGCTAATTAATAATAGCTTTATATATTATTTTCTAAAAAAAATTTATCGAATATTAAAATTTATTAAATTAGCGCTACAAAATATCAAGCGCAATTTTTAATTTTTTTTAAATATATATATATTCTATATATTATTAAAAACATTATTGCTTTTAAAAAGCCTTAAAAGCTTTTTAATAAAAAATTATTAAAATAGCGGCTGCCGCGCTATTTAGATTTTTAATACTATAAATTTTTTATAATTTGTTTTAATATTTTGCTATTATATAATTTCCATAATGCTAAAATTGAATTAAAAAGCCTAAAATTCCAGCTAAGCTACTTTTTGCTATATTTTATATTAATAAAGCAATTGCGTATTATATATATATATATATATATATATATTTGCAATTTCTATTTTATTTATTAAAAAACTCAAAAGCAATTTTTGCTTTTATATAAATTATTGCAAATTTAATAAAATAACTTGCAAAAGTTAATATTCGCTGCTTTTATTTAAACAAATTCTATTTTAATTTAGCAAGGCCAAATATTTTACCAAATTTAATATTAGGCAAATATTTTATTGTATTTATTTAAAAAAAACCAGCAAATAATTCACAATTTTTTAAATTTGCTATAAAATATTTTAATATGAGATTTTGCCTTTTAAATTTATTAATAAATTAGCTGTTTTCCAGCAATATATTAATTAAATAGCATTATTAAAATATTTTTGCTATTATAAAGTATTTAATTAAAATTAGCCTATAAATAAATATTATAAAATATAAATTTAATATTATAAAAATTAAATATATAAATTATATTTTTTAGCAATATTTAAATAAATTTAAATAAATTTAAGCAATAAAAACTTAGCAATGCTTTAAAAAAAACCGAATTAAAAACCTTTAACGTTTTTTAAAATTTTGCAATTTTTATTGGATTTTTATTAAAAATTATAGCAAACTGGCTAAATTTTTAATTCAATTTATTAAAAAAGGCTATATTTAAAAATAAACTAATGCTTGCTAAAATGCTTTTTTAGCCTTTAAAGAGGCTTTATTATTAATATTTATTTTAGCTATTTTTAATTCCAATTATAAAAATTAATTTAAAACAAATATTTTAAATAAAGTAATAGCCGGAATTTATTTTTAAAAATATTTTAATAGCTGGCACCTAATAGTATATTGTTTCAAAATTATAAATAAATATTAATTAAATTATAGCATTTATAATAAAAAAATACTAATTATTATACAATTATTTGTTTATTAGTGTATTTATTTCTTGGATTTGTTTTCAACAATTCAAATTATTAGCAATTATAAATTATTAAAATAATTTATAATTATTAACGCCTTAAATATTAGACAAGCCAAATAATAAAAACACTTTTTAAAATATAATCTTTGCATTAAATACAAATTTAGCATAATTAATAAAATTAAAATATAATTAATATAAAACCCTTGAAATTGGCATATTGGTATAATATTTTTTTATTAATAAAGCGCTTTAGTTTAAAAAATCAAAAATAAAGCTCCAAGCTTTTTTAATTTATTCCCAATTTTTTAATATTTTTGGCAATATATAATAATAAATTTCCATTATATGCTTAAAAGGAAAAATAGCTATAATATAATTATAATTATAATTATAATTTATAAATTAAATAACTTTTCTTTTATATATTATGTTATTAAATAATTAATATTTGAGAAACCGCAAAAAACTTTCATTTTATAATTTATAAAATTTATAAAATTTAAAAATTTATTATTTTAAATTAAAAAACCCAATTCGTTTTTGTTTTTTAGCAAAAATTTATAAACTTTTTTAATATAGCTATTTGCTTATTTTTAGCCTATTAGCCGCAAATTAATAATTAAATCAAAATTGCCAATGCTATTTTAAAGTTTTGCTTGATATTTTTTATAAATTAATAGGTATATTTTTAATTAAAATTAAAACAAATTATAAATTCCAAATAATTTTTAATTAAAATACTTTTAATTAAAATACTTTTAAATTTGCAAATTCCAATTAAACCTTTAATTGAAAAAACGCTATAGCCAAATAATACCAAATTTACTATTGCTAAAAAATAGCTAGAAATGCTATATAATTAATGCAATAGCTATAAAAAGCGTAAATTACAAAATATTGGCAACTAATTAATTTAAAAAAAATATATATTTATTTAAATATTAAAAATTAAAAGTTAATAAAATTTAATTATAAATTAAGCAATAAAATAGCAAGATTTTATAAAATTGTTAAACAAAAACGCTTTTAAATTAGTTTGTTTTGGCTATAAATATTTATTTTATTATATATTTAAACAAGTTTTATTTGGCAAATATAAATTTATTGCCTAGTTAAAAACCAAATTTAAAATCGCCGGCAATAATAAATAAAGCTATAAAACAGAAAATTTATAGCATTTTGAATTTTCATATATATTATTAAATTTTGCAATATAAAATTAATTGAAAATTAATTTATAATTTTAATTTTAAATAATATTTATAATTGGATTTTAAATACGCTTTTGCAAAGCTTAAAATCTTTCATAATTGCTATTTTAATAAATTAGAATTTTTTAAAAAGCTTGCAAAATAAAAAGCACAAAATAAAGCAGTTAAATTAAATAATAAAGCTACAAATCCATTTAAAATAAACGGCTAATTAAGCCGTTAAATAATCCATTTATAGCGCGAAATAGATTTTTTTATAATTTTCATAATTTTTGTATTTTATATATATATTTAATATTTAAAATTGAAATTAAATTAATCGCTTTTAAAGCTTAAAACAAATTTCCCATAATAAAAGAATACTATAATAGCCCCGAATTAAAGCGCTTTTTACAATTAGCCAGCCGAAAAAGCCCTAGTATAATCCGTGCGCTATATAATTATTAGATTTAGTTTTTATAATAATCGAAAAGCCTTTCTCTTTTTATAGCAATAGACACCTATAAACAATGGTTTATATCCTAGCCTTGGCTAAAATCTCGGACCCAGCTCGTGATATTAAAAAATAATTTAAAGGCTGGCGGAAAAAAGCTGGGTAGTTTTTGCAATTAATAAATTAATTCTTTATTGCTTAAATATTTATTATATTTAAAGTTTTTTTTTTAAATACAATATTAAATATAATAAAAATGCTTTTTTTATTAAAAATAATATAGTTTAAATTTCCATTAAAATTAAGTAATTTATATTGTTTTTAAAAAATATTAATTATTTTATTATTAAAGCTTTATTTGGTTAATTTACGATTTTTTTAGCAAAAAATAATAGCCTTCAAAACCAAGCTTGCAAAAGTACATAAGATTAAATAAAATATAATACCAGGCTTTATATAAATATAATAAAATTATCTGTAGAATTAAATTCCAAAAATAAATTATTTTTGTATAAATTAAAATCCTGCAATATAGCTATTAATTATTTAATAATAACGCGAATTTTATATTTTGCAATTTCGTTAAATTAATATTAACCTATTAGCGTATAATTATAGCTATTCGTTTTTTAAAAGAATATAGCTTTAATATTTTAAATATAAATTCTCCGGCTATATTTAATTTTATAAAGCAATAATATAATTTTGGATATTTTCGGATTTTTAAAAAAGCTTTAAATATAGGAAAAAATTGCTTATAATTAATAATAAGCAAAGCCTATATTATATTAATAAAATTATTAATAATAATAATTTAATAGTGTTTCTTTTAAGGCTAGGCAAGCGGATTTTTCCAAATAAATTAATATAAAGCAATTTAAAAAATTTAATATCGCGTTTAAATTTTTTATAATATAGGTATTTTTTAATTTTTAAAATTATATAAATATTATGAAAGCTTTTTTTAAAAAGCAAAATTATATTAATTAATAATTTTAAAAGCTTGCAAATATTGTTTTTCCTTATATAGCCCAATTATTTATATTAGTAATTAATTTCTTTTAAATAAAATTATAGCTAAAACAATATATATAATTGGCTTTGGTTTAATTTAAATATTTATAATATTAAGCTTGCAAATAAAGGTTAATTTGTTTTTTATAAATTTTGCTTTTTTTAAAACCAAAAATAACGGTGTAATTAAAATTTTAAAAAATTAGCATAGAAATTAAATTAATAAAGCCTTGCGGGCTATAAAACATATTGGGTAAAAGTATATTAATTTTTTTGCCAGCTATTAAATATAATAATTTATAGATTTTTTAAAATTTTAATATAATTTAATAATTATTAAAATTGCTAATTAAGCTTTTTATATACGGTTTAATTAACTTTTTAATAAATCCATATTTATAAATTATAATTAATAATATAATATTGCTATTTAAAAGCTAAATATTTTAAGAAGCTTTAAAAAAAATTAATAAAAAGAAATTATTAGCGTTATTAATATTATTAATTGCGGCAGCGTTAATTTAAAGCGTGGTATTAAAAATTATATAAATATAAAAGTATTTATTACTAATAAAGGCATTAAAGACAAAATTAATAAAATTAATATTAAAATTTTTAAACTAATTAGTTTAATTTGCCAATACCATTAGCGCTAATATAAAATTTTTAAGCCAATTTTTATATTTTTTAGCAAATTTAGCAATATAATTTTTAAGAAATTTTAAATTGCGAGCTTAGTAATTTAATTTATTACAGCTATATTTTTAATATAATTTATATTAATATTTTTCTTTTACCTTTATTTCTTTTATTTTATTCGCTATTTTTAATATTGTTTTATTAATATTTATTAAAATTGCTATTTAATTTGCTATTATTAAATTTATTATTAAATTCGCCATTGCTGCGGTTTTTTATATTGCTTTGCTTTAATTAATATTAGTAAAATATTATAATCAATTTTTTATTCTAGCCTAATTAAATTTTGTAATTAAAAGCTTTTTAAATCGCTATATTAAATTTAATTAAATAAATAGAAATTTATTTAAAAGCGTTTTTTATAAAAAGAAAAATATTAATAGCTTTAAATATAATTTTCTATATAAAGAATTTTGGTTTAAAATTGCAAAGAAATTAAAATAATATAATAATATCGAGAATTTTAAAGGCTGGATTTATTGTTTTTAGATTTTAATTTATTTTTAAAAAGCGGCTAGCAAGATTTATAATATCGAAGTATTAATTCAAAATAAAAAAGTAAATAATTCCCTAGGCTATAAAAAAAGTTTTATATTTTAAAATTGGTATAATTTTTAAAATGTTTTTAAAATTTTCCAAACATTCTTATCAATATTTTTAATTGCAATTTTGGCTTTTTTAAAAAGGCTTTTAATAATAAAAATTATGGCTTTTTTTAATTAAATATTATATTTTTTAAGCTATTTGCAATTTTTTTAATTTAATTGTAAATTAAAATTAAAAAAGCTTTGAAATATACTTTAATATTATTTTTTAAAAATATATTATAGTTTTATAATAAAAGATTTAAGAATTGGCTTATATTATTAAAGCTAAAGCACGCTATTATTAAGCTAAAAAATATTTTTAAATAAAAAATAAACATTAAAGCCTATTAAAAAAATATAGCGTAAATAATTAATTAATAAAAATTGGTAAATGTTTTTTTTAATAAATATAAAAAAATACTGCATTTTTAATACGGAGTTTTTAATATTTAATAAATAATTAATTATAAAAAAAAGCTTTTTTAAAGCAAATTTTTTAACGCTTTTAATTAGGCAAGCTTTATAGCTTAATTTATTATATTATAAATACTGGAATAAATTAATATGCAATAGGAAATAATTTCTTTCGCTTTGCTTTTTTTTTATTTGAAAATTAATGCATTTAAAAAATAATATCAATAAATTTTGCTATTGCAAACGCTTAAAAGTATTTTTTAATGCAAAAGGGTAATACTTTTAATTATAGCAGCGCTAAATCGGCTTTAAAATGGTATATATATATATATAGATTTGCAAAAATATAAATCTTATTTATTTATATATGGAATTTCCGGCCCTATAAATATCGGATTGGTTTAAAAAAATGGCAAATAGCCAAATATAATATTTTTTTTATTGGGGGATTTTTAGGAATTTTTTAAATGCGTTTAGAAATTTTTAAAAATTATAAAATTAAAGTGGTTAATAGGATAAATATTTAGCGTATAAAAGTATCCGTTTAAATTACCTTTAATTTGCTTAAATATATTAAAATTTATTTAAATAAATATATTAAAATTTATTTAAATAAATAATTATGCATTAATTAAAAGACTTAGTTTTAGCAATTGCCCGGCGCCGGGTTTATAATTTATTAAATTATATTATATAATGGTTATTTTTAATATATTAAGATAATGGTTTAAAAGTGGTATAAAAACCACACTTAAACCATTCCACTACGCTAGCTCTAGCTCCACTAGCTACCGTGGTGCCTGATTGCTAAGGCATTCTAACACAAAGCACTTTCGAGGCTTTGAGCAAGATATACAGGGAGTAGGTTGTTTCTATTCGTTCCGATACAGCCGTATCCGTGTTGCCTTGGTGGATTACTTGGTGGACTACTTGGTGGACTTCGGGATCGAGTGTAAGATTAGACCCAGCTGGACGTTGTGTACAACCCGATCAGTTCTCGAAGTCGAAGGGCTGAAGTAATCAGTGCTTTCTTACTGGTGGCTACCTCGTCAGGGCTGCCTACCTACATGTACGGTCTACCCGGGTGGAGGCTAGAGCATGAAAGCATGAAAGGAGTCAGTCATGCAGCCTTGTGGTTCTCGTTTTCGCCGAGTATAAATATTTTCCTTGTCCATGATGCCTTCAAGTTCTTGCTCTGTGTTCTGTAAGTTCAAGTCGTTTCTCAGTATCCAGATATTCCAAGTTCAGAACAGAACGAATCTTTCCTATCTTTCCTCGATTCTACTTTCGTATACACATTCATCGATGTACGCCACTCGAGCAACCTCGAAACACATCTTGACGAAACAGGTGGCTCAGCTTTCCAAAGCTGCTGCTGGCCTTCAGTCAACATCTACCACTGGCCTCAGACTCTCATGTTTGGCTGTCCATCAAGTACAGCCTCATCGCCAATTCTCAGTCTCTGCTCGAACACAGCTGAAAGAGTTCCTACCTCCACCCGAAGACCATGAACACATTCTTGCCACACCTCCAGCATGGCCACATCCAGGGTATGTATATACTCTTCCCATCCCCACGCCATCCCGAAGCTAACACACCCCCAGCTACACCTCCCAACAAGTCCGCGAAAACATCAAAGTAGCCCACCGCTCCGCCAAAACCTGGTCCGACAAATTCGCCCTCTTCATGCTCTGCTGCGTCCGCAAGGGCATGGACATATCCACGCGCTACCACCACGACCCGCCCACCAAATCCGCATCTCCCTCGTCAGACGGCGCAACCAGCAACGCAGTGACCCCGCAAACACGCTACCGCATGAGCGAACGCAAATGGCTGATCCGTTTCATCTTCCTCGAATCCGTCGCTGGCGTCCCCGGGATGGTAGCTGCTTCTTTGCGCCACCTGCAATCACTACGTCGCATGAAGCGCGACAATGGCTGGATCGAAACGCTTCTTGAGGAAGCTTATAACGAGCGCATGCACCTTCTCACGTTCCTGAAAATGGCCGAACCGGGACTGTTCATGCGCTGTATGATCATGGGTGCTCAGGGCGTTTTCTACAACATGATGTTTTTCTCGTACCTCATTTCCCCACGCACCTGCCACCGCTTCGTCGGCTACCTTGAAGAAGAAGCCGTACTCACCTACTCCCTAGTGATCGAGGATCTAGAAGCGGGCCTTTTACCAAAATGGCAAACTATGCCAGCGCCGGATATTGCGGTGCAGTATTGGCAGATGCCGGAAGGGCAGAGGACGATGCGAGATTTGTTACTTTATATTCGGGCGGATGAGGCGAAGCATAGAGAGGTGAATCATACGTTGGGGAATTTGAGGCAGAAGGAGGATCCGAATCCGTTTGTGAGTTCGTATAAGGGGAAGGTGCCGGTGGAGGAGAGGCCGGGGAAGGGGTTGGAGCATATTAGGTCGACGGGGTGGGAGAGGGAGGAGGTGATTTGATGCGGGGTGGAGTGGATGGGTTGGGGTTGTATGAAATAGGGGGACGAGGTGTGACGGTGTGATGGAGGGCGAGAAAAAGCTGGGATCGTGAAGATACCTATTGTACGAGTATTTGGACCACGCGATTCGAAGGGCAGAAAAAGACACTTGGGATGATTCATGGTGGCGTTTGGAAGGAATAGATAGACAAGCGATAGACAAGATACCCAACTCCTATAAAATAAATTTTTCCCAGAACGAAGATATTCCTGCGAATTATTCTGATATTTTCTTCGCGGAGGCTGCTTTGCATATGGCGAACGCCAGGGTGCAGCAGGCGGGCCTTTCTAGCGAGCTTCAGGGACTTCTAGGCAGAGCCGGCGGTCATAAACAGCGCTCTTCAGGCCTCTCCAGGGCTCTTCAGGCGCCCGAACCCCTGGAGCATACGCTAAATCCGACGTGCAACAAAACAAGTTCAGAAAAATTGTGCCAAAGTCACGTGATCCAGAGGCAATCCGACAAACCGGGCGGGTTTCGACAGAGTGGACGCGCTTTGACTGAACCCCTGCTTCTGCGAAATGCACGCCAACCTGTCGACGTGCGACAAAACCTCTCGTCGGGTCCGCGTCCTCTTGCAGAAACTATGCTTAGTCATCCCGGCGCCTCGATCGTCACTTCGAGTCCAAGGCTGCGGGTTGCCTCGTTGCTTGCCGATCAACAGCTCTGAGCTCTCCCCCCAACTTGAAGCTCCACCAACAGCCTTGCTGCCACTTCATTGCTCCGAACCATGTGAATTAAACCACCAATCTTTTAATGCCAGAGTGTCATAGATGCCCGAGTCTATCCCCATGATTTCCGCGAGCTATGAGCCATGATCTGCCCTCCGCGTCAGCAAGCGCCCCGGGTCCTTCGACATCCAGACAACACGGCGGTAATGCTGATGACAACCACGATGACGAGGGGAGAGCGGCATACGAGCAGCGGCAGCGCGAGGAGCGGCTTCGTAGGGCGAAGGAGAGAGTGCGCATTCATAAGACGCACAAGGGCGTCTTCTTGCAGGACTTGCTGTTTCACTTGGATGTCTTGATTTATGCCGAGATTTGTATTCTTTATTATATGGAGTATGCTTCCCTCCTCATCATCCTCCAGCTCTCGCTGACAATGTGCCAAAACACAGCTGTTCATTCACCCGCCTTTTCCTCCGCTCTATAACCCAACTCTCCTTCCTCACCCCCAAACCACCCCCCTCCACCACCAACATCCCCCAGCCCGCGCCCTCGCAGCCCGCTATCCTCGGCATCTTCATCCCCAACGCGCTCTGCATGCTCCTCCACATCTTCACCGCCCACTCAGCCGGCAGCGAAATCTCGCGCGGGTACTTGCACGGCGGCTTGATTATCGATTTTATTGGCTATCGCGGACCTACGTCTAAAGTACATTTGGTGCTGCTGGATATACTGGTTATGGTGTTGCAGTGCTTCATGCTCTGTGTCGTATGCGAAGATTTTGAGAATCGGAAACGCGACGATACGAACGCGGGCGGGAGTGGAACTGGGACTTCGACGGGGCAGGGGCAAGTGAGTGGCCAGGATATTGATGCAGAAGAACGCGGTATGCTTCGAGAGGTAAGCGTCACAGCTGACGGTGCTATCGAGATGCAGTACATGGCTTCCTCTGCATCAAACCCTTCCGCCCACGGTGCTTTATTACCAGAAAATACGGGAGTAGAAGAAGATGAACGCAGCAATCTGCTGCGAGAAGCGAACGAGGATGACGAACCGCTCAGCGCGATTGATGTTTTTCAAGCCGGCATGGCGGTTATTGGGGAATTCAATGTTGTGGATACGTTGAGGAGACAGTGGGGGGCGAGAGAGTATCAGGATGCGTCGGGGAGGGTGTTTGGGGCGAGGACGGCTATGGCGGTGTTGAGGCAGAGGATGGAGGAGAGTATGAGTGGGACTACTGCGAGGTAGTAGCCGTTGAGGGAGAGGTTTATAGGTGTTACGAGAAGTCATGATTCATGAGCGGATCGAGAATCACAGCGGTTTTTTTCCTACGATCCTGACGGGCCGACGACTTCGAGTGAGACTACATGGGAATATAGTGGCTGACAAGATCGGTTTCTCGCTTTGCGGTCTGCAGGATGGCGATTCGAAGATGAGATCGTCGAGGGATGTCGCTCGAGTTCATTGGTCCTCACTTGTGACGCCATCTAGTTCTCCAGTTGAACCTCCAGAACTTCCCCGGTTTGATTGTGCCTCAATTCGCAACCCAACATCTACTGCTGAACGTGAGTCACTGATTATCAATCATATTATCTTGAAAGTCTCCGAAGAAACATGAAGATTGAAGGATTGTGGCGAGTTCGCTTCGGGATAAACCCATGCGTTCAGCTCTCGGGATCAGCACTGGATGAAGCGCTTCCAATGATAATGCTGGGCTGCAAGTGCTGTGCCTCATGCTGCGGACTTTTCAATGCAGTCGAGGTAGCTCATATCAATGGGCAAGCCCCTTTCAGTTGAGATTCTTGTTCTTCTACACCCATTCTTCCGGATTGAGTTGAGGAACGTCACGACACCGTGATTGAACCATCATTTACTACTATAATCTCAGCAAACACTATGCCACCGAAGACGGCTGCTCAGAGCGAGTCTTCGGCCTCTGTTCAAAAGAAGAAAAGGCCCACTACATCGTCAATTGTAAGCTGTTCCATGTTATCTACATGTCAGTCGAAGACTAACGTCAGTTACCTGTCTTAGGCCTGCGAAAACTGCCGCGCAAAGAAGTTGCGCTGTAATTATACTTCTCCAGCGTGTGGGAATTGCGTTAAACACAGCCTGGAATGCCGTCGTCGTGATGCGCCGGTGAAAACTGGCAGCCGTCGTAACCAGTAAGGCTAGGTATTGTTCCCAATATCTTCTCTATAGTCACTGATTATCACAGTGTAAGACAGATCCAGAAGCTTGAAGAGCGGCTGAGAGAAATGGAGAAAGTTGTGATGAAGGGGAGAATACCCAAGGAAGGCTTATCTCAACACCAGGATTTAGGAGAAGGGAAGGAAGTGAGCCGGGCCGGTTTTGAATTTAATGAGATTCGGGAAAACAATTTTACGAATCCTGTGATGGTGGGAATCGATTACGACTCACTCCCTGCATGGAACGAGGACTTGCCCTACATGTGGGATTTCTACAAAGACGTACTCGATGACACCGTTCCAAGTCAAGCAATTAAACCTGCAGTTCAGAACGAGGAGCATATTATGGATGCTTCCACGTCCGAACTGTCAGAAAGGCCAAGCAATACTTCCGCCCTGTTTTTTGACGGACCTACAGAAAACATATCAGTGGAAGCCTCGGTCTATCCATTTCAGAACTTCGACAAGAAATTCCACTTATATCCGGGCATCTACCGCGAAATACTTCCTTGCAAGGAGACACTCCCTCTGCCACCCTACACCGAAGCCCTCCCCATAATCCGCCGCTACTTCCTCCCATTCAACACCACTCTACCCCTTTTCTCGCCAACCAGCTTCCTCACTCGTTTACAAACCGACTACCCCCAATCTCTATCACACACCCCCGACCCCAAATGGTGGACCTGCATCAACGTCGTCCTCGCCATCTGCCACCGCTTCCTCGCCATGGACACCCACCCCCCCATCCCCACCTCCCCCTCACGCTCCAACTCCCTAGCCTTCGCCTACCTCAAAAACGCTCTCTCCCAAGTCCCCCAACTAACCCTGGAATCCGTCGGCATCCCGCACATCCAAGCACTCCTCGGCATGGCCCTCGTGCTCCAAGGAACTCCAAACCCCCATGCCGCATCCGCGCTTGCAGCATTGGCAATGCGCCAAGCGCAACGTCTCGGCCTGCATCGCGAAACCTACTATCATACCTCTGCTGCTTCGCGAGCATGCGCGCGAGATAGCGAATTGGAACAGCAGAGGAAATTGTTCTGGGTGGCGTATTGGCTGGATAAAGATATATCGCTACGCACAGAAAAACCACCCGTTCATCACGATGAGGACATGGATGTGCAACTCCCCAGCCCTGCCACAGGCCCGGAGGCTCTGACGCTTCTTCACAGCAGAACGAGCATCGATATCTTCGCCTATCAGCTCCGCCTTGCGCAAATCAAAGGCCGGATTTATCGCCGGCTGTACTCCGCTTCTGCTACTTTTGCTTCTAGCGCTGAGCTGGTTTGCGCAGCTCAGGAACTGCAGGATGAGCTTGAAGCGTGGAAAAGGAGCTTTCCTGTCGAGTTTGAGGCGGAAGGGATTGGGGAGGCGGTGCCGGAGAAGTACTTGATGGAGGTTTTGGTGGTGTATTCGAATTATTATCGGGGGAGTAGGATGGTGCAGAGAGTTGTGGATGCTCGATTGAAGGATATGCCGAAACGGGGTGATGATTTGGGGGAAAGGAGGTGTATGAAGGGGCATAGACGGTCGTTGAAGATGCTGAGTTTGGCTCCGAGGGGTGATTTTTGTGTTAATTGGTGAGTTTGACACAGTTACGTGCTTGTTTTACGCCGATATGGTTTTGTTTGGGCTCAGGTGCTGATATTCTTCTAGGCTTATTCTTTCGTCGCTTGTGTCGGCTACTATTGCTGTACTCGAAAATGTCATTGAATGCTCGAGGGAGGATATGGCACAGGGTGTTAGTGACCTGCGGCTTGTCGATCCGTCGCTGAAACTACTTGATCTCTTGGCAAATGGACATGGTAGCGAGAACGCTGAGGTGCAGCAAGTCCGGGATTACTGTGAAGGGTTGGCAAGAAGGGCTAGCAACGTTGTTACAGAAATGTGAAGCAATTTGTATATCAGGACGTGATAGCATGTCGACAAAGCATAGCACGAGCGAGGAGAATTGAATGCTATATTCAGCTACTCTGACAATGGTGATGCTCGAAATGCATGACTTGCGGCCGGGATTGCTCAAATAAAGCGGAGAGCGCGGTTCAGCTGAGGCTGTGAGAGAGGTTAGTACATTGCGTGAGCCTTCAAAAACACAAGCAAGCATGTTGACTATAACAGACGTACCCTAGTATCGGCAACGAGGTAGATCAACAGAATCAAGCACACGAAGAACAACGCCTCGAAGACGCCGAAGGGGTCGTCGAGGCCGTAAAAGTACATGAGGCCTAAGGATTATATTAGCGATCACTCTGACTATATTGAGAGAAGGAACTCTTCGAATGAGCGGGCAGATATACCAGACAAGCAGATCATCACCACAATCACCCATTCCGTCGGTGGTTCTAGATCTCGGTCGACAGCAGCGAAGTTGAAGAAGCCGTTGTGGTCCATGTTTGTCGTCGTTTGTGCTGTGTTTGTCTGTTAGCAATCACTCGTTTTTTGAATAGCAAGTCTGCTTGGTGTCATGATGAAATCACTTGAGTTGATGGAGAGAGTTTGGTTCGGGAGATTTCTTGATCTAGGACGTGTGGCGGGCTTTGATGGAGAAGTTGAGGAGGAGCAGATGGATTTTGGTCCATTTTGACGCTCGGTGGGCCTCAAGTCGGCCAGACGATAACCTGTTGTCGTTTACATGTTGTGTGCGCTTGACATGCGGGGATAGCCATGTGCTTCGCTCTGAGGTATCGTCCGTGGTCTGGAATGTTGTGCCTTTCAAGTCGTCGCGGGCGCGGTACAAGACAGAGACGGGGAAGAGTCGTTTTGCACGCCTCGACAATCACGGACGAAGCTGGGTTGTTTCGATCTTCTCACTTGGCCCGCTTCGCTTTGCCTCCACCAAGCTGCGCAAGCTCGCCTTCAAGCTGCAGTTTCGACCTCCTAATAACACCTTGCCCATCAGCTCCCAGCTGCGTCCTTGGGCTTGCTGGTTTTGAAGCTGCGCTCCGCTCTCCGCTTCGAACGCCAGCGCGGCTTTTCGACTACAGCTTACTCGAGTGGAGAAGGAAGGTCTCCGGTCAGGGCTACGGAAGGAGTATAGTCAGGTGCAGCGGCAAGGCAGCCGCTGGGGCAAGGTCACGGGGCACGGTTACTGGGCACGGTCAGGGGTTGGTGCCGTGACACAGGTTGTGGTGGAGGAGAATTTACCGTCGACTAGGTTCTCTGCTCAATAGAGAGTCCCTCGGACTTGAGTTGCTTGTTCTCGTGAGCGTTAAATGGGACTGACGATGGCTATGCTGTGTTTACATCTTGGGCGGTCAAGAGGCAGAAATGGGCATGTACCGTTGTGAGAGGCGTACCATATTTACAAACTATTACATCCAACACCATGTTAACTTTAGTAACAGCTATATATTATCAGAGTGGTTATTGCATGGTGTTTCTATCAACCTGGCTTTGATTTGAGAGAGTTCTAAAAGGACGATGCAAAGTCATGGTCCAACCCCTAAGCATCCCGCAATCTAGCCGTAATGAAGGAAGCAAGTAATTAATTCCGGCTGATAATTAGTGCCTTTCTTTTTTCGACTGCTTCAGAAGTTCTCCGAATTTGCTATGGGCATCCAGCAGATTCAATCCTCCATCTCAGTGTCCTCAGACTCTTCCCAATCCTCGTCCCCGTCCGACTCCGAGTCCTTATCATACATGATATCGTCCTCACCCAAGTCCGTGAAGTCCGCTTCCGGGTCCGCCTCCTCCTCATCCGAATTCGAGGAGGCCTTGAGCTCTGGCTTGAGATTAACCAGCTGAAGACCACACTTATTTTCATCTGTCAGATTCCAGAGATCGGCAGCCATCCTTTCATCGTAGCTGCTGCCAGTACACCACTTTCCCTTTTCCCTTATGTGACAACCGGCAAAGAACTTGACGGGGACAGCAGCTACTATGACCTGATTGAGAGTCTTTCCGGTGAAAGGTGCAGTCGCATCAGGCCAGGTTCCGGCCCTGCGTCCACGCAATATGAGCATTCTGAGTACGAAAGCGTCGCATTCTTCCTCGCAATTGTCCCCGCTCTGATACCTCTCGATCACATTTTCGAGCCATTGGACCGTTCTGGTAATCTTCTCGATCCGGGCTGCCTTAACGGCATCTGGTAATGTCAGTTTGCAGCTGCTAAAATAAAGAGGTATTCTCACATACTTGAATTCGACCGTCATTGTGCGGCCGGGGCGGCCTATCTGGTAGAGTTTGGATAGCATTCCCATGAAGTAGTTCTTCTCGCGGCCGCTTAGTTGGTCGGGGCGAGAAATAGGTCTGCGGATGCCGATGATTTGTCGCTCCTGTGGGATGCCTAGCGCTTGGTTGATCCCCAGCAGAGGTCCGTAATCTGCAGCTTGGCGCGCGACTCTCGGCGTCTGGGGATAGTACGGGAGGTCCATGGGCTCTCCATGGTTCTCCGCTGGTACATCGTTGGCTTGCTGAGCGTCTGGGCTTGGGGTTCTTACTGCCTCAATGCGGCGGCGTTGAGCAGCAGGTGCTGGGTTGGCTTGGGGTCCTTGACGGCGGTCTTCGGCTTCCCAATGACAATTCTCGGCAGTGGAAGCCTCTCATCCATGTTGTCAAACAGCTTATGGTCACCGTAAAGGATGAGACTGTGTGTCAACATCTCGAACTCGTGCTGGTTGTTGAAAAACCAAGCAAGTGTCAGGCTCGACAATGCTTTCTCGCTATCTCCAGCCGATGTGCCATACCATGATCGCAAGCCAGTCACCTCTCTGCTGGCAAGGTGATACATGATATCATGCATCTGATACTTATCGGCAAGTATCACCAGGTTGGTCATTTGCTTCAAATCCAGAACCTGGGGCACCTTCTGCCTCTGAGCGTGTATGAGGCACATCAAGAACTCCATAGCCTCTGCATCGTCTTCCGGTAAGGGCAGCTCGAGATGGCCGGTATCTCGAAGCGTCTGAGACTCTGCGAAGCCACTATTGAACAGAGCTCGAAAGACTGGAGACGCAAGGGCGAGATGCTTCGACGATAGCAGAATTGTGACTTCTTCGGCCACATCATTGGAGGAAGCCTGGCTTTCATCTTCTTCGGTCACCGAATCGTCGCTGCTGTCTTCGGATAATTCAGATACTCCACGAGCGTGCGCGAGGACCAGGGTCACATCGCCCTCGGGATCGAGTACCCAAGTGGGCTTTGAGGTCGCCATTTGGTATTGAAGGTGATGGACTTGTAGGACTATGGTTGAGGGTGTATTGGTGTCGGCGCGTGGGTGGAAGCGGGCTGAAGAAGCTGTTGGCCTCACAGTCGACCTGCTGGTAGTCAGGCAGGCGGGGTTTGAGGTTGAGAGTTGAGGTTGGGAGTTTGAGGTTGAGAGCAAGTCTTGTCGACTGCGCAAGGAAGCAGATGGTCGCAGCAACGGGAGAAGAAGACGCCGCTGCTACGAGCGCGAGCGCGAACGCAAGCAACGTCGCTACGTGTTGTCTTTCTTTTGGAGGCGGAGAGGTTGGTGAATAACACAGGCTGTTGACTGTAGTCTCTCTGGAACTGCGAGAGAGAGAAGGAGTGCTGGAACAGTCATGTGATGAGCCCGCACATATCACATGCCGAGCCTCCTGGCTGCTCACCGCGCCTACCTAAGCGCAGGTGGCAGTTAGTGGGCTTGTGTGGGAGCGGTAGCTCTACTTGTCTTTGGTAGCTTTGCAAGACACCGGTAGCTCTGTTTTGCACCAGTAGTTTCGCACAGCGCTGGTAGCTGTGGGTAGCACCGGGGCACGGAGGACATGAAGCTCTTCCAATCCTGCGCCTTCCTTCTTCTTAGTTGAATATAACACCCTGACGAGACCTTACCATTACACCTTACTATGGCTTCCGGTGCTTTTAACATATTCCGAATGACGCCAGACATCACGGCGGCGAAGACATGATGCCGCTGGCACAATATACATTAAAAGATGCAAAGAGACGTACTTTGTTAAAAACGTAATGTATCTGATACTCCAAGACCCAAGACACTCTGGGCATCCTGTCACAAATATAAGGGCCATCAAGGCGAGACCAATCTGATTAACAAATATGAAGAACATCTGATGACCGATCTGATAATCAAGATGAGGATCAAGCCGAGAAGCTCGACAAACGAATGTCCCATGATACCTAACCGCCCCTCTCCATTGCTTTGCCTCGCACGACTCGTTGGCAATCGCAAGCCAAAGACCTGACCTCGTATCACTCGTCTTCAATAAAAGTCGGCATTATCTCCATCAGTCGTCAGCTCATCCACCACCCGTCATACCACCTCGCAACTCTTGCACCATCAGCCCCTCTCTAAGCCACTTGTCCCACAGCCCATGTTTCGATCGACGAATCTTTTGAGTCTCCTAGGGCCGATAATATATAATAAGGACGCTGAATGTTGGCAATGCCCTTTAGGGTCTAATTGCCAGAAACTCAAATGCATTGGCAACATCCAGCGACCCCACTGTATTATTGACCCCGTCAGGCTCAAAAGATTCGTCGAATCGAAACATGCACTCAAGGACAAGTGGCCTGGAGGGAGGTTGATCGCTTTCACTTACTCCGCTCCCCCTCACAACTCATCACACCACCCCAACGCAACCCCCGGCTCCAATCTCTTCGAATAATCCGCATCCAACCACACCCTCCTCACCACCCCCTCACTATCAACCAACACCGTCGCCGGAATCGGCACATTCAACTCCCTCCCCCCATACCTCTCTTCCCACCTATGTCCCAACTTCTCAAACACCCCCCTCATCTCCTCGCCCATCTCCCAAACAATGCCCAACTCCCTCGCCAACCCATTCCCCACATCACTCAACACCTCAAACCCCAGCCCCTCCTTCTCCACCGTACTCAAAGACGTATCAGGCAGCTCTGGCGAAATGGCAATCAATGCGACGCCCTTGGATGTGAATGCGGGCAGGTGGGCTTGGAGAGCGCGGAGCTCGAGGTTGCAGAATGGACACCAGGAGCCGCGGTAGAAGGAGATGAGGAGGCCGCGGAGGGAGGCGGGGCGGGTGGATGGGGAAAGCAGGGAGTCGAGTGATATTTCTTTGCCAGTGGCATTCGAGAGGACAAAAGATGGGAACTTGGAGCCCACTTGAATGGCAGTGGATGGGTCGAAGGTGCGGATGTGCTCAGCTGTGGAGGCTTTGATGGGGTTTGCTATTTCGAAGGGGGCGGTGGCGTGGAATTTGGTGTAGACGTCGGAGAGCTCGGTGGTGAGAGACATGATTATTCTGGATTGATTTGGGAATTTAGATCAGGCGAGGATGATAGTGGAGGAATTGATTCAAGGGTTACTTTTCTGCTAGAAGATGATATGAGGATATGGGGGCGGTATGAGTTACTGGGGATATTCGATATGGACGAAGTGGAAATAACTCGACCTTATATCTTTTTCAGATTTCGGAAACTAGCTTTGATACTTCCGGAAAGTTTGAAAGCACTGGGCGGGTTTGAAATCAAGAGTTCGGAAGCAATGACAGTTGGTAATTCGGAAGCACCCTTCGATGCTTCCGAGCTTATCAATGGTTCGATCCAGACAGCCATTTTGCCTATCAAAGTGTATATCAGTCTATAAACCTCAAGTGACGTCTGCTAAGGCAGGTTCATACAGAGGGTAGTTAATATATCCCAAAGGGTTGGCTTCCGATGGGACATTTTTGGAATCTGGGCCCCTGGGGCCGGTCGACAGGAACGAGGTATGGCGATCCTTTCGTTTTTGAACAAGCGGCCGTTGTGCTGAGCAGACGATGACCCCAGCGCCTACATGTATTCATGAAACAATTTTCGTCACACGGTGGAATAAGGAATATGCGACTGAACCTTAAATATCGCATCATCCAATTCCAAATGCGGTAGTACGTCATCTGACATCGCCCTGAGCTAGTTCCAATGCAATGAGTGTAAGTGTCAGCTGAGACGTTACACGGACTATTCTAACTGTCAAGAAATATTCTTGATGATTTCGATTGGTGGTTGTTTTCTCTAAGCCGCATTTCAAAACACTGGAGAGAATTTGGCACCACGCGTGTAAAAATTGAAGGTGAAAGTCCTATGGGTATCATATCTCGAAACAGTTGCTCTTCGCTCGCTCCCCAAACCCCAGTAAGCCTGATATCATGAGCCATGGTTCTCACCCACCTAGTAAGCACGAGAGAAACACTAGTCGACAGGTTTTACCTTGATCTTCGTCTTCAACCCATGCGACTTTGGAACTTTCTTGAGCATCTTCCGGATCGCCTCAGGATCAGGACCAGGCACACCAAGATTCTCAGATAGACGGACGCCAATGACAGTATGCCCCTTCGGCGAAGGCTCCCATGTCTCGATGGCTACTCCATCGTAGAGCGTGCCATCGCCGTATCTCGGCACCGGATGCGTAAATATCTGTCCCAATAACCTTGCAAGGACCCCAATCCACTCGCATGCCATGGTCAACTCTTCCCCAAGCAGCACACCGAGTTCCGCGGCTATTTTCCTGTCCTTGGGCCCCAAATCTGTGCCCCATCTTGCACACATGGCTAATGCAAGACACGCCCGTCTCTTGTGATCGAGACCTGGTATGTCGCTCAAAATACCGCTAATAGGTTCGTTCAAGGCCCTCGAGGCATTCGTCTCGTCCGCCGCGCCCATATTATCCCAAATATGGCACGCCACATAGGGTAGCAACTCTTCTGGAAATTTGGGACCCCGTGCAGGATAGGGAGCAGTTTCCAGGAAACCGACAACTGCCGAGGTAAACGGACTGACCGATGAATCCTTCGTTTTATCTTCCAGAAATTCCGGATGTTGTGATTCGCAGCCGGGAAGTAGCAAGACCGGGTCCACCTCCCGCACTTCTTTTGGCAATTTCATGAACAAAACGCCTTCGCGGTTCCCACCACTGCAGAAAGTCACCCTCCGAATCTTCGGTACCGCCTTGCAAAGCGCTTCAACAACGGTAGCAATAGCGGGAAATTGCTGCCGCCGACGCTTCGAAAGTCCAAAAATCTCATTCTCACCCTCGCTCTCATTCGTATGTAGCATTTTCTCGTATTGTACGAAGTGCTCCCCCGGCACACTGAAGCCGCCAATGGACGGTATGGGATAGGGGTTTGTCGCGTGCGTATGCATGAGCATGCTGCCATATCCGCGGAAGCCGCCGCCGCAGAAATAGATGTCTACTCCTTCGCCTTCGGCAGCTTGTGCCAGACTAGGGAATTGCTCTCGCAGGTGGTCAAAGGTGGATTTCATGGTATTGTGGAGGTCCTGCCTGGTTTGGGCGGCTTCATTTGCGATACTCAGGGCCCGAGAAAGTCGAGCGGCGCCGAAGGGTATGCTGCGGCCGCGCTCGGCGGCGAGGACTTCGTAGTTGGGAACTGAGGAGTTGAGGTAGGTCATTTGAACACTGCCGCCTATTTGTGTTAGTGGTATTTTCTGCGTACCTAGAGACAGTGAGACGAAGGGAGCCTGCATGCAGCTGGAATTTCCTAGGCTACTCAGGACATCCCAAATGATTTGGAATATTTCAAGTGATCTGAGAAGCTCCAAGTCGTTGGAGAACTTCCAAGTGATCGGGGAATCTCCCAGTACTGAGAAATTCCAAGTACTTCGGGATATTCCAAGTAATCGGAAAAGTTCCGATTACTGAGAAGTATTCTGGAAGATCGGAACTCAATGATCTTTCGAAAACGACGAATTTCACTTACCTCCAAGATCCATAAACAACCCATCGACCTTACTGAAGCCACTGCGAGCACCCATAGCCCCAAACAGACTTTCAGTCTCCGGACTCAAGATATCAATATTCCAACTCGTCTGCTTCTGAATCGCCGCGACCATATCGATTCGGTTTTTAGCCGTCCGCATAGCCTCGGTCGCAAAAACGCTCGTCTGCTCCGCCGGAACGCCATATCTATCGCAGATAGCACGAAAGCGCTTCATCGTCGCGGCGACTTGCTCGATTGTCTCCTTAGGGAATTCGCCAGGGACAGAGTCGGGTGTGGATGAGTGAAGGGCATCGTAGAGAGAAATTCCGGCTCGTTCACGGTAGATGCAGTGAAGGAGTCGGGAACGTGGTGGTGTTAGGTCGGAGATGGAGAAGCGTATGCCGTTGCTGCGAGAAGTTAGTATGGCACTGGCAGATCTTTTGAGAAAGTGGAGAGTGCGAGGAAAGGGGCGGAGATGGTTACCTTCCCATGTCCACCAGGCCGAAGAGAGAGTTGCCTTTGGGGTCATGCTTGGGGAGCTTCTCTTCGAAATTGTGAAGCTCGATGCGAGAGTCGTCGAGAGACATGGTTGAATGCTTTTTCGGGACGTTTTTCAAGGACACAATGGGTCGCCGGGTCCTAAATAATTGCTGCGTAGTGGGCAGCGAGGCTCTCGAGATCATGAGATGGTTTGTATGTTGTCTTTTTTCCCCTTTCAGAGAAGTAACCACGACCCCGCGCGACGGGTGACGTCGCCTCATGGAGGGGCATATCTACATACGACGTCCGAGTTGGCCGACAATTCTCTTCGGTCTAGATTTGGAGATATTTTTTGATTAGAAGATATTCCTAGGTAATTGCTGAAAATATCCCTCGTCATCGGGAATACTCTCGATCCCTGGGAATTCCTGCTCGTTGGGACTCTTTCTAAGTATTGGAAGGGGTCCAAGCCACAAGGTGCGTACAGAAAAATCCGAATTGTCACCGCGAGATGCTGTTTTCTGATTCCTCCCTCCCCTTTCCTTGAAACACAGACTCACAGTCAAGAACAGTAAGTATTCTCAAGGTTAGACTAGAGGTCACTGCGAGGCCTTTTTCTCTTTCGTCACGTTGTTTGCCATTTCCAATTCCCAGAAAGCTTCAACCATAAAGCTTCCTTTCTTTATCGAGTGTTCCTTGTCAAATTCTTGTAGTTGGTTGGCTTCGAGAGCTTCGGAAAGCTCGCAAGGCTTAAACCGATAGCTTCCACATCAAGCTCTTCAAGCAAGGTTGCTCCTTTGGCAGACAGCGGGGAGCTGTCCGATCGCTCTTAATCCACAGTTGGTCAAACTCAACAGTTTCCGCTTGAAGAACCATATAAGCCAATTGGTCAATACAAGCTAAAGTCATTGCGGCTACTGCAAGACGCTGAGTAGCGATACAGCGATGGTATTATGGTGGCTACGAAGTATGGCATCCATATTCCATACATGTGACAATGATGTGAGTCTAAGAGTTTCCCCTCTCCTGCTGCCAACTTAAAAGCCTCCCTTCTCAGTGTCTCCCCAGCTGCTTCTTCTTCTCTCCAGCATCTCCAGCAAGAGAAAAATCCAAGTCAAACATCTGTGAGATTCCAATCCCACCCGTTCCATCCAAAATCCGGCAGTCAGCTAACACTTCTCGGATTCTCAGACGAACCACTCAAGTACGGGGAACATCCGAACCCAGCCATTGCTTCAGCGTCATGTCATCCGCCAGCATGGAATTCATCCAGAGTATCAAGGTATTACGGTATAATGCATGAACCGGTGTTCGTTCCCAGCTTTTACCATGGCTGTCCAACAGCATCGGTGTATAGAAGCTGGGTTCGTTCTGAAATTATACGGTTATAACTTGATCTGGATAATACCAGCGAAAGGATCATGCGCCCTTCCCCTTGCCTTACACTGCTGACTCTCATATCTAGGTCACGATACCTTGTCCAGTAACACACGTTCAGAATGGCTCCTCCGGCACCATTGATCAGTCAGAGGACTGTTGAGATGAAAATCGACGACGACGATGACTCTAGCGATGGCCCCTTGTACCCAGCAGTGAAGAAGCTCAAGCCCGCTGTCGATCGTTTCGCCTTTCCTCGCTACCTGGTCGACAACTGGAACGCCGGCAAGATGGAGTTCGCCCCCATCCGGGAGTCTCAAGTCTCTCGTGCGATGACCAGTCGCTACTTCGAGGATCTCCACACCTATGCCGAGTCCGACATTGTCATCGTCGGCGCCGGCAGCTGTGGTCTCAGCGCCGCCTATTGGCTCGGCAAGAAACGTCCTGATCTCAAGATTGCCATCATCGAAGCCAACGTGGCTCCTGGTGGCGGAGCTTGGCTTGGTGGCCAGCTGTTCAGCGCTATGGTGATGCGCTACCCCGCCCAACAATTCTTAGATGAAATCGGCGTTCCGTATGAAGAGAAGGAGGGCGAGGGGGACTTTGTGGTTGTGAAGCACGCGGTATGCTCTTGCATAGCCTTCCAGTTCTCAATTTTCTCAACGGCAAATACTGACTTGCAAGTAAAAAGGCTCTCTTCACGTCCACCCTCCTCTCCAAAGTCCTCTCCTTTCCCAACATCAAACTCTTCAACGCCACCTCCGTCGAAGACCTCATCACCCGCCCCACCCCCTCCGGAATCCGCATCGCAGGCGTCGTAACAAACTGGACCCTCGTAACCCAACACCACGACACGCAATCCTGCATGGACCCCAACACCATCAATGCGCCTCTCGTAATCAGCACCACCGGGCATGACGGCCCCACCGGCGCCTTCTGCGTCAAACGCTTGGAATCCATGCAAGCGATTGAGAAAATCGGAGGCATGCGCGGGCTTGATATGAATTCGGCTGAAGATGCGATTGTGAAGGGAACGAGAGAGGTCGTGAGGGGGCTGATTGTGAGTGGTATGGAGTTGAGTGAGGTGGATGGGGCGAATCGGATGGGGCCGACTTTTGGGGCTATGGTGTTGGGGGGTGTGAGGGCGGCGGAGGTGGCGTTGGGGGTTTTTGAGGAGAGGAAGAGGGAGTGTGAGGGTTGAGAGAAAGATGGGAGGAGTGGGCATCGTGCCTATGAATAAGCACTGTGCTCGCACTTATGGAAAGGATGTATGGTACATGATTGGATCAGATTGCTTTTGGAAATTTGGAATGGAATGGTTTTTGTAACTCTGAAACAACTGACTATCATTAAGCTGATTGAACTGTCTCTATGGGCCTATTCGTCTGAATGACTTACCGTGAATACAAGATGGCTAGTCTCCCCTACTTAAGGGTCGAACATCAAGGTCGGCTATGGAACCATACTAATAGTTGTTCTTGCCGTATTATTCCCTGGCAGGCCAGAGTAGTTATCTTGCATTCACCGGAGGACGATAGCCGAAGAATCGTTGAAATTAAAGACACTTCTCGTTACATCTTCATGTAGTGCCTCACTCAAGACTTGTGAATATGGCTTTGATCCCAGAGGACCTCGATTTCAGACCTAGCCATGCGAAAACCACAGCAGATCTTACATGCCAGAAATACTCTCTGAGTCAGGATACTCCAAAAACATTGATCCCATTTGAAAGGACTGGAGTGTCAGTGGCTCCTCTTGGGCTTGGACGAGGAGTGTGGAAACCGAAACCGAAAGTCGACTTGCTTCAAAGAGACAGCCACTCTTGGCAAAAAACGAAGGATGGAATACACGCACGAAAAACAGAAACTCAAACAGAGAAGGACGCCATTTCATGGTTGACGAGTGTTTTTGTGTCCAAGTCTTTAAACAGCGGCCAAGCAAGGAAATTGAGAGATTGACAAACTTGCAAGTGACGAAAAGCGTAGCGAGTGAAAGTCAAAGGAACGATTCGAGACTCGAGAGCCACAACATTTCTCGTTACTCGGAGTATATGACCAAAAAAGAGAATTAACGTAAAACCAACACTTCTTTCCCATCCGTTGTCGTTCACACAAACATATCAAAAATTTCAGCTCGCCCTGGAGTTTGCGTTCCACGGTCCAATTATTTGCCAAGATGGAGCCCTGTCTGATCCACACGGCTCACCCACAAAAAATCCCCCAAAACAGCAAGAGGTAATTTCCGGTGCGGGGAATCGAACCCCGAGCTCCTGCGAACTGATCTCTTCATTTGATGAGAGGCAGAAATGTTGACCATTACACCACACCGGATTATTTGATTGATGGAAATGAGGCTGAGATTTGGGATTCTAAAGGGTTTTTGAAGAGGGGGCGAAAGGAAGGAAGTAGGGAAACATCAAGGTCGGAAGATTATTTTGATAGGGTCAAGACATGGACGAGTCAAATCATAACGGAGTGCTTGTTGAAGAACAGTTTAACAATTCATTATTCAAATTGCGGATGGATTTGAGTGATGGTCGGGCGGGGTGGAAGAGGGGAGGGGGGCGAGAAACGAAAATTGGGAAAACAACATTGAATGCGAGGAGATGGAAGAAATCGATAGCGAGAGTGCAGATTCAGATACGTAAGAATTACGCTACAACGGGTGAGAATCTGATGAAGAACAGGCTGAGATGTGGAATTCTGAATGGCTCTCAGAGGGGGGTCGCGGAACGAAAATCTGGTAAACATCAACTTCGGACAAGAACTCCATGACGAAACACAGAAAGGTTGCCCCAGGAGACTTGGAAATGAAATATTGTTGCATCTTTCTTCCAGTCTGACGGTAAGACGTGAATTGGGGGAGCTCGGATAGTTGCAATGTATTGGCCAAGGAGCGGCGAGTATTGAGCCGGGGGCCGGACTTTATTGGTATTTACTACGCATCCATCTCACTAAGCCTGCATTGCCGTAGCTTCCTAGCAGATCTGAACGAGTGTCTAGAGATTTTGACTTGAAAAGGCCGTCGAGGAATACCTTCGTCGCTCGGAACGGGGGCTAAGCTTCGATCATGGGATAGTGATGTACCGAGGACAGAAGACTGTAATCCACCGATGTTTCCCTCATCAGAGATTTCGGACGTAGATGCCACGCTTGAACGGGTTTCTGGAATATTTGGTTCGAATCCAAGGTCCAGTATCCTTGGGATTTTTTTCATTGCTCGCAACTGTCAACCCGATTCCACATCAACACAAAACTCCATACGCCACTGAACTGCCCTGCTACCGGAACAGCTCCAACTCGGCCTCTGTCCATATATACACAGCACTAGCGGATCCTGATCGCTCCCCGTCTGTTCTCGCGGTAGTGTAGTAATGCCTGGAAACCGCAGAAAACGAGGAAGACCTAGATGGGGCACATGAATTGTCAGCACTTGTATACTCCGTATCTCCCTATATCAATAGAAGTCACTCTGCCCAATGGCAATCAACATCCTCAATATCCAGCCCCTTCTCCTTTTTGTATTGCAGGGGCCGCCGGGACAGAAGTTCTCAGGAGCAAAGCACATACAGCGTAAACAACAACAGCTCCAAATACGGTAGCGGCAACAGCAGGTCCATTGGCAGGGTCATCGGATCCGCCGACTAGCTCGTGGTGGTTTGCTTTGAATAGGGCGCCGAGGACGGAGAGGATGATGATTGCGAAGACTGAGAGCACGATGCTGTCATATCAGATGTATTAGCTTGAAGCTCCTTGAGTCAGCAGCGAAATCTTCTATCTCGTACCAGGACCATGCCTTCATAACAGAGACGACGGGCTTCATTGTTGCGGTGGGGGGCGAACGCCGAGGATGCGAAGACGGCGACGGGAGATGCGCGGATCGGAGGAAGGGGGTTTATGAGCTTCGTCGAATCGCCTTCGTCTATTCCAGATTCTGCGGCAGCTTCACAAGAGAGAAAGTGTCGACGGCGCAGTGAGAATGAAGCTGGAAATCGACAAGCTTGGCCGGTTCATGACGATGTCTGAGCTCTGCGGCCGGATTCAATGCTACGGCAGATGCCTCAGGCCAACACAATAATTTACACGCATATGTCGCGTCAAGTCGTGCAGTCGCGTCTCCCATTTTCAAAGCTACCAAGATCTTCGTCGCGGAGCTCCAGACTCCACCATCTCAAGCAATTGTACCTGTCTGAACCCTCAAACCTTGAAGCCACGTATCTCCCGTCAACATGGCCAGCTTTTTCGATCTCAAGGCCCGCAAGGAAGCCGCTGCTGCGAATGGCGCATCGTCGAAAGCTCCCACCAAAGATACCAGAGTCCAGCCTTGGGTTGAGAAATAGTGAGATGATACTATTCCCAGTTGTTCAGATGCAAGCTGACAGGAAATCCTAGTCGTCCAAAGAACCTGAGCGACGTTACTGCCCAAGACCATACCGTCAATGTCCTCCAGCGAAACCTTCAATCAGCGAATGTACGGCGTATCTCCCTCTTCAGACGTCTTGCTCTCCGATCGTCTTTCGAAGACTAACACGAACTCAAAGCTCCCCCACATGCTCTTCTACGGTCCTCCAGGAACCGGCAAAACGTGCGTCTCTCCTTTCCACCCTCCATTCGGAACCCCCTTCTCTTTCTTTCCCTCTTCACCCAGCCTCTTCACCACCTCTTCTAACCCTCTCGATCTCCACTCATCTTCTTAACGACTGGTACTAACACCACGCCAGCTCCACCATCCTCGCCCTAGCCAAACAACTCTACGGCCCCGAACTAATCAAAACCCGCGTCCTCGAACTCAACGCCTCCGACGAGCGCGGAATCTCCATCGTCCGCGAAAAAGTAAAAAACTTCGCCCGCATGCAACTTTCCTCCGCCCCCTCCGCCGCCTACACATCCCAATACCCCTGCCCCCCCTACAAAATCATCATCCTCGATGAAGCCGACAGCATGACGCAAGACGCCCAATCCGCCCTACGTCGAACCATGGAAACCTATTCCAAAATCACTCGCTTCTGTTTGATTTGCAACTACGTGACTAGGATCATCGATCCGCTGGCATCTAGGTGTTCGAAGTTCAGGTTTAAGAGCTTGGATCAGGGGAATGCGGAGAAGAGGGTTAGGGATATTGCGGAGTTGGAGGGTGTGCAGCTTGAGGATGGCGCGGTGGAGAAGTTGATCAAGTGCGCTGAGGGGGATTTGAGGAAGGCGATTACGTTTTTGCAAAGCGCGGCTCGGTTGGTTGGAGCTGTGAAACCGGTGGATAGGGATGGGAAGGTGGATGAGGATGCGATGGATGTTGATGAGGGAGAGAAGGGTGTGGTGACGGTGAAGAGTGTGGAGGATATTGCGGGGGTGATTCCTGATGATACGATTAGGGGGTTTGTGGGGGCTATGCAGCCGAAGTCCAAGGGGCTTGTTTATGAGGCGGTTGCGAAGTGTGTGGAGGATATGGTGGCGGATGGATGGAGTGCTACGCAGGTTCTGTCGCAGGTATGTTGATGGGGTGTTTGTGCGAGTGTGTGTTTGGGGGTATGCTGACTTGAAATAGCTGTATCAGACGATTGTCTACGATGAGTCGATACCTGACAAGCAGAAGAACAAGATTGTCATGTTGTTCTCGGAGACTGACAAGAGGCTTGTGGATGGTTCGGATGAGCATCTCACGATTCTCGATCTTGCTTTGAGGACGTCTGGCATCATGGCTGGTGCTTGATTCGAGGTTGCTTAATGGGACTTGGCTTGAGACTTGGGCTCAATGACGGAACGGAAGCATGGGTGGCAGGCGTTCAGAGGCGTCTATCAATCAGGGGTATCAATTATTGCTGTGAGCAATCGAATTTGTGCCTCATTATGAAACCAACAATTCATCGCTTGAATCGGAATCTAAGTCACCCTAACCAATACCATGTCATCCGTGTCGGCTGCTTCGCAATATATTCTCGCTACCTAGCTCTCTATAACGATGCTTGGCAGTGACCATCAAAACCTTAGTGGCCAATACAGCGGTGTGACCATTGCCTAGACACTCCTGAACAGCGAGATCTAACTTATCCAACTCGGTCCAAACTATGAGACACAGTCCAGCTATGGAAGTTGAATCCCAAGAGTCCAGTGATTGAAGTCCCCCCCACCCTTTCTTTTCTAACCGAGTCACACTCTTAAAACTAGTCCAAGATAACTACTCCATTGCTCAAGCATCCCTTGTCAGGGCCTCCCTCAATACAGATTACAACGAGGGAGAAGAAATTCGAGGGGAGAGTTACAGAGTATTCGCTACCTCAAAGGGTTTTGTCGCACATCGTCGGTGATCCAAATTCTCTTAAAATGCCCTTGAAGGCAACCCTGAGAACAACAGATTGATCCGTTGCACATCGTCTTGTTCGTCTGCGCTATCACATGATCTCAAGCCCCGAATCTCTTTCACCTTCTCTTTTTATTGCACGTCGACCAAGCAAAAGCGATATTCTAGCTTTGGACCGGAGAGCTTTTAAAATCGCATAGGCCAATAGAGCTGCGAATTTCACGTAGATTGATGTGTAGCATGCTTGGGTTTGACTGTCAGGTGGCTTGCGTATAAGGATTACTAAGATGTTGGGTGTTTTTAACCGAGGTTTGAAAATTATACTGGAGCGAGCGCTAAGAGTAAGCGGCAAGAACAAGTCCTGAGCGACAGGATTTGCTGAGTTGGCAGAAAAGCATCCGTATCGCACTGCAGCACTGTGCCACTGCTTTAGACTCAAAAATAAAACAAAGCATTGCTTACATCTCGGCGAGTTCGCCTGAGATCTGCACACTTCAGGTTCCATCGGATGCCACATGGACCAATGGGATGTTTGGTCTATGGTCTACGGTCGTGAAGCCGGCTGGATTCAAGAGCAAGCCCAGGTACGAGCTGACTGAGGACTCCAAGCTAGGTAATCTTCAACAATGGAAGCGTCCTTGCCATGAAAGAAAGACAAGCTTGTGTGTAAGAAGTAAATACCAAGGACCAAATAATTGGAAAGCTTGTTGACTCCGACCCCTCAGCTGATGAGATCCTGATCAGGGGCAGTGGGTAGTAGCAGTCCTCAACGGTAATATTGACGCGAACGCGGTATAGATATGTCCTTGTCCTTGATAACCTATATACCGCAGGACGTCTGTGGCCGAAAAGATCCATCGCGAGTGCACCTCCAATGTCACTTACAACCCGATCAGGTTAACGCAAGTTCTAATCCATACTCAAGGTGAACTCGGGATACCTCGACCCTTGAAGTAACTGGTTGTCTTTGCTATCATGGCATGAGTATCGTCTAGGAGGTGGTTGTAATGCTAGGCAGGAGAGGCCGTAATCCATTTACAGGACAATGAATTTCGCTGTTCCCGAGCCCTGGACTGGCGGATAACAAAGTCATTACCGGGAGTTGCGTACTCTATTTCGGGTGCCGCCATATATGTACACGAATACAAAGTTCAGAGGTGGTTACTGGCTTTTCACCCATGCAGGAATTCGCCTCCATCACACCCCAGGACATTATTCTTTTCAAAGACAATCAACTCCCAGTCCGACAGGTAGCCCGAGTGATAACCCAGAACGCGCCTACTCCTGAGACGCTTACGGCACTGAGCTGGGAATGGTTCAATGGAAATTCGTTTTGTATGTCGGTAAACCCCGCAGGATGCTGCTACAGCACATGGGGGATTTAGCAGATCCAGACGAAAATCCTATAGCGCGCACGTTGGAGCAAAGCCTTGCAGCAAAAGAGAAGCCGTACTGGCAAGATGAGACCGGATTCGGATTCGAAGACATAAATGGCAAAGAGGAGCCAGCCCAAGAGACATACACAAGGGGCACGAAACAGTTAGAGAAAGAGGCTACAAAGCCAGGACGCATAAGACCAGAATCCCTGAATGAGTTTGATGATCTCTTTGATTCAATAATGGCCGGCATCTGCCCAATCGTAGTATCCGTTGCCTGCTTTTCGAAGCCAAGGCATGTCTAGGAGCAAGTCATATGAACACGCAGGGGTCCCGTACACTTCAATGCGTTCATCTCTTACAACACCCTCACTGTCAGGGACTCTCACAAGAACTCTGTAGCATCTCTGTATCGACCACGCTTAGGGCATAAACTGCGGCGCCCAGATCTTCCATTTCGTCAAGCTTATTTGGAGTGATGATCTCATATTTTATCCAGCTTTACCGCACCCTTTTGCTTTAACTACGGTGCTTATAATCACCCCCCTTGGGGATGTATACATAAGACCGAAATGTGCTGGAATTGTAAGCGCGTTGGTTACCAGAGAAGAGAGTACCCTGGTGGCGGTTCCCCTGGTGGCGGTGCGTATGTACCAAACGGCAATAGCTATGGTGGCCGTGGCAAAGGAAATGGCAGGCAGCGTGGAGGAGGTTTTGGGCGCAACACTCCATTCGGCCAGAACTTTGCAGGTTCTGCAAGCCAAATTCCCAATGCTGGTTCCATGCAGCCGCTGCGCAACCGCATCACGCCCCTGCGGCCGCAGATCGTCCTCGTGAACGCAGAGTTGGCAGGGCTCGCGGCGTGTGGCGCCCAAAGCCCACTACTTTCCAGGTTCACCTCGTTCTCGAGGAATTCTACAGGGATGGCGATGAGGAAATAGCGGTACCACATAGTTCAGGAGCTCGTCCTGAGAGTATTCGTTCGTCACCTGTCGTCTGGCTGCAACCTCTACCCTCTACAGTCTCACCAACACGCACTACTGCAGTAGTCAGTTGGTTTGCGGATCGACCACGGTGGCAGGTTTACACCGCCAGCGAGGTTGATGTTGACATTGAAGCGAAGCTCGGGAATGGGGATCATGCGGCGGCTAGGGTCTTCGGTAACCCACTGTCTCAAGGCGCGACGACGAGGTGTGTTGAAAGCAGGGTTAGGACCCTTTTTCTTCTCGATACGGCCGGGAATATTGAGCGGAAGAACAGACCCGACCTTCGACCTGAAGCCAGAAACTGATGTTCGATGCAAGTGGTTCAGGGAAGCGTCGCGACGACCATGGGGGGTCACAGAACCCGCATGATGTTCTGGGAGGCAACGCAGCAACTCAGGTACCAGCGCCTACGCGAGTGCTGGTGAGCCAACGAGTTGTATATTAACCCGAGGCTTAACAACGGTGCGGGTGACTCTTTGTCGCCAGAAGCACTTAGAGCAGCCCATGCGACAGACGAGAACGAAGTCGATGAGGTGTTTGGAGCTCTCTGATCCGTCGTCGCCCTCGCTCGACATTAACGTCCATGGGAATAGGGTACTTGTTCGACCTCGTCTGTATCACTCACCAAACGCACGCGGAAAGCAACTGAAAAGGGCAGGAGCTGGAACGAGTCGTTGCGAAAACGGGGTTAGAGCAACCCATGCGACAGACGAGGAACGGCTGATCAAGAAGCATCGTCCCTATCCGACGTATCTCGACCCTTTCCCGCGGCGCGTGAAGAATTTTCCCAAAGAGATTTTCCTCCCACGACGTTCGGACCCGGTACATTTTGCCAAAGAAGACGAAGAAATCCAACGCCACCTCGCTACCCTTGCGCTAAAGCGCCCTGTAAATTAAAAGCATTTCCAGACTGTTATAAAGTACAGCCGCCATTCGCCTGTCCGCGCACTTTGCAACTGCAATAATAGCACCATAACTTCCCGGACTTTGGACCATGAATTTTCAAAAACCTCGGTATTATAAAATAGGGAATATTTAAAGCCAAAAGAGAAGAAATGAACTGCTTGTGAAATAGCTGGAACGGCATAGCTCGCGTAGAAGGGGAAACTAAATGCAACCACCAATGCAAAACTCCAAAATCCAAAATCTGTCACCAAACCATCCCCCCAAAAACTCTCAAAACGATCAGGAAGGAGAAGACAACGACAATAAACATACCTCACTATTCCAATGCTATCCCGCCGTCTTGGCATCTCTTCTCTCGAACACACCACTCTCACCCACCAGTTCCCGCCACTTCTCAACCAAAATCCAAAAAAAAACTCACCGACACTCCAAAAAATCCCAAAAAATCAGCCAGGAGGATATACCGAGTTATCTCAGTATTCCAGGGGTATCGAGCCCCCGGCGGGGGTCGAACCCGCAACCTTTTGATGCCTTGTATCTGTGTGTGAGCACAGGTAGCTAAGAGTCAAACGCTCTACCGATTGAGCTACGGAGGCTGTTGTGGATTCGTATTTGATGCTAATTTGTTGCGGAAGCAGGCTAATGAGTGGTGGGATGCGGTGAGGGAAAGAAACTAGAGAAGTTAGCGCGGGAAAAGATTTTGGAAAAATTTCCGAGGGATTTTCCCGAACCGTGGTTCAAGATGCCAAGACAATACCACAGCACAGCACATACACCACAGAGCAAGCAACAGCACATCGGGCAAGGTAAACAGAACTACATGTAGAGCTCGCGTACTCAAATGTCACTAAGACAGTACAAGGCTGCTCATATATCGAAAAGACATGTGCTGGGAGAAACAGGCTGGCTTACCGGTTCTTGGCGAGATAAGTTGAACCACAAGCCGACAGATCGACAAGATGCCGCTCAACCTTCCGTTCCAAGCTATCCCAATGTTGCTTTGGAAGACGACTTCTCGTTAATACCGCCGTACAGCTGCGCGGTAATGAAGTGTGTTGGCGCGCCCACATATTTCTCGGACTTTCTGCATCAATTCGAAGCACACATTTCTTCCATTTCTGATCGTCAGACGCAATGCGGAGAGATCCCTCTGCAAACTCATCACCGGCGTAGAGTTATGAAAAGATCAATGAGGCACGCGCAAAGGGATCAGGATGGGGATATGAGGGGATATTCGTTCTGTCAGACAACAACTACTTCTTGCGATCCTGAGCACTCTCGTGATCCAATTCCAGTTCTTTCGATGAAGTACACATCAGGTAGCTTCTATGCTCAGCCTCTACTCCTCTTCATATTGTGCTGCCGTCTCAAGTTCTAATATCCCGAGTTAGCCAGCCTTCGAAAGACAGATAATAAACGAGGAATACAGGACAGAAACTCACCCCACAGACGATTTGCCGCCTTGATGATGATCTCGGCTCTCATCCTGAGCTTCTCCTTGTACTTCTCCTCACTGTACGCTTTCTCGCCTTCGCCTTCTTTCTTCGGAGCTATTCTCTTTGGTTGAGCCTGTAATCCACCATTAGTCGCTATTATCGAGCAGTCATCAAAAGCGGAAAAACGGGACTGAGAGAGGTCGGAAGGAAGAAAGGAGAGCTATAAAAGAAGAGCCGGACGCCCCAGCTCAAACTCACAAGCATCAGCACGGGCACCAACGCCTCCACGCCCGCCCCCGCCACCACCCCCAGATTCCTAAACCCATTATCCCAAAACGCCCTCGCCGTCCTACTCTTCACAAACGGCAGTTTCGCCAATTCCAGCAAATCCGCCCTGGCACCAGCTTTGAGCCTATCACACATATGATCCAGCGCAGCCGCCAAAGTCCCCCAGCCCAATCGTTCGCAGAATTTTATTACTCCATAAGCGAAGCCGTGGCATTGCTGGGAGAGCATTTGTACGGTGCCGCGCGGGATTTTGTATTTGCGAGATACGGCGTGGACCGGCATTTCGTTGCAGAGATCGCGGAGCTGGCAGGCGGTGTAGAAACGGCGGTAGATTAGGGCGGCGTAGGGGCCTTCGGTGAAGCGCGCGCCGATGGCCCTGGAGGTGATTGGTGTTAGTAGGGAAGAGGTGGTTGCGGGAGGAGGGGTTGGAGGGATTGGGGAGGATGAAGGAAGGGGCGGGGGGAGGAAGAGGGGCGTCAGAAATCAGGGATGAAGAGCGAGACAGACCCTTTGAGTATTAGTTGAGGCGTGATGCCAACCAATTTTACGACCCGAAGGCCGCTTTCGTCCAAACGATCGAGCTCATTTCGAAAGACTTGCCAATCTATGTCTATGTCCCATGTGTTGTAGGGCTCCTGTTGAAGCATGGTTTGGACGTTGATTGGGGTTAGCGTATACAGGAAATGCATCTCGCCGTCCATGACGAATGCTTCGAGCGCTTTGGATATCTCTTTGTGTAAGAACAGACCGTCCTCGGGAGTCAGACATGCTGTTACAATGGCTTGTCCGAGGAGTGTTGGTCCGTAGAGAAGGCTGGTGGAGGTGTGCTCTTTCGCTATCAGGCCATCTGTTTCCAGCTTTGTAAGAGCGGTGCAAACAATTTCCGGAACTTTTACTTTTTCGGTGGTGTGGTAGAAAAGGGTGTTGCGGACTAGCTCGTTGATTGCTTCGATGTTGGATGCTAGGCGTGTTGTTACGGCTTCGAGTAAAGCTCTGGTAATAGTAATGCTTCGTTAGTATCTAGCTCTCCAAAGCGCCAGGACCTAGGCCGAACATACCTCTCAATGCCACGTCTGTCGAGCTGTAGTGAGCTAGCGACGGGAGGTATTTCAGCATCCAGTAAAGTAAGGACATCCTCGAGTTCATTCTCCTCGCAGCACAGAAAGGTCTCTCCAATCTCATCCTTGCCTTTCCTGCCCGCCCGACCTCGCATCTGACGAAGCATAGCTGGCCCAAGCAGGTCTCTTCCCATACGTGCTCCGTGCAATATCACTCTCCTGGCCGGTAAGTTGATACCTGCTGCAAGACTGCAAGTTGCAACTATCACTTTGATAACCCCAGTATCAAAAGCATTAGCTATGATATCTCGCTCGTCGGTGGTTAAACCGGCGTGGTGGTAAGCTACTCCTGACATGACTGACTGTTCGAGGACAGGGTCAAGACCGGTAGTTGTCGCTCGCAGGTCCGTTACAGCCTGGATTCTCGCTTCGATAACTTCCTGGGATACATCGAGCCCCGAGAGAACTTCGCTGAGAATACTCGTGTTGCTCTCGCACTTCTTCCGGCTGTTGCAGAAGACGAGAGCACCGTAACCTGCTTGTGCAGTTTCGAAGGCGAGAGCTGTGACGGCGTTCAGCACAGGATTCTCAAGCTGTTTGTGTACGGATTTTTCGATAATCCTGCAAGGCTTGAGCTCTGCTAGAGCCTGGGTGGGTGTGTCGACTCTACCGGTGCCGTCTTCGTTCATCATTGCGCTCCGCATCGGGGCTGGAAAGATCTTGTTCCCGTGTACAAGAAACTCTTCCACTGGCACCGGTCGATAGTTTGACACGTAGTACTTGGCATGTAGCCATTCTGATAGGACCTTTGTATTCTAAGACAGTATTAGCACATAAATATGCAGCCATGACACGAAAGCCGACACTATGTATCACAGTACAGCACTAAATGGGCACAAGAACCTGGGGAATGATGTGGTGTATTTTCTGTCGGATGCTATCAAAACGAAGGTGGACAGTGCGAGAAAACTCAAGTCTACATACGGAAAGTGTTGCGCTCATGCCAACAATTTGGACCTTCTCATCAAGACTCAGTATCTTGGTTGCCATCAGCTCCATGATGTAGCCCCTATGGTCATCGTCAACCATGTGTAGCTCATCAAGGACTACTATGCCGAGCTTCTCGATGCCCGGTCGGTTTGCAACACGCTCTTCCAGCATAGAATTGATCAAAGAGTTCGCCTGTCCCCATCAGTAAGTCTGTGGCATAGCTTCTGCCTTGCAGAATGGAAACATCGACTCACTTTCTCAAAGGTGCATACTGCAACGTCGATGTTGTCCCAGGAGTTGACCGTTCTATTGTTTCCGCCAAAAAAGCCGGCTATCTTGATACTGCGATCATCGATGCGCTTCCACGGAGGAATGCTTGAAGTGAACTGCGACGGAGAAACATTCTTAGAAACTCCATCAACGACCATGCGTAGCCATCTTGATTTCTCTTGGACCAAGGCCACGTAGGGAAGCACAAGGATTGCCTTCTGGTCCGGGTTTTCGATGATTTTCTTGAGCATCAAGACATCGGCGACCAGAGACTTGCCGCCTCCAGTAGGGGCAGTGTAGACAAGATTCTGTTCCCCGGTGAGTAGTCCAGGCTTTCGGAGTGCATCAGCTTGCCATTCGAAGATTTCACGGATACCAAGTTTCTGGAAATTGGAGACCAGACTGTCAGGTAAGCCATAGCCAGGATTCGCTAGGAAGAGCCAAGGATCCTGGGTTGAAGACGGAGTGAGAGCAAGCAATTGTCTCTGTGTGTACTCAGATATTGCCCTCTGAGTGGCCGGATCCAGAGCGACATTGTGAATTTCACTGGCACGAATGTTGGCGGGAGCCGCTGCGCCTACTTGCGGGCGAACGAATTCGACTTTGGGGACCCAATCTGGAGGAGTATTGCTCAATTCGCGACTGTCAGTGATGGCTGCGAATGGCCGTTTCTGGCCTGCCCCGAAAGCTGAATTGAAGCCCTTTTGGACGGTATCGAAGGTGGTCTGGTGGCCCACCTGATGAGTGGGCAGGTCATCATCGTACATGACGACAGAAAGCGCGGCGAATAGCAATAGCCAGTGGGTGGATGAGCGATGAGGTTCAGCAGCTGTGTGGTTGCCTGGGCGGATGGGATAAATACTGTCTCGCCACGCCTTCGCCTCCGCCTCACCGGGAAGATAAGTGCGCGCAGGACATGTCAATCTCGGCGCCTTTTTGACGCGGCTCCAGGCACGGAAATTCAAGCTCGGTGGTGATCAAGCGATTATTGCGCAGAAGCAACATTTCCGTTGTTCATCATTGATGGTCTGGTGTTGCACCGCCGGTAGTTGATTGACGTCGGAGGCAAGTCGCGTCAGGTACCGACAATCGCGCCCAGCGCTAAATATGTAAGGCAAGTATGATATATAAATTCTGGTTATATGCCTTTTTTCTCAGTCGTTTCAATTGCTTGACTCCATTCTTGGAGAAATTACATTTCAAATTTCACCTCGACTGTCTCCCACCGCAGCGGAGAACATACTTAGAGGCTGGGCACATAGCTCGGGTCCGGCGTCAGAGTCTTTGGGGTGCATTTTGAGCTTACACTTGATGCATCGATGTCGCAAGGGTCCGCGACGACACGCTAGCCGCAAAGTGGGCGCACGTGACTGGAGATCTAAGGACCCAGGTTGCAGGCCAAGTAGTGCCCGCGAGCCACCCTCTCTCTCTTTTATCAAGACATCCGACCACCAAGCGGACGCCAACCGAAGAATTGCGCGACCACTTCGCACCTCGAGGGCGGAAGTGCCCACTAGAAGCCGGACTCTGTTCTGCAAACCGAAAACCTAAAAGTCATCGGATCTGCACCAGTATTAAGAGGGACACCGGCCGCCATCTCGCCAATACGCCTTGCCTCGTTGAAGAAGCCCATGTCTGCTGCCACAACCTCTAACCCAGCTAGCTTTCTCCCGCTTCGTCTGACCTCCAAACAACAACTACGTCGATGGAGGCTGTATTTGTGGCCACTGATAATTTATGAGCTTTTCTCCCCTCGACTAACCTATCAAAAGACTGGACTTCTTCTAGTAGGTACGGAGGGTTACCCTTGGGGCACTTCGCCATGACCCGGGAGCCCGCTGCTTCTGGGGGACAAGTCGCCGTCGAACCACGAGACCACCCACAAAAGAGCCATGCTCCGACAAGGACGTCACTTCCCTCAAACCCCATCGGCCAGGACACCAAAATGTCTGAAGCGCCTCCTCCAGCACGGGACGTCGGCTTGTCGCAACCGATGACTGCCTCTAATGCGGCGCCATCCAATCCAGCTGTCACGGCCGTGGAGGGCCAAGCAAGCAATGGACCGTCTCCATACGGCACCAGATCTCGCAACCGAAACAGCAGCAATAGGCCGAACTATGCGGAGGATCGCGAGCCTGAAATAGAATTCGAATATCAATTGGCCCACAAGGAAGACGATTCTCAGAAGACATCTCGCTCAACTACCGCGGTCGCGACCAATGGCAACACCACCATGCGAGACCCAATCCCCGGCACTTCGACCTTTTCGGTCACTTCGACGCCGACAGCGCCACCGTCGAAGAAACGAAAGACGATGAGCCATGCCGCCGCCGCCGCCGCCGCTGCGGCCAATGCGACTCCAGCACAGTCAGCGGTGCCCGCCGCGCATGCGGCAGCCAGACGAGCCAGCGCGGTGGGGATCATGAACCAAAGTCTCCGTGTTCAAGATTCGAACATGCTCACTTTCGACGACTCCAAGGGACGGCTTCGAGACGGCAAACTTGTTGCCGATGACGGAACGGTTCTGGCAGTGAATGGTCAGTCTTTCAATTTCTTCTATGCGCCTTGCTTTCATGCGTCACAGAGGGGGCTCTTCGTTGTGGAGGTATTCTTGTGTCAGTGATGTCAGTGATGAGTCTTTTCGCCAGCGTTGGGTCCTGTCGTCAGCGATGAGTCCTTTCTTCGGCGCAGATGGGGTTCGCCAGTTGCACATCGTTTCTTTGGTTGCATGCGAAGTATGGACATCTAATTGACCAATTCCAGACCATGCATACCTCATCTGCGAACCGCCCGGTGAACCGTACTACCTCGGACGAATAATGGAGTTCCTCCACACCAACAACGACCCGGACAAACCTATCGATGCCTTGCGACTCAATTGGTACTATCGCCCCAAAGACATCGGCCGAAAAGTCAACGACACGCGACAGGTGTTTGCGTCTATGCATTCGGACGTCAGCCCAATTACAGCACTTCGAGGCAAATGCGAAATCAAACACAAGAGCGAAGTCAAGGATCTGGATGAGCTGCGTAAGACGAGAGACTGTTTCTGGTATGAGAAGCTCTACGATCGATACATTCAGCGCTACTATGAAGTCATCCCTACATCGCAAGTAGTGAATGTGCCCGCGAAGGTGAAAGAGGTATTGCGCGAGCGTTGGAAGTATATTATCGTCGAATCCAGTCGAGCCAAGGAGTTGACCAGTGCCTCAAAATCTTGCAAGAGATGCGCCGGGTTTTGTGCGAACAATGATTCAGTTGACTGCGCCGTCTGCAAGCAGACTTTCCACATGAATTGTGTCCGTCCACCTTTACTCAAGAAACCATCCCGTGGTTTTGCTTGGGCATGTGGACCTTGTAGCAGAGCGCAAGAACGAAAACTGGCAGAACGCAATACCCCCAACATTTCCGCCGATGGCGAAGAGGAGGAAGTTATTGATGAAGAGGAAGAGGAAGCCGCTGCGTGTACGGATGGTTTCGGAACTGGGGGTTCTACTCCGAGCACCTCGAGTAATTTGGATCTCTCAACACGGCCCGTAACTGCAGAACAAATTCACCAAGCCAGTTTATGGCCATTTCGATATTTGGGTGTACACTGCAAGGTGGAGGACGCTCTAGATTATGACGATCGCATATACCCGAGAGCCAGCTCACGCTTGGGTCCACGGCACCAGGCCAATGTTACTGTATGGCATGGAAGACCAGTCGAGCTCGTCAAGCCTGCTGATATAAAGAGAAAATACGTCAAAGGCAGCGGCCACAAGAAGGGCACCAAGTTGACCGAGGAAACTGTGGCAGCATTAGAGGCCGACAAAATTTATCGCGAAAAGCGCCCCAAATGGGTCGTAGACGCACCGCCGGGATATATAGCCAGAGGCGAGGATTATGATAATTCGGACCCTCGGAATACTGCTGAGCTGAAATTTCGACTGCCCGAAGTAGGAGAAATTTCGACGGAACCACAGAGGGGAGGCGACGATGAAGTTCCGGAAGACTCTGATCCTGAAATGCGAGAGAAGCTGATCGCCGACTATATGGCGCGAGCTAAAAGACTTGCTGGGAGCATCGGGGTCGAAAGTTGTTACGTAAATTTTTTGGATGCCTGTGTAGGCCTCTTGTTTGACAGCAAGTTCAATGTCGAAGAGGCTCTGAAAAAAGTGGCTGCTCTCGACAAGAAGGCACTGAAGGAGCCTGAGTTGACTACTGCCGAGCTAAAGAAATTTGAGGACGGCGTTGCCAAATATGGCTCTGAGCTTTACAGCGTCAAGAAGCATGTGAAGACAATGAGCACTGCAGATATTACACGGTTCTACTACCTGTGGAAGAAGTCAGACCGCGGAAAGCAGATCTGGGGCAATTTCTCTGGGCGAAAAGGCAAGAAAGAGGCAAAGAAAGCGGAAGCTGTGGTTGCGAAGCTACAAGACGATGTGGCCGATGATCACGATGATTCTGCTTTTGACAACGACAAAGCTGCCCAGAAGAAACGTGGATTTCAGTGCAAGTTTTGTTCTACACGAAAGTCACGGCAATGGCGACGAGCTCCAAATACGACTGCTGGGGCCACTGTCTCTGCAGAATCTGGCGGGAAGGGCTCTAGCAAGAAGGAGAGCTCAGAGAAGCTTATGGTTGCGCTCTGTCGTCGGTGTGCTGAGCTCTGGCGACGTTATGGTATACAGTACGAAGACCCGGACTATGTCGCAAAGCAACTTCAGACGGCAGGTGGCCGGGCGTGGAAGCGTAAAGTCGACGAGGAACTCCTCCACGAGCTCCAGGCGGCTAACGAAGTCTCGAACTTGCCTCCTCCGATAGACACGTCCGCATATGCACCCGCATTAGCACAACCAGCTGCCATTGCTGGACCCCCGGAACCCACCAAGAAGAAGGGCAAAGCAGCGGCCAGTGCACTTGCAAAGGAACTTGCTGACCCAACCTTCGGTACCCCCCAAGCTCCTGTCGCTGCACCTCCAGCAAAGAAAAAGGCACCAGAGAAGCCGCCTCCTCCTCCACCGCCGCCACCAGTTCCTGAGATCCCCAAAGCCAAGGCGCTTCCCTGTGCAATCTGCCTCCAAATGGAGCCCTCTGGCGACCACCGTATATCCTGTAGGGAGTGCCGGATGACGGTACATCGCCAGTGCTATGGTGTCATTGGTGAAGTGCGTGGCAAATGGACCTGTGATATGTGTGCGAACGACAAGAACCCGCAGGTCTCTATCGTAAGTCAATTTCTAAACCCTTTGAGAAGAGAATTTCCCACTAACATTATAAAGTCATACCAATGCATGCTTTGCCCGATCGAAATTACCGAGCAGGATTTCGTCGAACCTCCAAAGATCTCGCACAAGAAGAAAACCGAAAAGGAGCGCGAGAAGGATAGAATAGAGCGTGAGAAGGCCCAGGAAGCTGCCGATTACTACAGGAAGAAGCAGGAGGAGATGAACCGTCCAATCAATCCCAGAGAACCGCTGAAACGGACTGCAAACAACAATTGGGTTCATGTCACCTGTGCCGTGTGGACGCCGGAGGTCAAATTTGCCAATGCACAAGCACTGGAAGTATCCGAAGGCATCCCATCTATTCCCTCAGCTCGGTATGACGAGATCTGCAAAGCTTGCAAGACCAACAAAGGCGCTTGTGTGCAATGCCACCATTGTCGTGCATCTGGTAAGCTCTCAGCTCTGCTTTTGATTTTGGTACTCCCACTAACGATATCAGTACATGTTGAATGCGCCCATCAAAAAGGGTACATACTTGGATTTGATATTGCCCCTGTCAAAGGATCACGCCGAGACCATGTTAACATTGTTAACATCAATGGAGAAGTCGGCGTGATGTCTGCTGCAATCTGGTGCAAGGAGCATGTTCCCACCAAGACTATCGTGCATCGGATGCATGACATCGTGGAAGCGGAAACCGGTCTTACGGCTCTTCAGCTATTCGTCCGGAATTTCAAACAGGCCGACTTGGCCTTGACCGGAACAGTCCGCAAGGCAACCCTTGTGAACTTATCGACGAAGGTTCTGCCAATGTCGACGGTAAACCGGCGAGCGTCTACTATTTCTTCCGCGAATGCGAACGGTCATACGTCTCGTTCTTCACACAACACAACGAAAGAAGAGACGAATGGTGATACTAGTCTGGAAGACTGTGAGCGTCCAAAAGTCTGCGTAACCTGCGATGTGGATATCAGTCCGAAATGGTGGCCTTATCCTCCTCCAAAGCCAATGACGAATGGCGATCATTCAGGATCCAGCGAAGATGTTGTAATGACGAATGGAGATTCATCTACGGGCACCCCAGGAGGTAATCTGGCTCTGGCTGCTGCGGCAGTCAGCGAGAACAGTCACCCAGCTCCCGAACCTACGGAATTCCAGTGCCACAAGTGTCATTGGAAGAAGCGCTCGAAAGAGGATCCTCCTCCACCGCAACCCGTGGTCGTAGCTCCGCCGCTTGAGCCTGTTGCACCCCCACCTCTTGCAGTACAAACCACTATCAGTCCACCAGTGGTTCCTCAGGACACGGCGCCTCTGCCAAATGGCAACCCTTATTGGCAACACAGTCCGCCCTACCACGCGAGTCCGTATTCCGACTGGAACCGTCATTCGCCCGCGGTTCATTCTCCCGCAATGCATGCGCCCGCGGTCCAGGCACCGCCAATCGTCCGCCCTGCCCCTTACACAGATCGTCGCTCACCGGCAAGTGGTCCCCTCCATTCCTATCAGAGCGTTCCCATGCAACCCAACGGAGTACACAACCGCCGTCCCAGTGTCGAAATGCTACAGTCACCTCGACAAACCGCCCCCATGGGCCACAACGGCTACCCACCGCCCCCTATCCGTCACCACATGCAAAGTCCAGTTCTCCACCACGGCCAGAATCCCTTTGGATCGTACGCACCGCCTCCCAGACCGCCCCAGCACCTCACCAACGGCGGCCCACCACCTCGCGCCAACGAACATCCATTCTCTCCAAACGGACAGCCCCAGCCCCACATGGGCCATCGCATGTTCGTAAACCCCCAGACCAGCCCGCCGATGCAAACTGGAACTGCGCCTCCTAGTTATGAATCCGCTCGCCAGCAGCCTAATGGCGTGCATCCGCCACCTAACGCGCCTCCTCCACCAAACGACCGAAGAGTAAATGGTGGGGCGAGCGCTAGTCCTTCACTGCACAACCTGCTCTCCTAATCATGTCTGTCACTGAACTATCTTTTGATTTGTCACCGTCTCGCAAACGCACAAGCAAGGAGTTTTAAAACTGGTGGTATATCTGTTTGTTCCGAGGGACAGGGCATGGGAAACTGGGATTCATTGGGCAAGGCGTATGGGAAAATGGTAACATGGGACTGTAAGAATATCATAGAGTTGGGCGTTGCGACGGACTCTATAGCGAGGGGTACTTGGGGGTGAACTTGATATTTCTGTTCGAGGTGGCAAGGCGCGAAGTGAAGTTTGTGGAGGGGGTTATACCATGGCGAGGATAGATATCAAGTTGTTGTAGATACCTAGTATAATTTAATGCGAGTAAGCGATGTTGAAATTCGGGGCTGGTCAGCCATGTGCTTTCTTGGTGAGGTTTGCGAGCGGTGGACGTGGTGAAAAAACTGCCAGGGGGATATCTCATTCTCTCATCTTACTCTCCGCCTCGATGAAGTAAACACGAGGAGAAGTTGGATGATATCCGGGAATTTCTGGCAGTTGCGCACCTCACCACGCTTTCCATTGGCCCATCTACCTCCCCCGTTCCCCGGCTCAGAAAGACGAGGGGGTAAAACAGGACAAAAAGAGGGAAGAGCGAAAGGCGTACAAGCTGGCTGGGACCACGCGGGGGGTGGATTCAAATTCGCAAGTTTCAGGCGCTGACTCAACAACTCAGTAAGCCTCTTTAGCTCAGTTGGTAGAGCGCGGCACTAGTATCAAATGGCTATGCCGAGGTCATCGGTTCGACTCCGATAGGAGGCAATTCCAAATTTCTCTTTCTGCAATTTTTTGCATTTTAACACATTCGTGCGGCTGCATGTCAAATGCAGTGTTGTAAGATGGCTTTTGAAAGCATGGAATTTTTGGCCTTTGAGGCTGGTTTTCATTTCTCTCGCAAATCACCAGACTTTGCACTTTTTTGATTTCAATGCAGAGAAAAAAACCTGAGAGATTAATATCCTCCAGACGCCCCTTGGCCTTACAAATTGTCTAAATTTATCCATGCCCTGAATGGTAAGAACGTTAGTCAGGTCACTGTAGGCCGTCTTTCATTGATTCATTCAAGGACATAAAAGTCGAAGACAGGTACGTACCAGAAAACTTCGCTAATAATTTTGCCTCCTAGACTCCGACACACGCCCTGGCTTTGCTCGTTCTCAACCGCTACATCCGCATGTCCTATGCCTTCGTTTGATTTTGTGAGTAGTGGTAATTTGGAGTGAAACAGTTTGTTAATTAGGCTTTTGGCAAGGCCCTTATTGCGAAATGCAGGTTCGACGTGAAGCGATGTGAGCGAACCGTCGGGGCCGATGAACGCCCATGCTATGGGACTGCAACGGGGGTCGAGGAAATCGGCGGTGATGGGGCGGATTGCTAGGCTGGGGAGTAGGGTCATGGTGCGTCTGGTGTTGGGTGTAAGTTATGATGTGGAAGGATGGCAAACGAAGGGTGATGGGGAAAGGGGAAAGGGGCGGGCCGGGGCGGGGGAAGAGTACGCTTTCCGAGGGATGCTGGTTCGTGAGAGCACGAAGCCAATTTCCCAGGGTGAGATGGTGGACCATTTGAGGCGGCGGGAACCGTCGGATGCGTAGGTGATGGCGGGTAGTGGGGGCGTGGGGGGGAGCGAAAGGGGGTCGAAGGTGAATTTGAAATGCGAGCCGGAGGATTCTTTGATTAGGTTTCTGGATTGGAGGATTTGGAAGATGGTTTTGTGGAGGGAGCCGATGAGGAGTGTCCTGGGGGTTTCGCTGGCTGTCTCTCTTATGGCAGTGTACTCCCGCTCGAGTTCCCGTGCCTTGGTTAGCAAAGCTAAAAGCTGGTCTATGCAAAGTGCTTGGTTTTCTGGTGAAAGATTTTCTGGGGTTATCTGTTAGTTCGGAAGGTTGAAGGGATACGGTGGGTGGAAAAGAGTCTGAATACGGCCTACAGTCTCTGAATCATTGCGAATATTCCAAATAACCAGGAATATTCCCAGTGACCAGGAAATGCCAGGTGCTGTGAAATATCCCAAGTAACTTGGGACATTCCAAGTTATTGGCAGGAATATTTCTGGTTATTTGGGATATCCACAGTCATTTGGAGACTGTAGACCGTATTCAGACTTTCTCTCTCCCACTTTATGTTGAAGTCAATCGACTGGAAACTTTAGGAATATCGACGGACTGACTTTCTGATTCCAAGGGAGAAAACAACCACATCTCGGTCTCGGGACCGCGAGAGTAGTCGAGGTAAGCTGCTATGAATGCATCGCCAGGTCTGAGAGGAGATGTGAAGGAGGTTAGGATGTGGGAATGATCTGTTCGACCACCGGGAATGTTTTGGTAGAATTGAAGACGTTGGGTTAGAGCGACGGAGTGAGGGAGATAGGGGGATAGGAATGCTATGACTGTGTTACTGCCAAGGACGTTGTCGTAGATTTCTGGAGCCATGTTGAAAACTTGGTGAAAAAGGAAGAAGTTTTGTAACTTTTGTTCAATCGAATATTAAACCGAATTTATATTTCCCCGCGATATTTGGTAATTCTGACTCATTTTGAGAAACATGACGAACCATGGTTGAACATAAACGGCCACGATGAAGGGGGTGTGTAGCCATACCAATCGGCAGGGTCCGATCATCCGTCGTGATCCCTGCCTGGCGGTTCGCATCGCGTTGCCGTTTGTGAAATCCCGAATCCCCTCATCGAGTCACCAAGCATAATCTCCCCATGTCATTATTCTCGGATGGAATCATCCAGCTGGGAACTCGCTGCATAACTAAGATCGTCCTACCCCAGGTTCCGAAAGGTGTGTCAAGAGTGCGGGGCAATGGAGGGGTAATCGTGTAAGATGTCACAATTCTCATCAAACATGCATCAGTCAATCCCTCGGTGCTACCCTTTGTCTACCTCCATAAATGTCGCTGACCTCCACTGACAGCTTCAACCACTTTCACACTACTTCTTCACGTCTCCAGAAGCCAATTGACTCCAACATGACCATTCGCGCGAACAAGTTCACCCCGGAGGTGCTGCTCTCTGCTCCCAGGAGATCCCCAGCTGTGCCTAACAGCAAGGGCACTAAAGCTGTCTTTAGTGTCTCGACCTACTCCTTTCAATCGCATTCCAAGTCCAATGAAATCAGACTCCTCGATATTGAGAGCGGTCACTCTACCTTGCTGATCAGCGATCTCAATACTTCCGATCCAACATGGCTCGGAGACTCGAATCTGTTGCTTTGGTTGAAGGGTGAAGAAAAGGGTGAAACTAGTCTGCTGCTGGGCGATACTAGTGACCCAGAACAACAGTAAATATGCCACAATATACTTCTTCTGAAAATCGTGCAATTGAAGCTGACGTGATAGACCCTACAAGATCTCTACCTTTGACGGCCCGGTCTCGAATCTTAAGTTGACACCACTCGATGACAATACCTACGGTTTGGCAGTCACTGGCCTAGCCACTCCGTTTGGAAGCTTGTACAATCCCGAGAAGGAAGAGAAGCCCCTTTCGTCTGCACGAACCTATACCTCGCTATATGCCCGCCATTGGGATTCATGGAAGACACCCCACAAGAACGCCATCTGGTACGGAGCTCTGAAGAAAACCTCGGACTCAAAGTGGGAATTGGCAGCCCCCGGGCTTGTCAACGCGCTCAAGGGAAGCAATGGATGCAGTCCGGAAGATCTCGAATCTCCAGTCCCTTCATTCGGCGGTTCCGAAGATTTCGATATTTCCAAGAACGGCCTTGTGTTTGTGGCAAAGGATCCGAACTTGAACGAGGCGCTGTATACGAAGACGGATTTGTACTATATCCCGCTGGAGACTTTCACAGAGTCTGAAGCACCGGTGCCGAAGATCGTGGAATTTAAGGAGTTTAAGGGATATACGAACAACCCGGTGTTTTCGCCGGATGGCAAGTCGGTGGCTTTTACGAAGATGAGGAGCGATATTTACGAAGCAGATAAGAAACGTCTTATGGTACTGCCAGATATCAGTGATCTGTCGAAAGTGGAGGAGTTCTTTGCCACAGAAGATGGCGAAGGAGCGTGGGATCTGAGGGCTGACAGTATCGTCTGGAGTCAAGATGGCACCGAACTATATGTCACAGCCGAAGAGAAAGGACGATCCCGACTCTTCAAAACCGCCTCATCCCCCAGCAAAGCTGACGGTCTCCCCACCGTCATAATAGAGAACGGCACCGTAACCGACGTCCGTCATCTCGCACACGGCGACAAGCGCCTCTTCATCTCCAGCACATCATTCGTCGACAATAGTCTCTACAGCATCGTTGACCCCTCCTCTTCTTCAGTAACCCACATCTCTTCCGCCTCCAAACACGGCAAATCCTTCGGCCTCTCCTCCTCCCAAATCGGCGAATTCTGGTTTCCCGGCGCCGGCGACTACAAATGCCATTCCTGGATCGTCCGTCCTTCAAACTTTTCTCCCGACAAGAAATATCCTCTTGCATTCCTTGTTCACGGAGGACCGCAATCTGCTTGGGGAGAAGCTTGGAGTACGAGATGGAATCCGGCTGTTTTTGCGGAACAGGGCTATGTAGTCGTCACGCCAAACCCTACCGGAAGTACAGGGTATGGCATGGCGTTACAAAACGGCATCCGCAACAACTGGGGCGGTCGTCCCTATCAAGACCTCGTCAACGCATTCGAATACATCGAAAAGCACATCGACTACGTCGACACTTCTCGCGCCGTCGCCCTAGGCGCGTCGTTCGGCGGCTACATGATGAACTGGATCCAAGGCCAGCCACTCGGCCGTAAGTTCAAAGCACTGGTAACGCACGACGGCATTTTCAATACTGCGAATCAGTGGACGAGCGAAGAGTTGTTCTTTCCTTGGCATGATTTTGGCGGTAGTCTTTGGGAGAATAGGGAGGGCTATGAGAAGTGGGATCCGAGCAGGTATGCGAAGAATTGGGAGACGCCGCACTTGATTATTCATAATGAGTTGGATTATCGGTGTCCGATTTCGGAGGGGTTGGCGCCGTTTAATGTGTTGCAGGCGAGGGGGGTGGATAGTATGTTGTTGACGTTTCCGGATGAGAATCATGTGAGTTTGGCCTTGCCCTTTCTTTGCGCTTCGATTTGTCTGTTTCTTTTGGCGAGGATGGCGATTTGGAACTGTGGTGGAGAAGTTGTGAGGACCTTGACTGACTGACTGAATCGCGATAGTGGGTGCTGAAGCCGGAGAACTCGCTGGTGTGGCATAAGACGGTGTTGAGCTGGATCAACAAGTACAGCGGGATCGAAAAGGAGCGGGAGCAGGTGCAGGAACTTGCTCAGGGCGTCTCGAAGGTCTCTCTGTAAGCTGCTTCCGAATATCTGAACGTTCAAATAAAGCTCCGGACCCGGAGTCGTTCATAGACGTTCCCCTGAGCCTCAACGAACTTCGTCCTCCAACCTCGCAATGAAGTGTACCGTGAAAAGCGTGACAGATGCGATGGCATGAAGTTGCTTAAGTCTGGACTCTGAACTCGATGACTGGCGCTTCAGTTCCTGGACATGTCGTACGCAGTTATTCAACCTGATCCATCAGCAGCAGACCAAGCATCCCCTGCCTATATACAGCAAGAAGGACTTGGAGCTCCAGCCCAAGACTTTCAATGGACGCGCGCATCCTGTCTTCAGAGCGCGCCCGCGGTCTCATCAACGCATGGTCGCAACATCCACCTTGCGGTTCTGGGATACAGCAGTTGTGGTTGTGACGGCCCTGGAAGCTCTGGAAGCAGCCACACCACAACACCAACATGTAAGCCAATCGCAGCTCAAGCCCAAACACCGAAAATCTTCTTCAAGCCCCAGCGCGCGCGCCAGAAACCCAATGAAAAAAAAAAAAGCGTTTGTTCCGCTCAACGCAGAGTGTGTTTCCAAAGATTGAATAGGCTTCTTTGACGAGGAAGCGTGGCAAAACTCGCTCTACAAGAAAGCGTTTTCTTTTAGCGAGGAACGCGTAACCCCGGACTTTTTTATTTCCACAAGGTTGATCTCGAAACCTTGCTCTCGGAGAGAGCTCTGTGTTTTTAACGAGGACGAGAAATGAACCTCGGGTCTTGGTATGAGAAAAGAAAAAGAGGAAGAAAGAGGAAGAGGGAGGGAGGAGGAGGTGGGTTTTGTGCTTGAGGTCTCGAGGTGCGAGAATTAAGGTTTGGAGCTAAGGGGACTAGTGCGGAAAGGGATTGAGAGATGTTTGCTGCGAGGGGAATGGCGGGTGTGTGCCTGGCCGGAAGAGCTCGCCGCACGTGCGACTTTTGACGGAAGCCGCGTGACTGCACTCGTGACCGCGCCGAAATCCGACGGTTCGGGTTCACAGCCTCGCAGTCGCCGCTGCGCTGTATGTCTAGAGTCGGCATCTTAGCTACGCGTCGACAGCGAGCTTGTCAGACATCGCTGTCACCAACCCCCGAGAAAAGGAGGTCAGAAGACGGTCTTAGGGAACAGCAAGACGACCATTCCCTGAACCCAAGGGACCAATTAGTCAAGCGTTCATGGGTGGAAACGACTTGGAGCTGAGCTGCGCGTTGTCAATCTTCGGCATCAACGTCCACGGGCCCCATATCTGATTCTGCGCAAGTCATGCGTGACTGCTTCTGGGTGCAGCAATGTGAGCGTGATGGCCCTGGAAGCTGGAGAGCCATACAACAACACCCCACGCCTTCATCAACACAAGGTCGTGACATCCGCTGCGTAGGTCTGGGAGGGAGTATGATAGTGGGAACATGGCGCCCCTGGGAGCTGGAGAGCCACACCATACCACACCGCACCACATGTAAACAATCGCGTCTCAAGCCCACGCACTCCCAAAACAACAACAACAACAACAACAGCTCAAACACCAAGATCTTCTTCAAGTCCCAGCTCGCACGCCAAGCACTCGATGAAAAAAAGTGTTTGTTCCGCGAGACGCAGAGTGTGTTTTCCAAAAAGTAGACTTTTGATACGAGTTGTCAATCTCTGGACGTTTTCTTAAGGATTTCCGTCAAACCCAAAAGCGTGTTGAAGAGTCACGTTCTCTCCCAAATAAAAATTAATTCTACTTTTGTATTAAGAGGGGGCGCTTTTTTGATAACGAAGAAAGTTCTAACTCCGGGCACTTTTTGAACCAGAAGTGCCAGAAACTCTTGCGTTCGTACCTTGCATGTTTAACGAGGAGCATGGGGAAGTAGGCCCCGGAACCATTGTTTTAACGAAGAAGTACGTAACTTCGGGTTTGAGCTTTGCTGCTGCCTTTTTGGAGGGAATGAATCCGCCGAGGGAGAAGGGACCGAAGAAGAAAAAAGAGAAAGAAAGAGGAAGAGGAGAGAGGATAGGATGGTATTTAAGCTCGAGGTTCGCCTCTCTTCACGCTAAGATCTCTTAGCGCGAAAAGCGAGGGAGGATTGTTTGCCATGGTCCCTAGGGTGGTTTGGCGCGAGGGGACTGGGAATAGGGGCAGGAATAGTTTATTCAAAGTTTGGCGCCGCAGAGGTCTTGAGACGTGGAGCCTCTTTGCTTCGGATTGGAGGGATGACATGGACTGGGTCTATGGGACCTCTGTAGAATCCAAGGTCCCCAGGTAGGTGAGCTCTGTTCCCCTGGCCCCTCTCCATTGCGCAAGACTTCGACGCAGCGGGACCCCCTTGACATGGACGTTCCCAAGGGCTCATAATGCCGAACGCCTCTTTTGTCTGCTCGTCTACCGGTACAGCTTCAAGGCGGCCCGAGATGACTTGCGTTGACGAGTTGAGACTCAGTAGACTCCTGATAGCGAAGTGATCCATTTCCAATTCGTCAGATTCACATTCACATAAACAGCCAGGAGAGACATTCGCAATTTCAACGCGTCTTAATTTTCCCAGCCCCCCTTTCACAAACCCATCTTAAACGCCACCCAGCTCCCCTCTCACCCCTTTTGCCACTCAAGCATCCGGCAGCTTAACCTCAGGACACATATGCATGCTCGGCACCTTCTCCAAGAACCTCTCCAGCCCCGTAACCTCCATATCCCCCTCCCCCTCCCCATCCACCCCCGCCCTTTCCACCGCCTCCACAACCTCCACCGCAGCCCGCACACAATCATTCAACCCCACCCCGTGATAACTATTCCCCGCCACCGCCAGTCTCCCTCCAAAATCTCGCACCAAATCCCAATGCACCTGTCTCATCCTCTGCTCATGCCCCACCGTATACTGCGGGATACAATCTCTTTGCAACGCCACCGAGGAAGCAACCGGTTCCTCATCAATGCCCAAATGCCTTTTCAACACAGCTTTCGCCATCCTAGCGCCTTCCTCCTCGTCGGGATAGTCGGCAAAATGGGACCACCAGTGGCCGCCCATCATGACTGTGAGTTTTGTGCCGGAAGCACTGTCTTGGCCTACGGCAGCGTCGGAATCGAAAATTACGCCGAGGGCGCGCTCGGGGTTTGCGGCGAGGGGGAGGGAGCGTGGGAGGAGATAGCCGAAGCCGCGGATGCCGCGGCCGCTGAGGAGGTGTGGGTCGGAGTAGAAGAGGTTTATGACCATGACGGTTACGGAGGGGGTGAGGGAGAGGAGGTTGAGGCAGGAGTTGTAGGATAGGTTGGCGAGGATGGAGCTGGGGACGGTGGAGATGACGCGGGAGTAGCTCGTCGGTGCTGTGTTTTTGGACGATACCTGTGGAAAACACGGGATCAGTCGTATGCTACAGAGGTGGGGGAAAGGGGGTTCTGTTTTCTTACCTCAACGAGTTTCTCCGACTCATTGTAAGTGAGAGCCTCCGGCTTCGAATTCAGCTTGATCTCCACATTCGGATCCTCCCTCAGACTCTTCTCCATCGCACTACTCAGCGTCCTAATGCCCTTCTTAAACGTATAAACACTCGCACTCTTCATCTCCTCCACAAACCCATACCTCTTCATCTTCTGCTTCAAAAATAGCACATCCCTGTCAAAGTAGGTCTTTTTCCCACTTAGAGTAGGAAACATCAACGGCAGCGAAGCGCCCACTTGCAATTCCCCATGCCACATCATGGGCATCAAGCTCCTCATACTCAACTCATCAATATCACCTGCATAGATGCCATGCAGTATTGCTGATACTAAGTTATCGCCTAGTGCTGGAGAGCCGAAGCGGCGGGACAGGAAGGAGGATACGGATTCATCTTCGAGGTCTTTGGAGCGCGGGGGGAACATGAGGTCGTTCCAGAGGGAGGGGACGAGGCCGGTGAAGACGGGCTCGGTGAATAGGGACCACAGGGTGTCTTGGACGGAGGCGCCGGGGCCGGGCATGCGGACCAGATGATCTGGATAATACACAAATCTGTTCTGTGCTGCAGGCGAAGTCTTAGGCACAAATATCAAATCGTCGGCGAGTTTCAGGTCATCGATCTAGTAGGGCACATCAGGTGTTAGAACAGGATATCTTGGAGAAATTGGAAAAGCACAGGTTTATTTCCTCACCAGTTCGAAAGTCGCCCAAGCAGCAACACTCCCTGGCCTCAACGTCCTCGGTCCCTGCTCAAAAAGCACACTTCCATTTCCCACCTCAACATGCTTACTCCGCATCCATCCACCAACCTGCTTGCTAGCCTCATACACCACAATCTTCGTATTTGGCAGCGCCTTCCTAAGAAAATGTGCCGTCGACAGCCCCGTAATCCCGCCTCCCAATACAGCTATCCTGTTCCTCGAATCATCGGTTGTCGAGTTGTCATCAGCGCGGATGGCAGAGCTGTTGAAGCATCGTGTGCTATGGCGGGGAGCTGGATATGCTCTACGGAGACAGGCGGGTGAGGAGTAACATCTTCGCAGGAGCGTCACTAAGGAACTCTCGGTGGAGGGACGGGATGGAAGACGCATTGCCGCGTTCGAAATTGCCGTTCCGAGGCAATTGAGCGCGGAGTTGTGAGGTCGCGAGATTTCTTGAGATGTCGTCAATGACGCCGACGCGAGGTAGCTCCACTCGCGTATTTCGATCTGCAGGGTTCAGCTATCAGATCATTGAACTTGGTGCATCTGCCAGAATTTGACACAGCTTTACAATATAGGAGTATACGAATCTGTTGCTCTTGTATTTCTGCAGGTGCTGTAACATTCACGATTTACTCATCAAGTCACCAAGTCACCAAGTCACCAAGTCAGGAAAACCCCAAGCTTGATAATAATTGCTACATTGCGCTATCACTGCTTTGCCAGCAGCTAGGGCAGAGCGTATCTCTATGCTATTCAAGCTCTAGGAATTCCCGAGCAGCTTCCGAATCGCTACGGACTCGCCTTCCAAGTTATAGCTTTGAGGCTGGAAGAAAAGTCGCCATATTCGCCCACCCGTAAACGCCAGGCCCGAGCCCCTTTCCCTGCGCCGAGGGTATTGTAATGTACAAACCGCAACAGAAAGTTCACTATGTTCTTTTCTCGCCAGAAAGCCTTTCCCAATTCATGCCTCTCGCCATTCAAATGCATCCCCCAACTATGACCCTCGAAACGCCATCCTTCAAGTAACAACCTCCTGCTTCACCTCCGCCTTGATCTCGGCAGACTGGCCGGGCACGATCAGCTCTTCCTCCATGTTCTCATCCTCCACGAACTTTCTCTCGCTGACATGTTCCTTCTTCTCACCCGCGACCCAGACCTTGTCCTCGAACTTGCCTCGCTTTTGACCCTCCTCGTGCTTGAAGGCGCACTTCGGGTTCAAGCAGGGGTTGAACTTGCACGCCGCAATCTGGACGTGGGTGAATTGACAGTTAGGTTCGAGACAGTCGGGACCGTTGCGACAAGGCGGCATATGCTTGAATGGGCAGCTGGCCCCCTTGGTGCAGTTCGGGAAGAACTTGCAGTTCTGCTGGTTCTGATGGACGACCTTCTGGGCTGGGGAGGGATGGCTTGCGGCACACTTTCGGTTCTTGCAAGCAACGCCATAGGGGCAGGTATCTGAGGAATCGATCGTGAGGGGGGTACCGGGAAGCGTCACCGGAGACTGGTGGGCGTACTTGCAGTCGGGATTCGTGCAGTTCAGGTTGAACCTGCAGATGTCTGAGGAGGGATCGGAGGGCTTGGTGGTCGGGGCCGAGTCGACTTCCATGGATGACTGCTCGCTCTTGACCTCGGGAGCCTCGATCTTGTAGTTGGGTCCACCCGTGCGCTGTCCGCCATTCTTGTATCCACCTCGGTGCTGATGAGGACCCGGCTGTACCCTGTCGAACATTGATCGTCCTCCGCGAGGTGGTGGCTGGAATCCACCGTGCATACCGCCATTCATCGGACCCATTCCGTTCATGCCCCCCATCTGCTGCTGTGACGACATCATTTGTGCCATCATCTGCTGCTGCTGTTCGAGCATGGCAAGGAGCTCCATCTGCTGGTGTGGGTTCATTCCCAGCACGCCGCCAGGTCCTCCCATCTTCTGCATTCCATTCACGCCGTTCATGCCGTTCATACCATTCATGCCATTCATGCCATTCATACCAGCACCGCGACCACCATGTTGCATGCGACCTTGTGTCTGGACGCGAGGAGGACCACCTCGGGGTCCGTTGGGTGGTCTATGTGAGTTGATTCGATCCCCGCCTGCACCACTTCGTACGCGATGTAGAACAGAGTCGTTGGGTCGCTCGAGTTGCTGCCTGAGCTGGCCGAACAAGCGCTTATCCCGGCCGCGACTTGAGGCATTGGGTGCGTCGCGCATGGACTTTGGACCTTTGGGTCTGGTAGAGATGATGTCAGTACAGGGTCGAAGGCGAAGAAGAGAATTGATAGAATTGACTGACATGCTGCTATCACCGGTCTCCGGGGCATCTCCCATCTCTGCATCCTGCATGGTATCGACGACCTGGGGTTGCGCATCGTCGGTAGCATGTTCTGCGCCGCTGCCGCTGAGTTGTCGTCCAAGGGAGTCCACCTGCTCGAAGAGCCACTGTGCGAAGTCTCTTGCGCCGGGGTCGTCAGGGCCGAGATTCAAGAGGTCTCCGGACAGCTCACTGGCGATCTGTTGCTGGGTTTTGCCATTGACGAGCATGAGAATGATGTACTCTGCGAGGGCTGAGTCGTCGGCGCCACCGGTGCTCCATCCTACCTCAACGAGCTTGGGTTGGATGGCTTGGTTGAGGGCGTCGGCCAAGGGCGTCTCCAGAGCGACTTCCACCGACATGATTGCTGTCGTATGTGAGGGTTATGTGCTGGTGCGCAGATGCGAGGTGTATGAGGTACGAGAGAGTGTGATGGCGAAAAGACGGCGGTCGTATCGCGCACGACGAAGATGGCAGTGCTGGTCTCCTCCAAAAAAGGTGGAAAGCAGAATCAGTCTGGTCGCTTTGCTCGTGGAAGAACTGCGTCGCGTGGTTTCAGGGCGAGCAGTGGTGAGGTTAGACGTGGTGGGATGTTGCGTCGCGACTGACGCCGAAGATGTGCTGCGCTGAAAGAAGCGCACCAAATGACGAGGCTGAATCACGTGCCGCCAATGGAATTAGTCAGCCATTGTTTGCCAGGCGAGCAATCAGCCTCGCGGGGCGGCACCTTATCGATAAGCCAGAGCAATGGCAGCCGGTTGAGCCGAGCAGGTCTCGACTTGAAGACTGCTTCCATGTCCCCAATCTGGAATTCTTCAAGGCACGGAAGACCACAGAAGCTGCAACATAGCATCAACGGCATGTCAGCGTCCGCTGTCCTGGAGAAGCTTTAATTAAGTAAGGCCGGGTCGCCAAGCCTGCCCGAGCTCCCCCAGCCCTCAATGAGCCTCATCTCGGATCGTAGGGAGCACAATTCAGAATCTGACAAGTGCCACACTGTCAAGTGCCACACTGTCAAGTGCCAGCGACAATTCTGGACACGTGCAATTTCTCCCAGCCATCTTCGGATACATTGAAGCTTTGTGGTTCCTGCTTTTCGATTCCCTTGTCCCCAGCCTCTTTCCATGGATTCCACTGTTTCTCTGTGCCCCATCGTTATCATACGAGCTCTTCGTGCTTCTGATCGACATACGTTCAGCAGTGCATCCGTACATGTACATATGCATTGAACCCCTCAGGTCGATCGCTTGGCAACCTTCGTCCAATGTCCGCGTGCGACGCGCCCGTTTCTGTGGGACGTGGCCCAGAATGGGTAGCATATGTAGCTAGAAGTGGAAGTGCTATCGTCCTACGGGACCTGGCTTGGTGGTTAGTGCTTTTGCGTTGGAGCCTTACAGTTTCCTGCATAGCCCATCATCGCGCATTCAATATCCAGGATCCCCGCCAAACACCCGTATGTTGTCAACATGACAGGGCGATGCCTCCAGTCCTCACGTCCCCCCTTCTGCCTTACCACACAGCGGCCGTTAGATCAGGTCCTCCAGCCACCGAGTCAGCTCAATACGAGGCGTCCAAACTTTGTTGTGAGCCAACTGAGTTCACATTACGGAACAACCGAGTTGAGCCGACCTCCAAGACGACACTGACGACCTCCCAGCTGACTCCCGCGGCCCCGAAACTCTACTACCCGTCAATTCCCACCGCATCGACATCTCATTTGGTCGTCCATGCTCGGGGCCATTTTACACTGCCCAGTAGTCTCCACATTTTTGACTTTGTAACCGTTCCTTTTTAACCTGCAGCCTGTCAACCTTAAAGTTACTCTCCTATTTACTTTTACTCACACAACATAAAATAGACCGACGTCCCTCCCGACGTCGAGAGATTTCTTCTGAATACAATCACTTTGCCCTTTGTTTCTTTACCTCCTCATCGTGGAGGACTATTCATCATGAAGTCTCTTACTCTTCTTTCCGCTTGTGTCCTTCCCGTCTACGCCTTATGGCCTCAGCCTGTCTCCTACACCAATGGTTCTTCGTTTTTATTCATTGCAAAGGACATCAAAGTTACTTACAATGGCAATGATGTACGCGCTTCTTCCACGCAATCTCGCAATCTGTTGACTTTTCTAACTCACACTGTTTCCTTTGTACAGCTTAAATATTCGGGCGTTAGTTCGGACGGTTCTACCAAGCAAACCACCTTCTCCAGCCAAACTATAGTCGAGGCTGGTGTTCAACGAGCCATCACAACTATCTTCACCGACTACTTGATCCCTTGGAAGTTCTACCCACGAAACGAGCTATCGGAACACGAGCCCGCTGCAGATGCTAAGAAGACTTACATCTCAACCCTCGAAATCACCCAAACCGGCAAGGACAACACCAAGACCTTCAAGGCATTGCCAGGCGAAGTCGACGAGTCCTACTCCCTGCACATTTTCGAAAATGCCACCGCCTCCATCGTCGCAAAATCGTCCATCGGTGTCCTCCGCGCTCTCGAATCCTTTACCCAACTCTTCTACACCCAATCCGCCGGCAAAGACATCTACACCCCCCTCGCCCCCGTAAGCATCACCGACGCTCCCAAATTCGCCCACCGCGGAATCAACCTGGATGTATCCCGCAACTGGTACCCCGTATCCAACATCCTCCGCACCATCGACGCCCTCGCCTGGAACAAATTCAACGTCATCCACCTCCACATGACCGACTCCCAGTCCTGGCCCATGGACATCCCCAACCTCCACGAGCTCTCCCAAAGAGGTGCTTACCAAACCGGCCTCGCCTACACGGCCGAGGATATCCAACAAATCCAGGAATACGCCGTATACCGCGGCATCAACACAATTATGGAATTCGACATGCCTGGCCACACCGCCTCCATCGCTTATTCTCACCCCGATCTCATCGCCGCATTCAACGAGATGCCCTGGTCTACCTACTGCGCCGAACCCCCTTGCGGTCAGCTGAAACTAAACTCCTCCGCTGTGTACAGTTTCCTTGAGAAGCTCTGGGATGACGTCCTGCCGCGCGTATCGCCATACACACCTTATTTCCACACCGGCGGCGACGAGGTAAACGTACAAGCCTACCTGCTCGACGAGACTGTCAGATCGAACGAATCGTCTGTCATCCAGCCCCTCCTCCAAAAATTCGTCGACTACAACCACGCCGCCATCCGCAAGGCTGGTCTGGTGCCCATGGTCTGGGAAGAGATGCTTCTGACCTGGAACATCACTTTGGGCTCCGACGTCGTAGTTCAGTCATGGGACTCTGTCGCCAACTCGCTCGACAAGGTAACGGCATTGGGACACAAAGCCATTGCGTCTAACTACAACTACTGGTACTTGGATTGTGGAAAGGGCCAGTGGTTGGACTTTGTTCCTGCCAGCTTTGCGGGTTTCTTTCCTTTTGCGGATTATTGTAGCCCGACGAAGAATTGGAGACTCATGTATTCGTTTGACCCGGTAGCGAACTTGACGGCGGAGCAGGCGAAGTTGGTGTTGGGTGGTGAGGTTAGCATGTGGAGTGAGCAGACTGGTATGTTTTTTCTTCCTCTCCCCTTTCCCCTTTCCTATTTCTTTCGTTCCTCTTCTTCCCCCCCCCCCCCCCAAGAAAAATCCTCGACATGATAGTAGCGCTAATACATTCCCCAACAGATCCAGTAAACCTAGACGACATGGTCTGGCCCCGTGCTTCGGCAGCTGGCGAGGTTCTCTGGTCGGGACGCACTGATGCGAGCGGACAGAATCGCAGTCAGATTGATGCGAGCCCGCGGTTGGCGGAGCTGAGAGAGAGAATGGTGAATAGGGGTGTTAAGGCGGGGCCGGTGCAGATGGTGTTTTGCACGCAGTTGAATGCTACTGAGTGTTCTTTGTAATAGAGATGGGGAATGGGTAGGGGAGTAGTAGGAGTTTATAGGCGGAATCTATAAATATTTTTTTCTGAATGATTTGGAAGCGGTGAATGTGATGTGATGCCATGTGATGTGTGTGAGTGAGGCTGGATTCTGGAGGAGATGCGGGTCGTGGGATGAGTTGGGGATGGCTGGATGAGTGTTTGAGGTACGTACTCGACCTGGAAGAAGAGGCTTTGGGGATCATCTTTGCCTTGATTTTTAGAACATGAGGCTCACTGGGGGCTGTGGAGCAGAGGTTCCGGGCTTGTTTCAATCGCTAAAGTGGTGGTGATATTGGCCGGTGGGTGTGCCATGCAGTTCGGGATTTCTGCATGTTCACATTCCCATGATTAGACCCCTTGGGTGTGAGGTGGCATATGCATGTCCCGCATTCGGTACGTACTGACGCGGAAGAGAGGTTGCATCCATTGGTGGCATCTGCAGGACCGGTTTGGTTCTCTTATGGGTGGACTTTTGCTTTAGACTTTTGCTTTCGAGTCTCCGAGTCGATATCTTATTCTTCGGGGCTTTGTTGCCGGGATGAGATGAGTACTGTTGTTATCGACGAATGGGTCGGGAGGTCATGACAGGGGTTAGCAAGGTGGCAAGGTTGAGGTGTGGGATGCTGGGTGTGTGGAGGCGGGAGGGTAAGGTTAATTTCCACGTCTTTTTGATTGTAGCAGTCATTTGAGCCTCATTCACGTATATTTTTCTTTTCTCTTTTTTTTGGCGGCGAGAGACATGGGCTTATCAGCACATAATGAACTGGAGGGCTGGGTCCTGGCAAGCATGTCGCTGGAAGGGCGCGCTGACACGTAAGTCAACAAGCGCCAGGTTGCTTTCAACAGCATGAGCATGGGTGCAATTTGATGACATTGGGGTGCTGCTCGCGATTATTGCATGTCTCGGTCCTATAAGGGTCTGGATGCCGATATCGTGGACGCCACTGCGGGGGCTATATGCATAATGCAGGTGAGTAGCTGAAGCTGAAATATGTTACAACCTCCGGCTAAATTGCACTAGTGGGTGCTGTGGTGATATGCTGGCTCAGCCGCATCTCCAGTTTAATAGACAGGTATTTGCTTTCCTTGTTTCCACGATCCGCAGCATTTTTCAATGGATCCTATCAACCTTACCTGGCATCGTACCGACAAGATGTCAGATGTCAAATCTCTGTCTGGGTCTGAGGATCATGATGTTCTACCAGCTGATCCAGAAGCCAAATCTTTAGCTGCGCACGAGGATCATGATGTTGAACCAGCTGAGCCAGACGCCGATGGAGAGACGAAAGAGGAAGAATTCTGGGATGTGTTTGAGAAGCTGAAGAATGATTTGGGAGAAGATGCCGGCAAATTGGAGCATCTGGAAGGTTTCATCCGGGACAGAAAGCTGTTCGAAAGCCTGTAAGATATATCTGGTATGGACACTACGTCACATTTAGCTAATTTTTATGTTGGTTTTCCGGCAGGAAATCACCGCCGTCGCGGCCATCATCACAGGCATCGAACTACAGGTAAAGTACATCTATAAACTGTACAATGAAATTTGACTGATATTTTGTTCACCTAACAGTTCCGAGCCACCGCCGCCGCCGCCGCAACCAATCTACGACGAAGTTCTCTACGTGGATCGGAGCCAGATATACCCGGCTGGAAAGGGGGGACACAGGATCCTTGTTCATATTGAGGCAGATAAGAATCTTCCACTGCCAGAACCACCGATGTTAGCAAGAAGGCCTTCGGATCGTGTAGTGATGGTTGACATCCGCTCAAAGACAATTTTTAGCGAAATTTCACGGCTATCTGGGTTACCTATAGAGGAAGCGAAATTGTTTGAGAGACCTTTCCTTCCTTTGGTCAAGCACTACGACGATCTCGTGGACAGCTACAATCAACTTGTATCATCTACCGTCCCGCATATGGATGGGCAGTCTGCTCCAGTTGTGGAAGAACTGGCAGACTCCGGTGAGTTAACCATTGTGTGATCTGCGATTAGCCGTTTGGCATTTTTCCGTATATGAATCAACTGACAAACGTGGGTTAATTAGTAATAGTGGGTGGACCCAGCCTTGGTCATAATACCCAGACAGCCTCTACCGAGTCGGCAACGAGGGTGAAAGTACCCGACTTACTATATTCGATTGATCAAGATGTTGTGGCGAGCAAGTCTGCAATTCCACAAAGGCCAGAGTGGCTCTCAACCCCAGCGAAGTTGGATGCATTGAGACAAGGGCTACAGACCCTGATTAGAGTCATTGAGACCGATCTAGACTTACAGTCGATGCGAATAAGAAGACAAGCACTCGAGGAGAAAGTCGAAGAGATTCTAGCGGGGAAAGCCGAGACCATTACCTTCGGGCTATTGTGGTGTCTTTTTCCACCTGGCACACTTGTCGCTCGAACCTTCAATCAATCAGAAAAACGCGTTCACCTTGGCAGAGTAACTGATCTTATAGGCGGTTTCTTTACTACGGTTGAAAAGTCTGCCGTTTGGAAAGACACTAAAAAGGACTACTGGCAGTTTTTTGAAGAGTCATCTTCGAACTCATTGGTGATTGAGTATCTCACTACGGATGTTGATGATGGATTCATTGGGCCGATTAACAACGCCTGCAGTTTCGCCCGATTTGAAGGAGAGATGGCCATCTCCGCCTTGTCCCTTGTTCCAGTTTGCTACTTGGAGAACAAGGCTGCTTTGCTAGACAGATCTATTCGTCGAGGTACCCGCTACCTGGAGCTCCGAAAGCCTCCATTCAGTCACAAGAGATATTGTGGAATGACGATTGGTGGACGCCAAGAATATGTGAAGTTTACTCTTTGCACCTTTGCGAATCTTACTAACTATACCAGATTTACAGTGAGATCATTATCGACACAACACAAGCAGAGTTAGACGATTTTGGGGGAAAGTGGGTTTTCTGTGACTACAGAATACGCGTTTTTTCGGACGTCTTCAAACCTAGCGACGCGAGAAGAGCCAGTTTCTCAGACTACGCAAAACCTCACGAAGTAATAAGTGAGGATTCCGCCGTGTCCATTGAATTTAATGACCAAGTGGGTAGGCGCTTGTTACGCAAGTACCCTCTGGCCACTGAAATAACCCCCGACCACACCAGAGCGGTCATAAACAGATCCGCACTGCATTTTTGCAACTCCTCCGATTCTTGGTAGACATCAAGAGCTGCTCTTGTACACTGAAGCTTCTCTGGAATGTTCAACAGGGCGTCCAAAACGTCGTCTCGGATTTTACGCATATGTCCAACCGCCTATACCACAGCATTAGCGTTGATTTCACTCATAGGGAAACGGTGAGATGACTGAAGAAATATCATACCATGAAAATCAACTTCAATCCACCAGAGAGAGATGAAGACAGGTCTCCTTCCGGAATTAAGCCTAGCCACTTCTGAAAAGCACCAGCGTTATCCTGGATGACTCTCTTACACGAACGTAGCTTCTGCTTCACCCCCGTTTCGTTCTCCCCTTTATACTTCATACTCGCATCCTCAACCTGCTCCAAGAGCTCCTCCCAAGTATGCTTGCCTTCCACATCTACCCATATCTTGTATTCGTCTCGGAAATTCTTCTCGTAAGCTTTCATAACCGCGACGAAAGAACTTTGACTCTTCTTAAGGTCCTCTTGCGTCTCGGATCTAGCAGCAACAAGCTGTCTTAGCATTGACTCTTAGGGGGGCTGAGCGAGTGGACACTTACAGCGTCTTCGCTGCACCATACTTAGGCTCCCAACTTTCACGGCTCTCATCAAAGACAAACTTCCTGGTGTCCAAGGCTGCATGTGATGACCCATCAAAGTGCTTGCTCATATAATCGGTACAGACTCGAAGAATTTGGGGCGAGATGCGTTTCTTGCGAGACTCCATGATGAGCACTTGAGATTGCAATTCCGCAGCTTACCTGTTGCGAAGTTCCCAGGAAATCTCAAGATCGGAGTGGGAGGGGAAAGCTCGGAGGGCATGGCTGCATTTCAGCTGAGCTACTGTGTGGTACAAGAGAGAGGTACCTATGAGGCTGAAGATCACCCCCCTTCCCATCCAAACTTATCCCCTGGAAAATGAAAAATGAAGTTCTAAGCGACTTGTATAGTCTTCAAACCTTAGACCAACACGTTCCGAATACAAACCTACATAATTGTAGTATATCAAGGAAAATCAGGTACTTGTACCACTGCCCGCTCACCATCCACAAACACACAGAACCCACGTGGCAGCGTTATCTGTCACTATAGTCTGCGTTACGTTTCATTGACGGCCTCACTTCGACATCGCCAGTTCCACCAGTTCGCGAGACTTTAGTTTTCGCTGAGTTCGCACTTCAATGCCTCTGAGCCACACACGACGAAGTTCGAAGTGCAGCACAAGTAAAAAGTAAAAGTCCAAGCAAGAGCCAAGCGAGGTCGTATTTAGAAGGTGGAGCTCGGCTCGACTTGCAGGCACGGTTCGGCGGCTAAACCTTCTCTAGTTAAGCTCGCCGGGCAGGGACATGGAACACCGGATATAAGAACCTCGCGAGAAAACATCCCCGCGAACCACAAGCCTCGGTTGTTTTGCTGACCTCATGTCACTTACTTGGCAAAACCCAAGCTCGGGTTGTGCTTTTCCCATCTAAAGTTTGAATAACCCCTTCTCCTGTTCGCATGTTGCACATCTCGGTTATGACTTTTGTCTCCCTTTTCCTCGCTGTATACCGAATAGTACATGTACCTTCTTCGAGTTGACCGGTTGTTCCTTCGGCCTTGACCGAAACCCCGTCTCCGTCTCAATTGTTGCTTTTCTCTTCACATGTGGCAGCACTGACAATCACGTCGTGTCCGTCCATCTCTTCTTCCAATCCACTTCTCTTATTATTACCGGGCCTTTATGAGGCCGAGTGACGGAAAAACTATGGCGGATGAATAGTTTATTTTTAGTAATTGTGTGAATTTGTAATTTAGTCCGATGATAATTTAAATTTCTTTATAAAAAAATCAATATAACGGTTTAATATTATAAAATAATCGAATTGATTTTATAATAAAAAATTGAAAGCGGTAAATTAGCGATGGATTTACTATTAGCGTCGGGTGCACGATTATATAAATTAAATTATAAAAAAACTACAAAAGCGCTTAAATTATAAAAAAAAATTAAACCATGAGAGAATTTTTTAAATTGTGAAAAACAAAAAGAATTATAAAAGAATTTTTTAAACCGTATAAGCCTTTAAAATTATAAAAGCCTCTAAAAGCGTAAAAGCCTTATAATTATTTGCAATATTAAAGATTATAAAATAATAATTGGTTTATAATTAAAAGGATTTTATAATTAAAGGGATTTTATAATTGGAGCAATTTTTATAATTTTAAAAAGCTATTACGATTGGAAATATATTATAATATATAGGTTTTGAAAGCAATATTTTATAAAAGCAATAATGAATTGCTAAATATATATATTAAATGCATTAAAAAAATATTCAAAATAAAAATATAATTTTTAAAAAGGTACTATTATTACCATATTTATTTTTATTTATTATTTGCATTAATTATTATTATTTTTTAATTATCATTTGTAAAAGAAAATATATAATATTTGGCCCGGGCGTTTTTATTTAATAAAGGAGTTTTTTTGGCAAATAAAGGCTTTTTGCTTTTTCGCTTTAATTTGGTTTACTATAAATTTTTTGGCAATTAATATTGGATTGGCAAATATAATGGTTTTTGCAATACATTTATATTAATAAAGGAGTTTTTCATAAAATAATTTTTTAATTATTAAATGGCTTGTATTTATCATTATTTTTTAATTTATTGCAAATTTATATTATATTGCTATTTTAGCCTATATTTTTAAATATTAAATTAATATGCATTATATATTATAAGCAGAAATATATAATATAAAAAATATATATATTATAATTTTTTTTAGCAATTGGCTTATATACAAATATAATATTAAAATTAATTTTATCGGCAGCGAATTTAAATATTATTTTATAATTTGTTTTTAAATAAATATTGCGGAGTTTTTTTAAGGGATTTCCAATTATTAAAGCCTATTTTGCTTAAATAAATAGCAGGTTATGTAATATTTATACTTATATAATATTTTAAATTTGTGCTTATTATTATATTAATATAAATTTAATTAATAAATATAAATTTGGTTAAACATTAATTAATTAAAGCTTAAATTTAAAATTTATCAAAAATTTATTAATATTAATAAATTAATTGCTATTAGATTCGAAATATTGCTGCAAAAAATAACTTGTTTTAAAAAAAGATTAAAAAAGAGAAAAAAAAGGAAAATGAAATGCATATATAAATTTAAATGCAATTGGCTAGCTAATACGGGATTTAAAGCCCAATTAGTAAAATTTCCGGATTTAATAGCTAGCAATTTATTATTGCTTTTGATATTAAATAGGTATAAATATACTTTATATTATATACTATTATATAAATATATATAAATATTGATTTATTATTAATTGCATTATTATAGCTTTTTATATTATTATAAATTATATTGGCTTTATTTTTATTAGGGCTATTTAAAATATAGTTATTTTAATATAATTTATTAACTAAATAATTTGGAAATATAAAAATTAAAAACAAAAACGAAATTATTGCTTAAATTATTTTCCGGATTAATAGCGATATTAATATTTATTATAATTTTATTTATTTGGTAAATTATAATTAAAGAAATACCGCCGAAAAAATTTATGCCGAATATCGAATTTTTTTTTAGCCTTTTTAATATTATTAATAATATTAAGATTAAATTTAAAATAATATTTACCGCGTTTTATAATTATTTTATTTTGGCAAAGCAATTTTTTATATATAATATAGAAATATTGCAAAGTGTTTAGAACTGGTATATTATATTTTATATTATTATAAATTTTTAATTTATTTATAAAATATATTATAAAATATTATTATTGGTATTTTAAATAGCAAAATGCCTTTAATATTATAGAGTGGTTTATAATAATAGGAGGAAAAAAAAGAGAAAAATAAATAATATTAATATAAAATCCGATTTTATATTAATTATTGCTGCCGATTTCTTTTATTAAAATATAAAAATATAATAACGGATTATTTATATATGCTTAATTAGCTTTAATATGTTTATTAAAACCGTTTAAATAATATAGGCCGATTTTGCAAAAGCGTTATTGAAAATTAAAAATATTAAAAGCATAGTATTGGTAAAATTAAATAAATAGGAGATTTTTTTAATACTTGCTTATTAAATTAATTTTATATAAAATATGCTTAAAAATACAAAATATATTATTATATTTTAATTGGGTAATTATTGATTTACTAAGGGTAAACGGATAAAATAATTTGCATGTGCAATTCGGGTTCATTAGTATACTTTATTAATTGTATTTAAAAAAAAAACCTGGCTCGTTGTTGCTTTTTTTAACCCCATTTCCAAATTTTGGTATTAATAGCAATTATATAAATACGGGCTGATGTTTAAATCCAACGTGGGCTAAACCCTTTAAATGTATTATATTAAAAAAGAAAGGCTATTTTATAGCTTAAAGGTATTATGCATTCCTTTCTCGCTTATACGTATAAAAATGGCGTAATGTTTTATATATAACCAGGGTATTTTGGCAGAAAATTAACTTAAATTATTAAACGGGCATTTTAATATTTTTTTTAATTTTTAATAATATAGCTTTCCCGAACCTTAATATTTTTTAAGCTATTTTATAGCTAATTTATATTATATTATAATGCTTTATAGCGCATTATATATTGCTTAATTATATATTATAATATAGCAATTTCAATATATTAAAATTGGCGCTTTTTTATAATTTCGTTCTTTTATATTTAATACCCATTATATTCGGCGTTTTTTTCCCCGGATTTTAATTTTTTAATTTTAATAGCTTTTTAAATCTGGCAAATTAAATCCTTTATAATATTTTAGTAAATTTATTCGCAATTATATTTTGGATATTAATATAAATTATTTATTATTTGCGGTTATTTCTTGTTTTTTTTTAAATAAAATAATAGATAATATTAATATGCTTAAAGTTTTTATAAAGCTAAAACTTCTTGGTAAAAGCTATAATGTTTTTTATATATATTTATATAATGAGAATTATTTTTTACCAATTTGCTATATTTAATATTGTTTAATATTTGGGCAATTTATTATTTTTGCTTAATATTTGCAATAGCTATTATATATTTAGCTTTATAAATAAATATAGAAATATTTTTTTGCTTTTAATTTAATTATAAATTTACTAATGTTTTTCCTATTAAAAAATAATTTATAAAAGATATTATTATAGATTTTTAGTTTGCCCTTTTTTAAGTTTTTAATTTTATATTTAAGTTTTTAATTTGCTATAATTTTAAAATAATATAGCAGCTAATTTAATTTTAAATTATATTGCTTATAGGAATTAATTATAAAATGGGCTAGCTTTTTTACGATATAATAAATATTAAAATTTATTAAAATTATAAAATATATTAGCTTTTCTAACTTTTTTTAATATATATGTTTTTATTTATTATTATTATTATTGTTTTTAGCAGGATTTATTATATTGCTGCTGCTTATAAAAATAGATATATATATTTTTTTGCCAATTGAAAATTTGAATTTTATATAAAAATTGTTAATATATTAGTTTTGGTTAGATTATAGAATTTTTAATGGTTTATTTTTTATAGTTTGCATATTCAAAACTTTTTTAATTTTCTTTAAATCTTTGGCGGTAAACTTAAAAAATAATTTAATAAAACATTTATTAAAATTTATATTGAATTTGGTAGCAATTATAATATTATTAATATAAATTAAAATAATTATGCTTATTTTTTTATTTATAAATAAATAGAAATTATTAAAGCTTTATTTAAAGCCTAGCTTAAAAATCTTAAATTTAATTAAATAATTCTAATTCTTGGCAATTTGCTTTAAATTATATAAGCTTTTATTTAACTAAAAAATATAGCCGGATTTAATAATTACCTTATTTAAAAGCGCCAAATATATTAGCTTTTTAAATTTAGCTTTAATAAATATATTGCTAGTATTGAAATAGCGGTATTTTATATACAATTATTTAGTAATTAATATTATAAATTGACTTAATGGTATTATTTTGCAAAAACAAATTGGTATATTAAAAAATATTTATTTTTATTTTTAACCGTATTTTTTCTATATTAGAGAATTTTAAAATTGCGCGATATTATTAATAAATTGCAGGATTTGAAAAAAAGCTTTATAAAAATTTCGATTAATATTATAAATATAGCAAAAAAGGAAAAACGCCAATTAGAAATTATTTAGCTTAGGTAAATATAAGCTTTAATTGATTTTTTTAGCTTGATTTTTATAAAGGATCGAATGCCAAAATAATAAATATTGTAAGTAATTTTTATAAGCTTTTGATTTTAAAGGAGTATTAATGCTAATATTGGATTTTAAAAGAGTATTGGTATTAATATTAATATTGGAATTGGTACCGAAATGCAATGGTATTGGATTTTTATTTAAAAATAAATTAAATTTGAATTTTGCGCTTATATTTCCAATTTGTTTTATTTGCTTATTTAATAGTAATTATAGTTTATTTAATATAATTATAAAAAGCGTTGGTTATATATTTAATTAATTGCAATTAATAGCCTAATTAATGGTTGTTTTTAAAAATTTAAGGATTATATTATATTAATTATATTTAACGGGCAGTTTATCATATATAATATAAGGAAATTTTATTTAATTAATATTGTATTTAAATTTATATTTGGTATTTTTATTAGATAAAGCCTTATTTAGTTTTATTTGCTAATTATTAAATTAAAAGTGAAAAGGGTTATATTTTATTTGCTAAATATTGAATTAAAAGTTAAAAAAGTTATTTAAAATATTTATAAGCAATTTGCGGATTTTTTTAATTAATTTATTTATAATTGGGGGTATTTTATTAAATGGATTGGGATTTATAAAAATATTGCCGGATTTGGGATTGGAAAATCCGGGCTTTATAAAAAGGGGTTATTATTTATTATATATATATAATTGCTTGGATTTATTTAATAAAGTATTATATATTATTATGAAAATAGCGGTTTAAATTTTAATATATAATAGTGCAATTGAAGTTTTGCAAATTAAAAAATTAATATAAAAAAAGGAATTTGCTAATTAATTATATTAAGCTATTTCTTTCATATTTGTTTTTATTTTTGTTTTTTAATATTATTTTTTCGCAATTTAAATTATTTTTTATTTTAATTTAATTTTGGAGTATTTGCTATAAATGCTATATATATATAATTTGTCGAATATTTTTATATTTAAAAATGCTATATTAATTCAATTTGCTTTTATTTTTTATATACTATAATTATTATATTTAATTTATAAATATTATTTATTATTATAATAAATACGGATAATTGCAATTATTTATTAATTATTATTGCTATTTATATGTTTGTTTCAATAATTTTTTCGAGTGATTAATATAAATTTTATTCTAAGCCTATAATTGCTTAATATAATTGGCCGAATTGGAAATATGCAGTATTAAAAATTTGTGATTTATATCATATAAGCGTTAAATTATATATTGCTAATAAGGAATTTGTTTTGTTTTTATTTTAAATTATGAAAATAAGATTTAAAATTATTTAAAACAGATTTAATACGAATTAGCGTTTTGCAAAAATAAAATAAATAAAATAAATAAAATAAATAAAATAAATAAAATAAATAAAATAAATAAAATAAATAAAATAAATAAAATAAATAAAATAAATAAAATAAATAAAATAAATAAAATAAATAAAATATTATACTAATATATAATATTTGTCGAAAATAATAGTAAAAATTAATATATATTGCTATTAATATTTTTTTGCTTTTTTAAAAGCGTTATTAGTATTTTTGAAAAATATTAAAAGCAGCGGCGGGTACGAAATATACACGGCAATTGCATATTAGTAATATAAAATATTCCTTATTATTTTAAAGGGCTAAAAAAGCAAAAGGGGAGGCGGTAAAAATAAAGGTATAATTTAATTTCTTTTTAAGCAATACCGCGGTTTTTTAATATATTAAAATGCTTTTTTATTTAAAAAATCAAGGATATTGCTTTTGGATAAATGCTATATTTAATTAGCTAATAGTATAAAAATAAATAATATATAATAAAATCTATTTTTAAATATTGCTAAATTATAAAATAAAAGCTAATTGGCTATTTTAAAAAAATTTATTTAAATTTGCGTTTAATTTGCTCGGGATTATAGGGAATGCTAAAAATATATTTTATATAAATTTTTTATATTATTAATATGGTTTTGTATTTATTAATATAGTATGCATTTTTATAATCTTTTAATTGTATATTATAAAGGGTAATTTAGCTATAAATAACGTTAATATTTAAAGTGTTTTAATAAATGCCTGGAAAATCGCAATTAATAATAGGAAAGGAAATTAAAAAATTTAGGCTATTAAAAATTTAAAGCCGATTAAAAATATAAAGCCGCATTACAAGCGAAATATATATAGCAATTTAAATAATATATATTTAAAATAAGATTTGTTTTATATATTAGAGTTAAAAAACTAGGTAAAAATTAAAAAACAAATGCTAAAGGCTAAAATAAATTTGAGAATTGGGGTATTATAATATTAGCGGCGATAGTATTTTAATAATGATTAATAATGTATTAATTGCTAAAATATATTGTATTAAATTAAAGAATTTATAATTATATAGCAACGGGGATATATTATAATTATTGCTAAAATTAAAAAGCTAAAGCTTTAAAATGCAATATTATTATTTTTATATTTTTATTATTATTATAATATTAAGGTTTTTTTACGGTCTTTTTATAGTATTTAAAAATCTATTACGATTTTAATTTTTTTAATAATTTATTTATAATCGGGGTTAATTAATAGCCAATGAATGGTTTTTTAATTAATGAATATTTGTATTAATTAATTAATTCCAATATAAAAAAAGCCTTAATATAATTGTTTTATAATTTGTGCTAAATTATACCGTATAAAATAAAACGGTTTTGGCATTTACGGCGTTTGCAAATTGTAATTATAATACTATTATTTTTAATATCGCTTACAGTCCATTTACGAATAATTTCCAAAAATAGTTAGTCGACCAGGGATTAACCGTAATGCGGCCTTATAAAGGCCCGGTAATAATATCCGTCCATCTTGTTTCCAGCCGTCCTTCTTCTGTTTCCACGTGTAACTCCCTGCTCGGCTTCTCAATCCTCCCGCACCCTGCAGATTGCTTCTTGATCCCTGTTCTCCCCCGCATCCGAGGGCACGGAGATTCTAGGGTCACGCCAGCACGACTGTCTAGACGGTTCTCCGATGTGATATTAGACCGCATATCCTCGGGATTGGCTTTATGGAAGGCATTGAACCATATTGTTCTGCTTCAACTCATCAAAAATGGTTCTCGACCTCCTCCTCGAGCATGCTTCGCCCAAGAGCACTGCTATTACGCTGGTCGTCACCCTCGTCATCTACGCCGTCTTCACTCGCATCATTGAAGAGCGCAAGATCAGATCACTGGGCGGCCATGCCCCTCGAACCCCCAGCTATGCTCCCCTAGGTACTATTATTTTCCCGATCTCTTCATCCTAATTGTCAAGCGTCAACTCGGAAATGTTGCTAACATCCCTTGTCAGGTCTCGATATCGTCTGGAAAGCCGCCAAAACCTCCATGAACCACAGCGCCCTTGAGCACTGGCGCGATGGTTTCCTCAAAGAGACTTCGACTATCGAAATGCGCGTCATTGGATGCCGCAGCATCATCACGGCCGAGCCTGAGAACATCAAAGCCATACTCACAAGCCAGTTCCAGGACTACGGCAAGGGCAAGCCGTTTCACAAGGATTTTCATGACTTCCTCGGCGACTCGATCTTCACGACCGACCATGATGAATGGCATGCTTCGAGACAACTGATTAGACCGATGTTCATCAAGGACCGAGTCAGCGATTTGGAGACGTTTGAGAAACATGTGAAGCCCTTGATTGAGGCTATTGCGAATGGGGGTGTGACAGGGAGCCCCGGAGTTGCGAGCGACAATGTGGGAAAAGGGAGAGTGGTGGATGTCGGTGATTTGTTCTTTCGGTTTACGCTTGATGCTGCGACGGACTTTTTGCTTGGGAAAAGCGTGGACAGTCTGCACACCCTGCAACAACCTTTTGCCATTGCATTCGCCGAGGTTCAACGGGTACAGAACCTCATTGCCAGGATAGGGTCAGTCCTATCCTTAGTGGCAAAAACTCAAGGTCAAGTCATACTGACGCCTATCTAGACCCGCCAACAAGCTTCTCTCCCGAAAGACCTTCTTCGACGGCCTCAAAGTGATCAACGAATTCGTCCAGCCCTACATTGAGCAAGTCTTGCGTCTCCCACCTGAAGAACTCGAGAGCAAAGTCAAGTCAGACTCGGATTATACTTTCCTCCACGCTCTGGCCAGCTTCACCCGTGACCGAGTCGTCATCCGCGACCAACTTGTTGCCGTCTTGCTCGCAGGTCGAGACACCACGGCTTCGGCGCTCTCATGGGCCTTCTACGAGCTCGCCCGTCATCCTGAGATCTACAGGAAACTGCGAGCTGAAATTCTCGACACCGTCGGTCCGACAGCTCTCCCCACATATGAGCATCTCAAGAACATGAAATATCTTCGGGTAAGTTGATCTTCATCACTTCAAGTCATCACCCCTGATACCAAATACTTGTCACTAAAAACGCCCTCAGCACACCATGGACGAAACCCTCCGTCTGTACCCCGTCGTTCCCTACAATGTGCGCCTCGCCCTGAAAGACACCACACTGCCCCGCGGCGGCGGCCCCGACGGTCTCTCCCCCATCGGCATCCTCAAAGACACACCGATCGGCTACTCGGCCCTCGTCATGCAACGCCGTCCCGATCTCTACCCCCCTGGCTCCGACCCTCTCACCTTCAATCCCGAACGTTGGGACAGCTGGCAGCCGAAACCCTGGGAATACATTCCTTTCAATGGCGGACCGAGGATTTGCATTGGCCAGAATTTTGCGTTGACCGAAATGGGCTATACGATTGTGAGGTTGTTGCAGAGGTTTGAGAGGTGTGATTGGCATATGGAGAGTGTGGATGGGGGGACGCCGGTGTTGAAGGCTGAGATTACGCTGCAGCCGGGGCAGGGGGTGAAGGTGGGGTTTTGGGATGCGGAGAAGAGGGCGTGAAGATTTAGGATCTGGGATGGGGTGATGCTGTGAGATATTGTTCTTGGGTGTTGGTCAGTTTTCATACATAGGGTTTGTTTGCTTTGGTCAGTATACCCTCTCGGCTTCTTAGTTACCCCTTATTGAGGATATTTCCTGATGAAAAAAAATAGCAAAATTGAGTGATGACACTGTTTATTCTTGGAAAGATTTTGTTTGCCGTGTTTTTCATCATTATCAGCTGTAATACTGCCTGTCGGTTCCTAAAGCCCCTTCGCCCGCCCAAAGGCATCCCCGGTTCAAAAGTATCTTCACATTCTCTTCACACAAACACAGAGCGCATGTGTTTCACAAATCGACAGCGGAGAAGAATTTCATAACAACCCTCCGATTATCGACTCGCTCTCTCAATCTCGCGAAGCGTTCCGCTCCACCGTGGGCACCTAAGTTCCAAGCTGCCCTCCGTTCTCTATTTACATTACCAAAGCAAACATTTCACCTAACATCGCCTCACACTCCCAATCGCCTAAACCTCTTCGTTCCTTTCAGCACAAAACCACCTCGTCTACTCTGAATCAGCTGCTCCGACCAGAAGCCAACCAAGCGAAGAGTGATCGAATCCACTTCCAATTCCCCAGTGCTTGAGCCTTCTGAAGACGACGTCGCCGACGAAGTTGACATGCACCAACTCACAACTGCCTTCAGCCAGACCCAGGCTGGCATTATCGCGAAATTCAAGCAGAAGTCAACACCGTAAGCAATGTTCGCCTGTGGAGGTAAGTCACTCCAATATCTCTACTTCACACTCTGAGATGTCATCCACTAACTCCCCTTAGCCTGTGGCATCGAGCTCTACCAGCACCGAATCCCTGCCGCCGCTCCCCAGTAAACCTCCTCTTCGCAAAAGCCTCACTTCGGTCAATACCTCGGCAGCATACGGTTCAGAACTTCATCGCCATCGACACGATCAATAACTATGACGCGGATCGCACACCGTCCTCCACGAGCAAGCTGGTTTTTTGTACACTAACTTGGAGTATGTCAAAGGAGGCAACATCCGCAACCCAACAACAATGGATTCACAGCGCACCCAGAGCATTCAGGCGACAATCTCGCCTCACCCTCGCCTCACTTCAAGGAATCACTTCATGATGAGATCTCGATATACCTACCGGGCACACTTGCACACCATGGCTTCCAACTAGTTCCTCTCCATGATCTGACGACAGGCGATGGCAGATCTGTCTTCTTTTTTGACAGGATTCTGAGTATTGGCAACTTAAAGCGCTACGTTCAACGTGTGCCTTTCGAAGTATGCCAGATCGGTAACTACTGAAAAGACGACCACACAGACGAGAAGATCTGGATCCAATTCAAGGTATAGGGGGTCAGTTGCGACGATGGTCACGCTCAAATAGTCCAATCCCACAACTGCTCTCAACCTTTCCTCCCTAATCGTCAAGCCTCGACACGCGCATCTAACCCCTGCTCCTTCTACGTCCCCGCTCTACATGTCGCACCCTCTACGACAGTTGCCTGCCCTGAACCCGGCCCACCCTGCGAACCGCCCATAATCTACCCAATCATGACCGAGCTCGAAGCCGACTGATTGAACTGTTCACCCGATGATCACGAGGATGGACGACACATGGTGTGGACCCCATCGGGTCGCTATCCGGGCTTCAATAATGTAATCCCCATCACACCCAGAGCACTCAGCCGATGAGCTCGCCTCACGCTCGCCTCGCGTTCGCCTCAATGGCGACGACAGTCACGCCCAATAGTCCAATCCCAACCGACTGGATCGAGGCTCTCAGTTTGCGCTTGAGTGTTTCTGCGTTGATAGCCTCCTGCCTCTCGACAGCCAACACTACTCCACAACTGTGTTTACCACATATTCGAGGTTCGTGGAAGTGTTGAAGCAACGAGCAATACAAGACGGTGCATGTCTGACGCGTCGAATTCCCTAGGTCTACGGCAGCTGCGGGAGCTTCTGCGACTGTTTGCTTCCCAGACCTTGTACTCTTGGCTTATGGACCAGCCCCTGTCACCCATACCCTTTGCAATATTTGGGTATAAGACACTGGAGGAGCTGCTTCTGAGGTACACACCTAGTCCCACCATTTCTCTCAGATCGTTGACAGCGAACTGACAATGACGCCTGAGAATGCTCAGCCTGACTACCCGAGTCTGAAAACCATCAGGCGCGTCGCCAAAGACACTCCGGTCTTTTACCACGACAAGCACGGCGAATGCGCATGGCCACACGACAAACAGTCAACTACCGACATGCTCAACGTTCTCTACCAAAAAGAGCTGATGGGTCAACGACATATTCTCGACCGCAAGTATCTTACCACGTTAATACCTTCCACCATCACTTGTGGTGCGGCTCGCGCTAACAGCGACCGGTTTCAGCAGCCAATGTACTGACATTTCTCTGCCTCTTGAAGCGGTCCGAATACTAGACTCACAAGACGACGTGTGCTGCCGTTGACTTGCTGGCGTATTTAGATCTCGGTCTCCACGCGGCTTCTTGCCACGTCAGATATAAATACAACTCTAGATTGTTTTCTCTTGGCGATGCAAATTTACCGCTCCTGAGGCCAAACCTGCAACTTAACAACAGAGGATCCCCATCAAACCCACAGAATAGACAGACTTTTCCAACTTCACGCGCTGAGAGATAGGAATACGGCTCAACCATCTGGTCACTTCCAACTCTCTCCTTTGATTCATCCTGATCAGGGGGTATCACAGGTTTAACATGGCACCTGTCTAAAAGCTGGCAAATAATGGCAGGCCGCTATTTGGGATCCAATGGAGCCAGCAACTCAGGCGACAAGTTCGCCACGCTGGCCTTAGTGGCGACAAAGGTCACACCAGAGAGTCCAATCCCACAACTCCTTCCAGCTTTCCCCCCAAATTGTCTAGCCTCAATGTGGCGCATCGCTCTCGATCTGGTTGCAATCATGGCAAATCCCATTTTCAACCAGGCCTGGCGAGAACACTCCTTACACACGTGTTTTAGATGCTGCTGTCAACAATCAACAGAGCTCATCGCCTGCCCCCACCATGAGCGCTTTCGAGCGCAGAAGGACTGAGAATATGGCCATAAACTAAGCTCCCATGCAACAATATATGATCGCTGCCGCCGGCAACATGGCTCCCGCAATTGTTCCCAAGCCTGATGCCAAGCCTCGTGGTCGGCCAAGAAAGGATGGCTTGCTACCATTCCACCACCACTCTCGTTCTCCACTTCGATAAGACCTCTTTCTAGTAGTCTCTGACAATTGGACGTTCGCTCTCATCCTGATTAACTTCAAATCTCCCACCTACCTCCCCTCTGGATCTATGCCGTTTGAGCTTGCAGAACCGCAGTTAGTTGAGCTCTGGATCCTTGCGGATTTTTTCCATGTGGCATATGTCAGCCTTGCACCAAGCTCCAGGACTTAGACGTGTCGACATGGAGATAGACTAATGCATCTGCGCTCCAATAACTTCATTCTCTATCGAATACACTAATCGTCATCGCTGTCCAATTCCTCATTCGCTTACCGACAAAAGCCCTCATTGGCCTACATCCTCTCTTAAAGCTCGCCAGCCATTCGCCTCACTGAACTCCAAGCCTTTCACCTCAACCACGAAGCCATGCGACCTGACTTACGCGCTCTATACGAAGTCTTTTACGAAGAGAGGAAGCGTGTAAATGTCGAGGAACTTAAGCGCCTGCAGGAGCGACATCTCGTCGAAGAGTAGTAGTAGATCGAAAGGTACAAGACCCAAGCGCGAATGTCCAGCCTCCGTCTTTGTATTAGGTGAGAGCGAAAGGGGTGGTGTGGCCGACAACCCGAAGGCTCCCGCAATCAATGGAACGACCGATAGCGACAGGGCCCTTCCCCGAGGGGTCCCAATCTAAGAAAAGAAAGGAGCAACATCAAGACTCTGTAGTGAGTATGCCTGTCTTTCCGAAACGGAAGAAGCATTCCATCTCGGACTACTTTTAACCTATACCAGCCTCCTCAAGCCCGCTGACCTCACCCTCCTCCCGTCTGTTTTCAGACCCCACCGAGATGAAGTTGTTTTATGTGGGACGAGTCACCTGACAGCGCGTGGCTCTCGGAGGGCATCGGCCCGACACAAGGGAGCTTGCACGGGGTATTTACGACGTGCCACTTGTCAACATCCTCCTCGCGAGTGAGGCCCTGCGTTGCCACGCCGTATCCAACCTTTACAAGCTTTGGACTTTTTGAGCTCTCACCAACCACGACCACTGTCTCGTTGACCTTGTCATTGTTATTGGCACCTCGCTCAGTTCAAGCCCGAGAACTTGGCCAGTCAAATCAAGCATTTTTCCCGGCAAAGCAAGTTCGAGGTCGGACAGATGTATGTTATGCCCGCAATAATAACTGCCATCGCCAGAAAACTGCTGAGCACACCGTCACAACTGATCCTCGGACCGCAAACGCCACAGCTTCACATACATGCACTCCACTCGGCATCTCCTCTGCTTCACTATCATCGGCTACATATTCAGCTACAGCCTCAGCTTCTGCAGACCATGTCGACTACTTAGACGATGATGGATATTTCAGCGACGTCGTATCGTATATCCCGTCAGCAGAGATCCAAGAAGTGCAGGATCTACAATCGACTATCATGGACACTAAGCGGCTGTCTACGCAATACGCCTTTGCATCAATGGATGTGGAGGGCCTGCTCATTCCTGCCCAGCACTTCCCTATCCTACTCTTGGACAGTCGCATACCCAGTACCCACCGTCCTCCTCACTCGACAGTTAAACAATTAGCTGAGAACAAATCTGATCTCGCATTGCCCAAAAGCCCTCGCGTGACGACCATGGGCCCAATAGCAGCTACCCAGCTTGATCGTGAGGTACTTTGTATGGTCGCGAGCCACGGGCGTCGGACGTTATGAGGGTAAAGATCAAGGTGTATCTCCCCATCTTCGCACCGGGTGGGAGGTTCGGGACGTGGGAGTCCAAAGTTGGCGACTTTGCTTTAGTGGATAGCTTCGGTCTCGACTTCACCGCGGCCCTCTTATAGCCCTGAGTCTCTCTGGAAGGAAGAGCTTTGAACTACCGTCACCAGCAAGAAGAAGAAGACAAAGAGCGGAAAGGCTACTGGTGGTCGTGCAGCTTTAGGTTGTTACGGTTTCTCCGAACCTTTTATGACTGAGTGCCTTGGCAAAGGTTGAGCTCCATTGAATGGAGCTAACCTTCGCTTGCTGGAGCTAACCCTCGCTTGCTGGAGTTAGCTCTCGCTTGCTGGCTAGCGCAGCGGAGTTTTAGTAGCTGTAGCTTAAAAAGGAAGTTTCGTGAGGACAAGGTTCCTGAAACCAACAAACAAGCTGTACGGGAAGCCGAACATCCTGCTATGTCCGTTGTCAAGCCCCTCAAGCGGGCTAGCAACGCCCCCGTTTCAGACAAATGCCCCAAAGACCAATGTCCCCCAGACGAATCTTCAGGTACGACTTTACGCACCAAAACGACAACCACCGAAGCAAACTGTCGCCGACTAAATTGTTCTCCACTAGAAGTCCCTCACCGAACGACCGCAATCCAATCTTCCACAGCCTCGTGCGAGTTGCCTTCCAAAACCAGGTCTGTCATCCCTCCCTACCCTGATTTGCACCCCGCACCTCTTACTAATACAATTGTAGCGACCCAACTCTTTCCAATAGCAATCCCGCTCGCTATGAACCCTCACCTGGGACTGAGAAGCCGCATCTCCCCTGTCAGCCACAAAGCCCAAGCCAGTCCCTGAGTAATACTGTGCTACCGGATGTCACTACACAGATAACCGAAAATGGGTTCTCTAGCAGAGTATGCTCTCCACCCGTATCTAAAACTCATGTTTCCCTGGATACAGAAAATGTCGTCGACTGGGATCTGTACTTGGAGTCTCTGGAAAGAGAAATTGAGTCGGAGTGGGATCGGTTTTGCAAGTCTTTGTCACAGCCCTCCCCTTGAGCCAAGGATGTAGCGATGTGCTAGCGCCAAAAAAGGACTCGCTTTCTTGAATGACAGCTCCACTGTCATAGCTCTTCTCTCATTAGTTCAGACCACAACAATGAACTGAATCCCTAACCTTTCAGTGCTTGTGATTCGCTTCGTGACAGTCTTTATACTGATCAGGGGCTACCGGAACCTTCAGCAAACGTCCCAGGAGAAGAGTTATGCCATCTTTCCATCTTTGTGCCCCATTCCAAATTAACAACTAAAGTAGCAACAAATCTTAGAACCAGGGAACCAGATATCCATTTCCTCAAAGAAATCAGCTACAAGGTATACAACCAATCGCTACATGTTCACCCAATCCCCAATCTGTCGAGGCCACTGTGATCTACAACCCCCTATGCTACTCCCAATCTCCAAAGAACGCACGTGCGTATTAGACTATGATAGATAGGTAATTCATGAAGCTACGACAGCCCACAATACAGGGACCGTAAAGCTGTATCATTGAAGTTTTAGTAGCAGATACCACACAAGGATAGCAAGTGTCGTCAGCCCGATAGCCCAAAACATTTGAGTGGTCGGTGGTGGATGGTCAAGTAGTTGCTCAAGTAGCTCTTTCTGTATCCTCGCTTAACAAAACGAGATAGTACGGCTGGAGTTGACTCTGCTGCTGGAGTGAAGTAAGGAGCGGAAAAAGTAAGTTTATTACATGTAACTTCTCCATGTCCTCACCCGGCTGCCCCAGCTTCAACTCTGTCAGCAAACAATTCCCAGCCATACCTCGCCTCTATCCCGTCCTGTCCCGCTACGTTAGCCGAGATCTCTGAAGTACTTAAAACATCCATTGGAAAGTCAAACCTAGACTTGTTTCTACCAGACCACGGGGACACACAAACCGCCCATTGAGTGGGTGTCGTCTTTGCTTGCGCTTTCATGGAAGTAGAGTTGCTGTGCTTTGCTTCCATGGGCGGGCAAGAATTGGCTGACCACTATGGTACTGCTACTGAGGCTTCAACGATACGACTTTACGGTCCATGTGCCGTGGCTTCCAAAGCTTCGTGAACTATCACAGTTCAATCCCGGGTGTCCAGCTATCTCCCGTCCTTCTCTCGAAGTGAGAAGAAGCTATCGAGCACCGATGCCTCTCGAGCCCTCAGTCTCCAACTGCTTACCGTACTTGTGAAGATGCTTGGCAGGTGCTGCAGGTGGACAGATTGAAGGTGCTCGGGGTTGTGGGGAGAGGGAAGGGAGAGTTGGGAGCGCGAGAGAGCTTTTATGCCCCAGCATGGTGGTGTCTGCACTAGCGCCTCTTTGAGGCGAGACCTGCCCTCCTGAGTCCTCAATCCAGCCTCACCCCCGTCGGCTGGCGTTAAGAAGACTGTACTCGCTGCGCCAAGCACTTCAACACCATAGACGAGAATCAAAACCACAACCACAGATTCACCAACCACCAGGTCTGTCGCAAGTGCTTCAGATCCCACAACGTTTCCACCGCAGTTTTGTCTACGGCAAAGCCACTGGACGCTCCGACCTCGGAACCTGCGCCTTCCGCTCTGAAGCCGAGCACAAGGGAGTGCAGAGTTTTGTTGTTGGTGGTCGTGCGTGAGAGAAGTTGGAGGGTCATAGTTGCGAAGACGAGGCCACAGATTGGGCCTTTGTAAGCACATCCCCTGTTTGAGTCCAACTGTCACCTAACTTCCTATCCACCGGTGCTTAACGTACTTGTGAGGGAGCTTGGCAGGTGGTCCACGTGGACAGATTGAAGGTGCTTGAGGTTGTGGGGAGAGGAAAGGGAGAATTGGGAGCGCGAGAGAGCTTTTATGCCCCAGCATGGTGGTCTCTGTACTAGCGCCTTTTTTAGGCGAGATCTGCAATCCTCGCTCTAGCCTCACCCCGTTGGTTGGTGTCACGGCCCAGGGCTATCTGCTATAAATGCAGCGAGCTTACCTTCTCCCCCTGGAGTCTTTGCAAGAACGACAAGTCCTCGGACCAGAGGCACCCTGCTTCCATCGTAAGACAGAGCGGGGCACAGACAGTGACCGCGACCGCTTGCTGTGCGAGAGCTATCCTGCTGCAACGGAGGCCTGCTCAGTCTGTGGTGACCTTCCAGGGGCATGCTGCGAAGCAGGCTGCTGCTGCTGCTGAGGAAACTGCTATCATCGAGAATGGTGATTTCAAGGAGGAGGACAAATCTCCGTTCCAAACAATATCTCGGGAGTTTCTGACAATTAGCTCTCAAATCACTCGTCCTGTCAAGATCATGAAAATCTTCGGAGTGGGGATTACTTTGCGGTATCCAGACTCTGTTGCAGGATCCAGACGTCTTTGTTATCTCCAGATCTATCTGTCGTATCCAGACTCCAAACCGGTCTTGGAGCTGCTTTGTCGGCTCTTCATCTGTGTTTCCTCTGTGGTGAGAGCTGTCTTCTCTCCGTGCATCCTTCGTCTCTCATACCCGTACCCAAGTTAACTTAAAAAGTACAGACTCACCAGCTTCCCAAACTCAACCCTGTTACATTTATTGGTACCCCCCTTCTTCACCTGTACAAGGCGCCGGCATAGTTGGCCTACCAGCTGTATCTATTTGCGAAGCCCCTTCGCTTCTCTGTGTTTAGGGGCTTCTACGCCCAGTCGCCTGGATATAAAAATAGTCCCACCAATCCTCCGCTTGCCCCTTCTTCCTTTCCTGCACGCAAGGTGATCTTCAAGGTCCTCGACAGTCTTGTTCATCTGCTTTCTTTTCGGGTCGTAAGTACGTCAAGAGCGACCACATGGCAGCATGCATCCCTGTCTCCTTTCCACAATTTCTTTAGTCTTGGCAGTATTCATGATGTTAAAAATCACCGGTCAATTAATACAAAACCTTCCCTCTCTCTTCATTGTCGGACACCCCGAATAACCCCGATAGGCCCGCGAATATGACGTAAAAACTCTTTTTTAATAGCGCATGACAATCACGTCATCCAAGCCTATGAAAATAGACTCGGGGGTGGCTTTTCCCAAAGAGGCAAAAAAATCCATTCAGGCTTGAGCCTTGGCTGGCTATGCACTACAATACTTGATCGGAAATCACTTTCGTGCTTCGCAATCTTACATGTGACGAGCTGGAATATATGAAGATAATTTGTTTCAAATTCTGCACCCTATTCCTCGCTCGTTCACTGTTTCTTCCCATCTCTCTATTTTCGTAATTCCCCAATTCCCCCACGCCCTATCTCATACCAGCGACAGTCACGCCAGAAGACAGAACGAGAGAAATAAGACCAAGACCAGCTTGAAAGTATAGCCAAGAATCACGACTTATACAGTCGGAGACCTATTGGCATCCAAATAATGGGCAATTACTTCTCCTCCTACTCGCCCTTCGGCAACAGTTCCAAGTCCCCTCGCACCGAAGCAGTAGTCCTCAATCCCTCCGATATCTCCGCCCTACCAAAAGAAGGCTACGACGACAACAACCACGGCCATGTCTCCTGGCACACCCTCATCTCCTCAGACAAAACCCCTTCCAACAGCCTGACTGCTGGAATCGCCACTCTCCCACCGAAACTTCCCGAGCATCCTATCTCCTCTGGCGGCAACCTGGCGCCTCACAAGCACATGCATGCGGAAATATACATCGTGCTGAAAGGGCAAGGGATTGTGAATATCGATATGGTGGAGTATCAAGTTGAGGCTGGATCTGTGGTGTTCATTCCTGGAAATGCGGAGCATGGGTGCAGGAATTCTAGTGTGACGGAGGTGTTTGTGTGGTACTATTGTTTCGCGGCGGATCACTTTGCGCAGGTGAAGTATCGGTTTAAGAATGAGTTCGGGAGCGTTGCTGCAGACACACCAAGATAGGGGAGGCAGGCGGTCGTTCTGGCGGCTAAAGTGGCGAGCTCCTAGGGTAATCTTTTTGCGCGAGCCTTCCTCTCTTCAAGGTCGAGGGGCCATTTCTTGTCGTCGTTCATGTTTTCCATAGAGCATGGAGTGGCTGTGTAGTATTGGTACTCATTTCATACCTTGCTCTTGGAGACGAAGAGGAATTTTGACCCTTGTCAGAGAGCTGGAACTTCGTCCCAAACTCGAACTTGATGCTATTTGCTCCAATAGCCTCGCAACCCTTTCTTCACCTCCACAATGGCATCAAGATTGCTGTGAATCACATCATAGCCCTTATGGTCTCGCCTGAATTCTATAAAACAGAGCTCCATGGCTCCATCCTCTCCCCTCTCCCTCTTCGCCCGAGATGGACGGAGTAGAGTTCTCCTACATCGGAAGTGAGTGAAGGGAAGTTACCTCGTCCAAGAACGCGTTCTTCTCCTGCTGCCCAGAAAGTTTTACAATCCCAGGGTGAGTCTTTACTCCGGACTCTCTTTCTCGCACCCAGGCAAACCTATCGTGAAGATGGTCTTGCACAGCTCCACCTTTTATGGCGTCAGGAGCTGGTTGTTGTTGACTTTTCCTTGACCAAGATTTAGGCGCAACTGCAAGTCCTGGAATCGGCTACACGACGTGCCTCTGTTTCTTTTGTAGAGGTATTAGGGGTCCGTTGACAGTGCCGTTCACGAGCACCTTTTTTGAAGTCTCGCTTGCAGAGAAGATCGTTTTGCTTCTTTGGGCGACGCTGAGATCTTGCACTTTAAAGGCTGCATGGAGGACCGGACTTGATATTTAGATCGGCGAGGATGATATTGGTGAGAGACAAGTGTGCTCGCTACGTTTTCTTCAACCTAATATGGTCCCAATGTTATGGAGAAGCGAGACCCAGGGGCATACAACAGAGTTCAAATTTTCCATCCTCTCCCCTCTCTGCCCATCACGTTCGAAAAGGCAAAGCAGAAGCTTCACGACTCTCGTCGCTTGCCAGGCTGATAAAAAGGTCAAACACAGCATCGTATCGACATTGCAATGAAACACTTGGTTTTCGGATATACTCGAAACACAATCAATCTGATAATCCTCTATTAGAAGCGGGGATTGCCCGAACCACTCCCAGTTCCCTCAATTCTTCTCCTGCCGAAGACGAAGCGCCGAGTAATCCTTTCCCCGAGGACCATTAGAATTGGTTTTTTTCACAGACATGACCCGTCATCAGATTGAAGGGGAAAAAAAAACCGAAAACTTGCTTATCTTTGTTTCCCAAACTGCGACCTTCATTCAGTCAATGATCAGCGGGTCAATTCCTATCGAGCTTCTTAACACCTGATGGCCTTCTCGACCGCTGCTTGGCCTCTCGTACTATCGTCGCGGTTTGCTACCTAACTTGCCCACATCGAGTGTATAGAAGACTTCTCAATCAGGCGTAGCTCAAACCACTAGCAGAGGAGTATGACTATTCCGGCCTTACGTTAGAGCAATGATGTAGCGGGGCTTTCCACTAGCCTTTTGTTTTACCTTTGTCTTGTCCAAAGGTGTCACTACGTTCAGCTGCCCCTCGAACTTCATGTGCTTGAAGCAGTTATAGACATATTGGGTGACACTCGTCATTTTCTGTCAAGACGGCGTTCTGGAACTGCTGTTTTGCACAGTAGCTCGTCAAAGATAGACCCCTCCCAAAGAGATGTGAAGCTAGGGCCTTTTTGAGTTTGCTGTCGAAGAGGCCGAGAATGTGTAAGAGGGTCGGGACTCGGCTTGCGCATTCATCTTTAGCCAAGCCATTTCGCAAGTCGGCAGAGGCATGCGCTCAATCGCTGGGAGTGGCTTAACATTTATGCCACACAGCTTGCTGGGGGGTATTGCGTAGGTCATGTACTGGTTACTCTGCTGCGGGCGTACCATACGGCTGCTTGTTTCTGTTCCAGACAGATCTGAAGGTCTGACAAAACAAACAATGGACAAGGATAGCGACCTGTCGGATTGCTAGATCATCTCGCTCTTCATCTTCTCTCGAGATTCACCCATGCCGATCACCATGTAGCTCAAGACGAGAACGTGTCTTGGACCAAACCACGGGAGGGTTAATCTGTGAACTTGTTGTAGGTAATGGCTCGTACAACGCTCTCGCCAAACGCTCTCGCCAAACGCTCTCGCAAATCCTGAAATAGTCCTCCTCATTAGCTCCGAAAACTTGACAATGTCCAGGACATCTTTCTTCATTGTAGATAGCTCTGGAATAATCAGAGGAGTCGTAGCAGAGCTCATGGGGTTATAGTCCATGTAGCGGCCGAAGAGGAAATTGAACTCGTTGAAAGCGACTGGGTTCTGGTTCTTGGAGGCTCGGGGTGTCTTTGCGTTAAAGGCTGTACGCTGGATCTGAATCTGAACGGTGGGTGGGAGCCAGCCAATGACGTAAACTGCGTAGGAGTCGCGGTTGATCTTGGGGGTCCACCCGAACTTGCTTGTGTCTGGGGTAGTGGGAGTTGGACTTACTGTCCCACGCAAAGATTACCTACCTGTTGCCAAGTGCCAAGTCAATTGCTGCTACTAGTTGGGGTGTGAAGAAGCATGCCGTTTCTGTGAATTTCGAGCTCATATTCACAGTGGGCAAGCGGGAGAGGTGAAGAAAGACTGGAGATTGCTGATTGTCCACTCTCTTTAGATTACTTCTCTTGTGATTCGCCTCACCTGTGATTGATCTCCGATGCTGACTTTTGAAACGACCTTTGTGAATCACTCAAAGCACGCCAATTCCGCAGAATTCTTGAGACTGTCACTGTTCCCAAGGATTTGACGATCCCAACAGTGGACTCATGACCGATCCCGGGATGGCTCCATACTGTTCGACAACAGTCCATCGGAGCTGAACAACGTCACCAAGGGGAGTACGGGGTCGAGCTGTTGTAGTTAAAGGTAGATAACACGCTGCTCATTGACGCCGGGGAACGGACATTCTTCTCTTCTCCTTGGTATTCACATTGGGCATCTGAACCTGGACAATCTCATCGAGATCGTCGTCTTGTGCAATGTGCCAGGGAGAGCGGATAGGTGACTTAAGCTCCTTCTCAGGGCCTTGTTCTTCTTTATGGTCCTCGATAGAAACGACCGGGAACTGGCGCACGAGCTTGTTCAGGTCGTACTGAAGCTTTTCCACTTGTTTCTTGGCGTACAGGCGGCCCAGGGTTTTGATGTTGACCTTAGTGGAAGTGAACTGCTGGTCATTGGGGGCACCAAGGGACGAGGTATCGCCATCGCGGAAATTGTGGCCCTACAACATTGGAGGGAGGAATTTTCAGTTATGTCGCTTGGCAGTGGTAACTCAGCCGCGGAGAGGATGGTGGGGATTTGAACCTTGTTGCGATTTTTCAGGTGTCAGGCCTTCTTGCGTGGTTGCGTCAAGCCACTTTTGAGGTCGGGCTCCGAGTCCATGTAGAGGTCCAGGAAGATCGTTTAGTTGAAAGTGACCGTTGAGGCCCGGTGCGTCTGTGTGTCATGGGCTGTACATTCTCTGTGGACAATCGGTGGAAGTTTGCCGTCCCTTTTGTTGCGCACCATCAGCGGAACAGCCACATAGGTAGCCGAGATTGGCGAGAGAGCTTAATTGAAGTCACTAATTGTCAGCCTGCCATATCAGGCAGCAGCACTAGCTCCTTTGTTAGCGCCGTCTCTCCAGTTCCATCAGAGCTGGCCTTAGCTAGACCTTCCCAATGTCAAGCACCTACGTCCCTCAACACTAATTGGTCTGCTACTTGAGACTCTTCATAGCTGCCTTGCGAGACTCCCCTCCCGTCAACACAGCCGACTCTGTCTTCGAAGTCTTCAAGGATCGTTACAAGGATCTCTATGGTCACGCCTGCATCTGCCATGTCCAGGTCGTCGCAGCATGGAATTTCCTAGAAGGACCGCACTTCAATATTGAAGCTCATGGATTGCACTGTCCGCAAGAATGTCGCCGAGGAACATCACCAGCAAGAGGGTCAGGAGCGAATCGAGCGTCGGGAGAAGAGGAAGCCATAGTTGGAACTGCCAGAGCTTGGATAGCTGGAGCAACGTGACGTTGGGTTTGAGCATGATTCAAGACGGGCTCGGCAAACACTTGAGTGAGCGGTCGACTATCAACCCTAACCCTAACCCTGACGCTTCGAAAGCATGTTAGCCACTAGAGCTTCCAGCCTTCATCATAGACGTCCTTGTCGTCCAATATCACAATAGGCTCATGAGAATTCTTAGCAGAGACCTTCGTAAAGTACCTCATCTCGACGTCGCCTATCCTATCGGGCCAGAGGTTTGCTAGGTTCAGATTTATTTGTCAACTCGGCCTATTTTTTATCATTTCATATTCTTATCACTGTAAAGCAGCTACCCTGGTATGAGAATCTTGATAATACACAAATACTTCAGTGCTTTCATGTTCAAAGTTCACGATTTGCCAATATGGAGAAGGGACTGGACCGCGACCAGCCAATTTCTCCCATGACCAATTTATTTGTTTTTCAACATGGACTCCCATACCAACTGATGGCTGCGTTGTGAAACTGCACCTTGTTTAGCCCATGGTTCTCTTCAGAAGACCTCCTTGGTATTTGGTTCCCGTTGGCTCATGCTGTGGCTTGAGAGAAGAAAGGGGAAAGGGAAAAAGGACGGCCGAGGAGATTGTGTTGTAGACAATTGTTGTGCCGCTAGCGTTGTCGGCTAATGAGGCGACTTGGTGGAGCTGCGGGAGTGTGAAGTTAGAAGAGAGGCTGAAGCTTGGCATATGAAGCTGCAAAGAGTAGATTGCTTCACTAGGTACCAGATGAAGACAACAACCCTACAATCTCTCCTTCTTTCTATCTCTCCGCACGGTACCAACTTGACTGGAGCCAATCACGGGTGATGCCTACTATACTGGTGTTATCTTTGTAAGCCCTTGCGCTATTCTATCAGGAAAAATGATCACCAAAGATAAATTATCTTGTTCCCTGGCGGAAGTCTACAGTCTAGGGACTACGAGCCGACAGAGACTTAGGCACAAAGGGCCTTCTTCTTTTTGCATTGGAAGGAATTTTCCACATTGACAGGAAGCTTCACACCCGGCAAACGGATAGCAGCATCAGAAGCATATTCCCCAAAAATGAAACTTAAAGCCGGCTACACCCTGAAACTGAATGTCTGTCCAACTAAGACCGTCTCCTACTTAAATGATAAGTCAGTTTCTGATTTTTTCTTATTTTGCACAAAATCCGCCGCTTACTAGTAAGTCGTGCAATACACTTGAATGTCTAACAATGGCCACCTCTCCTCTTAGTTTTGTCGGTTCCTTGTCGCTCTCCTCTACCAGTTGTCGCAGCAGCGCTTTGGTGAAAGAAAAAGAGAAAGACAACGAAGAAGGTAAGCTCTGTCTTGTAGTTAACTGCCAAGCCAATAGCGCCGTCGGGTAGAGGCCGCTTGGGAGACTAGCAATATTAGCAAAGGTCATGTTGCGGATAAAAGAGAGCCGCCCTCGCCCCTATCTCTCTTCCTTTCCACCAAACAAACTCCCGTCAAAAATGAATTACCGTGCAGCACCGCCGGCGGAAGTCTGAAAATTATGACACAACAGCCCTTTTGCGATACTGTTCGTAAGCCAAACAACGCATTGCCCTGTAAAAGAAATCCAGGAGCGTCATGATACCTGAGCCAGGAACTTAATTGATCGGAGTCTGTCTGGTGAGTGGTGAAAAGCGTTCTCAGACTCGTCCTTCTCAGACTCCTCCTTCTCAGACTCGTCTTTCTCAGGCTCGTCTTTCTCAGGCTCGTCCTTCTCCTCTGTGCAGAAGGAGAGAAAGAAGGCAAAGCATCTCTTTTGTAGGTAGATAATTGTCGCCCCGCCAGCGTCATCATGTAAGCGAAGCAATTCGGTTGAGCTCGGGAGTCAAGGAGGCGGGCGAGGTCGCTTGAAGAGTACTAGCGAAGTGGCACAAGGTCCATGTCCAGCTTAAAAGAGAGCCATCCCGCCGTTCTCCCTCTTTCCCTCTCCGCACCAGCTTCGCACGCAGTCCAACTTTGAAGCTCCTGCTGCGCCTGTGTCAAAGATGAATTACCGTGCAGCGCCCTCGGCAGAAGTCAGAGGACGATGAGCCGGCAGAGGATTAGACTCATCTCGAGCCTGAGGAACTCGGTCAGCAGAAGACACGACCAGAGACTACGTCATGAAAATTTCTGGTAAGAGCTTCGTGGTACCTAATTCCTGTTGGCGGTATGCAGGGTAGGCATACCTCTTGAACAACAATGGTCAAAGACGTGTCTGGCCTGGCATGTTGAGGGGCAAGTGTGACGACACGTGAAAGTGGTCAACGAAGGTAGTGGTGAGCTTGAGGTCGTCAAACAGAGGCCACGGGACTTCGTTCCTTGTGACAACAAGTGAAAGCGATAATTTTCTGGGAGGAAGAAGGAAAGGAAAAAAGGTGGCCAAGAGGTTTGCTTTGTACAATCATAGTGCCGCTAACTTCGTTAGTGTTGTTGGCGTCGTCGGCTAGGTGACGCGATTCGGTAGGGCTTGGGGAGTGTGAGGTTAGTAGGGGGAGAGGCTAAGGCCAGGGCTGTTAAGCGGCGAGGGGTCCATCATTTTTTGGATAAATGAGAATCAGTCCCTGTTCTCTCTCTTTTCTCTCTATCACAACATCTCTTGTCAAAGATGAATTACCACCTCCCCGGCGACAGAGAGAACGGCGCTCAGAATGGAATTTGGAGGTGCTGAGCGCACGGGTCGACAAATGTTCTGACAGCGACTGTCCTGGCAACGACGACTAAATCGATTCGGTGCCATGGTGCCAGCAAAGATAGAGGCAGAATTGTCGCTGAAGAACAGCTTGTGTGACTGCGGATACGGCGTGTTGTTGCAAATTGTCTCGGAAGGATTGTAAAGCCAGATCACATCGATTTTTCGTCTCTTCCGTTTATGGGACGACATTCCTCTAAGACGTAGGCATACCAGATCTCGATACCTTTGTCCGAAAAACAAGATACAGAGCAGACAAGAAGAAGGGGATAGTGGAGACAGAAGTTAGCGCCTTCGGGTAGGCGAAGCGATTTGGTTCAGCTCGGGCTACCCAGAGTATACCTCTGAGATAAAATAGAACCGAGCCATACTCTCTCTCTCTCTCTCTCTTTCTCTTTATCCGCAAGCCTCTGGTGTCAAAGATGAATTAACACCTCCGCGACGGAAGTCTGAGGACTAGGAGCCGGCGACGGCAAGGATGGCTCAGAAGCCACAGCAGCTGGAGCCTGGAGGATCAGCATAGAGACCGGTAGGTGGGACAGGGTGGCCTTCAGAGAGGTTCAGGTTGGGCATGCCGCCCATGCCGCCATGCTGTTAGGACAGGGGCTGCCGCTGGCACCGAAGTGAAACATGGGTGCTGGCACGGGTGTGCTGTTGGCTTTGGGAGCCGGCGAGCCTTGCCGAGAACTGATCAGAGTGTTCTCGTTATTCGTGTCATAACAGAGAAGATGTCGAGGTCTCTCCTTGTTCGGCGTAGATATCTTGCCGTTGCCATTAGCATTAGCTGATGAACAGGATACTTTGCTTCCACAAAGGCAGAAGCAAGGATGCTGAGAACTGAAAGGGCTGTTTAATGTTCCGTGATTTGGAGAGAAGGAGAGGAATAGGATTGATCGGACGACTTAAATAGATCTTCTGAGACCTCCGCTAGAGCGGCGGGATAGGATGGGATAGAGGCGAGGTGAGCCGAGGTGAGCCGAGGTGAGCCGAGATTTAAAGGGGAGATTGTTTGCTAGGCAAATAGTTCTGGGCGCGGGGTTGACGACTGTTCCGACAACAACGACCGATTTGATTTGTCGCCACTGTACCGGTGAAAGAAGAGACAAAGGCACAGGCAGAGCGGACGAGAAAGAGAACGTAGCGGATACAGAGCTTGCTCCCACAAGCAGCTGTTCGTCGATAAAATTGTCAGTCTGGTGCAGTGTGATGTCGTCGGAGGAAGCAAAGTGAACGATTATGACTGGGATTGCGGTTGCTCTGTGAGCGTCGCAGGGAGAGCGCTGCGGGTTGGTTGTGGAAGCAGAAGACCCTGGTGTCGCATCCCAAGCACCAAGGAGCGACGTGCCTTTGTAAATGTATACCTGCCACTCGGTGTCTTGCATGTGGCTGGAGTTCGCCGTGTGGTCAGAGTCTGCTCGAGTCGATGAGTTCAGACCGCTGCTAGGAAGTAACAGGAGATAAAGAAGCAGGTGGAGGGTGTCAAAGCGCTCACTCTTGTAGAAGAATTTTGTGTCGGTAGCGCCTCAGGGTAGGCGAGGTGGTTTGGTGGAGCTCAGAGAGTATGAGGTTCGGGGAGCGCAATTGTGAAGCTACGTCTGAGGGAGCGTTTCGAGGAGATTCACATCGTGTTCAAGAGCTAGTCGCAAGAAGTATTGGTAAAGTTTCTCTACTAATGCAGGAGTCAGAAGGCCAGAGATGCAGTCACCCATGTTTGTTGGCTCTTGATACGTGATGGAGCGCAGAGTTGGCGAATTGGGTCTCAAACCAGAGCCGTGTTGGTCATATGCCTCTCAACACCCGCATCGCTCAGTCTTGAAAGAGCCCACACATTGTTGTCCGCTCCAGCAACATCCGGTAGTCTTGGGCGCCTTTTCTTTCAATTTCCTGTCGATGCATTTGTCTTTGCTAAAGGCAATCAAGCTCCATCTCAGGAATCGGCAATGAGGTCGAGAACACGCATTCGTGAAGGTTTGGGAGAGAAGAAGAGAATTCTGTCCAAGAGTCTGCTTTTATGGAAGTAAACGAAGTCTCAAGAAGCCAGGTACACGAGTGAATAAGCAGGCTTAGCTCTGGCGCTAACTGAATAGGTAGCGTCGACACGTTGCCGCTTCTTCACTACCTCGTCGTCGGCTAGTCTATAAAACTACAAGTAGGCCCTTCTCCCAAAACTTTGTCTGAAAGCCCATACCTCAAGGCGCGAGCCCCCAGCCCTTTTCAGTTGTAGATGGATATACTAGTGTTGGTTTAGGACTTGCCCACCGTTCTTCCGGCGCATGATTTCCTACCAGTTCATTGGGTACATTGATCGAAATCGCACCAGACTTCTTGGCAACGACGTCGTGCTTTGGATGCCTTCCCTTCCGATGAGTTCAGAAAGGCGACCGACAAAGACGTGCGTGTCAACAAAGATGGGGAAGTTTGCTGGCCTTAGATGGAGAAGGGCAAAGTGTCTTTATGTACCTGGACGATTGCAGATTTCGCTTAATCGTCTCGGCTATGAGTTATCCTCTCCTGGTCTCGCTACACTGATGTGAATCAGAATGCCTGGGAAGTTTGCAACATGAAGATGGGCAGTAGCGAGCATGCCGTAGCGAGTATGCCCCTTCGCAAGATCACAGCTCGCTTAGTTAGCCACTGGCTTTTTCTACCATAAAAGCAGGCAGGTCCTCAGTGCTCCCAATTCCTCAGCACAAGGTCGATCTTGCGGAAACTTGACTACTACCAGGCCGAAGAGCAGCTACCACCTTTTTTGTCGATTGGAAGATTGAGTGCAGTCTTTTTCCTTGTCAATAGCAAACAGGGTAGGTACGGGAGCTCAGCTCTCGCCAAACGATTTCAGGATAACAGGGTGTGCTGCTGCTAAGACTTCTGGGATAGACCGTGTGAACAAGCAGCACAAAACATTGGCCGTGGTCCATGTGCCAGGGGAGACTCAGCGGCCAAAAGATATTGCGTTGTTGGTAGGTATTACTTACCTCTCTATTCACCCGATGGCCCCGATTCACTTCGCTTTACCTTAGCGAAGAGCCACTAAATCTGCGCTAGCGAACTGCCAGCCATAAATTAACTCGGTCGCCCACACACATCAATTCTTCTCCCTTCCCTTCGTGCTCTTTTACCCAGGCTGGGATTATACTCGAGGCTGGGCGTTTCTTCAGGGGCGGGGAAATAAACGCGCGTCCTTCTTCTTTAAGTATCGGAAGTCCTTCGTCGCGACTCACATCACTTTGATACTCTCTCGTCTACCCGAAGGATGTCACACTCAAGAGACTTCAGAAAGCTCGCAGCAAAGAGCGCAAGATAGATTCTTAGAAGAGGAGGATGGACGCAGCAGTTGTGGTTACCGCTGGTGTAATGGAAGTGGAATTCGAGGCTGGGCGAGGCTGGAGAGAATCGAAGAAGTTAGCAGGGATTCGAGAAGGCGGATAAGTTGTGTGAACGCCTTTCGGGCTTGAGATGTCTGCCGCGGTGAGAGAAGAAGTGAGAATCGTGAAGCTAGTCGGAGCTTGGAGACAGAAACAGCAGGTGCGGGTCAGGCTCACGACAGTGAGTTCGGTCCTCGTTCCCTCTTCCTTCCCGACCGCAGGAGGTGGCATTTTCTTCGCCCTTCTTCTTCTCCTTCTCGGCCTTGCGCTTTGAGGGGCCTGGTTCTGGTTGGAAAAGGAAACAAAGCTACCTGTTTTATGCTAGAGCGGAGACCTACAGGTTTGCTAAGCGAGCTGGGAAGCGAATGCATCCCTTACTTAGCTCGCTTGAGTAGACTGCCAATCAGGCGAGTAGCGACAGCACGCGTCACTTCGCTTAGCTAGCTCTCTGCTATAAAGCAGATCGAGCTCCTCGCCTACTTCATCTTCTCACATCTCCACCGGCTCCCGAAGCTAACTGCACACCCGTCCCGACACCTATGTTTCACTTCGGTGCCAATGGCAGCCTCGGTCCTAACGGCATGGGCGGCATGCCCAAACTGAACCTCTCCGGAGGCCATCCAGTGTCCCAGTCCCACCTACCGGTCTTTATGCCGATGCAAATATCCGATCTGCATGAACTGTCACTGCCTCGCAACCCACAACTTGGATCAGAATTCTCCAAGCCCCTCAAAATGGCAGAAGAAAACTCCCAGCCACGTACATATGGTTTGCAACTTCCCGGTCTCCAAACTAGGTGGCAAGCATATGCCAACAACTATGTATTTGCAGCATCCTAGTCAGGACCAGAAGACTAGCGCCAAATGTTGCAAATCAAGCATTATAAATTCTCTCACGGGCTCCAGCGTGAACGCTCTAAGTTTGATCAGGCTGATCTTTGTGAAGTTGTAAACCAAGCAATTAAGGAAAGACTATTGGTGTCCGCCCAGGAATTCACCAATATCATAGCACACACCAGAGCCTCCGTGAAGGCATGGCTTCAAGACTACCTGTGGTGGCTCCTTTGGATGATATGGTTTGTCCCCTTGTCTTCCCATGCTCAGTATAGGCAGCGCAGACTTCTTGGACGCATGGGGCGGACATGGAGGACTCGCTGCTTCTCGAGAAGATCACGAGTAACAGCCCTGCTGGGTTGCTTCTCGTTCGTTCATGTTCCCATCGTGCCTGGAGACTGGTCCCTTTTAACTTTGGCCAGCTCCCGCCAAAGTCTCGGCTAAGGAGAAGTTGTGGCGGTAGCGTGTGATAAAAGCAGTAGATGTGAACAGTGGAGCAGTAGATGTGAGCGGTGGAGTAGTAGAAGCAAAGTGGAGTAGCAGACGCCCTAGTCAATCGGCTAAAGCATCCTTGCTCTCCTCTTTCTTAGAAGCGTCAAGCGAGCGCTTATGCTACCCGACATGGTAGGTGAAAGAAGCGAACAATATTTCAGGACCCGCAAGCGAAGCGAGGGATGCTGACACTGATAATAGTCTACACCAGGACCACGCTTTCCAACTCACAGCAGCTCTACCGTTTGGAACATGACAAGGAGCCCGCGACTGAAGAGGAATTGGCCATGTACAACAAGGTTCGCAGCTCAGGTCTCAACCACAACAACGACAATCAAGGCGGCTCCAGGGATCCAGATATCTCCCCTTGGGCGCGAAGTTGTACCCTGCCACCAAGACTACCAAGTATCTGGTCACCCCCCTTTTCAGCTGGCCCGAAGAATATCCTGCTGTTAACGAAAAAAGCCCACAGTCGCAAACCTCACACTTGTTCATCAGTATGCCCAAATGCGTGAGCATTCTCCTATTCTAAGGTTTCGCATGGAACATGGGCGGAATCTTGTGATTCGAGGTTTGCTCTCTGCTACGGTGGCCATTAGATTGTGCAGTAGGTTGGTAGTCGGAACCTAGCTTCCAGCCTGTCGATTGGTGGATTGCTTGTCGATTTGCAGGAATAGCATTACACAAATATTATGTAATTTGGAGTCTATGGCTTGAACCGACAGCTGCTGATTTGTACAACAGCTTGCTAATCCGCCTGTCGCTTGACGATTGGCTGTCGATTGCCAATAGTGATCTTTGTAGCGATCTAAGGTTTCAGCATCCTGTGAATGACTTTGCTCAGCTCGGCCTTTTCGCAGGTCATGAGTTGGCTTGTGAAGTGAATGTCTTGTCTCGTGTCTGGTGTGCTAGTTTTCTTGTAGACCGTGGATCCCAGAACACGATAAAGCGCACCGCAAGTATCACAAAGACTACCTCAAGGGCCTAAAATTGGTCGTCCTGACCTCCGTGCAATGTTCTACACTGTCAAGCAACTCTCGAGGACCCGTACGACCAATATCCAGGACTATTCGTTTGACCAACACGTCGCGGCTAAACACAAGGTTGTCACCAGAGCTTCTCATGATCTAGCTGCAAATCGTGCATGCTCGGCGCAAAGCCATGATTGCTGCTGCTATTGTTCCCATCATGGCCTGCAGTTTGACCGTGAAGCGATGGGGTAGTCTGTTAGCTTCCCGCCGGCTGCTGGGTGGGCGTGTAAGCCGCCATCACGGCGAACATAGCTGTAATTGGGCCCAGGAGCAGTGACAACGTAGACAGCGTCAGCGAGAAGGGGGTGTCGGAGTATCCTCGAGGGGGATAGAGCTGGATCTGGACATGGTAGTGGCAGGCATCAGCTTTGCTGAATGGCTCTTGGAGAACCATCGACACAAGCACTGAGTTGTATCCAGCTCGACATAGCCACCATGGGTCCTGGAATTTTCAGAATCGTATGCTTCTTCATTTCCCACAAGGCAGCAGCAATTGACTTTGTGACATGCAGATGGACTCCCAGCTCAGCAGCAGCTCAAACAGCTCCAGGCCCGCTAGGTCAGCACTTGGGCTTCATGTCTAAATCTCGAATGAACCTGTCCATGACCAGGAGCATGTCGTTGTTGTTCATACTTGGGTCAATCTCGTTCTGATCTTGCCGCTGTCTAGTCTGGATGGTCTGCTCTGGTTGTGTTGAGTGTCTTGAATGTAAGCTGTGCCGTGCCTCATGGTAGCCATGTTGTCTGGGAGTTGAGAGGGGAGAGAGAAGAGTGTCAATCCTCTGGACGCTCAAATTATGGAAGCAGGAAACGGAGGCTCGCTTGATCTTTTCTTTCTTGCTAATTGCCGATGGAGACCCTCAACGTCCATTAACGCGAACGGAGCTTGCGAGCAATTCAGTGACTATGGTTCTTGTCCATGTGGTCTTGGATCCTTGAATCTGACCAAAATCAGACTTGGACTCGAACGGGGCGAGCCAAATCACCAGGTCGAACAGCCTCGATTGACAGACCTTTCGCTGCTGGACCATGATTGTTGCTCCACTAGAGACTTCGTCGTCACCCGTTTTGGTATCTTGATCGGCATCTGGTGCGAGAGCTTCTGCATTGGCAGCTGGAGAGCCGCCGATTGGGGAGCCGATTGGGATGGCGTCTGGGCAATGTGCGTGAAAGGGACCTTGCGGGGACGTGGAGCAATGTAGGATGGAGGTTTGTATGCCTACAGACTTTCTGGTCGTGGAACTCATGAGGTGAAGCTGTGCTAATAAGAGTAGCGATGCAAGAAGTCGATTGGACTTGGCAGCAGTGTAGTATTCTGGTCTCGGGGTCCCTGGGTAGGGCTTTTATTTCGTTGCCATAGGAGCAGTGGAAGCAGGAACAGAACCGAAGGTACTAGCGTCGGATTGTGAGGCGCGTACCCCGGTGTCTGATTGGTGTTACTCTTCGTAGAAACTGAAGTCCCTGGCCGTTCATTCCCCTGCTTCACTGTTGCATTGCTGTGGCGAGAGATTCGTATCGAGGCGGATCTCGAGGCGTGTCTTGAGGTGGAGCGCAGGCAATCAACGCTCAATGTTCATTGAGCAGGACGGGCTCTTTAGCCTAGTATGTAGAGGCGGTTTCGCGTCTCACGACCCGGCCCTCGAAAAGGCTCGAGCACTTGTGTTCGAGTTCGAGTCATCTACCACCGTTCCCATCTGGGGGATAGTTTTTTGCTTTTTTGGGGGGGTGGGGTTTTTTGTTCGTTTTCTTGACTAGTAGTCGCCCTATACGCTGCGTGAACTAAATGAACGAGCTTTATCGAGGGACTCGCTTACTATGCCGCGTCTCCAACCGTCCTCGCCTCTATCATCTTCACCTGTTCGAGTGAAGCTTAAGAGTTAGCCGGGTGAAGAAATCTTTCGTTACGCATGCCTCGACATTCCTGTATATTTTCCAGGCGCTCGCGCTCGAGCTCTATATTTTGTTCTTCTCTCCCCCTCATACATCCTCTTGCTTCCAACAACCGTCCCCGACCAGACAGCTCATGAGTCGTGGCTCACACTTCCAGCAAGCTCCCATGCCGCCGCCGTCGAATTTGGGTGGGTGAGCCTTTCCACGAGTGACGAGGAGCTCCTATTAATAGGAAGTCTAGGCATTCAGACGAATCAATCCAAACAAAAATGCCAGATCAAGTTTCCAACACCCATAGACATCATCACATAAATCATCATCTGCAGCAGTACCATCGCACCGAACCATCGCTCAAAGCTCGCATTCCATTGACTTCCATTAGCTTAGATTTTTCTCCCCGCCGCCCAGCTAAGTAAACAGCAGTACACCCAAGACATCAGTATACCCACATACACACCTATCAAGCCTTCCCATCCCAAGTCCCCGGCTTCGCCTTTACCTTCTCCTTCCCCTGACCGCCCTCAGCCTGTTTATCATTCCCCTTCTTCCCCTTCTCACCACCCATTCCCTTCTCACCCCCACTCTGCACCAATATCACATTCTTCGGCCTTCCCCCTGCAATACTCCTCGGCGGCTCCCTCGCCGGCTGCTGCTGAGGCCTTGGCTCTGGGTTTGCCTCCGGGCTCGCCCCTGACGCGATCCCAGCCACGTTTTCCGCCTCGTTTCCCGCTGCATTTCCTGCTGCGCCCTGGTTCTGCGGCGCACCAGAAGCATTCATCGTGTTGCTTGTCACTGGCGCCGTCAAATCAACCGGCGAAGCAGCCGTACCCATACCATTCAGATGCTGCTGTTGCGGTACAGGCATAGACGCCGGTCTCGCATGAGGATGAGCATGAGGATGCCCCGGCTGCGGCGGCGGCGGATTCGGAACCCACTGTGGCGGAATCCCAATCCACGCCCCCTGCGGCTGTTGCGGCGGTATAGGCACAGCCATGTAACCGTTGGGTACGGCCATATAGCCGTTCGGTGGCATCGGTCCATACCACATCATCCCTGGCGGTGCTTGCATGCCCATTCCCATTCCCATCATCGTTCCTGGGCCCTGCATCAGCACTGGCTGCACTGGCTGCATCACCTGCGGTACTGGCGCAGGTGATGGATCATCATTAGGCAGCCTCACCCAAGGCCCCCTACTCTTCCTCTTCAGTTTCTCCTCCTCCTGTTTCCTCACTTCCTCTCTCCTCTTCTCCTGCCGCTGCGCTTCTCGGATCTGTTCATTATGCCACCATTCCTCATGTTTCAATTTCTTTTCTCGCAGCTCATCTAGCATGTTACTCAGCTCCTTATTGGGATCTTTGGAAACTCCTTGTGTGGCAGCGCGTTTGGCGCGCTTGCGTTCGCCGGAGCGCCGCCATTGCGCGCGTTCGCGTTCTAAGCGCTCGAGTTCGCGACGGGTTGCGGCGCGCATGGCTTCTACGCCGGCGTTGGTGGGACCCGTTGCGCGGCGGAATGCTTCGCCTGCGGAGCCTGATCGTGCTCTTCCGCTCTCCTCACCAGGAGGCGGCGCTTCCCCGCCGCCCTCTCCGTCTTCCTCGGCGTTCACATCTTCCCCATGGCCCTCCCCATCTTGCTCCTCTCCGTCTCCGTCTCCTTCCCCACCCCCATCCTGTTCATCACCACCCTGCTCCTCCCCATCCACCAGCAACCCCGTATCCTCAACAGCCACAACCTTCCTCGGCCGTCCCGGCCTCCTCCCATTATCCAACCCCTTCAAACACTCAAAAAAGTCATCTCTCCCCCCCGCCCTCTTCACACACCTCTTATGAATATTCTGCACCGTATGTCGATTCACGCCCGTCTGTCTTTCAATCTCCGCATATTCCATTTTAGCCACACATCTTAGTGCGATAATAGCTGCGCGCATGGGAATAGGGATTTCGGATTTCTTGCCGCCGATGAACATGTGTTTGGGGACGGGGGGTGGGATGGCGGGGTAGGGGGGATATGGTGAGTAGGTGGGAGGGCCGGGGGGGTAGGCGGAAGGGGGAGGGGGTGCGTAGGAGGGATAGGGAGGTATTTGGGAACCTGGCGGACCTGGCGGGCCTGGCGAGGCGCCGGTGGGGAGGGGAGGCCATTGATACGGCCTAGGTTGGGAGTAGGCCAGGTGTGGGGGAGGGCGGGGACCGGGGTCGATGACTCGGACAGAGGGGACGAATTGGAAGGAATCTTGCTGTTCCTGCTGGGCACTCGGTGCGCCATTGTTCTGTTCGTTAGGCTGGTCGTTTGTCTGGCCATTGGACTGGAAGGCTGGTTGAGACTGCGCTTGTAGATTCGACTGAGTATTTGAATGATCTTGCGACACAGTCTGAGAATTGTTTGCTTGTTCTTGGAGGTAGTTTTGCAGATGATCGTGTAGCTGGTTTTGCAGCGCTGCGTCCTCGGTTTCTTTCGCAGTATGCGCAGCATTCTGCTCGTTCCCACATTGCACATCGTCTGGCGCATCGCCCATATCGGTTTGTGCGCCATTGGGAGAGGCGCTTAAAGAATTCTGCCCGTCATTGTCTTGCGCATCTTCTTGCGCATCGGCTTGGGCCTCATCATCATCCTCCGAACGTTCCTCTATCTCGTGTCCCTCTTCCTCCGGACTCGGGTCGCTATCGTAATCTTCTGGCCATTCGGGAGACTCATTTTGGGGAGTTTCTGATTCGGGCGAGGATGACATGGTGGAGGGGCATTCAGAAGTTCTGTCGAACGTCTGCCAGTGTTGAGGTTGACGCCATTCGCGATACGCGATTGGTCGTGACACGAAAAGAATTGCATGTGGTGGGCCAAGATGCGAAATATGCTCCAGCTATTATATAACTTCCAAACCAACCGAACCATCATTTCTTCAGATACAATGCTATTCACCGTGCCGTTTGTATTTGCCCCTTCGAAAGAGAGAAATCCGTGTTGGACTTGGCTGCAACAAGTTTCAATTCGTTGTGGACATAGTTTTGAACTTTGGCTTGCTTTCCACTATTAGTCCCCGATCTGATATAATGCAGCCACTGTCATAGTAATCCGGCTACTGCTGATATAACTGAGGATCAGCTCCAAGACCCACATCACGCCCCATACCGAGCGAAACAATCCTCTTGATGTGTCCTCATACACTCCAAAGCACAAACCCGCGCCCCACACCTCAAACACTTCACGCGTCCCCAATACCCACAAACCTCACAAAAAACCCTCTGTGCCCTCTTCTGTTCCTCATCCCCCAGTTCCGCTCTCGCCTGCGGATAGCTCAACGGCCTTTCCGCCAACAACTTTTCCAATTCCTCTGTGCTCGGAACAGCCGGAATCCTGCTTTTCAGCAGCGGATTATCATCCATAGGATGCGGTGGTGGCTGTCTTGCAAACGGCTGTAGCTTTATGCTGCTTGTGGTGTTTGCGCCAGCATCATTAGACGCAATGCTGAAAGCTTCTCCGGGCTTGGAGATTGGAGAGGGGGCGGGCGAAGAGGAGACTTCGCCGACGGTAGAGACGTGGCGCAAGGGAGTGGAGCGCGAGGGCTGGGCGCGCAGGAGTTGCGAGGGGTCTTTTTTCTTGTGCGAGCGTTTGCCTGTGCTTGTAAGATGCGGCCCGGTCGCTACTGGGGCGGTGGTGGAAGAGGGTGCTGCTGATGTTGGCGGGGCATGAACGGTGTATTGGTTGGGATGTGGGTGGGAGGAGACACCAAGGGCGGCGAAGGCTTCGAAGTCGGAGAGGTGGTTGGCGAAGGTTTTTTGGGACTGGAGGATTTTGCGGACGGCGGGGGTTACTTTGCCGTGGCTAACTACAAGTCGTGAAGGAAATGGGTTAGTGAAGGAGGTGAGGATTCGCAGATGTCAAGACAGCACTCACCCCTTCCAGCATTATCACGATACCTCACCGGCACCGGAATATGCACATCCCTATGACTCTCCCTGTCCAAGTGGGCCAACTCTCTCAAAATCTTCGCATCCTGTTTCGCCGTCGTGTCCCCATTATTGGCCTGGCTTAGGGGTCCGCGAGCTCGTTTCCGCGACGTGGGTTGCAGGGCAGCTACGGACGCGTTGATGCCAGTGTCGGGAACGTAGGCCCAGCCGGGCGCATTCACGGACTTTGAGGTTGCGAGCTCCTTGACCCCGAAACAGTCCATGGCGGGGATGGTGGGTGGCGGTGTCGAGGTTTCATGATGGAACGTGGGGGAGATTTGGACAAGCCTGAGGAAAAGGTTTGGTGAGATAATGCGAAGCTCGCAGATCCGGGGTACTAGGCAAGGGCGCACGGGCCGCGAAGCACGGCTAGTAGCTGCACTGGATTAAACCAAAATGGCATTGATCTTAGATCTAACATTGAATATTACCGTACGATTCCGATATTTTTGACAAGAAGTGAGTATTCACCTGCGCCACCAGACGCTCGCTCTCCTTCAATGTTCTTCCTCATCTGCATGTATCAATGCTATTTTTTACCTACCCGCGCTGGGCCAGAGCACTAATCCAGCCCGTGGCTACAGAGTCCGAGCTGTCATCAATGACTTTATTGAGTTGATTGCGGAAATCCGGGGTAGCACGGCGCTGCTACCCCAGAGCCCACGCGACGCTGGCTCCCCCGCTACTACAATTGACTTCAGGCAAATTATGCAGATCCGTTTTCAACTGCAATTTCAGCTAATGCGGACTAGCTGGGCCAAAAGCACGCCTAGCCCTGGCCGTGGCTTGCAGTTCGCCTTAGCACTAGCGACAGTTTAAATCTAGTGTATATGCACTCCCCATGCCGTACACCGCCAGTGCACCTCACATTACCCCTAAACTCCATGCCTTCGCTCTACCTACGCAGAACTGGGTTCCATGTTACGAACTCGTCTTTGCACGCCCCATGAGATGGCCCAAGATCGGTAGCAGCCCTACTTGTGGAAACTATCCATATGGGATGATAGTATCTGACTAGGGGTTCACCGGTAGCCGTTATCCCGTTGAGGACCATGTCTGCTACACGTGTGATAGCGTGATCTGTTTATGTGTAAGTTCAATAAGACACCAAGTTCAATGAAACCCCAAGTTCAATGGAACCCCGGCACGCTGGGCTTGTTTTCTAGGCATATATGTGTTCCCCAAGATCTACATGCTCCCGGTTTCTGTCAAAACAGCCACATGCTTCCTTTTTCTGACAGATCCTCCCTTTCCATCACTCCTTTGGGGGAGGACAAGACATACCAATTACTTTCTTGCAAACCACCGAACCGCGATTCACTTTGAGCATTACTTTCCAGGATTTCCCTACTCCTGCTGGCTCAGGCTCTTTTGAATCGCGGTCATGCCTTCATTACTACTCATGCCTTCATTGCCATCGCGTTCGACTCCACCAACAGAACTTCCACCAGGCGCGAACGATGCTTCGTACAACGGCCAAAAACTGATCATTTTCACCGCCTGCTTCCTCACTCTCCAAATAGTATGCGTCTTACTACGCTTTTATGCTCGCCGCTTGATGAAGCTCGACTGGCAGTGGGACGATACCCTGGTAGCACTCTCCTTGCTTTTTCAAATGGGTTTAGCAGCCATGTGCCTGGGTACAGTCTTTCCCCTGGAAGCCTTTTGAATTCCTCAATTCTAACCACCTTCTGTCTTATAGCTGCAGTTTTAACCGGCGGCGTCGGCTACCACTTTCTCTTTCTCCTATTTAACGAGCCGGAAAAAACCACACTATGGCTGAAAATGCTCTTCTCCATCACCATCCTCTACGTCTTCTGTGTTACAGCTCCGAAACTCGCCATTCTGATTCTCTACCGCCGCCTGTTTGTCTACAAGGTTACACGCTTCTTCGTCAACGTCCTGTTCGTGGTTCTGGGCCTCTATTTCGTCGCTCTCCTGGCTTCCGGACTTGCAGCCTGCCAGCCCTTCGCCTCGAACTGGGATCTGAGCATTCCCGGCTTCCACTGCCTCGACAAAGAAGCCTTGTATCGATGGTCGGCGTTCCCTAACATCATCACCGATGTGTGTCTTCTTGCCATACCCCTACGCGTGACTTGGGGATTGCGCCTCCACTATCGCCTGAAGATTCAATTGACCATCTTATTCCTAATCGGCGGAGTGTAAGTTCCCAAGCCTCGCAAGGCCATCCCCCCAAATCGCACCACCATCTGACATAATACTTCTAGCGGTCTCCTCGCCTCCACCTGGCGTATGGTAATATTCTTCCGCCTCTCCTCCTTCACCGACAGCACCTGGAACGCCACCAACCTCCTCATCTGGACCCAACTCGAGCCCGGCTGCTATCTCCTCTCCGCCTGCCTGCCGGCCTACCGCCCCCTCCTCGAGCGCTTCGGCCGCTCCAAAGTCGCGCAATCTATCCTGTCCAGCAAAGTAGCAGCCTGGGCTCGCTCCACCGAGAAACCGACCGACGCCACGACCAAAAACAGCAATTTCGGATTGCAGTCGCTCACATCCACGGCCGTGTATGCAAGAACCCCCGATGCGGGTGATTTTCACAGGTTGCCGGACGAGCCGTCTAAGACGGGTCCTAAACCGAGAATTGTGGTGACGAGGGATTTTGTTGTGGAGGATATTATTCTTGAGGAGTCATCGTCTGAGTATGCACAGCTCCCAGCAGACCGGTCGGAAATGGTGTGAAAGAGGATTGCGAAGACGTGAGTTGTCCTTGCGGAGTAAGAAGCCGAGCCGAGTCTTGGCAGTGAATGAAGAAGATGAGGGCCTGCGGTGATCGGTGTTATCATCGATTTCGATGCCCCGGCAAATGATGGCTCATAGAAGCCCTCGGTGCAGAGCTCCCACGTCATGACATACCCAATCTTGGCCCAAAATTAGCAGGTACATGTGGGCTTGTGGGAGGCGGGAGGCTGCTGGCGGGGAGAAGGAGGCTGTCTGCCGGGAAAGGGGATGTGGTGAAGCGGTCGAAGAAGGGAGCTGCGGGCAGAGAGGCAGCGGGAGCCGTTGGTGCGAGAGCGGCAGCGAGCAGGAGGATTTGGTGGCGGGCCATCATGAACTGTCCACGCGAGAGGGCAGTTGAACGACGTTAACGAAAATATAGAAACTGTTAAAGAAAGGCGCCCCTGAGCCCCTGACGCACGGGCCACGTAGGTGGATGCCTCAGGCACCAGCCAGCTTAGCGCGGAAGTTGAGAATGGTCTCGATTTCTGACGCTAGCGACCTTCTTTTCCTTTTGTACTGCAATAGAATATAGTGATCCCCTACTCATTTTCACAGAAACGCATATAGATAATCATGATTCATGATAACCAATAACAATCATAGCAAGTTGAGATGCTGAGATGGAGAAACGGCTTTACGCATGGCCATGAATATCTTCAGGTGTTCCTTGACATCCTTTCTCAAGTCTCAACGCCATCAAGCTCCTCATATTAACGATTTTCAAATCCACAGCAGTCTTCACTCATCCTTCTTCAAATCATTCATATATCCCATAAATGCATTCAGGTATTCTCTCCATTCGCGCAAAGCCTCAACAATGTGGGCAGCTAAGCCAAGCAACGCCATGACTGGTTCATTCTGCGCTGTCTGCGAAATCATCGACAGCTTGCTTGACTCGATGTTTCATCGATATCATACACCACTTCCCTGTCCCTTTCCCTTCATCCCTCACTTCCACCCAAACTCCCAGGCGAGACAGTAAGGTAGGTTTCTCGCAGGCCCGGTATCTTACTTCTTCCTCTCCAGCGCATCGACCTTCTCTTCTAAACTCTGCACATAGCCGTGCACCTTCTGGACTGTTGCTTGGAGCGTCTGTTTGAATCGTCGAGTTAGCAAAGACCCAGAGCGGATGCGCCATAAGCCTAGAATTCAAGATACGCACGTAAATATCCTCGGTCAACAGCTCATTGCTGACTTTGTATTCCTCCAACACGTAGTAGTAGACCCCTGCACCAGCCAGTGTGCTACCCAGCAGAAATCCGAACAACCTGTTATTCATCCGCATCAGCATTCTGTTTATAAAATCGATCAAAGCACCCCTCGAGGTTGCAGCCATAGAAATCGGATCTAGGTAGAAAAAAGTCCGGGGAGCTTGGAGCTTCGCATCCGCCCAAACAGCTCTGCAAGGAAATCCACAACAGAAACTCACCCGCCCCTAAAAGCACCAACAGGTTTCCTCACCGGCAGCGGCGTCGGCGTCTCCACAACCACAGGACCTTCGGCGCGCAGCATAGCGCATGTTTGGAAGCTTCGTGCGAGGGGTCGGCGGGACATGAGGCGCGCGGTGGGCGCGAGGATGCGGGATGCCATTGTTCGCTAGATGTGTGTCGATGGTTCTTTGCGAGGATCGCGAACGCTGTGAAACTTCTTGCAAAGCGCGTGGATTGGGATTCGTGGGTGTGTTTGGTGGAGTGAATGTCGTCGCTATGGCATCAACCACCTTTGTGGTTGAAGTTTGGAAACTGGGGTCTGGGGAAATGCGGAGACGCGGCTACCACATGGTAAACGCCGATGTGTATGTCACACCACGCCACAGCCTGCTCACTGCCCCTCGAATGAGCGCTTCTTAAAATCATGCGGAATACACGTGTCTTTGTCTTTAAGAACTCTGTAGTAGGTAGTTTCAAGAAGAAGTTCTACACAATTGACTTGCACCACGAGAGGTCCAGGCGGCATTGAAGCTTCAAAGCCCGGGCCGCGCGTAGCGGACCAAACCATCACATTATTCAAATTGCATAGTAGACTGAGAGAGGATGGATGTGATTTTACGGATTCAATTCGGGATAGGAAATCGCCATCCTAACATACAACCAAGTCCCAGCTTTACCCTAGAGTCCCATATTTCCCCGAACCATGGAAAATAGAGTACAATACAATAGAGCGCGTGCGAAACAGAAACAAATAACATGCGCCCCTAACATTTTATTCATTCTTCCTCAGCATCACCGTCTACAACTCATCGTGGTCATCACCAGCACCAGCAGCGCTCTTGACAGCCTCCGCCGCAGAGCTAGCCTTCGACTTCACGGCCTCAGTGGCGTCACCAGCGGCCTTAGTAGCAGCCTCGGCAACCTTGCCCATCTCCTCAGCATCAGGCATCAAAGTATCATCCTCAGTCTCGTTGCTGGCAGGAAGCTCAGCCTTGTACTTGCCATTCTCGGCAATGAACTTGGCCAGATCCTCGACAGTGCGCGAGCCGCTGTACGTGATAGGAGAGTCCTTGGAGCCGGCGGGGAAGAGCTTGATGGTGGGGAAGCCGCCGATCTTGTCGGGGACGTCGTTGGCGGTGGCGTCGACCTTGGCGACAACAACCTTCTTGGAGAACTCGGGGACGGCGGCGTACATGCCGGCGAGCTCGTCGTACTTAGGGGCGAGGGCCTTGCAGTGTCCGCACCATGGGGCGTAGAACTCGACAAGGACGTCTTTGTCGTCGTCCATGACAATCTGCTCGTAGGTGTGGGCAACGATGACTTGGACAGGTCCCTCCTGGGTCTCGGGGATGGGCTCAGACTTGATGCTGGGCTTGAGCTTGCCATCGATGAACTTCTGGACGAACGCGCCGATGTTCTTGGCGGTCAATTCAGAGTCTTCCTCGAAGGGGAACTTCAGGTCCTTGACGGTCTCCTGAATGGCGAATGCAGGGAACTTGTCAGTCTTGAGGTTCAAGTTACCGGCATGGCCACCGTATTGCGTTGCGTCAATGGTAGCAAAGGCGAGGGCGCCCAGATGCTTCTTAGCAAGGGGCTTCAGCTCCTCGGCCAAAGTCTTGCGCTCCTCCTCGGTCTCGGCAAAGATGTAAGCCAATGGCAGACCAGAGTCCATGTATTTGGCGTAAGTTGCGGGGCCGACCTCGCCAACCAGAGGAATGGAAGCCTGCTTGGCAAACTTCGCGATAGCCTCCTTGTCGAAGGTTGAGGTGAAAACATCCTTGCCCTCGTCAAATGACTTGTAAAGGACGATCGCTGGGACCTTGACCCCGGCTTCCTTTGCGAGCGCAGAGTCACTGGTAGCACCAAAGAGGAATTCATCGCGGAGCTCATCGGCGACCGAGGTGAAAGTCTCGTTGGAGGACTTGTCGTCCTTGTCGAAGTATGCAACCACCACGACATTATCGGCGGTCTTGAACTCTTCGATGCTATCCTTGTTCAAAATCGAGACAGCCGGCAGGGACTGCTTAACCATGTATGATGTGATACTGGCAGAATTAGCATGCGCCATCCGAAGGCATAGATCTTGGACTTACTCTGGTGCCTTTCGTTGGCCGGAGTATGGGGAAATGTTGTCGGGTCCGCGGAAAATCTTCAAGGTTGGGTATCCCTCGACGCCGAAGGATTGGCAGAGCTCAGCCTCCTCTGTGCAGTCGACCTTGGCGAGCTTGATGCTCTTCTCCTTCAGTGTTGTGGCGGCCTCTTCGTATTCAGGAGCGAGTGCTTTGCAGTGTCCACTATTCGGATGATTAGTGAATGGTAGGTGGTAGAAGACAGATTGCAGGTAACGCCACTCACCACCATGGCTAGAACAAGGAACTGGTGTTAGCAAGCAGATGGACATGTTTGGTATTTCAAATGTTTGGCAAACTTACAGCGTAGACTAGATTCCGGATTGATGATTAGCGAAGTTCAAAATGACACTGCGGTGATGGGGAGAGCTCACACTCAGCGAGAACCAGGTCATTCTCCTTGATAAAGTCGGGGAAGGTGTCGGCCTTCAATTGCACGACATCGGAGGCCGAAGCGACGGCGGCAGCGCCGATGAAGCCCAAGGCCACGTTTCTGAAGTTGCGCATCTTGGATTTGGAGTGCGGTGACTGTGATGGCAGTGTCAGTGGTGAAGGAACGAGGGAGTCGAGCAGTCGCGATGCAGCTGTGTCTCGGAAATCGGCAAGGCTGAGAGATCGACTTTCGAGCTTCGATGGCTGCAATCGGAGAGGAAGGGGATTCTTATAGGGAACGTACTCGGGAAGACGGTGGATTTTGGAACAGGACTTCTACGCAAAAAAGGCCCTCTCGCTAAGAAATACTCGACCAGCCACCTCAAATTCGTCGGGTCGCAGTCGGGAGATGTGGAAACTGTGTTTCTTTCATCCTGAGTTCCGCCTCGCGAGGTCAATTAATAGAGTAGCGCGCTAGTAACGCGGTGGGGATATCTGGCCTTACCAGGGAGTGTCTATTGGCCACTCACGACGCCGCATCTCCTCGCCCGCCTTCAGCCAGAGTTTTGCTATCCACGGCTTTTGACGTGCAAATTATGATTTAATATGCCTGACGCCGGCCCGACACTGCCCGGCAACCACGGCTCTGCATCGGTTCATGCTAAGAGTCTCGAATGCGATGCACCAGAGTGTTTGCGGAGAGGCGGAGAGGCGAAGTAACCCCAGGTTGTCAATCTTTCATGCGCTGTAGGTGCGTGTGAAAACTGAACACTGCAAATGTGCTCAATCATTGAAGATATTGTCCATTATTGGGAATGATCTTAGTTACGAATGGTCCAGGTGAGCGTACAAGAATTGTCACCGATGACTCCAAATCTTTCTTGCTCGCAGAATCGGAGGCAGAACAGTCTCCCCACAATGCTGAGTATCCCACTTTCTTCCTTTCCATCATACGAATGTTTCTGTCTGTTCGCAGAGAAATTACACTTCTTGGTCCAGTCTCGAGTCTTTCAGACTGCAATTCCATGATGCATACAGTGTGGAGGGACGAAACATTCAATTGCAGACAATCTGGAGTTGGGAAAGTGTTCGAGACTGGCACTCTTCAAAGACCGTCTCTGATCAGGAAGCAACGGCAAGAACATAATCGGCCGGACCTTCGTAAAGAAATGGCAAAGTCGCCACGTTTCTTGAGGTAGAGGTTCTCATTGGCGTGTCGAGGAACGCTCTTTCCTATATGCATCTACGTGTTCCTCTGCGAAATTTGAAGCTCCACATGGATCGAATAGTAATGAAGTCGAGCGTGTGTATGGCGCTTGGAAATGTATAGGCTCTGCAGTTGCGCTTCTGCGGCTTGGTTCGCATCTCAGGGCAAGATGGCTCCAGTCGTCGTCTGAGTCCAGCGTCGGCTCTGGTTCACGACAGCATCAATTCACTGCCACCGGTATGCTCGTCCGGCTAGGACTTCAAACAGAATTCACTCCAGCGATTGAGTTGACGGATGAGCCATGTGCCGGCGATCGAAGAGTTTCATTTCTTTACCATTGTGGTAGGCGCCCGTATGTTTCTCCTGACGTTCCTCCCCAGTTCGAGGGTGCTCCTTCCCTCCTCTGCTCTCACCCGCCACGTGCTGGCTGCCTTGGGATGTTAGCGTCAGTCCAGCAGCGATGCTCTTTCCCTCCAGCAGCAGTTCCTGAAACGGCCTACTGTAAACAGGAATACGAGTCTCCTCTTGTCCCCCCGAAAATTCACTTTCTTCTAACATCTGTTCGTATCCGCATCTCACACCACCACTCCAACTCCGGATTTTTCGTTCTGTCAAGTTTCCCACGTCCTCCGCTTCTCGAGCACTGAAGCACTCCAGCCAGCACTGACTCTGCTACCTCTCCTTTCCACAAGTCTCTCCCAATGTCTTGATATCCATACAGTAAAGCATGCACGCACCACGCTTCCCCCAGCAGAGGGGCGTGAGCCATGAGAACCTCAATGGCAGCCTCTCCTCCCGCCCCAAGACCATCAGCAGAACGATCAGCGGTGGAAGTGCCGGCAGCAGCAATGATATCCATCGCAGGCACCCACTCGCCGACAGAGTGGGCAACGAGAATCGAGCCAGTTCAGAGATGCACAGAGCCGCTCCAGAGATGCCCAGAGCCTTCCAAGGCATGCTCAAGACTGGCATCGAGAGTGGTGATGCCGGTATATTTGCCAGGCCGGCTCGGAACTCTGGCGGTAACATGCCCCGGCTCTCTGCCAATAGCACGCCTCGAAACTCCATCGGCAATACGCCTCGCAGGCAGCGTGTGGGCAGCAATCCGAGGCAGCCGCAGCCATACCATCGAAGCCAGCGCCTGCAGGGTGTCCCGGAGCCCGGCGATGATAGGCAAATCCTGCCGTCTTATTCTTATGCTCGAAATCGAGACACTACGACCGACCTGATCTCCATGTACGAGACTGCGAATCGAAAGCCCTATGGCTCATTGCGAGACATGGACCCCCCACCCAGCCCGGGTTACCGCTCACAATCAATGACCCGCTCCTCATACTCGCCCATCCGGGAACTCAACAACCAGAGGTCATATACGAGCTTCCGAAGCCAGCCCGAGTCTGGAGCTACCCAGCGGCCCATATCGCCATTCCTCTATCCAGCGAGACTGAGGCGACCTGGTTTTCGTCCATCGTCCCCTGTCCTGACTGATGATGGCGTCGTCGACTACAGCCGACGTGTCGAGATTGAACGCATCCCATCCGTGGAACGCCTCGCATCTGTAAGTCATCCTCATCTCATATGACTCTTTCAAGCTGCCATCATTTTGTCATTCAGAACCTTCATTTCTTTCGCTCTTTGCAGTAGGGGCCCTTCAGGTCTTCTGTATGTGGGCACACTCCACGCAATATTATCAGACTGTAGAGAGGATCGCTGCTTCGAATTTGGTTTCTGTCCAATCATCCCATACTTCAACAGGCTCGAGCTCATTGCTAACAAACCAATACCAGGGTTCTGTCTATGGCTCGGCTGCCCCTTCTTCGCTCTATGCGCAGAAGAGGATCCCTTCTAATGTGGCTGTTCGACGCCCATTGCCTCTTGCATCACCACCGTCCGGCTGGCAATTTGACGCCCAATACCACTCTCAGCCATCCACCCGCGATCATGACTCGAGACACGCTTCTTTCACAGAAAGAGAGAATTCAATGTCTACGCCCAAGGCCTTCACTCAAATCCCACCACATGCAGAAATTTTGACGCCGGCATCAATGACACCAAGCAAAAGTAGCCAGCGTAGCCCTTTCTACTACGACTACACGGAGCAATTTGATATTGATGACTACAATGGAAGCTCGTTCCAAGTGACTCCCCCGCTGGGTCCAAATTCCAGGTATCAATTCGGAAGTCCATTCGCCACTGACTGGAACACTAGCCAGCACAGTGAATCGCCACTCCAAAAGCCTGGGTACAATAGTAGCATTTCGGCAAATCAAAGTGCTGACAGGACTTCTGATCTCCCTGCTCGAAGCTCTGTTGAGTCTGTTCCGGAGTTGGAGCCGACCGTCTTCAGGAATGGCAGAAAGAGGGCCTCTGTTGAAGGGATGCTCGATGACCCTGAACTCATCGGCGCATATGACAACGGCGGATCTTCAAAGAAGGCCAAAGTCCACCCCAGCGGACCAGAAGATGGCAACGGAACGGTTCGAAGATTGAGCGCCCACCCTTCCACTCCACGCCGTCTCCAATTTGGAGATGACAGCCTTGACGGAATAACTTTCGCCCCCGCGGAATTGAAAATAACGCCAGGAAGAGGCTCCCCCACTAATCCATCAGCGCATCTTCCAACCATAGGTGATGCTTCCGACAGACTTGTTCGTGTTTATGCTGATATCACCCCTGCTCCACGCAAGGAAAACTTGGCTCGTTCTGTTTCGGATTCCGACGGACCCAAAGCCTTCGGACCTATACAGAGGCCTGCAACTTCCGATGCCGTCGAAAGACGTACTTTTCGGCGCAAATTTTCCAGCTCATCTCAGCCAACAGTGGCGAGTACCAATCGTTCAAGACCTATTCTTAAGGGTCTCGGCAGCCAGGCAAGAGCAAAGAAGACCAGCTTGAGTGGTGTCCTCTCAGGTGAACATGAGGCGGCAGATATGAGCAAGATTGCCCGCGAGTTTGAGGCTGCCGACTTGTCAAAAATTAGTGAAGTGGATGTTGGTCGAGCGGAGGGGAAACGCATCAAGGACTCACCGACTCTAGGAGGGGTGACCGCTGCGGTCAACAAACCCAACGCATCTGCCAGCTTTCCGCCACAAGTCAGCGGCACACGCAGACCTAGTTCCGGTAAGACAGTTGGCGGAAAGCCACCGGTCCCAGGTCACCGTGTGAGTTCCCGTGGAGTTGTCCCAAACTACTCGCATGTGATTAGGGGACACGAGAGGAATTCAGGGAAAGCTGAAATCGAGTTTCGTCCTCCTGTCCCAAGGAAGACTTCATTCCGCTCACAATCCCCCATGCTGGCACCAAAAGCCATCTCTCCAGCAAGGATGCTCAAGCTGAAGAACAGCGTGCCTCAGTTGATGAAGGCGTTGCCGGCAGTACCTCGAGACTCGTTAGATGAAGTCGTCGAGTCTCCTCCAGTACAGGAATCAGGTTACGTGTCATCTCCGCTCGCTGGTACCATTTCCGCAGAGAGGCGCCCAACCCCTGCCGTAGGGGTGAACGCTGTCGGCCAACAACCACCACCACTTCCGGGACTTCCGGCACTTCCAGTCGACAGTCCAAAGGAACAGATGTCTACTACTCCTAGAGACTCTCCGTTTCAGTACATCACAACAGACATGGCCTTCGCAAGCCCTGCGTCAGCCCCACAGAGCCCTGATATTGCTCCGCCACCTCCATCGCATCAGCCAAAGCTCAAGCTCAAGCTGCGAGGCTCTCATCATGACTTCCGCCCTACTTCAGCGGAGTCTCAGCCTTGGAATAAAGAGGAAAATTATCCATGGTCTTCACAAGAGTCCATCAGACTGCATTCCTATGTGCCGTCTAAGCAGCCTCCTCAGGTTCCCCCCAAGTTCAAGGTGAGAGTCACTCGTCCCTCCGGCTCATCAGATAGTGGGACGGTCAAGAGGAATCCAAATGCCAGTTCGCAGAAAAGTCACACCTTGTTCAATCCCAAAGACCTCTTCACTTCTCCGTTGGGATTCGAAGATATCATGCGCCAAGTCGGAAGACATTTCAGCGGCAAAAGGACCACCGACACAGGGAGTGAACCGGGCGCCTCGACGTCGAAACTGAGCCTGCCGGAGGTGGCACCGTCGAAATTGAGCATGCCAGAAGGACCAAGGCCCACCGGCAGCTCTTTACAGGTTCCCCGGATGCCTGGTATGCCAGAGCGCCCACCGCCGGCTCTCTTGACGCCTCTCAGTCCGACTGCCCAAAGCTTCTTCTCGGATGATAGTTCTCAAGAAGAAGGAACACCAAAAAGCCTGCGCAAAAGAATATCGTTTCTCCGAGGCCGCAAGCCCGAACCGTTCGGCCCAAACAATGGAACTCATTCATTCGATGACAATTCCTGGAGGAACCGTCACGCTGCACCACCCGCTACATCCGAGCAGCGCGCTCCGAAGCGAAAGGCCAGCTTGACGTCCAAGAAGTCGTTTCTCTCTGGTACAAGTCGCCGACAGCGAGTGACGGCCAAGATCTTTGACTGGTTCAGGAGAGGAAAGGATGCCATCAAGAACAGTGTCCGCGTGCGAAGGGAGGGCGCGACGTGTATGTGAGGGCGCGGCCGAAGGTTCCAACTTTTCCACGTTTTCTTTGCTTTCTTTTCCGACCTCAATTGCTTTACCTGCTTTCAGGCGTTTTTGGACCAGAGGGAGTAGGCAGGTAGTGTTAGTTCCTCTTCTTGTTTTTGACGTGGCGTTTTGGCGGCTCTTCCGCCGAGAAAAAGTCCAACGAGGACACAGGAGACAGTTATTAGACTGGTAATGGTAGTAGTACTGGCTTTCAAAAACAGTAGGTAGTCCTTAGCTAATCCAGGGCGCGGAATATGATAATAGAAAGACATATTCTAGGAAATTAGCAAGCTCAGCTTTGAGAGCTTTGAGCTGTTAAGGTCGACCGTAACTGGATCCTCATCTAGACATCGCCTCTCCTGTCGTGGCTTGGAGCTTCGTCACATTCGGATCTATTTGTCGACTTTCGACCAAGTGCTTAAGCTTTCATATGCTTGTCACTTGAAAATTATCACTGTCATAAACATAGTGCTCATCTCGACTTCCATCTCGACTTCGCCTGTCTTTTCATGGCTCGGACCATTGTCACGTCTGGATTTGTTTATCAACCTTGAGCTGATTCATTAACCTTTCACATCCTTGTCACTTCAAAGTCATCAGCACAGTACGAAGATATCTTTCCAAAACACGATCGCTCTCCAAGTATCCATCTGCTAGGCTCAACTGCCACTCTTTCGCTCTTGACCCTCCTTCCCCGCCACCTTCACAACCGTCTAGGTAGTCCTCCCCCGCACCTCCAAACACAATCTCTGTGCCTCGCCTGCCTCGCCTGCCGCCCTCTCCACTTTCCTTCACAAGAGCATATTTTCCGACTTTCAAGACCACAGCAAGCCTGACCCCTTTCCGTACTCGAAGCCCTACAACGATTGGAAGCACGCGCTACAGCAAAGCCCGAAGATAGACCCGAAAATGGCACTGTTAGCAATCTCTTATTCGCTGAAAGTACCAAAGCCAACCCCGCAAGCTTGTGTCCGCATTTTGGCTTTGGATATCGTGTCATGGCTTGAAGCTTCAGCACGTTCCGATTCATCTGTCAATTTTCGGCCGATTGCTTGCTTCTCGCATCCTAGCTGCTCTAAAGTTGCTATCCTAGTACGAGACTGTTCCTCGAAAGCCATATTCGATCACTTCCAATTGTCCAGTCTGCAAGGCTCAAGTGAGTGACACTCAGTTTGCCAGTCGCCTGCTCTTCCCCTTACACTTTCATGAGTCCCCACTCTTCTACCAAACATTCGCTCAACGTGAATGCTGCGTTCGCCGCTATCTCAACCTTCACATACCACAGTCGCTGACTTTCGCTTGTTTGCACACTCAGTCGTGCAGAGACTTTCAGTTTCGCTTTCTGAGCTAAGAAAGATCTGGCTCAGCGAGCCACACTAGCGTCTTTGTGTATTTGCTTGCATGGGTACTTAAAGTCACATTCCCCACGCACCTCCTGCCATCAACGGGACGATAAAGGAAGTCAAGAAACTGAAAGCAGAGGTGGCCGAATTGAAGGGCAAGGCGTGCGACTGTGCATCTGCTGCCGGGTGTTCGAATGCAGCAATTGAGAACTGCGACGTTGCTATTGGCTGGACTTTACTAGCTGCTGTGGTTTTTACGTGCTGTGGAATTCGCCTGCTGTGGCTTGGCTTGCGGCTTTGTCATTGTCTTTAGGTTGGTTTATCAATTGCAGGAAGGTCTGTCGACATTTCGGTATCATCTCGGTACGAGAATGGTGCTTTGAAATTGAGATTGCATCATTGTTGATGTGTCCAGCTGTCGCTGGTCAAGTTGATTGATATTTGTCCATGCAAATCTTGCTGTCACTAGACTGTTCAGTGGGGGACACAGCACCATCTCAGACTTTACGATTTTGTCTGGGAGAGTGTACAGGGTTACTACCTAGGCAAGAATCTTCGTGAGTGTGACCATTGCTTTCTCTCCGCCCGAGGACTCCACATCAGGCTGCTCTGTGATGATTTCGTTGCTGGGAGAAGAAGCAGGGGGGAAAGGAAGGGGTTGCTTTTGTAGCTAGCGATGGGAAGAAGTGGAAATCCACGTGAGTGTGCAAAGCTTTTATGCGCTAGCCGCTCTAGTGCGGAACTTGCTAAGCGAGTTGTACTAGTGCGTGTATGTTTACTACTTAAGAGCGCCCCTCCTCCCTTCACACTCCCCAGTCCTCATGCTCGCCTTCGTCAACACCACGGTCGACAAGATCACGAGAGAGTGGACGAGTCCCGAGCTGACATCTGAACATGGCTTGTCAACGAGAGAGTGGGAGCGTTGGAACTGAGAGGAATTGCCGAGAGTTAGAGCTAAGAACGACAGCTGCGAGTGGGAGCGAGAGCAGCTGGTGAGAGTGAGAGTCGCTTTGGAACGGCGAGGTGTGCATGAAGCTACAATCTGTCTTCAAAGATGGGCGGCAATGACAATATGATGCAGCTGACGTTTGAACGGTGCTGACTGGAAATGTACTCACACGACCGATTCTGCCATGAATGGATTCATTTCGTGAAACTTCCGTGGGTGGAGAAGGTTGGTCAAGGAACCGCTTTTATAGCTAGAAGAGAAGGGGGAGAGCGGGTGGGTGGCTAAGCGAGCTACGCTAGTGCGTGTGGATTTACTACTCAAGGCCTCTCCATTCCCTCCTCTTCTCTCTTCGAATTCTTATGCCTCTTCGTCACAGAATTGTGTGCAGGCTCCATACCTAGGTACCAGTTATCTGGTCTGAGTGGACCCGTGCACTTGATGAGACCGTTGCTGCTGAACATGGCCTGACTGAATTGTTTTTGTTCGGTTAAAGAAAAATGTAAGCGCGGCGATCAAACTCTCTTTCGAGAGTTGCGTGGGCAGGTGTGCTATAATCTGTCCGCGACAATAGGAAACACGGTACGAGGGACGACTGTAGTGCTCAGCGTCCCTTGTAACCATGCGACCGATACTGTTTTGAGGAAAGCCTGCAACAAGCCTTCTTGTCCGCACCAGATCGTCGCTTAACTTCACTGCCTTTTCTCAGCTGGGATTCCAATGGCACGGAAGCCTGGTTGGAAAGTTGGCAAGAGAACTGCTCCTATAAGTAGCAGGGAAGTGGGGAAAGCCGGTGGTTTTGACTCACATAGGGGCTGACACGGAGTGTAGCTTCACATGGTATAATCTCAAATCTCTCTTCTATCCCCTCTCTTTCCTCCTCCCTTCCTTTCTTTCTCTTGCCTCTCCTGAGCTCCTTACAGAAGCTACTTTGAGTTGGTATCCTCGGTGCTCACATCTGGCGAGACTGGTGTCTACCACCGTTCCTCGAGGCGCAAGCCGGCTGCCGAGATGGCATCACAGTCCGCTTCAAGCATTCCTCACTGGCGAGTAGTGTTTGTTGCCTAAGAGTTTTAACTTTGGGGCAGGTGCGGACGATACTTCGGGTAGGTGAGTGTCAATTCTCCACAAAGCTGCCATAATTGCAAGCTTCAGATCTTTGATATTAAGAGCTTTGTATGCAACTTTACTCTTTTTGGTCTGGCTGCGGCTTTGGCTTTGTAATCTGGGTACGGTGCTTCTTTTCTGAGTTGCCGAGCAGATCTTTCGAAAGTTCCAAGGGAGTAGAAAACTGGCCTCTATTATGTCATTCTAGGCAGTTGGAAAGACACTTGAGGAAGGGGTGGATCCCAGGTTTTCTTGGTTGGAGAAGGTTAGCCAAGGAACTGCTTTTATGGTAGGAGAAGAGGAAGATAGAGGTAGCTAAGCGAGTCGGTTAGGGTTGGTGCTGTGGTAGCTTCTCGTCTGATATGATTCACATGAAGTGACGAGATTGCTCCTGTGGGTTACTAAGGTATTTTCTATAGAAGACCTAGTCATTGTCTCCAAGACCAGATCTAAACATGAACACGACAGTTCGGTCCCTCTCATGCTCGCCCGTGTAGGTCCTGCTGCTGCTTAACCCCTGGCGTCAGATAGCTATTTCTCATGGAAGTGAGTGCCAGTTCTTCGGACAGTGCCAGTCACAGAGTCAATGCTCCACCTCCCCCTCCATTTCCTCAATCCTTCCTCGATCCCCAGACAACCACCACCACTTACAGTCTGCTCCTCAAAGTGCGCAAACAACCACCAGCAATCAATTTATCACGAGCAATCACACGAAACACCCATCTCTCCCACACCGACCTAGATCTTCCCCTCGCGTTAGTATCTCTCCACTCCAACTTCACATCTGTTCTTCAAGTCCCTCTCCAAGTCCGTTTCATCTGTTTCAAGTTCAAAGCTTGAACATGTTATTTTCTTTGTCAGGTTGTCGTGGAATTGCACTTTCAGTGATATTTACAGCAGACTCCAATTCTGTTCTTTGTCTTCACTTGGATGTTCTCCAGGCTCTGTTCCGCATGCGAGTGGTCCTTTGTTCGGCCGACTCTCGTAACTTTAAGCTCATCTGGTAAACTCGGAAGAGGAGAGATTTTGCCAATCCAGCTCGGTTCGCCAAATTCAATCGAAAACTCGAATCTGTTCAAGTTGATTGTTTCCCAAGTTCAATACATCGGCTTCACCATGGCCTCGGGAAGTGGGTCGAACTCGACTCCGCGGCCTCCCTTCGATGCAGATAGGGACATTAACGGGGATTGCATTATGGAAACCACCAATGATGAATTCAGCAGATGGTTGGAATACAAATATGTAGGCCCCACGTCTAGAAAACCATAAAAAACTATCCTAATCGAAAACAGGAGCCGGACTACAACGCGGCCAAAACATATGCAGAGGTGCTAGAGATAGACGCGCAATTACCACCATACTTTGCCAGATTTGAGCGGCACAAACGAGAAAGAGCCGCACTAAATCAGCTTCCTCTGTATCTTCGGAACCAATTGTTCGAGGTAAAAGACGGATTCGATCTAGATGGAGACGACGCCCTTGCCGAGAGAAGGAGAAATTTCAATCGTTTTCACATTGATAACTGGCGTATTCTCGGAGGCTCGGCACAGGTGCTACAAGATATAATTAGGGAAGGTCCATTGAGAAGTTACCTAAGTAATCACGCGACTGCTACGGTAATTGCGATGGACGAGTATGTCAAGCAAAATAACGAGTACAAGGATGAGTACGAGCTCTTTACACGTACTATACATGACACTGATGTCGACCGGTCGCCCTTTGCACAAACATACGACCCTTTTACATATCCAGACAGCTTGCCATCTATATCTTCATTGAGCTTGGGCAAACGGCGCGCTTCATCCGCACCAGCGGGTAAACAGCCGGCCTCGAAGCGGCAAGACACAAGAGAAGGCCCTGAGGATGAAGATCCATCTGATGAGGACACACCTGACGACGATCTCCGTATCGACCCCCATTTACTTCGCTGTACGGCCCAAATTCGTAGAGAGTTAGAGGTGCCAGACCGAGAGCTGACAAGCAGTATGCGCCTCATGCTACTTTTCTTCAATTTTGCCGACTTCCTCAAACGCCTTGACCGATTCGTGGATAAGCGAAATCCAGAGACGTTCGAGTTTCCTGGACCCGACGCTTTTGAAGGGACTAACTTGGAGTCAGAAGAGTTGCGTATTGAGTACTTGTTTCAGAGACTATGGAATGATCTGTTGCGTAGTCGCGCTCTGTTCACACATCCAGACGCCACTTATACGAGTCGTCTTCCAGATCAACTCGTAGATGTACCTGGAGCAGTGAACGTCAATTGGAAGAAACTCCAATCCCTCACTGTGGCAGCTTACAGTCTTCTTATTATTGAACAGAAGAAAATTCCTCCTCATGGGAATAGTGATTTCCAAAGATATCAAAGTGGCCCTGGTTTCTATTGGATATGGCGAACTCGGAGAGATATGCTGCTGGCTCTGACTACGGCTGTTCAAAACGCTGCGTGTACCGGGTGGATGGACAGTGATAAGGAGTTGCCGACTGGCTATGTAGCGCCGCCGGGACCAAGACGCTATACAACAATGATGGAAAATATGGCCCGTCATCGTACGAAGGTCTTTGACTGCATGGTTCATGTGAGTAATGGGCTTCAAATAGTTTGCTTTATCAAGAATAGGATTTCGACTCTAACATTCTCTCCAGTTCGTCACGGATGCGATGAAGCCTCTCAACGACATTTTGCTGCGACTTTACTGCAAGGAGGGCGACTTCGAGGAACGACTATCCAAAAGCCACGTAGAAGACATGGTGGTAGAAAAACTCCTGTCGCTATCCGACCCGCGAGTTGATTTCGAAAATGTCGATCCATACTGGGACGAAGAGACGCTCCTAGAGAAAAGGGAAGATCATTTCCAAATCATTACCAAGGCAAATTACGACAGACGCAATTTCCGACTGCTTCGAGATTGGTCGGGCAATCGAGCATGGTAAGAGCGGCATCAAACCCTGTTACCAGAGACTTTTTTTTTTTTTTAGGAAACAACTGTATACGGTTGTTGAAGCATCGCACTATGAAGATGACCAGTTTAGAGAGGCTTACGATGCTGTTCATTCGATGTTTGACAAACCGGATGATCTAGATATCACCCACAGCTGGAATAAACCGTCAAACTTCGTAAATATTCGGAGCCACCTATTCGCTGTCCATCCTATAAAGAACAGTTTTCTGAGTGATGACGATCATCTACGTCCAAAGTATTTCGAAAACGGCTGCGCATCATGTTTCGAAGATTTTGGGGAAGATGAGCTAATTATGAGCTTGCATTGCGATCACATGTTTCATGTCTCTTGTGTATTCAGTGACTGGGACCACATAGGTAGGTCTTCCCTTAGCTCCGTCGTTTCCGGTCAAGTTGCTTATGCCATACAGGGAACTATAGTTACAAATGCCCGTCTTGCAGAGCAAAACCTGGCCTCAGGAAGGATTTAACTATTCCAACTCGGAGGCTTGGATTCGAGCCGCAAAACTACGATAACTTCAACCATGCAGAAACAATGCAACATGTGAGATTTGATTATGGTCTAGAACCATTTAACGAGGAATTACTGGACATTGAAGGAGAGCAGACGCTGGAGCAGTATCGTGAAAAATATGAACAAGAACGTCGATCCATGCAACGGTTCAACCGCGAGAGAGCCAGAATCGATGCCATCTCCGAGCCAAATTCTGTGGAACGGGAAAGACTAGAAGCAGAGAGCAATATAATACTCTACCTCGATGAAAATGACACCTACAATTTGTACTGGGAAAATGAGAATTTCATATCTGACTATCTCGAACACAACCCGGATGAACTTCTTTCAGACAACAGAGAGTACGTCATGTGGGGAGAAAGAATCATAAAAAGATGGAGGTCTAAGCAGTCTCTGGATGCGCTCGAACGTAGCGGGACCGGTATACAAGGGTTAAAGCCAGTGGAACCACCATCAAATCCAACTACGAATCTAGCTGCAAGCCAGATTATGCATGCCAGGAATCTGGTCAAAATGAGGCAAGACCAAATCACACAGATCGATCGTGAAAGAATAGATGCAGGAGACAGGTTCCAAACAGCAATGAAAGCGTGGCACGAGATAATGGCCGACCCAGCTTCTACACAAGAACAGCGTGACGCCGCGAACGAGGCGCATGTTAACGCGCAACAGGCGGAACAAGAGGCACAAGAAAGGTATGATAGAGTCGCCAAAGCGTTACAAAAGGCAGAAGAGGATCTGCGAGAGGCGGAAAAGGAATGAATGATGATCATCGAAACCCGCCTCAAGAGTGAGAGGGCTTCACAAGAGGAGCGTTGCGGTCTCCGGTAGATACGGTGTCTTCTATGGTTTGAAGTCCAAGAAAGCTTGTCATTTTTAAATACCTGTAATCAAAATCTCATAACATTGACCGTTGAGTCCCGGACAAACAAGTCAGTATCTTCATGATTTTGCAGAAACAGCAGTTAAGAGTAGCTGTCTAAGAGAGCAGCCCAGCCCAACTTGGGCTCAGTATGAAAGGGTGACGTGGTGAGCGATTTTCCAAGGTTATGAAGCTTCGGAATCAAAACACTAGATTAATTATGGTAAGGTTTACCCACAGACTGATGCCTAATACTTTGAGTGATATCGGTTCCCATGGAACATCACGGCAAGCCCAGCATGCAACAAGCAAACCAAGTCATGGCAAAAAGCAAAGGACATTGGCACCCCGATTTTAGACAAGAAAGAAAATTCCACCGCAACAGAAAACCTCACAAATATCAAGTGTATCCGATCTGCTTCCCAACTTGCATGCAACTTCCCAAGTGCTGAGATGTGCGGAACACCGCTAGCTCCTTGTAGATCTCTTTGAGGCTAAGCTCTTTACAACTAGTCTTTGGGACTTAGACCTTTACCCAGCTAGCGAGGTGCCTTAGTAGTATTAATTAGGAAGCTAGCTCTCCATAGAATGGATATCCTACGCTTGGTCAGGAGCAAAGACACGTATAAATAGAAGCTCAGGTCGAACTCTGGAGCTGCAAGTCTCAAGCCAAAAAGAATGACGAGGACGGTTGTGGGTCCTGAGTTAACCAGGGTGCCAGACGAACGTTCTAGTCATTACCAGCAAAAACGTTGTTTTGACCCGCCACGAAGGTTTTTTAAAATCGCTATGGGTGAAACCTGAGATGCTGAACAGCATGCTCAACGAAAGTAAAAGCGCAGGCGGCAGCCCGGTGGTAAGAGCTCAATTCGGCAATAAACAGCGGTCTGTGTCTTCAGCGGTGGGAACTGCTGTACTCGGGATGCTTTCACAGCACTTCAGGGTCCATATTGCAGAAAATATACTTTCCCACCTACCTAAAGACGATCTTGTACTCGAAAGATTGAGAAACAGCAGCACTGGTTCTACTTATTCCCATCCATTTGAACGACTAGACCTGGGCTTCCTTCCATGCAGATTTCTCAAGTTGCAAGAGGTCTTTATGCCTCTTCAAGACCCGCTGTGTATTAGCTTTCAAGCGTCATCCTCCCACTCTAGTCCCCCGACCTTGCGAGTCCACGAGTAATCAGATCGTACGTCATGTGACAGATCAATGAACATTCGTGATAAGCCAGTGATCCTGAGAGCCACAGGACCAAGCAAAGCAAGCAGCCAGACTGAACTCCGACCTTAATCTTAATAAAGGGGGCGAGAGTCTTGCCTTCTAGCCCCAAGTTCGCAATCGAGACCAAGATTGCAAACGGTTGATCAATTATCCAAGCCACTCAAACGCGAGCCAGGACTTTCACAACAAGGCAGATAGCATGGTCATAGCTAACAATCTTCAAGTACCTAGCGTCTTCGCACCTGTGGGATGCGAAGTATGAACTCTGTAAAAGGAAAGGCAGATTTAACAGTCGGCCGATGTTGCGAGAGTAGCAAGTCGTGTAGCAGTGATAGATGTGTTTGTGACAGCTATATGCTTCGACAGTCGCTGACCCAGGACAAGAAAGCATTTTTGGTTACGAAAGTGAAAGTATCAGGCAGGGCCCCCGCAAATCGAACCAGAAGCTGCGTAGGATATCTCCAGCCCTTGGTCCATCAGACTCAGCTGCGTGCTCCATGGGTAAACAGCATGGTGAATGCCGTGTCTGATTTTCCCAAGTCGTCCAGACTGTTGGTATTTATAGTGCCAACCCGCGGCAGCGTTCAACTCCACACTCCGACTCCCTCTCGCTCACCTCAACTACGTCACCCACCAGATCACATGGCACTCAAGCAACGCCACATGAAATCCGATATCGGACCGTATCAAAGCCTCGCTTTTCATTTCCCATTCAGGAAACACAGACAATATGTAACAGACCTTACATATACACACGCTGACGGTTCCTCCCACCAAACCAGTATTCATGGCTAAGTCCTTCCGAATCCCTAGTATCCCTAACAAACAAGGAAAGCAGAGAGAACGCCACCCAAACAAATGCTTAATCGCTGGTTCCGTGTAATCCCATTTCCTAACGCTTCCGCCCCCCAAGAACAAGTGAATTTCCATCCTGCACCGAATTTTGATTTGTACCCACAAGCCACGCTATGCACCGTATTCTAACCCTCTAGAAGCAACCCCATTTCCCTGTTGCAATTCCAGACTGCAATATTCCCATTTCAAACCACACTTAAAAATCCCAGCACACCCGGGAAACAAGCAAGCATGCTCCTTCTGGTTCTATCATGCAAAAAACGTATGGTACAGACTAAAAGGCGCACCCGTTCCGTGACGACCGGGATTTTGCGCAGAAAGAATGCATTCTGTCGTATTAGAAACTGAACAAGCCACTGCGTCGCTTGCCCAGTGGATAGATGATCAACCCGGCGAAGAAGAGACCGACGCTGATGCCGATGGCAATTTGGATCATTTGGAATCCGACGTTGAAGACGATTGTGTTCGTATCACCCTATTCGAATCGTTAGCAAACGGGTCCTAGAGCTTCCAGAATTTCTCCTCCAAATAATCCTTGAAATAGCAGCTATGAGATCAGGGGAAAGTAGATGGCAGAGAGTAAATGGCATCAGATCATCCGCATCAGAAGTTACTTTCGCTTCTTCTTCAGCAAGGCGACCCTACCCAATTCTTCATCTCATTCGTCAAATTCCCGCCATCCGTAACCTCACAACGCAGCTTCGTAACATTCGCCACCACATCCCGAAACGGCACACAACTCCCCACCTTCTCCATCACAGAATCCAGATATTTACTCACCGAAGTAACAGTCGTAACCGTCGTCGACGTCCCATTCGGATTCGTAATACTCTCCGCCGTCTGCAATCCCGCAATCAAACTACCCGATGCCGCCAAGCCAGACGGCACTTGTACGAAAATCGCTGGCAGCATTGCCGCTACCGCAACGCCGTGTCGAATTCGTGAATACAAGTTTGCTAATACACCGATAGTGAGGGCCCCTAGTGTGTTGGCGATTTGCGTATCGGACGCGAAGCGCTGTGCTGAGTAGTATTCGACGATGTAGCCAACAACCGAGATCACGAAGATAGCCGGATATTGGCGCAGCCTTGCGTTGTTGATAGCAGCCAAGCACAAAGTAAACGCAGCGACTGAAGGGAATCGCGCGATTTCAGTAAAGCGCCCGGTTGTGCAAGTTTGTGCAGTCGTGGCGTTGTCGTCCATAAGTCCGTACAGCGCAGTGCCGATAGTAATACCAAAACCCAGGAAAAGCGAGTAGATAATCGCATAGACCATTCTCACCGACCCCGCAATAATGGACCTCGATTGCAGTTCCAGCGCCGCAGACAAGACCACGAAACCGGGCAAGATCAGGGTGATGGCGCTTTGTGCCAATGCAGGGAAGCAGAACATTCGGCCGTCTTGGCCGCCTGCGTAGGGGATACTGCCGAAAGCTCGAGCGAGGAAGCTGGTGATGACTGAAGCGCCGACTTCGAAGACGTTTTGGAAGGCAGGGGATTTGGGGGCGACGTAGAGTTGGAGGATGCCGACTATGCAGCCGAGCATGAAGCAGATGGGGAGGTCGCGGGGGCCGGCTGTGTAGGCGAAGGGGCCGACGGTGAGGGAGGCGACGCCGTACATGAAGATGCGGAATAGGAGTCTCTTGGTGCTTTCGCCTTCGTTGATGATATCATCCAGCCGCTCCGTGGCTTCTTCCAAACTAATCTTGTCGTGCACGACTCCTTTGTAGATATCATGCACGTCTTTCAACTTTCCGAGGTTCACGCCTTGGGCGGCTTTGACGAATTTCACTTCTGTGGTGTGGGTTGATGCGTCGTCGAAGGAAATGAGCATGCAGTTGTAGATGTACAAGAACTGGCCGTCGATTTCGAGAATTCGGGCGCTCATCTTCATGTACTCTTCAAGACGATGAGACGGTGCTCCGCACTCCATTAGCAATCGACATAGCTTGATTAGGTACCTTTGTCGTGCGAGGATGTTGGCAATATGGATGGTGATTTTGATTTCATCTGCGAGGCGGGGTCCACGCAATCGATGGGCGGCGTCTAAGAACTTGGAGCTGGAGGATCTTTTGGCTTTGGGGCGGCGGGAGGGTGTTTGTGCTGCTGTTGGGCCGGATGTGGCTCCGGGTGCACCGAGAACAGCAGAAGCGCCAATGAGGTTTGCTAGAGTATCGTTGGACTGGCCTCTTTGGTGGTACCATTTTGGAAGCTTTGCTTTGGCTGGTGTTGAGGTTCCTGAAGAGCCGGGAGTTGTGTAACCTCCTGGACTGGCTGCTCCGTGTGCTGGATGCATGCTTTCGGTCTTGTATAGCTTCAAGAGCGAAGACAAGACACCCCCGCGGTACTGCTCCGGACGTTCGACGTAGGCGTCATAGTTGCCTCGTTCAATATTGGGCGTAGGTGGTCCGGACATGAAGCCGGTGTCTTCAGGAGAAAGAGCGGGCATCTCAATTCTGCCAGGGTGGTTCATTCTTGTATGCACTCTAACCAGCCTATGAGCTGCTTGGTTGAGAGCCGACTTACTGGTAGTCTTCAAGGCCTCATCGTCAGGGTCGTCTACCGATTTCCGACCAGTCTTCGCAGTTGACATGTTGGTCAGAGGAATATCATCAATCCTGACGGGTAAACCGTTAGTTGGTCGGGGAATCATTTCATCCTCCTCGTCATCTTCCAGAGAGGTCCGCCTTGATGATGGAGCCGAGTGAGATCCAACCAAGGACGCTATTCGCTGTGCTCGTTCCTGGGCAGCCAGGGCAGAGAAATGTTTCTCGTCGACTCCATCCAAATCATAGTGCTCGTGTTCTTCCTCCAACTTTTGCAAGTCTCCATTATATGATCCGTACGAATTGTTGCGCAGAACTGATGGTCGTCTATTGGCGGGCTTCAGTGTCGGACTCAAGGTTGCCAAGGCGAAACTATCTGAGAAGGGGTCTCCTTTCTCGTGCTCCGGCGTCTCGGGGGGAGATTTCTTTAGGATGGTGCCACTAGGGTTTCTCGAATGTGCGGGACTGGCTGTGGCCTTTGGCACAGTGGGCAGTCGTGGTGGAGAGGGAGTGTGGTGTTCGGCTCGTAATTGATATGAGGATCCATCGTTGGCACCGCTGCTGCTGTTGAATCGAACTCTGCCTCGTTCCTTTCTCTCTTTGACAGGTCCACCGGAGCTGGTTGGACGACTTTGAGGTGCACTTGGAGCTGCGCTGGACTCGGTGCTGACGTCTTCTGAGTCGACCTTGCGGTAGGCGGGGTCTGGGCTCGACATGGTGACGGGAGGTTCTTTGTGGCTCGAAAATAGGGCGTGTCAAGGGAGGATATGTCGGATATCGTAGGTATCTCAAGCCAGGAGACACTCGACGGTGGGGTGTGTCCCAGCTTCCAACACGTGGGCGAGGTCTAGGGATGAGGAACAATGAATGGGAAGTGAAACGAAGCAGCGCCGGGAGGAAGGGTGTCTACCAAGGATATACAGCAGCTGTAGCGGATTGCTCTGCGTCAGCCAGCCGAGTCAGGACGTGGGAGATGCGGCAACAGATGGGAAAGCAGGAACCTTGGGCGCAGCGCTTGCTCAACAATCCAAGATCGACCATTTCTCGGAAGGCTTTCCGAACATGGGAATTTCCAGGCAGGCCAGCTCCCTTTCTTCCCGCGGTGAACAAAGAAGTCGAGCTAAGCGGCTTATACCCGTAAATTCTTGCTTGCTAGCACGATTGTGGCAGCAAGCCAAACGTCGATGCTGCATCTCCCATCTCGACCCCACTCTTGGAAATCCCCTGACGTCTCCCGCATGCCAGCATCTGTGCATCTCGAGCTTCTGGGCCATGGCTGCTGCGAGGTTTTGTGGGTCGAGATGACACAAAATCCCTTTTTGCGCCCCACCAAGCAACGAAGATAGTAACAGCTGCGTGCACACCACCGCGCTTCCTGTGACACCATCGCTTTGTCAAAGTGTCAAAACCCCCAAGGCATGAATTAACGACCAGCACGATAGAATGTCAATCATCCAAGACATTGCACAAACAACGCAAACGATTCAGCCCAAGTAATGACGTGCATGGCGGTAGTGCAAGACACTGGTATCCGGACACGGTACTTGATGCGGCTTTCCACACTCATCATGTTGTCTTGTTGCTATGTATGTTGTCAAAGCAGCCAAGCTCGTCGTGATGGACCGCCGCCGCGGACCACGGGCGACCAAAATGATCTACGCATTAGTGTGAAGATCGAAGCCCTGGCTATGTATTTCCGAGACCCTATCAATATCACACGGACGCGAGCGGGCAAGCCACAAGTAAACAGGAGCTAGAAGATTCGAAGATATCAACAGTCTTGATGTTGGTGAGTTTAGAAAAAAAAAAAAACTTCGGCGGTGGCGATGCAAGAGCACGCCACCAGTCGCAGAAGCTTAGAAACGGTCCGAACCGAAAACCTTCATGAACTGTCCAGAATCAGGGACGGTCAGCAAATGATTGGCAAATGGCAGATGATGGTTCGCCGTGGCGGCAGCCAAGTTGTCCTAAGGAAAGATACGAGATGGGTTGATGTCAACGGGGAAAGCGGCTCAGCGGTGTCCAAAGAAACATTTCTGTGGTGTCTACAGATTTCTACGCGCGCCCGGATGGCCGGATTGGGCCTCCCGCGCGGGCACAGCCTTCTTCAACTCGAATTAATCGCCGTGCAACCAAGTTACATTTCGCCACCATCACAACCAACATCCTTAACACTCCGTCTCGGAGCCGGCGCCAACTGCGATGTGATGGTTTCTCAGTCCTATAATCGTCAACTGTTGGTTACCTGCTTAACGGTATCACACCTTCAGCGCCAAACTCACAACACTAATCCCACGACATACCAGATGCGATTGTGATTCGCATCTCCACAATCCTCGAATCTCAAACCCGCGCCGTGCAGTAGTGTCCGCTTCCAACCAATCTGAGACCGTGTAACTCAAGCATCTTAGGATTTCACACCCCCTTCTCAACGTCACCACGCCTTATCTCTCTTTGCAGATCAACCAAGCAACCATTTTATTTGGGAAACCACGGTCCATCTCAGCTTGACCAGCAGTTGACACCGACTAGTGTCTCACCGTCAAATCCCTCAGACCGAGCAATATCGGCCATCTTCTTGCTGCCCAATCGTCGCCAGGGTCAACTTCATCCGTGCTGCTGAAAAAAATCTCACTTTCGAAGATAAAAGAAAAAAGCACGAGATTATCGCAGCAATAATTATCGTGAGATTTGAGATGAAGAAGGAAGGAGCACATGCAGGTCACACGAGACGCAGAAAAGAGCAGCGAGCAAGGGGTTGCAGATTAGGATCCCCAAAATCCTTGCTTACGGGAATCCTAGAGGAAAAAAGCAAAACAGATCCCCTGACTTGCCGTGCCCGCATAGCCGCAACCATCTTTGGTATCCACATATTCGGATATCAAGAAGCTATGTCCAATTTACGGTCTGTGAGGGGGACTTGGGAAATGCTTCTAGAACTTTGTCTCTGACTCTTCTGACAACTTTAGACGCGTTGCGCGTCGGACTGAGAATGATCGTCGACGCGGCGACGGGCTTGGGCGCTTGGCATCAAAGTTAAAAGAGCAGAGAATTTTGGGAGACTCTTCCAGCCCGGAAGAGTCCAGCTCACGAAGTCGTGACATGGATCGAGAACGTTGAACTCGAAAAGAGGATCCACGGGCCTTGTCTGGCCGACGCAGCCAAGAGAAACGCGTGTCCGCTCTTCTCATGTCGCTGGAAAGTCGTCCTCTTGCCGCTTACCCACGGACTGTCTCTTGGGCCTTTCCGTTCAAACTCTTATCAAGCATCCTCCTTAACCGCCGAAGAAAAAAAAATCTGGACTCTCGACGCGCCTGGAGGATTCTGTCGAAAAATTCCCGAGGATCAGATATTCGCTGCTTCGCTGCCCAAAGGTCCAGGGATAGGGAAATCCTAAAGCCCAACTGTGGATACTGGATTGTTGCACAGAACTTTTGGTATCCACTTGCTCACATTGCATCAGCTCCTAGGTTCACGATCACGATGTTGCATTTATTGGAATTTATCGCTGATTGATCGTAGACCTGAGGGCCCATAGTGGTCCCAAATGTCCCGACCCCTCTTGGCTCTTAACATGATGATAACCGCGTCAAGTTACAGAGTCCCGGCACTTGAATTGCAAATGGTGAGACGGTGCCAGGGGATGGCCACACAGACACGAAGGCCGTGCGGACTGATATGCATGTATGCTCAAAATAGAGGATGAAGCAAGATGGCCCACCGTCCACGTGGACCGAAACTCGGACGCTGAGAGCCGCAGGGAACCACAGGTGACAAGGGTGGTTTTTTAACCTTAAGTGTACGGAGACATGATGTTCAAGGCAACAAGGGGCTGCGTTGGTGGAGTCGTGGTCGTGTGCATCATGTGAAGACTGTGCTGCACGAAGGATCCTCGAAGCTCGAGCACGGTGAGCTGTGGTCGTGTGGAGTCGTGGATGCATGTGAGTGAGATCTTCGATGCAGAGCACGGTGAGTGCGGAGCATGTCTGTGGGCGAGGATGAGGTTGCTTGAGGTTCTGGCGTTGAGGTGAGGAGGTTGGTTTCACATTTGCTTTGTCTTGAGTGTTCTCGATATCTTGATTTGAAGGCTTTCCAGAGGCTTGTCGAGAATTCCGAGCCGTTGGATAGCTGGAAAAGCATCACAAGTAGGACCATCATTCCCTTTCATACCTGGAAGCCTAAAAGCCTGCATATGCTGACAAACACCTACCTCCTTATCACGTGGGCGCCTTCAACACGGCGAGCCACTGATTCTCTTAGAGGGGGCCTTTCTATAAGAACCCCATCTTCTGGAGCTCACTCAACTCAACAAAATAGCCACCGATGATGGCAAATACTGGCCAAGCGGTCGATGGAGTTGGAACTCCTGCCCTTGCCTGTCATCACTTCAAGCTCACGCTCGACGAGGCTGTCAGCGTCCTGACCTATCTAAGTTGGAAGTTCTGCCAGTTGCAAACACAAACCTGCTGTCGCCCCCCTTTTTGCCACTGTTTGGTGCGGCTGCTGTCGTTACTCCCCAGCACCGCCAATGTCCATGATCTGAATTCAATAGCCTGACGAAGTCCTTCGATACGCCATACGTATCTCCCGGTGCTAGAAACGTCAGTACTTGAGAGAACAAGGCACAAGCAGCAAATCATCGAAGACTCGCAGAGCTAGGACCTAGTCACAGGCATCGGATTGCTTTGCGTAGTTGCTTATTTGGAGTTCGAGGAGTGGTGCAGCAGAGGTTTATATAGCAGTCTTTAGCAAGGAGAAATAGGTCACGCTTAACTCATGGGCTTCAATTTCAAGCCCTAATCAAGCCTGAGCACGTGATGCTGAGGTCATCGGGGGTTATAGATTTAGTATAAAAGGACCCTTGTTCAGATATTGCTAGCGATGACCCATTCGTGTCTGGCCTCGACCTTGATGCCAACAATCCCGCCCTCCCAGTCACCCAGCAGCTTGTGATGTGGTTCCTGGCAAGATCACAGTTCCACTTCCCGCACAGGTCTGTTTTCTTTCGCGACCATACTCAGATCTCTATGCAAAATCGCTGATCTATCTTCTACCATCCTCACTCTCAGAAGCATAAATTTTGCGAAACCGCGCTGCTGTCTTGCTGCTGTCGCAGTCTTGTGTCACTGTTGTCAAGCTTTGGTACTCATGACTCGATCCCAAACGGTCGTCAGGTTGGTAAGGTATTTGAGAGAATTGTGAAACATTTTTTATAGGATCCGTAGCGCTACGAGTCTGACTGTGATACAGTTCTTTGTAATGCAATAGATCAGTGGTACTCGTAGCTGCAGGTGTGAATGTGCTTCTGCTTGGAATACAAAAGATGTCCTGCGCAGGATATTTATAGGGTGCACATTGGCTCGGTTTTTCTCAGAACTTGAGGTCCGAGGAAATAAAGATGGGATGACAGAAGCACGAGTAAGTTCAACTTCGGTACCGTGGTTGTGCGTCAATCAAGTCATCGACTGAACCTTGGGGCTCCAGAGGATGAATTGATCTCCTATTTATACCCCTCTCTGGATAGTGAACTACTCTGTGACTCATAGGAGAGGAAAAGCATCAGGAGTGAAGATGCAGAATATTCTTCATCGTCGGATAGACGTCTTACCGCCGATTTGTACTCCTGCTGTCACTGGGCATTTTTCGTGTTCGCCGTTGGAATCCCTTGAGCGCTTTTCAGGGAACTTCAGGCACAGCTCTCGCTAACCGACAGGCAGAGACAAAGGGACCTGTGACTTTGAACAGTTAATGCGGGTTGCAAACCATGATCATCTCTGTTCTCCTTGAAAAGACTTGGAGTTCCCGAGTGTGATTTGCTCTCCTATTTATACCAGTTTCTGGGGCCTGTAGCTTAGCACGTGATCAAGAAATTCCGGAACCATAGTTCATACTGCTACGGATTTCAGAATAAGGTAGAGATCTTACCGCCAATCGATTGTCCTGCTGCCGTTGAGTAATGCATAGCTTGTGTCGAGTGTCCAATGTTCTGCAGGACTTGAGCAAAAATCTCCAAAGTACAATCCTCATCAACTGGGAATCAAAGCTAGGAGACCTGGTATTCTGATCTCTCGACCCCGAGCGCAAAGTACCAGAGTTTGCATAGATAATTGGAGGCTCGGAGTTCCTTTGCGCGACCTGCGCTACTATTATACTACTTTCTAAAGCTTGTGACTCAGCACGTGATCGAGGAGCTTGGGCTGCGGGCAATCGAAGTGCTGCTAGTTGCTGAACCGACCGAGCCTTGCCGTTGATTAGTATTTCTGCTGTCATTCATCATATGGCTGTGCCGGGTATTAAAATTGCTTAGCATTTATCAGGAAACCTGAAGCACTGTTCCCATTAACGGCACTACTCAGAGAACCGAGGGTGCTAAAACCTCAGTCTATCAAGCCGAAGCTCGAAACATCGGTCATTTTCCGTCCCGTCCGTCGAAACTCAAACTTGGAGTTCTCAAGTGCGACTTGTCCTTCTATCTATACCCTTTGACCCCGACTATCTACGAGATGCAAACCGTCGAAGAAGCAGGGTGCTTCCGATTGTTGAATGACGACTCTGCCGCCGATGTGTTTCGCTGCTGCCGATGAGTGTATGTCGTTTCGAATGTGGGAATGTCCTGAGCATGCTTCTCAAGAGACTTCAACAGTGATTATCAGTAAATTAAGGATCAGACACGCAGGAACCCTGGAGCTTGGAATCTCTGAGAGGGATGTGGCCTCATCTTTATAACCCTGGCTCACCTCGAGACATGTACTGATTCGGGAGGTGAGTATCGTCGATTTTCGAGTAGGATTTCTGTTGCTGATCCGTGACCCTGCTGTCGTTCGAGCATTTCTAGTGTCAGGACCAGTAGGCCCAAGCATTTTCAGATTTTCGAGAAGCTTCATAGAAGGTCAAGAACAGTACTTTTCACAACAGAGAATAGGAGTCATGGCATTCTCATTGATCCTCCATCCCAGACTTGAAGTTCCTAAGTGTCGACCGGCAGACGTTCTCTCTCCTTGCCGAAGGCCGTTGATCTTCCTGCTCGAGCTCGACATAATTGGTTATCCTTGCGATCCCAACATCCTGGGTCATGATCACTTATTTATACTTCTTCTGGGCGTATTATTGACAAAACTCAGAGCAATCCAGCTCGCCAGCCTGCCGTGACCAGTTCAGTCTTTGAAAAATCACGTGATCCCACGGCCTCCAGCCCATTTGCTGACATGAACGCTGCCAGGAACACTATTTAAGAAGTGAGTCTTCAGTTTCGAAAATCCAAACCCGAAACGTTACCCAGGAGGATGACGGGAAGTGTCAAGTGGACTCGAATCGCATATCGTGTCCAACTTCCTCGCGGGATACAGATGACACAAACGATGACCTTTTAGAAACCAATCCTGGAAGTAAGCATTGAGTTCTTTTCGATTTTGCAGTTGCGGTATAGACCAGTGTTGAAGGTCGAAGCTGCTGCCGTCCCACCCAAACTCCTATCGTTTGGCAAAGTTGTCGTCGCAACCAAATACCGCGCTGCTGATGGAAATCTGCGCAACGAGCTCGCTGTGGGCGTGGCATACCTTGGGCCCACGAAAAGTCACTGTAGCTTAGACTAAGATACGTCGTCGCGGAGCCGAAGGCCTGTGTAGTCATTTCATTTTCCCGGTCCACAGCGGCTTAGTTCTCCTGGTAACAATTATAGCAACCCAAGCGCCCCTTAAATAGTGATTCATCTGTCACTGCTCCTAGCTCCATCACGTGACTGTTCTAAGTGGTAACTTCCGTCACATGACAGTAAGCTTGAACGACCGTATTTCTGTATCGTATCACGTGACCCATGACAGGAAACAGCCGAATAATCTAATCGTCAGGATCTTGAATACTAAAAGTGATTTGACATGGTTTGGAAAGACACTCTTTGATCGCTGAATGAGTGTCTGAAACATTGAGACATCGCTATGTTTGGAAAAATCACTACGGGCCCCATTTACTACTCCTGTCGGTAGGCTTTGCTGTTGTCGACATGTTGTACTGTCGCCAATACCTGACAGTCATTTCAACACAGACTCAGGGGTGAACATGTTGCCTTTCTGGTACGTAATACTAAATAGTAGAAGTTTACTTTAACGGAAGGATTTGCGAATCTATCTGTCGAACGGAGCTCGAATCTTTCCTGGCTCGATGCGGAGTCTCACGTGGGCTGAGGGGTGTACAATCTCTGGCTTGAGGGCCTCCAGAAAAGATGCAAGACACTCTTATATACATTGACATGTACCCAGAGTGTGCAGAATATTCGGTAACGGAGAGGTAGATGTAGATGTTTGGAAGGTCATGTGACAAAAGTGGAAACAAGCTCTTTGAGCCTCGCACCAAGGTTGGGGAAATTTCTTGTCATCGCTAGTAGTTTGATGCTTGCCGAAAACCTCACCACCGGTTCCTCTATCTCCTGTCGAGAGGTCACTACTGTCGTTGCCTAGCTAGTAAGTCCAGGTCAGAATCAGTCGTAGAAAGACGTTCCTTCCTGTCGGTTCACCGGGGTCAGGGGGTGAGCAGTAATACAGACGTCTGTTTCAGTGGTTGGATTCATGCTAAGGAAGGGAGCTTGGCGCGGTGCGGAGAGCTCCCTTATGAAGCTATTCCCAGTGGCTGCCTGAGGCAGCCACCGCTAGTAGTCCCAGTAGTCCCAACACTTCCTTCTCGGGTTCTCAAGAGCCAGCCTGATAGTGCGACAACCTAGCTCCTTCAAAGAATCCGTACAGCTAGAATTAATAACCCCAATCGTGGTGGTTCGTCAGTACCACTGCCTTAGCTTAATGAGTATATAAAAAGTGGCCCAAGATTACCAGTCTTCATCCCCAGCAATACACTCCATCAGAACGCTCACCAATTCTGATGCCTCCCAGAAGGACGCAGCACCGCTTTATATACCCTTTGAACAAAGGTTCATTTTCAAAAGTAAGCTTAGAGCTCATGTGACGAAATCATAGGTACAAAAGCGCGTTCTGCTTCCCAAGTGTTTTTCCATCCGTCCCCAAACATTTCCACCAACGACTCTCAATTCTGCTATCAACAGGCCTTGCTGCTATTATCACCTATCCGCGCCCCTAGCTCAGACTCATATCCAACTAATTAGAACACCAAGTCGGTTTTTTGAGAGAAGTTTGGTACTCTATCTGGCTAGAATCTCTTAGGTTCCTGGAAATATAGAAAGTCTCGAGTAGCACGTAGGGGCTGTTAATTAGATTATGACATTCCAGAAGGACGTAAGCGCCGCTTATATACCCGCCTCGGGTAGCGGGGAGAAGGTTTAGTGGAGAATTGGAAGGCCATGTGACAAAATCTCAAAGAACGTTACAGTTCACAGCGTTCCATGCTTTCCCAGCAATTTCCACCACCGATTGTAAGTTCTTTTGTCAACAGACTTTGCCGCTGTCACCCAACAGAGCCCCTAGATCAGACTAATACATTTCCAAGTCAAAGCATGAAAAGAGCCATGGCAATTTCGTACTCCACCCAGCTAGAATCCCTTGCGGCCTTGCTGAATATAGAAAAATCCGAGTGACACATGAAGGCATTAAGAATATTCTGTTTGGCTTAGCACATTCACAAAGAGGCAAGAGCCCCTTATATACCCGCCTCGGTAGCGAAAAGACGATGCAGAAGCAAGTCTGAATGTCATGTGACAAATTCTCAGAGCACGTTACGGTGCGAGTCGTACGGTGGGACGCAAAAAGTCTGAGTACGGCCTACAGTCTCTGGATGATTGTGAATATCCCACATAACCAGGAATACTCTAAATAACTAAGAATATCCAGGTGATTTGGAATATCCCCAGTGATCTCGGACGGTCTAAATAATTTGGAACAATCCAAGGAATTGAAATATTTCGAGTGATTGGGAACATTATCACCCACTGTGCTCAGCCCGTATTCAGGCTTTTCTCATCGCACTGTACCATGCTTCCTAGGTAGTCATTCCTACCACCGACGCTCATCTCTGTCGTCATAAGGCCTTGGTATTGTCACCATTTAGCAGGCCCATCGCCCATAGTCTCTGACTCAATATCTAACTCACAAAAGCCGAAGTCAATTCATCAAAACAACTCTGGTAGTTTGCTACTATATCCAACTAGATTTCTTTGTTCGCGATAGATGAAGACCCTAGTAGCACATAAGACAACTTCTCCCATTTCGGTTAGCTTGAGGTAATCCAGAAGGGGTAAGAGCCCCTTATATACCCAGCGGGGAGGAAATCCAAGAGCAAGGCTAGAAATTCATGTGATGGAACCTTAAAGAACCACGTCGGGGTTGTATGCGTTTCACGCTTCCCAGCCATTCTACCACCGATTGTAATCCCTCCCATCAACAGGCCTTGCTGTTGTCACCTAACAGCGCCTGCTCACCCAATTTATAGGAACAGAAGTTCACTTTTCCAAAAGATCCGCGTACCCACCTAGAATTCTTCGTCGGTCCAAGCAAGCAAACCCGCACATTCGACGGTCGTAGCCTGATTGTTGGCATGAGGTCCCCTAGAAGAGCGTGGGGGCCCCTTATATTCCCCATCTTGATAGCGGAGGTCAGGTTCAAAAGCATGTTTGAAGGCCATGTGACGAAGCCTCAAAGAATCACTTCGTAGCTGTTTTACGCTTCCGCCTTCCCAGTCATTCCACCACCAATTGCAATTTCTGCTGCCAAAAGACCTTTCTGTTGTAATCCAAAAGCGCTTCTAACTCACTCTAGGTTGTAAAGTCTTCCTTGTTCAGTTAACCTTACTTGTAGGAGCATTAGTTCACTTTCAAAAACACCTGCGTACCTAAGCCTCTAAGGTAGAATTTTTCCTCAGTCGAGGCAAGGAAACCTCGCGCATTATACAAGGGCCAGGTCTATGAGTGCCCCATGACAAGATGATCTGACGAGCGGTGTCTTGAGGTATTCCAAGAGGGGCGAAGGGCCCCTCATATACCCAATGGGGAGAAGGTTAAAGAGCAGTATAGCAAACGCTTTATAGGTCATGTGACTAAATCCTCAAAGAACCACGTCGCGGTTCATAGGTGTGTCTTCATGCTTAGGTTCCTAAGACAGATGCTTGACCACCGATTGGAATTCCTGCTGTCCAGGCGCCTTCCTGCTGCCACAATTTCTTAGTGTCCCTAACTCAAACTCACCTGGCGATCTTTCCTTATCCAATCTATACTTCGTATGAGCAGAAGTTTACTTTTCAGAAAGACCTGCCTACCTAGGTAAAATTCTTCCTCGGTCGGAGCAAGGAATCCTCGCGCATTGAGGCCTTTTTTCGATCAGAGTTGGCTTGAGGTATTACAGTAGGGAGTGTGGGCCCTTTATACTTATACACCTGGAGGGTAGAAGGTTGAAGAGTTAGAACAGTATGGTCAACGCTTTGGAGATCATGTGATCCAATCTCAAAAAGCCCCATTCCCTCCCGTAAGCGTCTTCCCACGCTTTCCTAGATCACGGATATCACCAGCACCGATTGCTAATACTGCTGTCAACCCGTCTTGCTGCTGCCATTATCCATCAGCGTTGCCAGCTCAAACTCAAATCAAACTCATAAACCGTCGAAGCCAAAACTTTCAGAAAAAGCGGTGTAGTCTATCAAGCCAGAATCCTACGCTGGCGATAGAGAGAGTCGAGTAGCAGCTAGAAATGTAGTTACTCTCTGGCATTTTCTTTGGCTTGAGGTATTCCAGAAGGGGGAAAGGGCCCCTTATATACCTTGATAGGGAGAAAGTCCAAGTGAAGTACTGTTGACGTTTTGGAGGTCATGTGACGAAATCTTCAAGAACCCACTGCGGTTTGTAGTAGGTATTTCACGCTTTTCTAAACGACAGTGGACAGAGGCGTTATCACCGATTGTAATTCCTACCGTCGGTAAGGCTTCCTGCTGTCATCTGTTAGCGCCCTTAGCATAAACTCATATCAAACTCACAAGTGTCCAAGTTAAACTGTTCTGGAGACGCTTCGTACTCTGTTCAAGCCAGAGTCTTTTGCTAGCGATGGGGAGAAACTCGGGTAGCACATAAAGGCGTGTCCCCGGTGAACTATTGGCTTGAGGTATTTACAACGGCGTAAGTGCCCCTTTAATGCCTCAGGGAGGAGAAGTTCCAACGGCAGCACGGTTTGACTTTGCGTTTTGGAAGTCAGGTGACGCGACCTCAATTCATCACGTTCTGGCTCGTAAGTGTTTCACGCTTTCCCAGTCCTAGATGACAGACACGCTCACCACCGATTCACGATTCCTGCTGTCAACAAGCCTTCCTGCTGTCATCTTACAGTGCCCCTAGCTTAAACTCATATCAAAATCACAAGCGTCCCAGTTAATTTCTTCTGGAGACGCTTCGTACTCTGTTCAAGCCAGAGTCTTTTGCTAGCGATAGGGAAACACTGGGGTAACACGTACGTCATGTCATTCCAGGCCATCGAATCGGGCTGAGGTATTTTAGGAGGATGTGAGAGCCATTTATATACCTGGAGGGGAGAGAATCTGGTCAATACGACTGGCATTTTGGAGGTCATGTGACGGAATTTTGTGGTCAGGCGTCGTGTTGAGGGTCCTAGGGGTTTCTTCAACCTTCCCTAGACATTCACACCACTGATTCGCATTCCTGCTGTCGACGGGACTTGGTGTTGTTAACAAGACTTGCTGTTGTCAATTCCAGACTTATATCTCAGTCTAATCATCAAAGTCCCAGCCATTTGTTTTTCTTCAGAAAGCTTGGCACACTCTATCCAGCTAGAATGTTTGGTCTGGCAATCGAAAAAGAGTCGTAGCACATCAGGAGCCGTTTCGCCATATTCTTGGCTTGAGATATCACAGAAGGAGGGAGAGGCCCTCAAATACCTTAATGGGAAAACGGTTCAAGAGCAGTATGCTGAAGGCTGTGGAGGTCATGTGATGCCTAATGGATGTTGGAAAAAGCGGAAAAAGCCCCCCTTAGTCTCGTGTCAGGGTCACCTTGATAGATGTCTTTGCAAACAGCTCCCAAGGCGGGGTAGGTGGCAAGAATATAGTTTCATGCTTTTGAGAGTCGTTTTCATATTTATTTCTCATAACCGTCGTTCCATACGTGACTCTATCCCTGATAGCCTCTGAACGCCATACGCAGCCCATCCCATCCAGTTTCCTTTCCATTTTCTCATATATGCATTCTTGACATCACAAAGTCCACGCCTCATTCATTCGCACTCAATTTCTCGAGACCCGCTCATTTCCTCGAATCCCTCAACCCCACGCTCGCCTCCTCATCACCACCCCCCTTCCCATCATCCGAAAACTCATCCCTGTACCCCCCCATCGCCCCCTCATTCTCCCACAAACTAATATCATCATCCCCCATCAACGCCGCCACATCCGGGTCCACCATCTCCTCTCCCTCCTCCTGCCCCGGTCCCCTCACCGTCCCATCAGCACCCCACTCCCTCCCCTCCACCTCCTCACTCCTCCTCCCACTTCCCCTCAACCCCTCTATTTCCTCAGCTTCCAATTCCCTCGCTCTCATCATCGTCCTCTTCCAAATAATCCAACCCACCGCAACGCCCAACACACCTCCTCCAACTACACTCACCAGGTTGATCATTCGGGTCGAAGTGTCCATTTTGCCGTCATTGTCGCCCAGTTTTGCTAATCGCGAGCCTACGAATACGTGGATGAAGAGTTTTGGTGTGGCCAGCGCAGTCGCTAAGGCGAAATTCCACGCGTCGATTGTCGGAAACGTGCTCAACGCGCCATTACTCAGTGAATACGGCAACGGACAAAACCTAACCGCAACCAAAATCTTCAGGCCATCGTGTTTTAATGTGAGTGCAAGTGCGTTGAAGCGCTTGTCGTTGCCTACTAGTCGTGTTACGTATTTTGATAACACGGTACGACAAGCAAGAAACGAACAAAGTGAGCCGATGACATTTGCAGTGCTGCAAATAAACCAGCCATTGGGAAAGCCGTACACAAAACCGGCGCAGGTTAGGAGCGACGAATAGCCGATTATGGGCGGGAAGGCAGTGAGGAAGATGAGCGACCAGAGGATCGCCCAGCCGCCTGGTATGCTGCGCCAGCTTGCAGCCTTGGAGGTTAGCCAACCGAAGATTGACTTGCTGTAAACGAGGAAGGTAATTCCGCCCGCGAGGGCAATAATTCCACCGATGATGGCGCAGACTCGTTGGTAGAGGGGGAGAGAGACGAAAGTTTTGTAGACTAGGTCGTAGGTGTGGTGGGCGGTTTGGATGAGTTGGTGGATGCGGGATTGGGAGGAGGAATCGCGGAAAGCTCGTCTCGAAGATGTGGAGCGATGACGAGTCCAACTTGGGCGTGGATTCGTATTTGATGGGCGGGGAGAGGGTGAGGTGGAGGGGGAGGAGATGGGGAGGGCGAGGGCGCGGGCGGTGGAGGTGTAGTCGGCGGGCATGATGGTGAAGGTGCGCTCGATGCGCCGGGAAGCTTCGAATTGGGTAGATTCAGGGCGGTCTGAGGTTTTGGAGGTCAGGCGGGCTTGATGGAGGTACTCGGAGCTACTAGTATGGACCGGCCTGCATTAACGCAGTTGTGGGAATAAGGTTGGAGAGAGGTCTGCGGGAGGACTGATGCAACAGTGAAACGGTGCTTGGGAAGCTTGTTTTTTTGAAGGTTTATGTTGACATCTAGCTTCGGAGAGCCCTTTGGGGGGCTGAATGCAACGACATGGCGAGGCTCAGGGTGAAGCACGTCATAATTGGTCCATTCTGCTTTAACCCGAAGTCCGGCGGGAATAGTAGCGGAAATAGAAAGGGATGCGTATACTAGAAAAGAAACAGCCCATCAATTAAAGGCAAAACTCGGCTGATTTCAGCGGGCAGCCACTATTTTTCCGAGTTGCCCAAGTATAATTAGATGGGTGGTGCTTTAGTCTTGTACAATGGTCGCGCTGCATGAAATGGCGCTATTCTGATGGATGACTGAGGCATTCCGCGCGGCTGAGCTCCGCCATGCGTGTGCACTTGAGTGCCGACGGAGTGATGCGCCCCGGGGATTCAGCTTCAGCCCCAAAGGCCTTGCTTTGTCCAGTCCAGTGCCCCAAGCCTCACCCCTCTCGCAACCCAGACTTCGCTTTAAACACCACATCCACTACACGCATAAATAATCCACCGCACCAGCGCCCAAGCTTGAATCTGGTGCCCGCTGCGAAGCATCTGTATTGTGTGTGCTGGACGTCATCCACTTCCCGCGCCAGAGCTCATGATCTCGCGACCACCGCACGCAAGACAATGTGAGACCGGCGACCTGCCTACACACACCATAGTCGATCCACCGAAACCCTGGCGAGCGAATACTTGCGACATTGCGTGAAGCTCCTTCCCGCACCCAAAGGCCGTTCCTTCATTCCTGCCGCCCGCTCTCCTTTCTGCAGATCCTTCCATCTCTCTAGTCTCTTTCTTTGATGTCCACGGCCTGCTCTTCTTCAACCTCCCCGCCGACCACCCAAGTCTGCAGCAACCATGGTGTCCGACGAACTCTACGAGCTCTGCCTCCCAACCCTGCAGGACACGAAGCTGGACGATGAGGAGCGAACCGACAAGCTCGAGGAGCTGATGCAGAAGGAGACGCCCCTAAAGGGAAAACAACTCGAAAACGCCGTGCTCGACGTTCTCTGGCGCTTCCGCAACAGTACCATCTCAGCCTCACCTCCGCCATCGCGGCATTCCGTCCTGCGACGCCCCTCTCCTGCTCCGTGGCAGATCCCTCGAAGTACCGGCACTCCTATATCATCTTCACCTAGACTGGGCGTCAGCCCTCTTGCGCCGCCGGGCTTCGTGCCTCAACCATACAATAGAACACTCTCTTCAACTGCCTCCCCCTTTACCTCGCCCCGTCCGTCGCCTCGCCTAGCTTTCTCCAGCCCAGCCATCCCCCATAGTCCAAACCTCAATGCCTACGAGTTCCCGGCCGATACCAGTCCTACGCCCGACATATACGGCGACTATGGGAGTGAAAATGTGGACTGGCTCGTAGGTGGCGACGATGCTGCTAGTAATACCTCGTCTTCGGTCGGAGGCGGTGGCAGTGGTTTTAATGCTGCCGCTGCTGAATATATACCAGCTCAACAGTCGAATAATATGAGTCCCTATGATATGCTCCGATCGATTCTCGGTCCTGCCAAGTCAGATGACGAAATCGAGGCTGCTCTGGCCATGCATGGTTACGATCTGAGCGCTACTATTACCGCTTTTATGGAAGGTCAGAATAACGAGGAGGAAGCTGCTCAGGCCCAGGAAATAAAGAACACTATAATTGGGAAGAATTTGGCTATGGAGCCTCGGCCGAATACTCCAAGTGGTCAGAACCGGAATGGTGTGGTTTGCAAGTTCTGGCTGTCTACTGGACAGTGTCTACGCGCAGACTGCAAATTCAGCCACGACCTAAGTAACCACATTTGCAAGTATGTTTTCGCTCTCACTAGATGTCATCCTACACACAGACGAGAGGCTAATCATATTCCTAGATACTGGGTAATGGGCAATTGCCTCGCCGGCGATACCTGCATATTTTCCCACGACCCAGCAAACCTGATGAATCGTCTCGGCATAGACGAAAGCAGCACACCTCCACTCAACGCCGCTACACCCAGCTTCCAGTTCCAAGACTATAACGCCTTCCCCTCTCTCCAAGGCATGAGTAACGACCAGCAATGGACCAACCCATACGGCACCCCACCTAACAACTACAACTACCCCTATATGAGCTACACCCCCCCATCCACCGCCAAAGGCCTAGCCGGCTACAACAGCGACACCTCACAGCGCAACTCCCGCCCCGGCTCGCGCCACACCACGCGCGAAAACGCGCCCTCCGCCCCCGCACTCGACGACAACGAAGCCTTCCCGTCCCTCTCCGCCGTCGCCTCCGCCAAAAACAACAAAAGGCACCACGGCAAGCGCGGCGGCCACTCGCACAACAACAAGGAAAACACGCCTTCCTCTTTAGCCGAAGTAGTAAAAATGTCTCCTTCGCCTATACCAAGTTTGCGAGATGGGAAGAAGTTGGGTAGGAATGGGAGTATGGCGAGTATGCGAAATGGCGAGAATAGTGCAGCGGCGCAGGCGATTCCGGCACCGCAGCATATTCCGTGGTTGGAGACGGGGGAGGGGGCTAATAAGGCGTATTTGAAGGCGAGGCAGGATGCGATTAAGCATGGGGGGTTGAGGAATAAGTTTTTGCAGAGGTATGTTTTGACTTGTCTCCTATATGACTGACAGATAGGGGGTTCTGAGAAAGAGTGTATTCAAATACTAACAAAACCACAACAGCGCAGCACAAGCCTGGAACCGCAACGACGCACGCGCCGCCAAAGCCCTGTCTCTCCGCGGCCAATCCGAAAACGACCTCATGCGCAAAGCACACCGCGAAGCTGCTCGCGAACTGTACGAGTCGCGCAACAACTCTTCGTCTGGCTCAGCATCCAAGGAACTATACGTCGATCTCCACGGCTTGCATCCTGAAGAAGCAGTCGAGTACTTGGAAAGAGTGCTGCTGGAACAACAGAATTCAGGTAGACCGGTTTATGCTATCACAGGCACGGGTCATCATTCAAAGAATGGAAAGGACAAGGTGGGCAAGGCGATTCGACAGTTTTTGAATGAGTGGAGGTATGCGTTTCGAGAGTTCAGCGTGCCAGGGGATCGAAATAATGTGGGGGGGGTTTTGGGGGTGGATGCGGGGAGTTGGGATAGGAGTTTGGGTGGTGAGGGGCAGAGAGGTGATAGTGGTGGGGAGACGGGGAAGGCGGGTGATGCGAAGGGCGGGAAGGCAGAGGAAGTTGGTGATTTGCTGGCCCAGGGACATGAGATTGGGGATGGGAAGGTGAGGTTGCTTGTTAGGGATAGGGAACAGGCGGGGGGTGTGCCGAGGGGGCCGAAGGGGAGGTGATGTGGCGTGAGGGGGCGGTCTCTGAACAATGCTCGGAAATATCCCAAACAACTAGGAATATTCCAAATCACTGGGGATAATTTGATAAACCACGTGATTCGGAGTATCCTAAGTGAATTGGGAATATTCGGGGTGATGAGGGGTGAAGTGGGGTGGTGGAGGGGGAGATAGGGGGACCTTGCTCTCTGGCTTTGAAGGTGAGGAGGAGGACATTACATCACTGAATTCGAAATACAGTTAAAACATAAATGCTCGTGTCTGGTGTCTGTGGCGTCTGCTATGTGGCAGTGAAAGGGGTTCCTGGCGTAGCAGCTGTTGTCAACTCCTAGACGCAGGCGAGTCCCAAGCCTCAACGTGAAGGTCACGTGCTCCTAGCTGCGGCAAAAGGCTTCTGGAGAGGTATAAAACGACTGAGACCCTCCCTCGAATTTCCTTCTCTAAGAATACCGAACACGTACCATTCACAGCTTACAGCTACTTGCTCGGCTAGTCTTCTAGAGCGAAGCCCAGCTAAACACCCTCACAATATCCTAAGCTCATTATATATGTGCATGTCTTGGATTGTATTTTTCCTCTGCATGATTTTAGCGCCATAAAGCCTCGCTGTTGTCGTTATGCCGTGGCTTTCCCCGCTTGTGTTGCCTGCTGTTAGGGCGTAGCGTAACTGGCTACTTGAAGTGAGTATTAGTTTTGGTTTGCTGAGAGAGGAGTGTAAAAGGGCGTGGAGAGGGGTGAGAGGTACAAAAAGACCCACACCTTCGCATCTCTTTTCTTTTTCAAGACGTCGAAACCGAGGACTTGTCGCGTAATTGGCGAGTCCTGCGCGCAATTATACTTATTCCTCTCACAAGGCTCAAACAGGCTCACCAGCATTCAGCACAAAGCAAAGCAGCTTACTAAATTCTGCTGAAAACCATTTCTTGCGCTGGAACTGTCAAAAGGCTTTGCTGCTATCGTTCCCTCGCCCTTCTTTCGCTTGGGGTTGCTGCTGTCGATATGGGTTAGTGTATGCTTGTGTATGGCAATTGAGGCAAGGAGGAGGGGCTATAAAAGGGCGTGGACTCCCCCTCGACTATTTCTTCTTCGGGAATCAAAATTCGACAAGGATCATTTCATGTGGTGATCCTGCACGCTCCCATTTTCAATTGCTCTCGAGCCTGGCTAAGCAGGATTTAGCACGAGGCCGAGGTATCTGGTAATTCCGCTGAAACGAACTCATTGCGAGAGGGATGTCAAAAGGGTTGCTGCTGTCGATATACCATGGCTTTCATCGATTGCATGGCCTGCTGGCAGGGAGTATGGCGAGTGGCTATTCGAGGTGTTGGTTTTGGTTTAGAGGTATCAAGGGGGGTAGATCTTCTCGACTGTTTCTTCTTCATGAAAATGATTCTGGAGAGTTGATACAATTATGGTGATCCCCGCGCGCATCTATTAATTGCTTTTAGGCCAGGCCTAGAGCAGTACAAATTAGTATGGTGCTGAGCAACCTACTGAACTCTACTGAAACTAATTCTTTGCGCTGGAACGGCTAGGGGTTGCGGCTATTGCTGCTTCGAGCTTGCTATTGCTCGGAAGCGCTGCTGTCGAGAACGGCTGGTACTTGTCTGTATGTATTTTGGGAGATAGGCCTGGCAAGGAGGCTGGGTTTTAAAAAGACCTCAATCTACCCCTCGACTGTTTCTTCTATAGGAACAAAGACAGGTAGCAATTCCGCGCATGTTCACTTTGGACTCTTGAACTCAAGCGAGAATTAGCAAAATTCAGCACAGAGATGAGCAACCTATTCTGTTACGGCTGTAGCCTAGGCTGATGCCTTAGGCAGCCATTGTTTGTTGTTAGCGCCTTTGTTAGCGCGTAGCCTTTGTATTATAAGGAAAAGATCCCCAGACCTCTCCTTCTCTTCTCTCCTTAGCTTCAGAAATTCAGTCTACCGTTGCTTATTCGGGCTCTTGGCCCCCTCACAGCGGTCTCCGTGACATATTCAATTATTTTGAAATGTGTTTTTTTGCGCAGGAGCTGCTAAAAGGGTTCCTGCTGTCTTTGCTACGCTTTGTTATTACCTGGAGGCGCTGCTGTTGAGAAAAGAAGTATTTATACGGTTCAGTCTAGCAGAGACAGGAGGCAGGCATGGCAGGGAGGATAGGCTATAAAAAGGGACCAGATCTTCCTCGGAATTGCTTCTCTCCAAGAAGACCATCTCGAGAGAGAGCGAACATGTGGTAATCCGCGCGGGCAACGATGTTCACTTTGGACTCTCAAAGTCAAGCCAGGATTGGCATGAAGGTGACCAATCCAATTTACGAGAATGGTTCTTGTTGTCGTGGCTTTTTTAAAAGAATTGCTGCTGCTGTCGTTGGATGTTTTTGTTGCTGTCTAGAGATGCTGCTGTCGAGAAGAAGAAAGTCTTCATGCGCTTGGATTAAGTGAAGGCAGGGAAAAGGCGAGGAGGAGGGCTATAAAAAGACCTGGATCTTCGCCCCTTGTTTCTTTAATGTTTTCTAAGAGTCGACACAAGCCTTCAAGTGACCCACGTGCGCACCCAAGTTTAAATTAAGTTGCTTTCAAGAGGCTCAGAACAGTTCAGTGCGAAAGTCAGCAGCGAACTTTGTTCTTTCGGAACGGGTGGGATGCTAGGAGAATTGCTTTTGTCGTTGCTTAGTCTTGTTGTCGGTTAAAGCCACTGCTGTCAAGCAGGACAGGGTGGGATGTGTATGACTGTGGGCGCAATTAGGAGGCAGGGCAGGAGAGAGAATATGCTATAAAAAGACCCCCATCTCCCCTCCAATCTCTTCTCCAAGAACCAATTCAAGGTCGAACCTGGCGTATGTGGTGACCGAGGCGCGCACCCAAGTTTACTCCATCTCGAGCTAAGCTTTGCATGATCGATTCAATACAGCGATGAGCAGTCTAGTTTTCCTAAATCCTTGTAATGAATGGGCTTTTATCAGAATTGCTGAGAGGGTTGCTGCTGCTGCCGTCGTTGTGTCTTGCTGTTGGAGACAGTGGTTCTTACTACCTAGGTACCTTATGTGTATGAATTCCAAGGTGGAGGAGAGGCAGGAAGGAAGGCTAGGTTTAAAAAGACCAAGATCTTCCTATCTCATTTCTTCTTCAAGAACACCACAAACATGAACGGGTCTTATGTGGCGACTCATTTGCGCACCCACGCTCACTTTAGATCTTTAAAGTCGCGCCAGGCTTAGTCTAGTCTAGCATAGAGATAAGCATGCCAACGAGTGGACGTTTTGTTGGGATGCTAGGAGGGTTGCTGCTGCTGTCTTTGTTTCCTATTCTTGCCACTGAAGGGTGCTGCTGTCCTGAACGGCGGGTACTTACTCCATGTGTTGCATGTCAAGGCAAGGAGGAGGCAGGCATGGCAAAGAACTATCATGGCTATAAAAAGGCTTTGATTCCCCCTTCCCTGCTTCTTTTTAAAGCACAAAATCTATCAGTCTTCCTTCATGTGGTGACCCGAGCGCGCACCCATATTCACTTTGGACTACCTTACGGCCCAATCCGTCAGGAGCTTCAAGGAAAGAGTGACATTGTATGGACGAGCAGATGATGTGAAACGTCTTGTAAAAAACTGCCCTTCTCTTGCCTAGCCGACATTTTTGCTAAGCTCAAGGGACCGAACATGCTCCCCCGTTCCAGCAGCAAGCGTGAGGACAAGTAGACGCCGCCATATCCCCGTCCACCTGTCGAGGGACCGAGCTGCTGTCGTCTCAGACGATCTGACGACATTTGGACTTGTTCGTAGAGACACTGATTTGTAGCTGATGAACTCCGGCGGAACAGCCGCTTAGAAGATGGGAACGATTACATTGTGATTCAGTTCATAAGGCGTGTTTGTAGCGATCCCCTAATTAATATGATCGCTGGCAGTAGCACTGACGCCCACTGAGCTGGTGAGTATCGGGCCAAAATCTGAAGATCCTGAATTGGTTCTTGCAGAGTGTGGTAACATATGGTTTGGGGACTTGGGAGTCGCCGCCGCGTCAAGACTAGGTCACTACGCCTTGACATCGCAGCCGCTAAAACCTGAGGGGAAAATCGGTTAGTCAGCACTAGCCCGGTTTTCAAACCAGATTCTTTCACCATCCTATTAAATTTCACTTTCCGCCTGGGTAGAGATGAGATGATTTCTGATCGGAAGATGGAACTCGAAGTTTTGTGAATTGGATTGAACTATGGGTAAGAGCATGCGCCCAAGACCATCAGCATGGTCAAACTGCACCCAAGCACCGAGAAGCTGGATGATGTGGATGTTGGAAGTTGCAGAATAGAGCAAGGCAACGCACAACCCCGAAAGCTCAACCATAGGCGAAGGAACAAGACCCCGAGATGTCCCACTTCTGCTCAATGCCTTCTTCTTGCTACTCTTCTCATCTTGGGGTCCTCTAAGAGCCTTTGAAAGACGCGGCCGCAGGTTCATGTCTTTGAGGAACGTTGAAAATCCTCCAGTTTGAGGCCCCCAAGCACATCTTCGACCTGGATCAGGATGTCACTGATCTTCTCTGCGACCATTGCAGCGTAATTGCTATACTCACAATGGTGGCCGGTGTTTCTGTAACAGAATGATGCTATGTCATCGAAGTTGATAGCCTCTGAGATTCCTCTGAAGCTTATGCCAATAAACGGCGGGCTCGGTGAAGGCCAGATTCCAGCCTGGATGCGGGCTCTAATGAGGGTTCCAAGCATTAATGCATCGCAGTCTTCGTCACATCGTACTACTGAGTGTTGTTGGTATCTGTCCGTGGACTCGACGATGTAGTCCAGTATGTCCTGGATGCCGTCGGCTCTTGCCTTTGCCATGGCATCTACGCCTCATTAGTATATAGCTTCTAGTTAAAGGGCGATTAAGACGAACCCATGACAGTAGGTGGCAGAGGAAGCCTGCCTTCATACTCATCCGGCGGATTGAACAGGTCAGGACTGTGGACTATGAGGAATTTGGTCAACTCCTCAAATTCATCTGCTAGTCCAAAGACCCAGAAGATGGTCAATAGGAGCATGTCACTCTTCCTTGCTTTTGTCTTTCGTGGAGACCATGGCAGCTTTAGTGTCTGAACCCACATGTCGGTGAAAAACTCAGTTCTACCATGGACTTGATACTTGTCGACCAGGATGGCAAAGTCTGCCAGCTCCTTTGTTCCAAACTGCTCGTCAAGTGTATTTGGCAGTCCTTTCGTGTCGGCGTGGATAATGGACATCAAGAGCGCCATAGCTTCTGGCTCGTCTTCTGGGAGTGGTAATTCGAGACAACCTTTTTCACGGAGCGTCTGTGCCTCCGCAAAGCCACCGGTAAGCATGGCATCAAAAACAGGTGAGGCAAGGGCTAGGTGTTTCGATGACACCCGCATTCTGCATTCGGTTTGTTCTTGTTGTTCGTTTTCGACCGGGGCCTCGGGGATCTCGTCGTCGTTGTCAAGGAGTAGGTTACCTGACGGGGAAGAGACTGGTTTTTGAGGGTTCTGGTATTTCAGGACGAGGGTCACGTCGCCCCTTGGGTCCCAGACGCGGTAGCCGAGTGCCATCTTGCGGTTCAGGTGACTGCGGAATGTGTTTTGTTGACTGGTACTGCGAACAGATTGATCATTGGTGGACGAGAGTTGGAGACGTGCCGTCAGGAAAGCATCGATGTCAAGAGAGCGTGTTGTTGGAACTTGGTCGCCGGCAAACGCTCGACTTCGTGGGAGCGCAAGTTGACTGTTGACCGAACTCGAAGAGGCTTCAATGCGTCGCTCGAGGGAATGTTTTATGACCTGACTGCTGTCTTCATGCCCCTTGGATTGCTGAGCCTCAGACCATAGATGAGACCTTTGGGCTTCTTTATCAAGAGTGCATCCAGACTCCAGAGGGACCGGTAGGTGAGTGAGTGAGTCGCGACTTGCAACAGTGGCGGCGCAGCCGGGCAGTGCGCTAAAGCAGACCCCAAACTCTAATCCACCCAGTGCCTTCAAATTATCAGAAAAAGATCGGACTGCTCAATTGGACTTAGCTCCTGTTTTCGCACTAAGAACAGACGTTTCGCAATGCAACTAATAATCTTCAATTCTCATACGTCGAATTTTTACTTGAGTGTAGATGGGAAGATGATTGAGGTCAGTCGTATCAACCCTCGAAAAAACTTAGTTATAAGCTAGACTTATATTCGATGATAAAGAATTATTAGCCCTAGATCCGGAATTCGCCATTTAACTGGATCGGAAAATGACTATCAGGCGATTTTTTCTTAATATTCCAAAAACAGTTGAACTCCTAGCCTTACAAAGTTGTGATTGAATCTTATATGACCTGACGCTTAGAACAGTAATTTACAATCACTCAAGATGAACAGCATTGTCCTGTCAAAAAGAGGCCGACTGCTTACAGGAGGCCCTTATTTTTCAGCTTCCTACTTGGTGACATACAAGTGCATTGCCATCACACCCTAACCCCCCTGAGATCGAGGCTTTCCAGACGTAATTTTAGACTCACGAATACCTACCTACACCTGCAGAGGACGCATAAAAAATGTGCTAATACTTGCTGAAGGTATCAGTTGACAGGAACATCAGCTGGTATTACGCCCCGCCTCATGTCCACAATCTGAGGCTTGTGCGGCCAAGCATATCGTATCTCCTAGCATAGGTAGTCATACATGTGGTATCCCATACCACTTGGAGGTACCCATGAGGTAGATCTTGTGACCACATAGACATATATCGTGTACAAGGTAGTAATGCGTGCCGAGTCCCATCCACTGACAAGCTGCAAACGCCACTGACACAGGATAGAAAAGCAAGAATCATAATCTCCCTCCTATACCTCAACAGCCCCCTTGACATGCAGAAGTGAAGAAGAACTCGGGTATGAAGCAGAGTGACGAGGGGTCGGTAACGAGTTCCAGAGCACAAGAATGGCTGGCGGTGCACGCTGAGTGGAATTCTGGCGTAGGAGTCCGGGACAATGTCAAAGGGAACCGTTGCTTTATGAAACTGATGTGAATTTGCATGAGGAATCGTCAACTGGGAAAGGAGCTCACCTCACGCAGGAGTCTTGTGAAATTTCCCAACATGACAGAACCAGACCTTCGCATGTAGGAGTGCTGTCCGGGAGGTAGGTTCCTGTCGCTAACCCGAATCTTCTCAACTTTCCAAACACGCTCGCGGTAAGCGACATCCGCCTTTGTTATTTTGGACGCGCCGGAAAACTTAAGCGCGATCTTTCCGCAACGCGATCCGTCTTCCCCAAAGCAAACACGGTTTTGTCTGACCGCGCAGTAAACAACTCCGCTTGCTCCGCGACATCAACCTCCTTCAACCCATCCGCATCACCGACCACCCGTATCAACAACCGAACGCCACATCATGAGCATCGCCTCCCACGGAGGAATGAGCCGGCTGGCTCGATTGCCGGATTCGTTCCTGTCATCGCCCATTCTCGCATCCTATGGCTCTCCGCGCAAGGGACGACAGAACGCATCCAAGTCCTCGACCGACAAGTACACATTCGACCCAGATGGCGACGTCGAGCTCATCATCGGTGGTCCAGAAGAAGACGGTCCGCAATTAGATCGCAGCCCCGAAAAAGCTGATGACGAGCAGAACAGTTTCTGGGGACCTTTGAAGGCTGGTTTCGGGCAAAAACTCGACAAGAAGAAGGACAAGGACCCCAAAGCCAAGCCAGCGCCTGCTGCCAAACAAGAACGCGCTTCCTTGAATTCTGACTTCCGCGCTGAGTGGGACAAATTGAAAGCCACGTCGGTGAACATGAAGGTTTCGTCCAAGTGTCTCGGCCTCACTTCGCCGGTCTTCAAAGCCATGTTGTCTCAGTCTGAACCTGTCTTCCTCGAGGGCCACACTCTTGCTGCCACTGGACACCTCGACCTCCCACTTCCTGACGACCATCCAGTTGCGCTGAAGCTGATTATGAACATCGTCCACTTCCGTTTCGAACGAGTGCCGAAGAAATTGGAATTTCATACGCTTCTAGCTGTTGCTATCATGGTCGACAAGTATCATTTCCGACGCCAGCTGTTTGTCCCTTTCTGCGAAGAGTGGATCATCAATTTGAGACCCGAGTTCCCCACAATTGCCACCAAGCTCCCGCGAGAGCGTGGCGTTGCTCTCAAGTGGTTGACAATCTTCCACGTCTTTGGTATCAAGGAGGAGATCAAGCACCTATCAGCCATGATGATGTACCAGGGCGACGATACTGTCTGCTGTGACGAAGATGACCTGCCCTTGCCCGATCAGCTCCTGGGTAAGTTTTTCTAGCTGCATAGAAATCTCATTAGCCTGTACTAACAGTCATAGAAACGATCGAGGGTCAACGAATCGAAGCTATCAAGGGCCTTGTTCACGACATGATCAGCATTGTCGAGAAATTCACCAAGAACAACAGGTGTTTTTGCCCACGAGCTGATGGTCGACATGCGGACTGCGACGCCATGAGTTTCGGAAAGCTCATGGTCCTCCTTACCAAAGCAAAGCTCTGGCCCAAACCCAGCGAGCCCTTCAAAGGCCTGAACTTCAAAAGCCTGGAAACCCAGCTCGTCAAAGCCCAGCTCAACGGTCTTTGCCAGACAGAACGCGACTACCTGACACACATCCCTACCGATCAAAAGGCTGCCGAAATGCACGCACAGATAGTCGTGGATCAATCAACCCGAAACTCCCCAAGTAAGAAGAAGCAGGCGATAACCATCGACGAAGCCTGGAAGGAGGCGGTGCAAAGCTTGAAAATGGTCTTGGACACGAGAAAGGACAGGACGGACACATACAGGGTCTCACTGAATGCTTGCAAAGGTTTGAAGCCCGAGATCAACCGGATTGTCTGCGAGTGGGAGCGTATCCTTCACGGCCTCACGGTGACCTACGCTTGGAACGGCTAGTGTTCTAAGCACACTGTTCAGATCATTGATGTGCTGCAGCTATTGCTAGGAGTTAGGTGTGGGTGCTGCAAATCTTCCAACCGTTCCAAGGGACCCTGTTCAGATCACCAACGATGCTGCGAGCTACTGCTACGACTTTTGCTTGGGTGTGGACACTGAGAGGCTTGTGGGTGTTTGAAGGAGACTATGTTTCTCAAGGAGACCCTGTTCGAGTCACTGAGCTTGCTGCTGCTCTCGACAACTTGACCTATCTTGAGTTCTTTGCATGGCTGCGGATACTGCAAGTCTTTCGGGCTTTTCAAGGAGCAATTATTCGGGTCACTGAGAACCTCGCTTCTCTCAACGGCTTGTCCTCATTATGGTCCTACGTTCATCAGGAACATGTCAGATAAATGCGAATCGATTGTCCTCAAACTACTGCTGATACTGCTTCCGTGACAAGTGTGATGAGAAGACGAGACAATTCAACTTCCAAGTGAGATCTCTGGTGTCCATTACGCTGCGTGCACGCAATGAAATGGCTGCACAATATGGAACCGCCTACTACAGTGACATTATGTAATGACTTCTTTTCAGCTCTGGGAACTTGAAATTATCAATGAATCCAGCTGCCCAACTTTGCATTTTGTTACCTCGCGGGGGCCTCAATTCCACCCAGCACTTCAAAGACTAAGATCTCCAATGCCACCATCAAGCAACTCCACCAAACTGCCCTCCTGCATACCCAACTCCACGTCATCCCTCAACTCTTGCTGCAACAACTCGTCCCCATCCACCACCTCGTTCATGCCCTCCCACATCTCCATCCACGAGTACTGCCAATGACTGTCCAACCACTCCATCATCCTCTCAATTTTTCACTCCTTCTCCTGCTTCGTGAACAGCATACTGTTTCTATCATAAAAGACCAGCTCGCCCTCGCGGACCTCACGACCAAGCTTCTTGCGAATAATCTTGCCTCGCGGACTCATCGTCTTCCCGGTACCTCCGAAAGTTCCGCCATATGTAGCCACTTCTGCTTGTTCAGAGGAATGTGCGTTGCTAGACTCAAAGAGGGTTTCGGTGGTTACAGGCTCGTTCTCTTTTTCCGAGGACTGGTCGCTGGTCTGGTGATTCTTCATGGCAGTCGGTATTCAAAGAACTAGAAAGCGTGTTCGATCCGCCGGCATGCTGCTTGTACCGCCATTCCATCTGAACAGCTCCAAACGTAACTCTGTCCCATTCTACAAGACTTCTCTGTCCCATCATTGCCTCTGCAGCGCCCCTGTAGTCGGTGTATCCATGCGCAATATGTGGCACCAAAACCCTAGAGAAAAATTCTTGCACTTCCTTGATCCAATTCTTCCAATCTGTATCGTCCGCAGTGCTATCCAATCCGTCAGCATCCAGAATTTCCAAAAAGCTCTGAGACCGTGATATCTCGAAATTTATTCTACATACGCCACCATTCCTTACCCAACGGGCCGGTTTCGAGGAGCTGGTGTAGGAGAGCCCGGTGCCAATGGTCTTTTGGCCCGCGGTTCCATTGTTACAAGGGGAGCGTGAAAGTGATTGTGTGGGTGTGGAATCAGTTGGTGGTATGGCGGAGAAAGAAGATGAAATTTGCGCGTTGTTTACAAATTTGGCAAGCGACGCAGCTAGCTGAAATCAGCATGACACATTTAGCGGTGGGCAGATGCTCAATAAGAGGAGACGGCCAGGCTGGAAGTGACAGGTTGGTTGTCCAATATCCAGTGATGATAGATAAGGGGGCGACTGGGGTATCATATTGGCAGACATAGAAGAAGAAAGCAGAAACTGAATTGTGATATACAGTGGGACAACAAAAGTCTGCACCCCCTTCCTGATTTCGAACTCGTGGCAGTAAGCAGCCATTTATTCTTAATCTTTAAGAATACTCTCAATCGTTGTGGACATTTATAATTACTGGGATTATTCATAATTACTAGAAACATCCGCAATCACTGGGAATATTCCGAATTATCAAGGGGGGGTTCAGACTTTTGTCGCATAACTGTATTGTCAAGGACTCAACATACATGATAATCTAGATATTTGCTTCTATATACAAGTCAGTGAACTAAAAAGACCCCATTTTCTCACAGGTGCTGGTCATTGACATAGCATATAGTCGCGAAGACTGGTTTGCGGCTTGAATCTTTTGAACACTCGCAGAAATCACTTGAAGTTATCCTCTGAGTCATTATTCAAAACCTGCATATAAACATCACGCTTTGTTGCAGATATCATGTTCTGAAAAAGAGTCACCGCGCGCCCAGGGCGACTTTCTACTTCCCTCTGCTGCTGCCTGCATGCTGCTTCCCGAAGCCCCGTCGCGCGGCCCCACGTTTTCTCGGCTTTGCAGCAGGCAACAGAGCACAGCGAAAAGTGAGCTTGGTGATCTGATCAGCCCCTTTATCCCCGATATTCAGGCATCTGTTCTGGTTTCTATCTACACTCATACTCACTCTCACTTCCTTCTAATTCCTCCGTTACCCCCCTGGCACTAGGTATGTAAAGTCTACGACATTGACATCATTTCGTTATGGGTGGTCTATCCTTCCTGATCATCCAAAGAGATTCCCGACGCCATGCTCGTAACGCAGTATAACCGCCGAAAAGTAGCCAAGAAGCTGAAAAAGTGCGCATGCTTATCTGAGGTATTCCCAAACAAAGTCAAAGCCTAGCCAGGCGATACTGATCGCTCCATACTGGAAAAATGGGGTACTTCCACAAGCCGAATAGCCGCCAATATAGATCGTCCATGTCATAGAAACCAAATGAGCGGTTGAGTGCAAGTGGAGATGGGAGGAGAGGCACGACAGGGCCAGCATCATGACCAGTCTGCCCCCAAAAGGCGGAAATCAGCCAATCAACTTCCCCACATCCTGCAACGCAATACTCTCCGTCCTCACATGTCCCTTCCTCCCCACCCTCCCCATAACCCTCCCATCCCCACTCCCCCCACTCCAACTCCCAGCACAGCTCTCATCAGTCGCACTAATCGGCGTCTCACTCGTCCTGCCCGTTCCGCCTCTATTCTGCTTCTCTGTCCCACCGGTCCTAATCCTAATCTCCTTCGGCGTACTCCCCCCATACTGCCGACTCGGCACTCTCGCTCTTTCCCGCTCCAACCTTTCTCTCTGCCGTCGATTCGGATCCCAAAGCATCATGTCCCAAGCCCGTCTATACCATTTTCTCCGACCCCGACTCGCGTCCAGTGCCGGATCTCCCAGACTGAGTCCTACCATGCCACCTCCCGCACCGCCTCCTCCTACAAACATTGGACTATCCTTGCTGCCACCGCGATGACTAGCTGGCTGTCTGACCGGCGAATATTCTCCTTCTCCTGCAATGGCTTCCAGCGTCATTCTCTTCGTCTCCGGCGTGCAAATCACACTAACAACCATCCCAACCAACATAACCAATGCAAAAATCTCCATCAAATGGTTCAGCCACGGGGTGCACTGTATCCCTTCACAGTCTTCCTTAGCACCCCTATCCATCAGCGGCACACTAATAACCTGTGCCACGATAGCTCCAATCTTCCCCGCTGCCGCACTCAAGCCATGCCCAGTACTCCTATATCTTGTAGGAAAGCACTCTCCCGGAACGATAAAAGTCGTCGTATTAGGACCGAAGTTGAAGAAAAATTGCGCTACAATGTATAAGCCGAGCAAGCCGCCGGACGTTAGGTGTGTGTAGGCAAAGCCGATGGTTGTGAAGACCATGGTGAGTATTAGGAAGCCGAAGATCTGGATCGGGCGTCGCCCGATCGTGTCGATGGTGGCAACGGACATCCAATAGCCGGGAATGGAGCCGGCGCAGACGAGAATGAGGTTTCCGACGGCGGTGTTGTAGAGGCTGTCGTAAATAGAGGGACCCGATGAGTAACCTATAGCGTCCAACACAGCAGTATTATTCAAAGACAGCCCGTAAAACGCAAAATCGAGGAGAAACCAGGTGAGGGTGGTACCGAGAATAATGCGTGCATTGCGCCAGGGGCGGAAATAGGAGAGGAAGTCACGGATGCTTCCTCGTGGGGCGACTAGGCTTTGACCGTTTAGGCGATTCATTTGTTCCCGAAGCACAGGGTCTGGATGGCCTTCTGGACGGGCTGAGAGATAGGCTTTGATATCGGCATCGGCCTTTTCGATGTCGTGGGTTACGTCGAAAGTGTAGCGTGGTGTCTCGGGGATGGTGATGCGGTAGTAGAGAGCGAAAACGGCAGGGACGGCACCGAAGCCGACAATAATTCGCCATGACTGATCTGCTGCTTTGCGGCAAGCGTCATGACATTCGGCCGAGCTGCTGATATCCTGAAAGCCGTCTTTGAAACCGATTGTGACTATGAGCGCGACTAGAGCGGCGAGGAACTGACCTCCTCCTTGCATAGAGAAGACTGCTGCCATCATTGCTCCTCGACATCGGGTAGGGGCAAACTCCGAGGTGATAACTGAGGACATCGGATAGTCACCCCCAATTCCAATCCCCATGAGGACTCTCCAAAAGATTAACACTCCCGTGATCGTTATCGCGGGACTGGAAGCACTCAAACTCTGTGCTAGCGTCGCCACGATGATAATCGCCAATTCGACTCCGTACATCCTTCGTCGTCCTATGGCATCAGCCAAAACACCAAACAAAAGTTGTCCAATAACCGCACCCCCAGAAGTAGCCGCTTTGATGGCATTCGCTACACCCGTGGGCATGACACCGTGTTGATTTTCTCCTTGCCAGTAGGCCAGCCCCAGCATCTGGGTTATCAGGTTGATTGCAAAGATATCATAGCTGTCGGTAAAGAAACCAATACCGGCAACCACAACAGCCCGAACGTGATACCAGCCAAAGGGCACTTTGTCGACTTCCGACAGGGCCAGACGTCGCCGTTGATTCGGGTCTGTTATATGAGAGTAATCATTGTGAAAGTTGTGGAAGGCGGCATTACCGCCCTCCGTCCGGTGGGTGAGGATCAATGGAGAAGCTGGTTCGAATTGAGACGTGTAGGACTGAGGGACGTAATATGATCGCATTTGGAGAGGGCCTTGGGGCCCGTTGAGCTATAGTTTCTATGAATGCGTTGAGTGTTCCCAAGTTGTGGATTAAGGATAGTATAACGGCATTTGTCCCGGCTGCGGAGCAGCATTTGTGAGATGAGTCGTCGTATGTATATATAAACAGAGATGAGGCTGGGGCTTACGACGGTAGGTAACCTCAAGGCAGCATACCAGGAGTTCGAGGCTATTTCACGCGGGTAAGCCGGTGGCTGTTGTCTTGTAAGGTCGTCGGTGCTGCGGGCGCTGAACGGTGGATGCCTTCCAGCCTTGAAGTTGCAGGATGGGTGTATCGTCGAAGTCGTATATTTGCGTCAGATTCGTCTTCCTCTTCTCCAGGAACTACCACAATCAAGAATATGGAAGCCGGACCGTATTGAAGGTTGCTGCCAGATAGCAGGCGTTGGTGGTGTCGTGGAGCTCGTGACCAGCCGTCTCTCCTTCTTCTCTCAGCAAGTCTCGGAGCACTCCAGCTCGAGGTAGGGTCTCAGCAATTATGTATGTAGGAAGCAGTAGTGATGCAGTCAGGGGTGTGACAGGTGCGTTGTGGGTCATTCTTTGCATTAGGTGGTGGGGGTGAATGTGTAACAGGAACCACTCAGCCTTGGGGATCAGAGACAAGCTGATCTCCTTCTGACCAGCATGACAATTGATGACAATGATGTACCGAGATTCGGTAGTGACTGACGCTTGGACGGATGCAGTACAGATACAGACACGGAAGCTTGAAGGAGGGTCGAGCACCTGGGATGATTTAGTGCCTCTTGTTGGATTCTACCCATGCTGGTCCCGCGAGTCTGGAGCTGGGGAATTCAGCAAGTGGGCGGCGTCCGGACCCCTACCCTGTCAATCCAGCTCCTCCGAGTCGAGGCTGGCGGGACGTGGAGGGGTCCAGTCTGCGTTTCCTCGAATGGGCTTTGACATGCCAGCCAGGTGCTCTGATCTCCTCTCTCTCGGTGTCTCAGCACAAGCGGAGCGATGTCGAGATTCAGTATGTATTGGCGTCGGAGTCTTCAAGTGGTGGCGGCAGCGGACGAATAACAGCCACTCGGTTGCTCCACACGTCGACATAGGCCTCGAATTGACTTTTGATCGGCCGGATCTCGCGGGGTGACTCGGGAAGCCGAAGGGCCTTTTCCCCTGCTCGATACTTCCATTTGTCGTCCTGTTCGCGCCGAAGCGCTTCTGACTTCCAGATCTCCAACTTCGGTGAGTTCGGACTTTGCATTCTGCGACGCATGATGATGTTCGCCAGCTGACTTGTGTGGCACTGTGCTTAGCTAGATTGGGACTAGCGCCCCTCCACACTGAAATCTAAGCAGTCAATACAACGTTCTTCTATTCTAAGATATAGGAAGGCATTACTTTATTGAACTTTCCTACGTTAATCAGTTCCCCTAGGCGGACCTGAAACATGTTGTGAGTATGCGGGGTGTGGCGGCTCCTCGGTGAGTGCCGGTCTCGCCGCGACTATTGCCTGCTATGACCTGGCATAAGAGCTCGTTGGAGGAGGCTGAATTATACTGACTAACGTAGGAAAGTTCAATAAAGTATGCCTTCCTATATCGTAGAATATAGGGCATAGGAATTGCCGGTTGTAAAAGGGCTCCATTCTGCTGCTGCATGTAGAAGTCCTTACCTACAATCAAACTATTCTTGCTTGTATTATCCTACCACACAGTGTCTTCCACATTACAACACACACTTCACATTACCTCATCAAAACAATTTCACTCGAACTACCTCATTTCAAAAACTCCCCATACGACAAGCCTCCAGACCAACGTCCCGTTATCTCCAAAAATGCAGTTCCAATTCCTTACCGCTCTCCTTCTCGGCGCCGTCGCCATAGTCAACGCCGATAATGATTGCAGTGGTACCAACGGGGACTGCAGGTCCGGGGATTGCAATGGAAAAATTGTTCCAGGAATGGGGAAATATCCAGTGTGTACAAATGGGGTGGAGAAAAACTGCCCATGCGGCTACAGTTGTGGCCCGTCTAGTAGTACTAAGAACTGTGATCAAGGCGGGTGCGCTGGTGTATTTGTTGATATCGATCCTTATCCTGGTTACCGATGCACAAAGAATTTCTTTGGGTGTACCTGTTATGTTTAGATTAGTGGGAAATGGGAATGCGAATGCTCTGTTGTGGCCTTTTTGGTTGAGCGAGGGGCTGCTAGAGGTGGTGGGTGGTGGGAAGCTACAGGGTCCCCGAGCTTATTTGTATCGAGCTTCCTGTACTGGCTCTTCCAGCCTTCTATGTCAATAAAGCAGTCCAAACCGTTGTTGCTTATATCATCCTACCAGTGCCTCCGTATTACAAGCTGGAATCTCCATTCTCCCAATACGCCAACATGCCCAACGCCTTCTGGAGACACCAGAGGCTCGCCTCAGAAACTCGAATCTCGACTGCTAACTGGAAGCTTGGAATCTGCCGCGTATACTCGAAAGATATCGATCGCATCGAAATCATAAATGCCACACATGCAACCGAGCGTGCAGGAAATGACCGCACGTCACTCGGCTTTGGTCCTCGAAGTTGAACTTCTCCCCGACTCCTGATTCAAAACTCCATGCGAAGCCCCTCCACCGTCATATACGTCGGTCCCCACTCCCCACGGAGATCAGTTAGATTGGTCCCCATAGCTGGATATCCTTTGCCAGCTCAATGAATGTCATTTTGACAGCGACGTCTTCCATTGCTCATGCTCAGAATGCGTGGCTGACGACGACTGTCAATATGATGCGTCAGTACTCCAGAAAGCCCATAAATGAGGTCACGGACTCGCGATCAGAGGACCACGATGCCACGATGCATAATTCTTTCTCACACCCAAATAGCCCGATAACGACTGCGGTATCTGGTGGTCAGACGGCATCGGCGATCTCTCTCCGACTCTCGTCGCCATGCGTGAAAGGACATTCACATCGTCCGAGATCAGATAAAAGCCACAGCCTATGCGTCGACCACGCTTCGAAGATCTCTGCGAGATAGGTTCAGTGCTGCCGAGCTATATCCAAGTTGATAAGAGGTCAAAACGTTCGACTTCCTGCTTGCACTCGTCGTTCTCGAAGCTTGAGACCTGATAGGGAAGGTCGATAAGGCAAAGTGCCCTCGTTTCAGCCTCCTGCTCGAAAGGGCAGCACCAGCTGATGTAGAAGCGTGGGAAGAGCATCTGGAGTTAATTGACCACCATGTTGGAAACACATGGACGGAGCATGTCGGGGCCTTACCTTGCACTGCAGTTCCGACGAGTGGATTTCCACAGTACCTAATTACACGTGGAGAACCCCAGGAACACCAAGGCAGACATGAAGCAATTGCCAATCTCCAAGACGGGTCTGATAGACGTTCTCAGAGACATCGTTATTTCCAGATTGAAAATGGATATCCTTTCTCCTAGCTTCGAAGCCGAGCCAAGTAGCCGGTACAAACCACGAGTTTGCGTCGATTTTTATGATGCTTTTTTCCCTGGTGAGATCATCGGTAGACGGTATCCTTGACGGTTGACCCCGAGGGAATCTCAAACACATCTCAGGGTTCCGAAGAGAGCTCCCACTTGGTGTCGAGTATCGACGAGTCTCATATCCGTTCCAGCCGGCGAACAGACATTGGAGGAATTGCGGCAGATGCGGAAGCCTTGCCATGACTGGAGAGCCTTGTGTTGGAAGCGGAAAATAAACCGCATATTGAGGCAAAGTCTCCGGTATGAAGAATCATCCCGAACGTCCACATAGGTGTGATCACCAAGCAGCAGCTCGCATCCAGTTTTGGTCCTGAGGGAAGGTCGCCGAATTTCAGCTCGGGACCACATGGCATCTTCGTCGAAAGCGCCCTTCCAAATCCAACGGTCCAGCAAGCACTGTCAGCGATCGAAGAGAAAACACACAAACCCGTAGAAGCCTCGATCATCGATGATGCCGCCGTTCTTTCCAATCCACGCCCCAAATTCCGACGTCGCATATCAGAATGAAGTCACACCAGCAATGCCCCCGCCGTCCCCAAGGGTCCCCAACGGCCCAACCGCCGCATCGGTACAGCGATCGTCCACAATACCCACCAGTCTCCCGCTCTTCCTGGCGCACGTTGCTGAACGTTGAAATGCCGTTGGCCAGGTTTTTTGGTCGATGTTTGGGGTTTCGCGAAGGGCAGATCAATGTGCTGTGCCGCACGGCTGGTGCTACTGTGGGTCGCTCGGTGTTCTGAGCACCCCTAGGGCATTGATTGTTGTCCGGGGGTGGGGCCGCTGGGCTGAAGACTTTGACGAGTTGTGACTTGTGACTGTCACTCGATAGATGGCGACTCGAAAAGCGGAGGGAAAAGCTGGATGCGCGAACGTTGTGGCTTTGGTTCTGGATCGTCGATTGTCGAACGTTGTGGAGAGGATTGAGCTTCTGCGGAGAGTGTTTGGACTGTTTGCACCTTGCGGTGGCTGACATGAGGTGAGCTGGACTCTCACACGCACGTGACTCGGGGTCTCCACGAGCGCTTCATGGAGGCATTGAGGTGGAGCATCAGCCAAACGACTTATTCCTCTTTTTCTGACTGAGTACACAAAAGACGAGGTTCCACGCTGTCCAGCACGACTTATGAGCTCCAGGCTCGCGGCTTGCTGTTCTCTCCACTCCTTCTCTATCATGCCGTTGCTGTTTCCTTCTCTACCTCCCTCATGTCCATCTCGGTCACTCCCATCCTTTTATTGTCTACCTTCGCTTTTCAATCCATCCCTGCATCGCATCTCTCTGGTCTGCTTGTATCTGTTCAACCTCTCTCCCTCCTGCATCAAAGCCTCCAATCCCATCAGATCTTTCACCACCTCATCAGCAGATTCGTATTTCCCTCCCCAGCACTTATGCACCACATCTCCGCCCATCTCCGCGTCCAGAGAAGGAAAGAGGCTCCCCGAAGCCCAGAACTCCTCAATCTTGTCTTCGTATTGCTTGAAACGTGTTCTCCCTCTTGAATATGGAAGCTGGTCATCATCTCATAGATTGCAGTTCCAAGAGCGAAGATGTCGGTTTTGAAACTTGCGGAAGAGGTGTCGCTTCGCGGCATGAAGGAATCTGCATTCTCGACGGAATGTCCCTTTGCGATTTCTTCGCCATTGGGACCTAGAAGCCGGCCTTGGAAGTCACACAGCTTGACGTGAAGCTCGTTGTCCAAGAGGATGTTCCGGGCGTGGATATCGCAGATGACCACGTTGCATCGGTGGGCGTGAGCGACTCCTTCGGCGGTCTCTCGAGCGATTCGCAACTTCACCTGTTTCGAGAATTCGTCCCTCGTGTCGTAGAGGATCCTCTGCAGTGAGCGCTTGGGCACAAGCTCGAGAAGTATGCCGTCCTTATGGTCGCCTTTGTACTCCACGATGCGAGGGTGCTTGCCTAGGCGCTTGAGCATCTGGGCTTCTGTGCGAACGGCAGCTGTGTCTCCTTCGTCGCGCGGATACTTCAGAACTGTTGTTTCGTCGACTCCACCTATCCAGTGACTGCTGCCGGAATCAACAACCCACTTCACACCTTCGGGCTGCCAGGGAAAGCAAACTTCGGCGTCTTCCGGCAACCCTTCCCGGGCCTTTGCCATTTCTTCGGGAGTAAAAAATCCCATTTCGTATCTCGCACAATGTATTGCGATTGATAGTTCAGCAGCAACGTACAAAATGTAAGTAGGTTCAGGAACAGACTGAGAAATAGCACTCAGAATCAGATATGAAAATGAAGATAGGGGCCAAGTGTTTCCAACGTGCATATTGAGAAGCTCCAATCCCTGCCGTGACATCGAACTAGGCGATAATTCGTTAGTACGGTAGTACAAGAGACTTGACAAATGAGGGGGAGGGCAGCCTCATCCGGGCTCTCCGCGATCGTGATAAAAATCTAGATATCAAGTCGAACATTAGGAGATTTTTCCAATTCATTCCCAGGCTCTCAGCAGAACTCCGACTGCCAAAAATCTTGATACAGAAAATTCTTCGCTCCATATGCGCTCCCGGAGGCCTTTCTTGTTCGCTGCATGAGGCCAGGTGACGTAATCGGCGGTTGCCTGGATTGCTGTTTGTAGGCTCTCTCCACATGTACTCGCACTTGCTAGCAATCTCAAAGCTTCTTCACTTGTCCAGTTGACAGTTCCCCTCTTCTTGTGTCTGCAAAAGTACTGTAGTACAACCGCAACTGACTCTGAGATCAGGAATATCGCCAGGGACAGCGAACTCTGTGATCCACCATCTCATCAGACCCCTCTACCGCATAAATTACCACTTCAAAATGGCGACGAGCACACTGAAAGTGGATGACTTCCCACCAAGATCAGAGCGCAAGACAGTGCTCCCCTTGGGTAGGTGCCACTAGACCTCACATGATGCTTCACGTTCCTTATCAAAACCTCCTTCCTCATTCATGCCTCCTACCCTACCATAGCCCCCCTCACTCCAACCTATTTTGACTAACACAACAATGCAGAAAACAACCCCGACATCATGACACCACTAGCCCACGCCCTCGGCCTCTCCACCTCCCTCTCCTTCCACGACATCTACAGCTTCTCTCCCTCTGACAACGACCACATCCCAAAACCCATCCACGCTCTCCTCCTCATCCAACCTATGTCACCCACCTGGCATTCCCAACGCACATCCGAAGAAAACCGCTCCCAACCTTATGCTGGCTCCGGAGCCACCGAGCCCGTTTTCTGGATCAAGCAAACCATTAACAACGCCTGTGGTCTCATCGGTCTAATCCATTGCCTCGCAAACCTCCCTTCTGTCCTTTCCAACTATTCCAGCCAGTCTGATTTTCCGAAGACGGCAAATCCGGATGACAAGGAGGAGCAGCGCTTTATCGTGCCGGGAAGTGTTTTCGACAAGTTCCTGAAGGAAACGGTTAGCTTGGGACCCGTGGAAAGAGCAGCTATTCTGGCGAACTCAGAGGAATTTGAGAAGCTGCATATGCAGTTTGCAAATAGGGGCGATAGTAAGGTACCGCCTATTGAGGAGGGCCATAGTGGGAGACACTATGTAGCGCTGGTTAGGGGAGCGGATGGGAGGCTTTGGGAGTTGGAGGGAGGGAGGAAGGGGCCGGTTGAGAGAGGCGAACTGGTTTCGATGGCCTCTGAGCCGGAGCGGATGGGTTTGTTGTCTGAGGAGGTGATGGGGAGGCATATTAAGCCATGGTTGTCTAGGGAACTTGGGGCTGCGAGTCGGGATGGGGGTCAGGGGCTGCTGAACTTTAGCTGTTTGGCGTTGGCTGGAGGTGGGGTTTAGGGGGCGGGACGGAGTAAGATGGGTTTCTGAAGAAGGAGTGGCGTGGCTGTTGATGGCCATGCTACTGGTGGACAATACTTGAAAGCTCGTGGGTTACCTTGGTATTCATTGTGTTCACTGTATTTCTTGAAGCCATGATGTTCAATTCAGAGGTCACTTTCTGGGATCTGAAAAAGTTCTCCCTTTCCCACAGACTGGAGACCCTAGTAACAGAGAGTGTAGTTTGGAATTATGGTGAGACCAACGAGCAGAATAGTACCTGTGATAGTACCCGCCTGTCACTGTAGCCCGCGATCTCTTGGTGTGAGAAATGAAATGGTTTTCCTGAACTATATATATGGTCTAGCTCCGTCACATGCAGAAGGCGAAGCTGGCTGCTTCAATCCATGAAGGCTTTTTCGTAGAAACTAGAAAGATCCCACGTGCCGGACGACACGTGACTGCCTGTGAAGTTGGCAGTTCTTGAGCTGAAGCAGCTGGCTCGATCGGTTGTAGGCTATTTAACGAAGTGATAGACTTGTGTGGTTGTGGGACCCACAGCTGCCAAGCAAAGAACCCGTGGCTGGCCAGGGGTCCACTCAAACCACGTGACGCAGTCAGCCGACCTCACCGCCATCTACCCCTATCATATCATCCAGTACCAGTCAATGTCGAGCAATGGTGGTATGTCAAGTATAAGACCGAAAGGACTCTCTCTATAGGGTCCACTGGAGCAACATTCCAGCGAAGAATTTTATATCGTTGTTGCCCTAATGTTGACAAGGGCGCAAGGAGAAAAGGGGAGAAAAAGGGGTGGTTGCTGTCTTCAATTCTTCGTTGCTCTCCTGAGATATTATCGATTCCTTGACCCCCGAATTCTCTGTTCTAAGACTGTACCTAATATCGAGGGACGTTCTGTCCTTTGTGTTGTCATTCCACCAGGGGTGATCGAATAATCTGGCAATCCCTGGCACTCCTGGACGGCCTCCTGAAGGCTCTGCTCTTGACTTTCAAGCACTGTGTGAACGTAGACCCCCCTGCCCCCTATTTACCAGGCATTGACCTGTGATTTCTTTCATAAAGAAGACAAGCCAACACCTTGGTATCTAGTAAATTTTGAAAATCAGCAAGCCGGGTACATCTCCCCCGCCAGGCTGACGCGCTAAGCTCTTGAAGCTCGCTTCTTCACGTTAAGCACGCGCCGTGCACATGACGCTTGCTTTTGTTTACCTGACACGCCCGCGCTCAGCCCGCACTCCCCCTCCTCCCGCGTCTCTAACTCTCCATCTCCCTTCGTCTTTCTCGCCCGCACTCCTCATCCCCTTAACATCTCCCGCTCACCCTTCCAAACATGCCTCCAGCAAAGAAAGGCGGCGCCGAAGTACCGGACTTTAGCAAGCCCGTCATTTTCGACGAGGATGGCGAGATCACTCTCATCGTTGGTGAAGGTCTGATTGGCAACTACGAAGTCGATGACGAGGGACCCTTTACCGGCGACAAACGCAAGGCCAGTTCGGCCGCCGATATTGCCGCCAACCTCCCAATCGTCATGAAGGTGTCTGCCAAGTGTCTTCAGCTAGCTTCGTCGGTCTTCAAGGCAATGCTCAAAGACACAAACTTCGAAGAAGGACGTGTTTTGAAGGACACAGGCCGTCTCGAACTCAACCTTCCTGATGATGATCCGGAGCCGCTCTTGGTTCTCATGACGATCATCCACCTTCAGCCCCAAAAGGTTGATAAGGTCATGTCCACCCAGGAGCTCGTCGACATCGCAATTCTGGTTGACAAGTACGAGCTGCTTGGCATTACCAAGGGTCATGCTGATCAGTGGATCAAGGCTCTCAAGAAGCCAGGTCTGCCTGCCCGCAGCAGTCTCAAGGACACCTGTCTCGGCTGGCTCACTTTCTGCTGGGTCTTCAGACACGAGGCCAAATTCAAAGCCGTCACAGAGATGCTGGTCTTACACGATGATGGAACGTACCTTGACGGAGCTGAAGACTATCCGATCCCTAAGCGCATCATCAGTAAGCTTCCCCTTCCACCTTTTCCTCTGTTCTGCCAACATTGTCCATGTCTTGAGAGTTCGGTGGCTCTCAAGAGTGGTCTTGCATCTGGTCAGTGACTAACTTCTTCAGATCTTCTCGTCAGTCGACGCCTCAACAATATCCGATTGCATATTCGCCGAGTTGGCGAGGCCGCCCAGAAACACCACAAGGCAAGGAAGTGCAGGCGAACTGATGGACGAGACAAACTCTGCGACACTCTTGCCCTGGCGCGATGGACTGAGCTTTTGTCTGCGAGAAACATCCTGCCGTTCCCCGAAGAGCCATACAAAGGTGTCAGAGTTGCAGAAGTATGCCTTATCGGACTATTCGCCAAATATCATCCCAAACTGGATGATTCCAGCTTGTGTGAGGTGGACACGAAGCTCAAGGACTCTCTCAAGTGCTTTGGCCAATTTAGCATTACCATGCTCGATGCCACGCTCAGTCCTGACCCCGGTTGCAAAGGATCGGAATACCGCGAGCTGTGGCTCAGATACGACAAGGAGTTCAACCTTTCTCCACTCAGCTTGGACGAGGAGGAGCTCAAAGAGAATACAGAGGACAAAGGAGTGAAGGCTAATGGACATTAAGAATCGGAGGCCATCGGAGAGGAAGGATCGTAGCATGCCTCAACGTAGGCTACTCAGAAGTGGGGTGCTTATGAAGGAACTGGTGGTGAACATGAAGCTAGCATCCTCGCACACCAGAATCTGTTCATACAGCATCTCTAGGCATACAAGATGGAAAAGTTTCACAGTATCATCTTCGGCGTCTTTCTCGACCTTCCACCCAAGTTCTTCGTCCTCAACGTCTTCATCAATCACGACCTCAGATGCTCGGATTGTCTCGTCACGTCATTCACCAATCACCACGTGGAGTCCACGGACCTCTCAGTGGTCTTACTGGATGGATGTGTATCTCTGACCTGGGACATTTTCGCTCTCCTGGCTAGGAGAGAGGCGTAAGGGAGGCTTCAGAAACGCGATTCTTCCGCGCCTTACTCTTGCTATTCAAGTAATTCGAACTACGCACCGTGCTGGCCCCCACAGCTTGAGCAACGGCTTGTGCAACACAGGCAGTAATGATAGACCCAACAGAAGCTCCTCAGTCAACACCAGAAGCCATCGGGTCACAACTCGGCACTTGGAGTACTGGGCCGGCTTCATCATACATCCGAGTACAGACATCAGTTTACCGAAATGCACAGTGTTGACCGTTGTGCTTATGCCACTGCCATAAAAGATCTTTGACAAAAAGCCCTTCTTGGTTGCGTCAACTGCTGGGGGGTCTTTTTGTTGGGTGCAGTGGAATCTAGGTTTTACAGCGACCTGTAACGAAAGGAACTGTATCAAGGAAAGCCGCTGTCAACTGACTGTCAGCTACTATTTTCCTAGCTGGCTACTTTCTCGATGTGTGTCGTTAAAGCATAGCTACGATTCGATGTATGGGTACGGATTTTCAATCCGCACTCCGAAAGTAGTCTCCTGATTTAGTCGTACTTTCAGTCTAGCCCTCGCACCGCATTCGCTGCCTCTCTTACAAAGTCTCTTTTCAGAAGGTCTTGCAAGTCCTTGGGATATTAGCGACGATAGTGGGATGAGCTTATTACAGGTGAGCATTCCCGAACACACTGATTTGAAGGGGCAGGAACATACAACGGTCAGATGGCGGTCACCATGGGATTAACCGACATTTCCGGGTTTCTATTGAGCCAGGGAGTTGAACCAGAATATGAGTCTTGGATAGGATTGTAAGTCTGCCACTCAATGCACCCGGGACGAGTAGCACAGCAAACCCGTGGCTAACTTTTCTCTAAGGAGGCCTCTAGATGTTATATGGAAACATAAATTTCTAGGCCGCTCGAGTCCTCAAAGTCAAGAATTTCTAAGACTGTTTCAGTCGTACATGGACCTCGACTCCGAAATGCGAAGGAACAACTTCGGCATCATCCACCAGATCGTGCCCGGAATCTCTCCCCTGCCCTTGGAGTCTCAGTTGGCCGTTTCAACAGCTGCGATAGATTCCGTTTGCTCAGCAGGTTTGACGCCACTCATTTGGGTGGGCAGAATTTCGAGGCGACACGAAATCAGCCAAGACACTGATTAACACCGGAGCTCAGATTGACTATCTTGAACCGGTTGCAAAAAAGGGAGTCCTTCCCCAAGCTGTGTGGAATGGAAATATAGAATTAGTGCGCCTACTCTTGGACGAAGCCTCGAGACTCTTTCCTGTGTCCGAACACGCAAACTCGACGTGCAGACTACGACTCACAACACCGGTACCGCTTACCAGATATCCAGAAAGTTCCGCCGCACCGTTGTCGGAAGGCTTACTTGGAAGAACCTTGGATGGTCGGGGTGACCAGAATATTACACCGCTAGCGGTAGCGGTATCCTTCTCGGATGTCCCGATAATCGAATTGCTAACAGACTATGGAGCCGATTTGAATGCTATAGCAGGACTCAGGGAGTTCTCACCCATAATGACGGCTGTCGAACGCAGTCGTCACCATGCACTGGAACTTCTTTTGGACCGGGGTGCAAGGACAGACCTCAAAAGTACCTAGGCAGGGAGAAGGACTGTTGCACCTCGCTTGCTGCGCGGATCTGAACACAATGTCTATTCTTACCAGAGCTCGAATCTCCGGTGTCAGCAAAGATGACAGAAACCTAGAAGGTCTCACGCCATTGGAAGTGTTCGATAGGAATTGGTCTTCCGTAAGAGACGAGCCGTTACGCCTCAGAACCAGAGAAGCATTTTTTAGCCTTCTAGACGGTGTTAGCAACCTGGGGGTGGAAGAAATTTCCGATGTGGGAGAAACACGAGATGTCGAAGCGCTGGACGGCACGCAAAATGGTTCCGGTGATGAGGAGTTCTTTGATGCCCCCGAAGACGTTGGTCAAGGGGACTGAGATGCCAATTCTTTCCGGCGTTGTACCAGAGAAGAGTTGTTTCTGAAATGACATCGGCACAGGTCCAAGAATACCACAATTGTGAGACTCCTGTGAGATGAAAAGGCTCTATGTGCGACTGCATTACATTCGGCAGACATGACATTCCCCCTCGGAGTCTCTCAAGTTATCGAGGATAGCCCAGCTCCAAGTCCTAGAAACACATATTGCTAAAATTACTCGAAGCCTGGGTCAGCACACGAAACTAGTCCAAGGAAGCTTACGCAGACACTTCGACTTATCATTCACGGTTTGACGGTGCTTCGAACAAAGCATGGACAGAAGTCTTTTCGGCATTCTATGCTGAATTAGTCTCCGCATCGCCTCCACTGAAGACAGAAGAGTCTCAAAAGATGATAGCAGCTCATAATTCTAAACTCTCATCCATAACCCCAGAGAAGCGCCCATCGTTTGCCGATGATTCGAGAAAAGATCAACTCATCTGAAATTCCTCAGTCCTCACGCTCCGCGGTCAGTAATCCTCCATTCCCGTGCCTCAAGAAGAACACTAAAGTCCTCTACTATCCTCTGCTCCGATCTAGCCCACATAAAGAATGCAATATCTTGATAAGCGTCCTCTCTCCCATTTCGTGCCTGGTTACAAGCAGCGTCGCATAACGCAGGCGATACATGGCGGGCCTGGTGTAATGGACAAATAAACTGCCTGAGCGAGATGACGTGAGAGGACATATTTGCAAGCACAGCCTTTGTGTCCGCAGGCAGCGTCCGCAGTGATATTCGCCCGTCCAGTGGTTGATTGTAGGCATCAATACGCGTTTCTATCCTCACAGCATGCAAGTACCGTCTTTCCTCCAGCCAGCGTTCGAGGTAAGGCATGTCAAGGTAATTCGCCAGACCCATTAGCATGCCATATCTCGAAAGGACGTGACCTGTCTTGGGTTCCCAGTAGATGGGGCAGACTTCTTCGCGCATGTACCCGACGATATCTGCGAATACTGAAGGGCTTCTGTCGATGTAGATATTGGGAATGCGCATGGCTGTAGGATCTTCGAGTAGCCTTTCGAAATACCCGCTCTCTTTGCAAAGGTTGTCTCGACTGAGTGTGAACCGCACGCCACCTACTATCACGTTGTAAAAAGGGAGGGGTCCGGTTGAGGGGGGTGGGGTTGGTTGTTCCATGCCATTGAGAGTTGGCTGTTCCGTGCCGTTGAGAGTTGGCTGTGCCATGCCGTTGGCAGTTGGCTGTCCCATTCCGCTGAGAGTTGGGTTGGCAGGTTCAGGAAGTTTTGCGTGAGTGTTCGAGATGCCACCTTGTGGCCGGGGAAGAAGCTGTTAAATAAAATAAGAGTTGTTTTACTTTCAAATTGCGTAATGGAAATCTGACAAAGAAGCTTTTCCACAGTCTCTTTCTGTACCTTAGCTTCCCTTCAGTTTCATGTGGCGCCATGTTTCTTAAAGAATGTCTGTAGTAAGCTACAAAGAGCCTGAACGCTGTGTTGTGGCTTAAAAGAAGTGTACAACTTGCATCTACTAACCACCGCAGCTATAGACCCCTTCTCAAGAATTGTATGGTAGTGACTGGGACGATCCAGGGGTAGTCAGACTCAATCAAAAAGAGCCGTTAAAATATGTAGAAACATAAAGAAAGAAGAAATGGCAAAAAGAAGCCAGGTTCAAACCTGAACACTGCTGGAAGGCCGAACCCCACTACATCCTTGCGATCCGTGGCACCACTTGCAACCAGAGGTGTTCAATGAAAACAGTGGGTTTACCATTGCAAGATGAACATCTTAGAATTTAGACGACTAATTGCAATCCATATGCGCCATATGGCCTACACTAGGACCTCACATAGGCGCCGTTACGTATCCAGACTCATAAACCGCATTTCAGACTGTTAGTGGACTTCTGTCTATGAGAGAAAAGGAGAAGAGTTTCCGCACTTTAACCTCACCAAGCAGCAATCACATCCATCAATCAACCCCTTCACTCCACCTTCACTCCTTCAAAACAGCCTCAAACAAAGTCGCCGCCCCCGACACCTCAACCCCCGGCGTTCATACCCCCCGCAACCCTAAAGCCCGCCTTCCCCAGCAGCCCCTCCCACTGCCCCCTCGCCGTGGTTTACCCACGGACTTTGCTTGTATTTGCATGGGTAGGGTTTATGTGGCACAGCCAGGCTGAGGTGAAATCTTGCCAAGTGGGGTCTGAATGGGGGCCGAATCGACGTAGGCAACAGTTGGCTAGACGTACGTACACATACCCTGTCTGGGCTTTACAGCAACTGATCTCAAGCCGGTGCTGATCGAAGCCACGATATAGTACTCACGCTGATCACTTCCAAGACCGCGAATTCCTCTTTGACAGTACTCACGCAAGTACTGATGACCAGTCCTCCTTTCGCATCCACTCCTCCAGGCTAGTCATCGGGCACTCAATCCCAGCCTACGGTCATATCAGCTCTCAACTCATTCGCAAGAAACATAATACCTACCTTCCGGATATTCTCCTTCTTGAGCAACTTCTCATCACCACCATCATAACCAGGTTCCGACGAATATTCCCACATGAAACCACCCTCCCTCCCAAAAGCTTTGTCCGGCGCCATCTCAATAAACTTTTCCAACGTCACTTGCTTGTAGCTCGTTTTCGCATCGTTCACCTCGCCCCAGATACGCAAATATTCACTCCAGCTACAAGTTGTTCCTTCTGCCATGTAGCTGTTCCCAGGAGGCATCTTCGATATGGCGTATACGAAGTTTCCGATGTCCTCGTTGACGGCCAAATGAGGAATTGGCTTGTTCGGATTTGTGGGAAAACTCATTTGAAAATGACCATCCTCCATCTGGACGTTGTCAGCTACAACTGCGGAGCAAACTCTCATGAGAAATTCAGAATCACCTTCTTCAGATAAGCCCAGGGTACAAGTTTGTAACTGCTAGTGAAAAATCCCGTTTGCACACAAGACATCTTCTTCGCCAGATCGGGATATTTCTCATTCACGTAATCTGGGAAGACATCTGCTTTCGAGTCGAAATGGTACAGCTCGGAATATTTCCCATTGCTGCACTTCCTCGCGTGACTGAGCGTGGACGCTATCAGACCATTATCATCCAAGGTATCAACAGTGCTTGCTACTGCATCCGCAATGTTCTTTCCCTGGCTGTACTCGACGTCGTATGCGTACTTTGCGCAACCATCCTTGCTTGTCCTGCCTTCGGGGCTGAAGAAAGGCTCCCAGTAGTTCGTGACACTGAAGACCAAGTTTGCGCCTTTGAATGCCGGAATCAGGGTGGAAGGATCATTCAGATCTGCTTGGACTATCTCGATCCCCAAGGAGGAAAGCTTTTGAGCTGCCGGTGAAGTGGGATTGCGAGTTATGCCACGAATGCGATAGGTTGGGTCGCGGAGAAAGCGATGGGCTACGGATGAGCCCTGGTTTCCGGTGATGCCAATGATGACTAGGAGCTTGCTCATGGACCATTCCTGCTTCGTTGTAGCCAGCGAGGATGTGGTGAAGATCCGGTCCGGTGGTGGGAGGTTGAAGGAATAAGCGAAAATACGTCATCGGCGTCGTACGCAGCTTATGTCGTTTCACGACCCGGTAAGGAAGCGGGCACGACAGCAACCCAGACAAGCTTGAAACCAAAGACTGAACTACTTCTTGCGCGAAAATAAATACCGGGGTCGACCCTCTCCACATACTACTCGCCATTCTCTACCTACGAAGTCAAAAAGAGCTGCCTTCAGCACTGATACTCTACTCTCGCAGACCTACCCAGGCTTCACTCGCAGCTTCACAGCAGACTGGAAGAGTCAAAATGTCGTATCCACCCGAGAAAACGGGCCTTACTCCTGCTCAAGCTCCTGAACCAGCCGAAGCGTCAGCTCAGCACCCGCCTGCCTACAATGCCGCTGAATATGGCGCAGTCCCTACATCCTACGACGAGAAATCGCACTACCCTCCTCCACCCGGCCCCCCTCCACAGCAAACCCAGCCCGCCTACGACGAGCAGTCCGAGAAGCCTTACTATCCTCCTCCCCCTCCCGGACCTCCTCCCCAGCAAGCCCCAACATCCTACGGCGAGCAATCCGAGATCCGCCCTCCCCAACCTCCACGACCCGCAAACCCAGAATCCGAATACGCACCCACCTACAACCCCGCAGAGTATGGCATCATCGCCCCTCAAACCGGCGACATGGCTCCCCCGCAGACCGGCGACCATGCACGCCTCTCCATGCAAGAACAGCAACCCATCGAGTCGCCCATCCACTACACCCGCGATCCCCACCGCCTAACCGCCTACCTCGTCCCCTTTCCCAAACCCTCTCTGAAAACCCTCTCAACCGTTGACTCGATCCCCACGCGTCTCCTGATCTACACGCCCCCCGCACCACCCCTCCAGCCCCCTGCCGAAGGTGAGAAAGAATCCAAAATGCACAAAGTACAGCGCAAGTGGGAAAACGAAGTACGCGAAGCGAAAATGAATCCACAAAAAGTAGCAAGCTGGAAAGGCATCAAAGGGCGCGTGACCAAAGGAGTTGACAAAGCCATGGCCTGGACCAAATCCTCGAACCTCGAGTTTCTGAATCGTGTACCGGGTGCTCCATCAAAGGATAAGCATGCTGATGATGGAAAGCATGAGGAGGAGGAGACGAAGAAGACGGTGGGGTTGGAGGAGATGGTGTTGATTTATCCGGCTAGTATGCCGGGCACGCAGGAGGAGATTAGGAAGGAGTTTGTGGAGAATATGCTGAGGACGAAGAGCAAGGCGGAAAGGGATGCGATTATTGCTACGGGGTTGATTCCGGTGACTTTTGGAATTGACATTCTCGCAACACTGATCTGGCCATTTGGTGGATTGGGCGAGATTGACACTGTGTGGGCGGTTGCCAACATTCGCGGTGCGAAGACGGCTCGGAGCGTAACGAAGCGCTTGAATTCCACAGGCACGGACAGCAATGCGAAGCTGAAGCTTACATTTACGCCGAGTCCGAGACTGGATGTGTTGGCAAAGTATTTGGCGACGCGGTGCCATGAGAAAGATCCAAAAGTGTTTCCGTCGGTAGGAAGGCCGCCGACGGATAGCGAGGCGTTGGATGCTATTGGCTGGAGTCCTAGTGGGCAGACGACGAATTGGGAAGATGAGCAATGGGAGTTGACGGAGGTGAAGGATGATTTAAGACAGGTTATGGGGAAGGGTGCGAAGGAGTGGGATAAGTGGGTCAAGATGTATGAGAAGGACCCGGAGAAGGCCATCAAGAAGTAGAGAGTGGAAGACGCTTTCTGCTCTTGGTGTTGTTGTGCTTGAATTACCCTAACGAGGTATTATACGCGTGGATTAGCGTCTCGCAGGATTCCTAAATAGCCTTGGAATTAACTCCGGTCGCCTCACTTTTTGATCCGATCAGCTATTGTTCTGGACCTCTGATGATGGAGAAACCGCCTATTGGCTGTGGCCTGTGGTTTATCCCACTGTATGACGAACCTGTGTATCATTCAGTCTCGGTAAGTGCTATATATGTGACCTTCCTCTTTCAATTTCCCGCCAAGTGGTAAGGCCTGATGCCCCTTTACCTTGCCCCAGAAAAAGAAAGAGAAGAATACTGACCCTGACCTGCGGATCGAACTGTGGGACCTACCAACCAAGGTTCCCAGCTTCCTCTCGATATTACCAGAATTCTGAATGAACTAGGCGTGTGGCCGCGATAGAGCAAGTTCTTACCAACCTGGAACTGCACCACTAGAGACTCTTATGGAGGTAACCACTCAGGTCGCGTTTGCGCATATAAGGGACCTACGGAGGACATGATGGTCTGCGAGATAAACGCCAGACCATGATCTGGTGGAACTGAAGCGCTAGGATTTCAGTCAAGGGTAAGGCATCTCTCTCTCCTATGTGCCATCGATCCTTATATAGGTACTCAAAGTCATAGCCCTTTTCTTCTCGTCTGCAGGAATCCGCATTGTGGGATGACGACTGCGCAACGCCGTGTTCTTGATTGCTTGCTTGAACAGTCTTGAATGCTTGCTTGAACAGAAAGTCTCGGTGGTCCTGCGTCAGGTCCTCGAGCCTTACGTCGGCCTCGTCTGGTGCTCTTCATAAGTGTCTATTCCTTCTTCATCTTCTTCTCCTCCATCCCCTCCCACATCCCCCTCGCCACATCCTCACTCGTCAACCCCCTCTCCCTGCTCTCCGTCTTCTCCTTCCCCAGCACAGTATCCTCCGCCACGACCCTATAAACCTCCTTCACCCCCTCGAAGATCCCCTTTCCCCCACCCTCAAAGCCCCCATCAAAATCATGCGTCTCCGCAATCTCCGCCATCTCCCCAACCCACCGATAAGCCTTCGGCGGCATCGCACAAACCCCCTTCTCGGCCGCTTTGAACAAATCCGGCACCCGTTCCCCCATCTCTTTTTTCAGTTCCCCAAGCACGCCGAGTCTTTCGGCGGTGGTGAAGGCTTGGATTGCCAAAGCGATGAAGCCTTTAGTGGTTGTGGCAAAACACATTTTTAGCCCGGAGACGGTGCCGATTTCTTCAGAGATGTGGTAGGAGCCCAGACTTTCTGCCAATTGGGCGCCGGCTACAGGCGCATCTTCTAGCTTGTAGGGGCCGCACATGGGAATGCTGGGGCGCTTCCAAGGGTGATTGGAGGGTGGGGAGGAGGAGAAGCCTGCAACGCGTGAGGGTGAGGATTCATCGGATTTCGCAGAGGCATCGGCGGACTTTGGTGATGGTGGCTCGCCGATTATGGCGCAGTCGAGGAAGCGGACGGGGGAAGCGGAGGAGATGAAGAGCTCGGCGATGGCGCGGACGCTGCGTGGGGAGACGGCGTTGAGGTCGAGGTAGTAGAGGGGGGTTTCCCGGGGTGGGGTGTTCTGTAGGGCGGTGATGATGCGGGATGCGGTTGATTCGGCGTCGCGGGGTGGGACAATGGAGAGGATGTAGTCGGCGGTTTTGACGAGGTCGGTGTCGGTGGGGAGAATGTCGATGGCGGCCTTCTGAGCACGGATTTTCGTGTCTTCGCTGGAGGGGTGGGAGGTTAGTATTACGATATGATATATGATGTTCGGACTGAAAGACATCGCCTTACCTTCTCCCGGTGATGTTGGTCACAACCCGAAACCCACTTTGAACAAGCAGCTTCCCAACTGCAGTGCCCATGGAACCGCATGACAAAATGCCAACTGTAGCCAGAGGTGCCATGGTCGCAACGGATGTAGCAAGACGCACGGAATATTAGGAGGAAGTAGGAAGTAGAGATGAAGGCTTGGGCAAACGAAGCTGAGAAGGGGCGAACTCGAACTTGCTTGCAACTCACGAAGAAGTAAGGAGACTGACAATAATTGAAGTGGTTGATGAAGAAAGATGAACATGAAGTCGAGAAGCCGGAAGCCCCCCGCGGATGACGAAACGAACCTTAAATCCGTCTCGGCCGGCCGATCGGCAAGGGTAACACAGACTACCCTCTCGCAACACTTGAAATCAGTACCTGTTACCTGTAAGTCTCCGGAACTCGTCATCAAACTTCATGTGGTTGTTACCCTTCTTGTACGAGTTCTTCCAATACCCCTGAGAAGCATCTGTGAGACTGTAGGGAGATGGATTGCCAGTTATCTCGATTCTATAAGACTAGCAGACGTTCCATTATTCCAAGTCCAAAGCAGGACCCTCACCTCACCAGCCCTGCAAAGACGCATGAACCTGCATGATTGACTCATTCTGCACAGTTCAAGTATCACGAGTACTGCAGGTGACCCATAGGACCGGGACCGGCTGGCTCGTAGCACATGGTGACACAACCCACGAAACATTTAGCCTTGAACTCAAGACCCTGGGTCCCAGATCTCTGGATCTCAGATCTGAAACCACTTATCTAGAAAAGCAGATATCCTTGAGGAAACCAAACGTGTCACATGGTAGCACAAGGTGAGTCAAAGTTCCATCAGATATCAGTCCGACATCACCAATTCACAAAACACGAATGAGACAACACATCAAGGTGAAGAACGACAAAAACTTGCATTCCCATAAAGTCTATACCTATCCCCTACCAATAGCTCGGTTCCAGAATTAGCTCATACTTATCCACAACCACCCCACCACCTCCTTTGCTAGTATCTCAGGTTCGCAGGAAAACACAAAACTATTTCTGCTCTTGTCAAAATAGTCCCAGCCAGTTCCAAAGATCCGATCCCAGGTCCAAAAAGAGAAAAATGATTTCGTTCCAATTATCATCTCATGACCACAATCCTGACTTGCATCAGAACCGCCATCATAGCTTGCTTACATCCTCAAGTGTTTATGAGGAGCAAGTTTACAAAGCCATGGCAATAGCCAATCCACCGAAGAGGAGCGAACCGGCAATGGTGACCATGCCGGCACCGCTGCTGGCCTCAACAGTGCTAGTAGCAGAGGCAGAAGCCGAAGTCTTAGAGCCGGTAGAAGTGCCTGTGATAGAAGAAGTAGTGTTAGAATACAAGATCGTAGTGGTAGAAATTGACGGAGCCGCCGAGGTCGAGTTTGAGATTGCGGTCTTACTGGAGCTAGCAGCCTTGCTGGAGCTGGCAGACTTGCTGGATGCAGACGCGCTGCTCTCACTGCTCACGCTGCTCTCGCTGCTTGCGCTGGCGGAGGATGCGGAGGCGGAGGAGGATGAGGAGGATGAGGCGGATGAGGATGTACCTGAGGTGGCGCTAGCCGACGAAGCGGAAACGGAGCTCTTGGAGGCGGAAGCAGATGCCGAGCTGGCGGAGCTTTCGGAAGCAGAGGAAGCGGCGGCAGCAGAAGTAGAAGATGCGGACGAAGCGGAGGCCGAGCTGGAAGAAGCGGCGGCGGAGCTGCTGCTGGCAGCGGCGGATCCGGAGGACATGAGAACGGCGGAGGTGGCAGAGGAGTCGACGGAGTCAACGCAGGTTCCGGCGACTTGCTCAGTGGATTTGTACTGGCCGACCTTGCCAGACTCACAGCAGAAACCGTTGCCGTTGTAGCCCTTGTAGAGAGTCCAGGAGTTGTCGGCGCAGACGGGCTTGCCCTCGATGGAGCCACGGCAGTCAGCGTTGTCTGGAGGAATAAGTGTTAGCTAATTGTTCCCGAGGAGTATGAATCCACGAATCCGGTGCCAAGTGATGTGACATGTGGGTAACAGTCCGGAAGATCCGTTTCTCGCAATTCAAATGGCTCCAAGTGACTTACCAGATGGGCAGCAGGCAGCAACCTCGGCGGTAGCGGCAGCAGCGCAAGTCAAGCCGGAAGGGCAGCAAGATCCGGATCCGCAAGAGCTGGAGTCAGATGGGCAAGAGTCGCTCTGGAGGGACCATCCACCGGTGCTGGAGATGTCGCGGGCCATCACGCCGAAGGGAGTGTTGCGGACTTGGAGGCCATTGGCAGAGGCCGTGGCGACGAGGAACAGAAGAGCGGCAGCGGAGTACATGTTGGCTGAAAGTGGGTGGAGTTGAAGAAGTGTGGGATTTGGGTGTTTCTGGTGTAGTGTCTGGTGGGATTTGTCACAAACGAGAGTGGGAGTGAAGAATCTTGTGAAGAAAACGGCGGATGGTTGAAGGATTAAGATCGAAGGAAGTCGATTTGTAGTCTTTTCAAAACAGCCCAAAGCGAATGTGGAGTGAATGGTTGGATAGAGGAAGAGAGTTGGAGAGGACTGGAGGGAAAGACCTGGATGCGGAAAGGGAAATGAGCTTCTGATGTAGTCCAACGGCCAAGACGCGGGCCTGGTGTGCGCCGACTTCTTCGCAGTCACATCCTGCCCGGCCTTTGCTGCGCCTGCTGGGCCAGTGAGCAAAGGCCGGACGGTCCGCTGCCCTACGGAAGGGCCAGCGTGCCGGCTTGGGCTGTCAAATTGGCAGCTGTTTCCCTCTGGCGCTCGTGTTTGGCTAATGGGCCAAGCCGCCGCTTCCTGCCGATAAAATAGGCTCCGCAGGGATCAGAATAGAGGCGGAGCAGTGCCAAAGAGGAAACAACGCACAGGGTAGCGACGAAAGTGCCATTGACCACCGCTGCTTTACTTGCCGGATATAACAGACGGGCTATCGGAGTAAGAGAAGAAATCGAAGCATAAAGACACTGGAAAAGCTTCGCTCGTGCCTGTCAAGCGTCAAGTCGAAACAAGGACCTGTGCTCGAAGCGTTGCTCACCAGCTGGACAGAACGTGGCTTCCAGACCTCTCGTGTTCGCCTGGATTCTTCGCTATCTCCACGCTCTTCGCTGAAAGAAGTGGGTTTCTTCAATACGAGATGTGCTGATCTGCCCGAGCGCTTTTTGCAAATAAGGTTGATGTCGGTGACTGTCGCTGCACGTTGATCCGCTGCTAAGCATTTGGTTGAATGTTATTTCCAGAATGCGATCAAACTCAAAGGCGGTGGCCATGCCCGAATTCAATTGCCAATTTGGAATGCAAATGCAGCTGGAGAAAGCGTGATGTTGTCGCCTCGTGCTGCTCCTTCAGGCTAGGTCAGGGGAAATTGCAAGCACCAGCCAGCCCTCACTCTCAGCGACGCAGGAACGGTCAAGCCCACACGGTCACACCACGAGCCGATACATGTATTCTGTTTTCGACAGCGCATTTGGCAACGGAAGTTCAACGAGAAGGCGAGGTGATGTGACAGCGGCATCCCAAAAACAGCACCTCGGACATGGACTGAGAGAAAAGGCGATTTCTCCACATGCACCGCGCAGAAAAAAGATCAGGATTCCAAGATCCACCGTGCCCCTGTCCAAGATAAAAAGAACTGCGCCCATTCCCAAAACAGCAAGTCTCGCTTTTTCAATTCGTGTTCTTCACATGCACTTGAAGCCCCCCGTTGACGATCGCACCGGGGATCCCATCCTGCAGCTTCGACCGTGCTGCACCGCCCCACAGCAACCGGGCATCAATTTCAAATTTAGTTAAATGTCAGCTTGTCAACTTGAGCTTGTCGACTATTATTCAACGTTGTTTCCACGCGCCTCACGGTAACCAAAGCTCTCATTCGGTCTAGACTTCCCAACTAAATCGCAAGCATTGAACTCAACTCCGCCTACCGGACGGCATGTCCAAGATCAATGGCACGCTCGTATCACGTTTTAACGACTTCATGTTCTCCGGCTGCTTTATCTGCTGCAACATGCATGAAAGACGGGGTTAGCCCTGTGGAGCCCCTATTCGTATCGCCTGATTTGGTCGCATCAACCTGGATACCCCGGCTTTCTTCTTGGCTTGATGCTAATTCGATTTTCTGATTGGTGCAGAGAGCCATGATGCTCGTGTCCTGGAGATTGGCCTGAGCGAGGATGGCGGGATGAGTCACGTGATGTCAGGTGGGGAGGCACGTGAGGTGTCACGAGGTGGGTGATTTCTTGGGTCTGGGCTTTTATTTGGACGTCGTCCAGCCTCTTTGACCTCGAGTTGCGCTGTGGGGTCCTGCTCTCGAAGTCCTTACCTATCCATCTTCGTCCGCCAGCAAAGACAGAAACCTCTTCTCTCAATAATTTTATTCCAAACATCTTCCATATTGGCAAACAACCATGTCTTCTCAATTCTCATTTCTGTTCCCTTCCATAGTCATCCCCAGCTGTTGATACTTCTCCCAAATCCTTATCTTATCGCAACCATCTCTTCAACCCCGCGGCACGCCACTAACGATGATGCAATGCCAGCACGAGGTCTCATCATCAACCCCTTTCCTGATAAGTGCTGCTGTTCCATCAATCAGATCTCTGGTCACGAGCTTTCTAGAACTCAAAATCTCAAGGTTGGGTCAATGCAAGGCGATTTTGAATTCCTCGGCGTCTTGTTAATAGCGCGCGCCAAGGTGGGGACGACGTGATGATGATCCCGATCGAATTCTCGAACAACCTCAGGTCAAGTGCACATATCTTTCCTCTCAACTCATCGCTACGACTACATTTCGATCTCACAGCTCTTATCATCTCTTTTCATTTGGCCTCTCGGGTTTCTGGGGATTGATTGGTACCAGCCAAGTCAGAAGGATGCCTCAAGTGAAGAGCGTAGCAGTCATTGGCGCTGGGCCTGCCGGCGCCATCACACTTGATGCTCTGGTTCAAGAACAAGCCTTCGACAAGATCCGCGTCTTTGAGCGGCGTGAGAAACCCGGTGGATGCTGGTAAGAATAAATTCTCCATCTATCTCTATCTTCATCGTCCCTCTGCCTCCCATCAAGAAATCCACTATTGCTCTCCCGATTCATCACCATACCACAAGTCTCCCCAAAGCCCCAATTCCTAACCAATCCCCAGGCTCGCAGATCCCCCAATACACAAGCAACCCCTCGATATTGACACTGTCATAACCCGCGATGCCGTCGATCCACCAGTTCCACTGCCAGAAAGTATTCCAACGAAGACAAAAGCATCAAACCTCTACCGCCACACCGACACATCCATCTACCCGTTCCTCGAAACCAATATTTCCTCCCTCGCCATGCAATACTCCGCCGAACCCTTTCCCTCCGACCTAACCTCCCTAGGCCGGCAGCGCCACGGCCACGATAGTCCGTTCCGTCACTGGAGCTACGTGCAGCAATATATCGAAAACCTGATTACCGCGAAAGGATACGATGGCTTAGTACGCTACAACACTACGGTTGAACAAGTGATCAAATCTCCCGAGACGAACAAATGGGCGGTAACGACTCGCACCGAAACAATCGACGAAAGGACAGGAGAAAGGGTCGATCTGTGGAGCAAAGAAGAATTCGACGCAGTAGTGGTAGCAAACGGCCACTACAACATCCCCTACATACCCCCTGTTCCCGGCCTCGTCGAATTTGCGAAGAAATATCCAGGGGTTGTTTCACACAGCAAATCCTTCCGAGATCCAACACACTACGAAGGAAAAAGAGTGGTAGTAGTAGGAGCAAGTATCTCCGGCGCCGATATCAGCAGTTTCGTAGCACCTCATGCGAAAACACCACTCATAAGTGTGGTGAGAGGGAAATACCACCCGTATTTTTTCGACTATGCGTTTCAGCATCCGAATATTGTGCGACGGCCACCGATCAAAGAATTTATCTGTGAAGAAGATGTTGGAGAGGGGAAGGAGAGCAAAAGGAAAGTAGTCTTTGAAGACGGAACGTATGTGGAAGATGTAGATCATGTGATTTTTGGCACGGGATATACATGGGCGGTGCCGTTTTTGAGAGATGCGGGGGTGGAGGTGAGGAACAATAGGATTCCGGGGCTATATCAACATGTTTTTTGGAGGGAGGATCCGAGTTTGTGTTTTGTTGGCGCTGTACGTATCCTCCCCCTTTCCTTTCATCCTAGGGTTCCCCCCCTCTCCTAACCTTCTCCGTTCTCGATTCTACTTCTCGGTTCCTGCGAAATGTAATGACTGCTGACGTTTTCGATTGGACAGATTGCGGCAGGATTTACCTTCAAAGTGTATGAATGGCAAGCCGTCCTCTGTGCACGCTTTCTCGCCAATCGTATCTCTCTACCCCCATTATCATCACAAATCTCTTGGGAATCAGCACGCATTGAGCGGAAAGGCGATGGTGTGCCGTTCACTGCCCTATATCCTTATTTTGAAGAATATTTCGAAGAGATACGTGGACTTGCTGGCGAACCGCAAGAGATCGAGGTTGGGGGACAAAGGAAAGTGGTGGGGAGGAAATTACCGAGGTTCGAAAAGGGATGGAGAGAGGATTTCGATAGGGCGCATTTGAAGAGGATTGCTATGTGGCAGAGGGAGAACGAGGAGGCGAGGAGAAGCGGGATGTGGGATGATGTGGGGGAGAAGATTAAGGAGGTGGTGAAGGGGAGTGAGGGGGAGGTGAGGGTGGATGGGGGATTTGAGAAGGTGGTTAATGGCGGTGTGGAGAGGGAGGCAAAGATGAGGGAGGTTGAGGAGAAACTGAGACTAGAGGAGGAAGAGGAGGGACGGGAGAGGGAGGGGAAGGAGAAGGGACCAATGGTGGTGGTTAATGGTGTTGATGCTGATGGGGTGCCGGTGGAGAGTGTTAGGGCGCCGATGACTGTTAGGGTTGAGACTTGAGGAGCGAGGTATGAGAGGTTCTTGGAGCTGGGCTAGTTTTCTGCAGCATCTGGTGGCTAGCGCTGAACAGTCAATTGAGATCTTGACACCTTCCAGCATTTTGTTGTGGGCTAAATCTAGCATCTAATGATCCAACAGCTTTTCTTGTCACTCTCCAAAATTCATCACACGGCGGGAACATTCTCATGGGTGTCTCCAACATATTTTCATGTATATTCAGCTAGTCCACACCCCATAGATTTACAACAACACTCCTAATAGATCCTAGCCGCCCCAGCTTCCTCTTGATGCCCTGGTGGCCTGACTTCTTCCACACCTCTAACCTTCCGAGGCTCATCCTCTCCGTCAGCCATATACACACATCAAGGAGACAACTAGTCACAACCATGTCCCATTTCAGCCCTCCTAAACGCCAAAGAGTGATATCCCACATTCCCAAGCGCTCAGATATGGAAAAACACCGTCTGCGCGCCAAATGCCATATGCATGCTTGTAAGTAAATGATAATGTACTTCCCGAGGTATCACCTGAGGAGCTTGAGGAAACGACGGAGCTACTTCTAGCTCCTGTGGATTCCTCCCGGTGGATACGTAGATATCCCTGGAAGGTAGAAAGGTCGCGTAATAATAACTCAGCCAGCTGTTTCCTATAAGAAAACAACGAATGCCATGATAGCGAGCAGTGCCAAAACAGACGACTTCGACGCCACAGCATGTGGAGATTCGTTGCTCGACAACGCCGAGGGCAGAGAGCCCTTGCTGACATCTGGACACAGCGTAGTGTTCTTCAGATAGCTTGCCGAAGTCCATACCTATGGAACACCCTGTCAGTTCCTGCCCCTTTTCGCGCGTAGATTCGAGATTTCAGAAAAAAGAGTCTGCTTACCTGAGGTTCACCCTTCTTGATAGTAACGGTAACGACTCCATACTCTCCCGCCGTCATAGTATCACAAGAAATAACATCCACCAGAGTGTCACCCGAAATAAAATTCGTATCTCCTACCACATACGGACCAATATCACTCGCGTTCTCGCCGCGGTTGGTGATGATTGCCAGAATACTCCTGTCGTAGCCCTTGCGCATTGCCAACATGTCATCCTTGATCAGCACAGCTTTGGACTTGTACGTCCAGTAGCCAGACCAGTAGTCAAACTCAGATTGGTTGGTAATCGCATTGCGGACTGTGTTGATTCTGTACAAGAAATCGTACAGCGGAGTGGAAGTGTTGTAGCCACTTTTCCACATCGGTTCTCGATTCGCTGGCGTTCCGTAGGAATCGAATTCCTGCTCTGCGCCATAGTAGACAATAGGGATTCCATCAGACAAATGGGTCCATGCCAAGGCGGTTTTCAGCTGTGCCATGTCTTTGGTGTTGTACGCCATACGCTGGTTATCTTGGTTTTCGGAAAAGGAACCTAGGAGCGTGGTGTCTTGGCAGAAGGTGACCATCTGGTCGTATTCGTAGTAGAGTTGTTCCATGGAGGCATTGGCGACGGCGAGGGTACCGGGGATGAACCACCAGACGGGATAGTTGAGCATGCCCGTGATGCCTTCGTCCTGCCAGCTGCATACGAAGTCGGCTTGCGAGTTGGCGGATTCGCCGACGCAGTAGGTGTTGTTGATGGCGTTTTCGAACGGCTTCCAGAAGGAGTATTGGATATGACGCGCTGCGTCGAGACGGAAGCCGTCAACTGCAGGGGAGGTGAGCTGTGAGATGGCGACTGTATGAGAGGATAGAGGACTTACTGCTGTAGTTGGCAATCAATTCGTTCGCCCAATCCTGATAGGTGGTCTGGACTTTGGCAATGTCGGTGTTCAAATCAGGGAGAGAAACAATGTCGTTACCAAGCCAGCACTGGGCCTCGTTAGCAACAGTTTCACATGAACAGAGGGGGATCTATCTCGTACGGTCGAGGAATCTTCTTGATCACCGTAGTTGGTAATCAAACAGTAATCGTGGTACCAAGATTCGTCATCGAAGGGATTGTAGATGGAATAATCGACGGCGGTACCAGGACCAGGCCATGCCACATTGTTGAGCACAATATCTATCATCAAGAGCTTCTTCGTATTAGCATCTGGATCCACAACTCGGGAGTCAGGGCAACTCACCATTCCTCGATTGTGCAGAGCATCTGCCAAATCCTTCAAGTCCTGAGCCGTACCAAAGTTCTCATTGATAGCATAAATATCCTTGGTCCAGTAACCGTGGTAGGATGATCCGGCAGCCGCCAGGTCGGAGGAATTCAGAGCCTCGACATCAATGTTGGCAACAACGGGCGAAATCCAGACCTAAATCAGCAGTCAGTGATCTGCTCGTCTGAAAGCACTTTGCGGCCTTGACAAACTCACAGCCGTGAATCCCATGCCCTGGATGTAGTCCAACTTATTCGTGATACCGGCAAACGTGCCTCCGCAGTAAACCTGATCCTCGGGATTGCAAGGAACGTCGGTCGAGCCATTGGTGACGGCGAAACGATCGGTGATGATTTGGTAGATGGACTGCTTTCTCCATTCATCGACACCGCGGCCGCCCTGGGCCCTCACAAAGGGAACGACGGCGACAAGCAGCAGCAAAAGCGACAGCATCCTTTGAACGAGTGTGGAATGCATGGTTGAAGGCATTGTTATGGCGCCGACAGCATTCTTGTTGGGTCGCGAGGTCGACGTCGAGGTGGAGTGCGGATGGGCAGCAGGGAGGCGAATGGCGAGGCCGCCAGGCACTGAAGGCACGGGCTGTTAGCAGGCCGGCTTGGGGGCTGGATGCACTGAAGCACAGGGGTTGATAGTGCCCCAGCGGCGCAGTTTTTTTGGAGCAGTTAGGCGGGCTGCAGCGCCTCGTTCACTGTGACGCTTCGAGCCAGCATTATCGCACGCCGAATAAGACATCCGGCTTTGTGTTCCTGCGATTGAATTTTGTCAAGATGGCAATCGATGCCGAAGCTCGAGGGACGAAAGCGGCCACCCAAGAATCCAGCCCCGCGCTAGTCCTCTCACGGCAACTCCGGTAGACCCAAATGCACCATCTGCGTGGCTTTTCTCTAGCTTCACGTGCTTTGCACGCCTCATAGCTTGCTTTATTTTTAGGCCCTCGCCCTTTCGCTTTCTCGCCTTCTCCCGGGTCCGAAATTGGACACATGGCCATCGAGTTTTCGAATGCTTTTCGGGTAATAATAGCATTGATTGCATTGATGATGTTTGTGGCTGAGCTCAGGCTCGAAATAGCAGTGATGGGTTGGTTTATGTCAATTGAAGGCTTAAGGGCGCTGGTTTAGCAGAACTGCATCCTTGCCAAGCTCTTCAGCCCAATGGATCTGATGGTTTCTGCCGCTGGCTCCCCTAATTTACAAACTGGGCCAGCCTCATCGCTTCATCATTTTATCTCCAGATTTCAAAGCCGTCTTCGCGACCGGCTTGTACGAGATTTGCCGCACTGGCGCAGAGCCCTACCCGAGGTAAACTCCCACCATGGAGATTGAACCTTCTTCAGCGGAAATGGTGCCGATGAAAGCCCTCAAATCACTCACCTCGTCTATGCACGTCGTCCATTTTGGCCTTGTCGGTGGCGCACGGCTGTGTGGCACATCGTCACATCATGAGGACCTGAACCCCTGATCTTCGACATTTTTCTGCAGCGTAGGCCGGCGCCGATGTCACCCCAATGCGGATAAGCTGTCGCCTTGCCGCGGAATTGATCCAACCAGGCGGATCGAGGAGAGGCGACGATGATATGGGCGGCTGTTGGTAAGGCTGTTAAACTTGGACTTTGGAAATGCAACATTGAGAACCTCGACTTCTCACTTCAATGTTCTCACCAGACAGCTCTGCGAACCGCGAAAAAGGGCACACGACTCACGACAACCGACACGTATTCTCCAACGATTTTCGGGGTCCGGACGGCCGCTATCGAGAATCCTCGATCTGTGATCGTGATCAGCCACAGAAAAGACCTTCCGGAATGTGGGCATGTCTGTGGATCCGTGGGGCATGGAAAATGAAGTCCTCACCTTCTGGAGAATTCTCCAGACACCGCTAATTCGGCGCATTATCGACTTCGAGAATATTCCTCGATCGACCATCTTCCTGGCTGTGGTGGTCGAGCTTCAACTGAGGTCTCTGGTCACCGGGTCTTGTGCTACCGTCTGAACATCATGAACTGTGGTACGCCGGCTTCTGGGAAAGGGTATCTACACATATACGGTACGACCACAAAGCGATTCCAGTCTCCCGTTTTCGCGCGAGCCCGTTTCCGAGTCGTACAACTCTAAATGGATCACATCTGCGCCGTGGCCAGCTTGTTATTGATGTTCAATCTGGAATGAGAGGCTGACGCAGCTTCAATGGGAAGTCGGTGAGATGGATCGCGGAGGCGAACTGACAAGGCTGAGGATCAAGGGCATGATGGCTCGTAGTAGCTATACGAACCCAAGTTTCACTATCTTGACATTGATATGCCTACATGTATGCAAGACTGGCATCCTTTCACGAAGAATCCAATGGTCTGGACTCAAAAAGCAATTGCAGGCCTTCATCTCCAGCCGTCAAAGCGGACATTCGCGAATCATGGCATCAATCACGCGCAGTCCTCGAAATAGGTATATATGAAGTAGTGTCGACAAAACTTGGAATACCGATCTCAGCCTCATATTCATATCTTTCCATGCCATGAACAAGGTGGCGCAAGCTATTCATCTGGTGCCAAACCTGGATATCAATGCTTGGACGTCGCCAACGCCCTGCCGGGCGCCTTTGCGACAAGTCGAGATTTGTTTCTGTCTGGATCGTGTCCGCTGTCTCAAAATATCTCCGATTATTCCTCCAATTTTCCATTTTTTCCTCGTGTTTCCTAGACGTATTTTTGCTTCGTCAACATGTGCCGCTTAGCAAGACCGTGGTGTTCGAGACACTCCCGTTGTTTGTCACACGCAGAAGCTCGTGTTCTTGCTGTCTCGGCTGTCAAAAGCAGACGCCATCACTTCTCCCCCGGAATTATGACCCTCACAAACTTCAATTCATCTCAAGGTTCTGTTTGGAGTTGGCCAGTTCTTTTTTTGGCCTTGCACCAGGAACAAGGTTACAAGATCGCGTCCGCCGTCGGGCTCGTCCGGGCGGCTTCGCCCACTATGTGGCTACATGTAGCCACTAGCCAAGTCGCTCTAGACCAAAGCGAGTCATTTGGCTGGCCCATTACCCCTGAGCTACTTTGCAAATACGAGCCACCCGCGATCAACTCCTGAGCAGGATCGCCGGATCTGTACTTCCCTGCTTCTGCACATGCAGACGTGCGAGTAAAGCGGCGATGCAGCTTCTCGTGCGGCCCAGAGGGGCATAGTGAAGCAATTTATTAACGGCAGGTGGGCCGCCTGTTCGGGATTAACGAAGCTTGTCGTGCCTCGGCAGGAGCCAATGATCAATTGCAGGAGCCCGAAAAAATGGCATTGGCGTGGCCTTTGTTACCGAGAGCGGCATGCTCTGGCTCTCTCGGTCTTTGTCTGCTGTGAAGGCGGAGAGGCACAGCACTGTTCAGGAGAGAGTCAGATAGCTGGCCGAGCTGGTTTTTTGCGGGCTGGACGTATGTACCAGTCAACACTCTAGAAGCACTGCTCTGCTGGACTCATCATCGCCCTGCTGGACTAGTCATCGCCCGTTCGACCTCGCTGCCGTGCATTGCTCCAGGCGTGGAAAGAGAGTTTGGCCACCCTGATCACCAACTCTGCTGTGCTGCCCACTCCGCCCGCTTGTCCAGGGCCCATAACTCCCAGTCACAAATCCCGAGTCTGCCACTCTCCACACGCAAGTTACGGGCCCCAGAAAGCACCCTACACGGCCCCAAGACGCCATAATCCCAGGCACCTTCGCCCCCCTTCCCAATCCCACTAGTTACTGCCACAGGCCACTGCCATTCCAGCCCCAGGGGACATAGTCCGACGTGCACGAACCCGGCTGCGATTTGCCTGCCAGTTTCCTGTTGTGTGCTTTCTCTCGACAACTTGACCTGCTTGCTACAACTGCTGCTGGCATCCCATCGACAACTCCCCGCCACCATCACCAACCCACCACTCTCGTTCCGCCCCGTCGCCAACCCTCACGATCCCTTCTGCTTCTCCCGCCAGCGAGTCTGCCCATTTCGACCCTCTTGGCCCGACCCGGAAGCTGGATCGATTCTTCCGTCGCAGCCTCTCGAAAGCCAATTCCTGTCGCTACTAATTTCGATGCTGCCATCTCACAGTCCGTGACGGACCTTTTGTTTAGGCCATCATCTCCTTCGTTTACTCGCATTGGCCGGCGTACATGATGGTTTCCTTTTCTTCGTTCGCTACATTGTTACTCTCCTTGTCTGGCACAGCTTATGCACTCCCATATCTAGAGGACCAGGTGCCCTGGAACCTTAATACCAATCAGACGGCCACCGATCCGCTGGACTATTGGGGCGCCTGGGAGGGCCACGACTATACAGCTTCGCCGACGAACTGGCGCTTCCCCTTCTATACCATCTTCCTCGACCGCTTTTCCAATGGCGACCCGACAAACGACGATGCGAATGGCACACATTACGAGCATGAGTTCTGGTCGAATCAGTTCCGAAATGGAGGTGACATCCAGGGTTTGGTCAATAGCTTGGACTATTTGCAGGGCATGGGAATAAAGGTAGGCCTTGGATTCGAGATGTACGAAACCAGAAGCTGATGCGGATTTTAGGGAATATATCTTGGCGGAAGTCCTTTCATCAATCAACCGTGGGCGGCAGACATGTACAGCCCTCTCGATCTCACCCTTTTAGATTACCATTTGGGAAACATTACGATATGGCAGACAGCTATCAATGCGATTCACGAGAGGGGCATGTATGTGGTTATGGACAACACCATGTCAACGTACGTGTTTTCGATTTTTGCAAAACCCCGCGTGGGGGTTCAGGAGCTGACTTTGTTCTAGGCTTGGTGATCTTGTTGGTTTCGACGGTTATCTGAACACTAGTGCTCCTTTCAGCTGGACCGAACACAAGCCGGTTTGGAAGACGGGCAGGAGATACTGGGATTTTGATATCGAATATGAGTACACCGATGACTGCCCTTTCCCGCGATTCTGGGCTTCGACGGGTGAAATGGTCGGATACAACGTCACGTACAACTTACAAAAATGCTTGACCAGTGAAATCCAATCGGTATGTCTTTTCTGTATTCGTCTCAGGGAGATCATTGCTAATCGAAATCTCAGTACGGTGATGTGAACTCCTTCGGAGTGTACCCCGAATACCAGAAACAGCTGTCAAAGTTCGGTTATGTCCAGGATCGACTGCGAGAATGGAGGCCTTCGGTGCTTGACAAAATCAAGCTTTTCTCCTGCATCACCATCAACATGCTCGACATCGATGGCTTCCGTATCGACAAAGGCTTGACTATTACGCCAGATGCGCAAGCAGAGTGGTCTGCATACATTCGCGATTGTGCCGCCGCCGTGGGCAAGAAAAATTTCTTCATTCCTGGCGAAATCGTGTCCGCCAATCCTGAAGGCATGATTTGGCTCGGTCGGGGCAAAGAACCGCAGATGGTGTTGCAAGATGTCGAAACGGCAATGAATGCAACGAATGGCACCGACGAGGAGCTATGGGTCCGAGAGGCGGGATACAGTGCGCTTGATTCTGCTGTTTTCCACTACTCCATCTACCGTAATCTTTGCAGATACCTCGCCCTCGATGGTGTATATGCGGCCTTGGACGACATTTCGGTTAACTGGGCGTCAGCATGGGCAAACATCACCACTTCGAACGATCTTGTCAACGTGAACACGGGAGAATGGGATCCAAGGCATCTTTATGGAGTCACCAACCAGGATGTGTTCCGCTGGCCAGCGATCGAAAATGGTACCATGAAAAATGTTGCTGGATTCTTTGTTACTACCTTGATCATGCCTGGAATTCCGATCCTGGTGTGGGGAGAAGAGCAATCCATGTACGTGCTGGACAATACTGCAGGCAACTACGTGTATGGGAGAGGTCCAATGAACTCTGCCATCGCCTGGCAAACGCACGGTTGCTACTCGGTTAATAGCACCAAATACGCCAATTTTCCTTTGGAGGCTGCTTTGACCGGCTGCCACGATGACGGTGTCGGAAAAGACCAATTTAACCCTGCTCATCCCGTCAGGAACATCATCAAGCGAATGTACGAGCTCCGCGACCAATTTCCGACCTTGAACGATGGTTTTACCTTGACTCAGACAGGAAATCTGACATACGAGTGGTACCAACCGGGCAGTGAAGGCACTCCGACTGAGATGGGTGCTTGGAGTATGATCAGAGCGGGGACAGCATACCAGAAGTTGTCCAGTAACCAGACTGTCTGGCTCGTCTTCGGCAACGAGAACAAAACGGTGACTTATTACTCGAAGAACGGGAATGCCTCATTGTCACTCAACTCCCCATTCGACAGCGGTACTGTCGTTCGAAATCTGTTCTACCCTTACGAGACATACACAGTAGCTAAGCAGTCAGACACGAGCACGGGATACAGTGGAATGCTGGAGTCAGTTACCTTGGACCCCTGGGGTTACAAGGCCTTGGTACCAACCGCGGAGTGGGTTGCTCCAACCCCTGTGATCACTTCCTTCTCTCCGGGACATGACGCTCGTCTTCTCTCCAACACTACCCAGGATGGCACCGAAACTGTTGCGATTGAGCTTGGTTTCTCCCAAGCCATGGACTGTGATTCGGTGACGAGTGCGATCTCCATTGAGTCGAACACTGTTGATGGCTCCAGACCCAGCTTGGACAGTTCGAGCATTAGTTGCAAGACTCTGGGTACCCCTCTCAACGTCACAGATGTATCTGGTGGTGTTCCCACTGTCTGGACGTTCTCCGCCAACTTGGTCGATACCGCGAATGGAGTCCACTCTCTCATTGTGAAGAATGCATCAAGTTCAAGTGGAAATACCACGACGGGCTCAAGAGATCACTTCCTTATGAGAATCGGCCAGGCAAACAACCCCATTGTCTTCACGAAATCCAATTACTCGACTACTCTTCTCCGGAAAGACGACAGTGGAAACTATTATGTGAACCACTCGGCAAATGGTGCAACCAAGTTTCGGTACACTTTGGATTGGTTCTCGAGCTGGAGCGACTGGTACGACTATGATGGAAGCAACACCACTCTTGCTTCGACGAACTGGACGGGTACTTCCAAACAAGCCTGGGATGGTGAACATGTCGTTGTGCAATACTGGAGTAACCTGACTTCAAGCTCCAATCACTACCAGGGTGGTGATTACGACCGCGATATTCCTCGTCAGTGGCCGCATATGTATGTGCAAGGACCCTTCAACCAATACAGCTACGACACTGGTCTTCCTGGAGAGATGAAACAAGCATCGAATGGCACCTGGTCCTACGATTTCATGTACGAATGGCCAACCAAGTTTCAACTCAACTTGTGGGGAGTCAATCCTGATGGAAGGCCGGATCAAACGGTCATTTATGGAGATGTCGATGGTGACTCGGTTCTTGATCGACTTCCTCCCGGCTCTCTGATGTCCGATGTCGTGAACGTTACCGATGGTCCACCAGCGCCACATGTCGCGTGGAGAATCAGTGCCAACGATGGAAGCTTGAACTATTGGTTGACCCCCATTGGCAACCAATATACTCAAATCGCAATGTTCATCTTGCTGGCTATCATCCCACTCGTCACGGGTGCCCTGGTTATCTGGCTGTTCATGAGACTGTTCTACCATGTCAAGTTCAACGAGATTGGTGTGAGCACGAAGCAGGCCTTGATTCCTCTTGCCGTTCGCCGCAAGTTCAAGAAGGGTGCTGTGACGTTGAATGAAAAGGGGCTGTCTTCCATCGTTGATTTTCACAAGAAGCCTGCCGACATAGCGCAAGATCCGCTAGCCGCAGATGCTGGTGGCCACAGACGATGTGTTTTGATTGCCACTATGGAGTACGACATTGAGGACTGGGCGATCAAGATCAAAATTGGTGGTCTTGGTGTGATGGCGCAGCTTATGGGCAAGAATCTTATGCACATGGATCTCATCTGGGTCGTGCCTTGTGTGGACGGCGTTGACTACCCCATTGACGAGATTGCTGAGTCTATGTCGATTATTGTTTTTGACAAGGAGTACGAAATTCAGGTCCAATACCACACCCTCCGCAACATCACCTACGTCTTGCTTGATGCACCGATTTTCAGAAAGCAATCGAAGAGCGAACCCTACCCTGCCCGAATGGACGACCTCGAATCCGCAATCTACTACTCTGCGTGGAACCAATGTATTGCTCAAGCATGCGAGAGGTTCAACGTCGATCTCTACCACGTCAACGATTACCACGGAGCCATCGCGCCTCTGTACCTGCTGCCTCGAGTCATCCCGATCTGTTTATCTTTGCACAACGCAGAGTTCCAGGGTCTATGGCCAATGAGAAGCAACAAGGAAAGAGAGGAAGTCTGCCGAGTTTTCAACCTCGACCCTGTCATTGCCCAGAAATATGTGCAATTCGGAGAGGTCTTTAACTTGCTCCATGCAGCTGCCAGTTACCTCCGAGTACACCAAAAGGGTTTCGGAGCTGTGGGTGTGTCGAGAAAGTACGGAAAGCGATCATTCGCCAGATATCCCATTTTCTGGGGTTTATCGAAAATCGGCAGTCTTCCCAATCCGGATCCTACAGACACTGCAGAGTGGAACAGGAACGAAACGCAGGATCCCAATGCCGTGGTGGTAAACGAAGAATTCGAGGCCAAGAGACCAGAACAGAAGCGTCAAGCACAGGCTTGGGCAGGATTGGATGAAGATCCGGATGCCGAGCTCTTTGTTTTTGTTGGTCGTTGGTCTATGCAGAAGGGTGTCGATTTGATTGCAGACGTGTTCCCGTCGATATTGGAGCAATACCCCAAGGTCCAACTTATTTGTGTGGGACCAGTCATTGATCTTTACGGTCGATTCGCCGCGCTGAAGCTGGACAAGATGATGTCCCTTTACCCCGGCCGAGTGTACTCGAAGCCTGAGTTTACAGCTTTACCACCATACATTTTCTCTGGATCAGAATTCGCTCTGATTCCATCTCGAGACGAGCCTTTCGGATTGGTTGCCGTCGAGTTCGGACGAAAGGGAGCATTGGGTGTAGGTGCCAGAGTTGGTGGTCTTGGACAAATGCCAGGATGGTGGTATACCGTTGAGTCGATGACACCTAAACATCTTGTTCACCAATTCAAGATGGCCATTCACGAGGCTTTGGCATCGTCAGAAAAGACCAGAAGGATAATGAGAGCGCGATCAGCCGTGCAGAGATTTCCGGTCGCGCAATGGGCGGAGGATCTGGACACGCTGCAGGTGACTTCTATCAAAATTTCGAAGGAGCAGTCACACGAGAAGAGTCTCGCGTCCCCATCAATGACGAATTTACGGACATTGTTCACTGGACATTCAACCACCAGCTTGACGGATTTCCATTCGACGAGAGAAAAGCACGGCTCTACCTTGGCTCCGCCTGGGACACCGGGAACATCTGCTGGGCCATGGACTCCGACAGGCGGCATGCCATCACCTCGATTATCACCATCTGGCAGGTCATATTCAGGTGCCTTCTCAACACTTAACTCCCCTACCGTTGATGATATCCTTCTCCCCCCTCCAATAACACCCGCAGCACAAAGAGAAAGTATGGCTAGTCGATTCTCAACGTTAAGTTACGACTCGGTAACGGAAGGAAAAAGCGATTATGCCCTGACCAAAGTCGATCCTTCTTTCACAGACGCCAGTGGTCAATATCTGCGTGAGTTCGAGAAGAAGCTGGAATCCCTCGGAACCAAGGGCATGAAGTCATCGGAGAACTTGCTCTGCATCGAAGAGCACTTGATCAAGAGCGAGAAGAAATACTTCAACACTTACCGAGAAGCAAAGCTGGGACATCCAAAGTCCTTAGGAGACACTGGCAGCAGGCCGGGCTCAATATTCAATATGTCACGGTCGTCAACGCCTAGGCCCGGGACACCGCAAACACAAGGCGAAGGCGGTTCGTTCTTCGAGCACTCTCAACATGGCAGCGTCGATTCGATGACTAATGAGAATCTACTTCAAGAAGATTTCCCTCTTGGGGCAGACTACAAGCCACCAACCGGTCTGGCGAGATGGCTTCTCTACCGTGTAGGCGATTGGCCGATATACACCATCATCCTCGCTTTCGGTCAGATCATCGCGGCCAACTCGTATCAAATAACGCTTCTCATTGGTGAGATTGGTGAGACGGCTACACAGTTGTACGTCATTGCATCAATCTACGCTGTCGGCTCCATGTTCTGGTGGTTGATCTTCCGTCGGTTGAAATCGTACTACGTCTTGTCGTTACCCTTCACTTTCTACGGGGCGGCCTTTTTCTTGATTGCTTTTGCACCCTTTGCTGGAAGCGAAGCAAGAGAATGGGTCCAAAATGTCGCTACTGGAAGCTATGCTGTCGCGTCGTCCAGCGGATCCCTCTTCTTTGCTCTCAACTTCGGTGACGAAGGTAAGCAGTTCTTGAGGGGGGGGGGGGGGGGGGGGGGGGGGGGGGGGGGGGGGGGGGGGGGGGGGGGGGGGGGGGGGGGGGGGGGGGGGGGGGGGGGGGGGGGGGGGGCGGGGG